>NW_026845477.1:9885895-10621373 GCF_025583915.1 Anolis sagrei ordinatus | reverse complement strand
TCGTAAATGCTAAAAATAACGAATGTTTAACGAATAACGAAATTAACGAACGAAACCGCACAGGCCTACTATCCAACAGTCAATGATGATGAATGAGGGATGTTGTAGTTCAAGAAATCCCCACATATGTATACAATTTTAAAAAAACAAATATGCTATCAAGTCACAATACCCTGCCCCCAAAATATGCATAGTTCATTAAGAGCCTACAAGCAAATATATTATTTTCCCCTTTTTATTAAAAAAAACTTTTCTAGAGGTCTGGAGCTGCAAAATTCCAAAGCATTAGATGTTCTGGAATAGACTTAGCAGCTGCTGTACCCTAAAAACTCTATCAGTTCTAAACCATTTAATAAAATGTATCAGTTTTATGATTTTGGATAACTTGTATCTTTTGTATACTGTGTACTGTGTCAATACCCTATATGAAAAGTATAAAATGTTTCTAATATATGTATCAAAATGTAGCTTGAAGGCTACCACCTCTCCTTGATCAGGTTTGCATAATCCCTTGGGAAAGCGGACCATGGTCAGGGTCCCTCCAGTCATTTCCTCTAGCCATTTCCAATTGAGTTTGTTTCTTGGTCCTGACTGATCTGGTTTAGTGCATGCTTGCCAGGCACCGACCCTTAAACCGCAGTCCTAGCTGAAATCACTACAAGTAGACCACATGCCACTTTACATCTGAGAAGGAGGCAATTATTATGTACATAATGTATCACAAATCCATTGTGGTATTGTGTGGTGCAGCAGTTTGAGTTTGAAACCGTACTCAGCCTTGGCAACCTACTGCATGACATATATTCTCAATGCATGACATATTCTCACTGTATAACATATATAATCCACTGCATGACATATATTCTCAATATCAAATGAAGGCAAAAGCAAATTCAACTCTGAATAAATTTTGATAGAAAAGCCTTATCATTGGTTCACTTTAGGGTACTTCCACACATGACTAAATCCTGGGAGGAACTGGAATATCCAGTTCCTCCCAGGAATTAGTCCCTCACCCCAAACCCCAGCCTTTTCCTGGGGGGTGAGTGGCTGAATGCCCTCCCAGGTCAACCAGAGGTTGAACCAGTGGAGCATGGAGCCAGCCTCCCATTTCCCCAAAAAACCTACATGAGGGGCTTGGCTGCATGCTCAGGCCCTTCCATGGAAAGCTCCTGGTGCATCAAAATGACGTGCCAGGAGATTGTGGGTGGGGGAGGAGGGATTTGAAAGTGCAGAACAACAATATCTCAGAGTTTGGAAGTCAGAAGAAGCAAAGTTGAAGTACCACTTTGTCAGATATATTCCTTAGGGCAAAAAAAGTAACATATAGCATCTCCACCCACACCCCACCCATCACCTTTGCTATATATTTCATAATTTTTTCCAGTATCCATTTTTCGTTCTTTTATAAACCATGTGAATTTTGGGCTCTCCAGCACAGCTTGACATGACTTGTTACTTGCCCGCAGCAGGAAATGAAAAGCTGTGCCACCACGGAGTTTGGGTAGAAACAATATTCTTTTAAAGACTGCTTCAGTCTCACTCTGTGTGAAATCTGGGTAGCTTGAGAAGCAAAGTTTGGATGGAGAATTTCTAGGTTATTTTTGGGTCAGTTGTTTGTTTTGCTTTTTAAGATCATGCCTGAAGCTATATCTCCACAAGCTGTGATCCAATAAGATCTCCTGGGTCACCGCAAGCTGTGATCCTGTCAGAGTTCATCAGCTAGGAAAGGCTTGAATGAAGAGCTGCCTGAATATGAAACTTCATAGCAACACCAAGATACAGGGGACCTAAGATGGGGGCCAGTAGAGTGGAAGTTAGCAAAGCTTTCTGATTTGTGCATAGACGCATACATGTCAAAAGGCCCAAATGCTATAAGAAAATAACAGGATTGCAGCAATGATCTGTGCCACTCAGAAAAGTTTGTTCTTTTTTCCTAATCTAACAACCTTTTTTCCTAAACTCATGGAGAATATTAAAGGCAACCATATGTCTCCAGTCCTGGAAGTGTAACTTTGTAAGTGACAGAATGCTTCTTAAATGATGATGAGGCAGAGTAGCAGAGGGTGCCTCTACACAGTAGAATTAATACAGTTTTAGAGTGTTTTAACTGCCATGGTTCAATTATATGGAATTTTGGGAATTTAAGTTTGGTAAGACACCAGAACTCTTTAGCAGATATGGCTAAAGGCTTTGGAAAAATACAAGCGTAATATAGTAATCTTCAGAGCATTGGACTATAACTCTGGAGACCAGGGTTTCTGTTTAGCCATGAGAAACCCACTGGTGGGCCTTGGAGGAGTCACATACTCTCAGGTCCAGGAACTCTTTTGACAGGTTCAACTTAGAGTCCCTATAAGTTGGAAATGACTTGGAGAAGACACATAACAACAAATATTGATTCTTATTTTGGGTTCTAACTGGAGTAGATCCATTGAATAAAAGAGACTAACCTAAATGATTCCTCACTATTAAATGACTAATTCCATGGATCGTTAGTAATTGGAATTGATCAAAAGTGTCAATACAGGAATCATACATCCCTACAAATGTTGGGTAGTAGCAACTCCCAGTATTCCTCACCACTTATCATACTGGCTAAGGTTGCTTGGCCAAGAGGCCAAGATGAAGTACTTTGGCCACATCATGAGAAGAAAGGAAAGCTTAGAGAAGACAATGATGTGGGGGAAAATGGAAGGAAAAAGGAAGAGGGGCTGACCAAGGGCAAGATGGATGGATGGTATCCTTGAAGTGACTGGATTGACCTCAAAGGAGCTGGGGGTGGTGACGACCAACAGGGAGCTCTGGCGTGGGCTGGTCCATGAAGTCACGAAGAGGAAACGGCTGAATGAATGAACAACAAAAACAAGGTTGCTGGGAGTTGCTGTTCAATCTCTTATGGAGGCTGAATAATTTCTACTCTTGCAATAGGGTGCAGGAAAATAAATGCATGAAATGGAATGATTTTTGATGATGACTGACCACTGTAATTATATGATTGTATTTTGCTATTTTAATGTTTTAGTGTGGTTTAGAATATGATGTTTTAATGACTGTCTGTAATATTGATGTTGGAAACCGTCCTGAGTCCCTCGAACGGAGGTGAGAAGACCGGTACACAAAACTGCTAAATAAATAAATAAATAAATATGTTAAAAGCTGTGCATGAAAATGAGTGATGTAATGATTCACTGAGTTTCTTCTCAAAGGAAGCAAGGAGAAATTTGGCCAATTTCTTTCCAATTCTGAGAAACAAACTGGGAAGATCCTCCATCCCAAAAAGTCCATGAATGGATTTTAAGCCCTTAAATGATTTACCCCAACCTTCCCTCTTCAGATTTACTTGCAATATAAACTAATCCTGACCTGCCTATACCACACTGGTGGCCATTGTTGGTCGAAGCAACAATGTGAGTATCCTGAAATCCTCCTTCCGTGGCTCTACTGTGCCTCTTTCATTTAGGTATCACGGTATCCCACTTTCACACTCTTTTCCACTTCTACTTCTTATTTTGAAACATGATCAGAGGAGCCAAGATCTGATGTTTGTGTCAAAGTAAATACAGGTGGGAGGGAGCCAGGAGAGATGGAAGCGGGGCATGTTTTCCTGGTGCATAAAGCCCTTGCAGAGAAATAGTGTCAATAGAGATGAGAGGGAATCTAATGCATAAAGGTTAGCTTTTTAAGCCGTTGAAGTTTAGAAAGACTTCTCTTTGTGCAACGGCTCACAATGGGAACCTAATGTCTCTGCCAGGAAAGCTGAGTGACCTTTTCAAAATATTGGGTATTGTTTATTTTGATTTGGAGAACTCTGTGTGTACATGAGGGGTGAGCTGGGGGGATGAGCAAGGCGAGAGAGGTTTTGTTAGCTTGTCTCAAGGCTTCGGATTAGACTACCATCAGGTGTTGGCTTCCATTTCATGGCAGCGTGTACTTTGTCTTGTGGGTGGGATCTGAGCTGCAGGATTTTCTGACAGTTTTCTAGCTTTTCCAAAAGGTGAGAGACTGAGTCATGGACACCATGCTGGGGATTTATGGATGAGAACATCCTTCAATTTCTTTCTTTCTTTCATTCGTTCTTCAATGCTTTCTTTTCAGTTGCAGACATGTCCTACTCTCAAGCAGCCAATGCGTGTAGATCAATTGAGAAAACCCTCAAAAAGAAAGAAAGAAAAGAAAATTGACACAATCATATCAATAGGTGCATTTATTGTTCATTGCTTCTATGTTGTTTATGATGTGAAATGTGAGAAAAAAGAAGAATATGTGTCTATCAAAATGATCAACTTGGTAATGGAAAAGGCGGGCAACAGCCAGTCCTACATAGTAGAAATACATTTTAGTGTAAGCTGAAGTGTAACCTGAAATTAGATGGGAGGCAATTTGGTGAGAATTTTGTTTATATGATTCATGTAATTACACAAAATCCACAAACATCTTCCTGAATTCCATGGAAGGAGTTTGAGATTATTATTATTTATTATTATTATTATTATTATTATTATTATTATTATTATTATTATTCTGACACAAAAACACAGTACGTCACAGCAAATGAGATCTAGATGCTGCATTTCGTATAACAAAATCACAAGTCAAACACTTCCCAAGCGTCTAGGACTGTGTGATGTATTTTTGAATGATGCACGCAGATCCAAGTAAGGTGACCTTTTGCAATTGGCAGATCATGATTTTGTCAATGTTTATTGTTTCCAAATACTGGCTGAGATCTTTTGGCACGGCACCCAGTGCGCCAATGACCACTGGGACCACCTGTACTGGTTGATGCCAGAGCCTTTGCAGTTCGATTTTGAGGTCTTGATAACGGCTGAGTTTTTCCTGTTGTTTTTCCTCAATGCATATTTTTCTGTCAGGTGCCATCATGAAGTTCTCCCTAATATTCTGGTGGAATACATTTTCCTCTAGTTTGAATCCATTGCTCCATGCCCTAATCTCTGGAGCAGAAATAAACAAGCTTGCTCCATCTTAAAATATTTAAACATGGCTTTCATGTCACCTCTTAACCTTCTCTTCTCCAGGCTAAACCTACCCTGCTCCTTGTTACCTTGACACCTAGGCAGGTTTAATTAAATCTAGAGCTTGTAAACTTTCCTTTTGAATTATATCTCTCAGAATCCCACAGCCAGCCAAAACGGTAGCCTTGCAGAACTCTGGTTTAATTGCCTGATGGATACATCAGATTGCTACCCAGGTCACAATGACTTTAGCCCAACTTTTGGTGGGATTTTTCCAATATCTGTTAAATGCTGCACTCTCGGAAAATTGTGGCAATTGTTGAAAACACACACACTAGCCGTCCCCTGCCACACATTGCTGTGGCCCACATGGGGGTTCTGTGTGGGAAGTTTGGCCCAATTCTATCGTTGGTGAGGTTCAGAATGCTCTGTGATTGTAGGTGAACTATAAATCTCAGCAACTGCAACTCCCAAATGTCAAGATTCTATTTTCCCCCAAATCCACCAGTTTCACATTTGGGCATATTGAGTATTCTTGTAGAGTTTGGTCCAGATCCATCATTGTTTGAGTCCACAGTGATCTTTGGATGTAGGTGAACTACAACTCCAAAACCAAAGGACACTGCCCACCAAACCCTTCCAGTATTTTCTGTTGATCATGGGAGAACTGTGTGCCAACTTTGGTTCAATTCCATCATTGGTGAGATTCAGAATGCTCTTTGATTGTAGGTGAACTATAAATCCCAGCAATTACAATTCCCAAATGACAAAATCAAATTTTTTTGAGTGAAGGACATACATTGGGTTGTTAGGTGTCTTGTGTCCAAATTTGGTGTCAATTCGTCCAGTGGTTTTTGAGTTCTGTTAATGCCACAAATGAACATTACATTTTTATTTACATAGATATATATTCTCCCCATTCACCAGCATCTTGTTAGCTTTCTTGGCCGTTCCTTTGGGACCCAAATGACAAATCGTACACAGATGAAGAAATAAATAACATTTCAGGCAGCTCAACCAATGGCAGTCGGATTTATTATATCCGTAAACCCTTTTGTGTATTATGATATAGTTAATCATTTTATTTAGTTTGAAACCCAGATCCGTTTGCATTGCTCTAATTAGAAAGCCATTTAAAACCCACATGGGTCATCCAATATAACTTCTGCTCCTGCATGTGTTTTTTTTCTCTCCTCCCGACTGTAGCATCTGCAACTGCTGTGTAACTAAAAACTAATAACTTCATTTTTAATTAGTTGAATACATGGCCCTGCGCTCTAACCCCTCCATTGTTCCCTCTCCAATCTATATCGTTATTAACTCCTGATTTCTCCTAGTGGGTTTTAAAATACTCTTTCTCTCCCTGCGCTCTCTCTCTTTCGCTCCTTCCCTTTCTCACGGTCTCCCCCTAACACACTTTGCAACAAAATTGCATCCAATAAAAAGGCAAAAGAAATGTCTAAAGGTGATTTGAAGCACAGTATGAGCAATACTAGTTTTATTCAGCCATTTATTTTGTTGGGTCATTATCAGAGAGTGTGTTTTGTGCACACGCCTTTTGAACCCAATGGTGGTGGTGGGGTGGGGAGAGAAAAAAAATCTGTATATTTTAAAGGAAATGGCCATATTTTCTGTCTGACTGCCCTTAAAAAAATCATTAAAGTATGAGTTTAAAATAGGAGACCCCAACGATTGCCCATCGGTTTGCTTTGTGCTGAAGCGAAGAGGCGCGATTATAAAGGCAACACAATCTCTTTGGCGATCATGGAGTTCTATTCACTTTAAAGCTATAATGCGCCATAAAGCTGGATATAAAAGGATACCCTTAGAGCATGCATTCCCAGCAACATCATGCTCTAACCAGAAATGTGAGGGAGAAGGAGCATAACCCTTCATCATAAATGTCAGAGATGGAGCAATGTCCAAAATGCATTTAAAGAAACTTTTAAACCATTACAGCGCTGACCTATAGCCCACCAGAAAAGAGTGGGTCATGTCATTTACTGATCTTGCTTCTCATAAAGCCGGCAATATCTTTCAGCTATTCCACCTCAAGCTCTGTTCCCATCAGTCCTCATAAAGTTGGATCCTTTTTACTTGAATGAGAATTCTCCCGAGACACCTGTATCACTAGATAAAGGAAAGCTGCCTTCCTTGCAAATCACGATGGGGTTTTAACAGATTCTGCTCTCAGGGCTCTTCCCAAGGAATTCTGGGCACTGTAGTAGTTGGGGTTTATAGAGCAATCATCACAGAATTCAAAACGATATTAACAGATTAGAATGGAATGCAATATTCCTGCTTCTTGGCAGGGGGTTGGACTGGATGGCCCATAAGGTCTCTTCCAACTCTTTGATTTTCATAATTCTATGATTCTATGAGAGATGGGCCAAAACTAACAAAATGAAGTTCAACAGTGACAAATGCAAGATACTCCACTTAGGAAGAAAAAAAAATGAAATGCAAAGATACAGAATGGGGGATGCGTGGTCCAAGAGCAGTACGTGTGAAAAAGATCTTGGGGTCCTCATGGACAACAAGTTAAACATGAGCCAACAATGTGTTGTGGTGGCAAAAAAAAGCCAATGGGATTTTGGCCTGCATCAATAGGAGCATAGTGTCTAGATCCAGTGAACTGATACTACCCCTGGTCTATTCTGCCTTGGTTAGACCACATCTGGAATTCTGTGTCCAGTTCTGGGCAGCACAATTCAAGAGAGATGTTAACA
Organism: Anolis sagrei ordinatus; assembly: GCF_025583915.1. NCBI lineage: Eukaryota > Metazoa > Chordata > Lepidosauria > Squamata > Anolidae > Anolis > Anolis sagrei. The sequence goes on along the minus strand of NW_026845477.1, from coordinate 10,613,668 downwards.
AGCTGCAATATATCCAGAGGAGGGCAACTAAAATGAGCAAGGGTCTGGAGAACATGCCCTATGAGGAGTGGCTTAAAGATCTGGGCATGTTTAGCCTGAAGAAGAGAAGGCTGAGAGGAGATATGATAGCTATGTATAAATGTGTGAGAGGAAGTCACAGGGAGGAGGGAGCAAGCTTGTTTTCTGCTGCCCTGGAGACTAGGACGCAATGGAACAATGGCTCCAAACTACAAGAGAGGAGATTCCATCTGAACATGAGGAAGAACTTCCTGACTGTGAGAGCCATTCAGCAGTGGAATTCTCTGCCCCGGAGTGTGGTGGAGGCTCCTTCTTTGGAAGCTTTTAAACAGAGGCTGGATGGCCATCTGTCGGGGGTGCTTTGAATGCAATTCTCCTGCTTCTTGGCAGGGGGTTGGACTGGATGGTCCATGAGATCTCTTCCAAATCAATGATTCTATGATTCTATACACTTTCCTGGAAAGAATGGATACATTTTGTAATGGTTTCAAATACAGTAGAGTCTTGCTTATCCAACCTTTGCTCATCCAGCTTTCTGTATTATCTAAAGCAGTCTGCCTCTCGCCTGGATCCACAGCTATTTCAATACATTTTTGGTGCTAAATTCATAAACACAGTAATTACTACATAATGTTACTGTGTATTGAACTGCCTTTTCTGTCAATTTGTTGTAAAACATGATGTTTTGGTGCTCAATTTGTAAAATCATAACATAATTTGATGTTTAATAAGCTTTTCCTTATTCCCTCCTTGTTATCCAACAATTTTGCTTATCCAATGTTCTTCCAGCCTGATTATATTGGATAAGTGAGACTCTGCTGTATATAAGAAGTAATCCAGTTGGACCATACATCTGATCCATCAGTCGCTGAATAGTCACATAGGCCATTCCATTTGATTTAATAGCTCCACTCTAGCCAGGACTGAGAATAGACTTTAAGCCACAATGTAATGTGAAAGTAAACTTGACTTCTGAGCAAAGTTGGATTTGGGCGAGAAAGCCAGTGCTTGGAAGAGTTATACTTCTCTGGATTATAATTCCCAGAATTTTCCATTCAGCACAACCATGAATAATGCTATTTAAAAGATTATGGAAGTTATATTCCCCCAAAGAAGTAACTTGGAACCAAAACCTTAATCTTATTAATTAGTCCCAAATAGAACAGACCTCTTGAACCAATCATTGAATGGTCGTAAGTACATGGTAAGTCAATTTATATAAGGTACACCACTAGATCTCCTTTAATTCTCCGAAATTTTCATGGTGGTTCGCGAAAAGGCCTTAATGGTGCATTATTTAAACTGTTATGTTTATTCATATCATGATCTGATCACCATACTCAATATATCCCATATGCATGATGAGGGTATTGGGGTAATGATACAAAAGGTTTGCTAGGCTAGACCCTCTTTCACTCAGACTCAGCCCCCCCCCCGAATCTCAGCCCCCTGAAACCCCCCCTGAAAAAAATTCAGCCCCCCCCCCCCCGAAACGAAATCCTGGCTATGGGCCTGTCCCTGGCATTTATGGAATGGTAGAATTTGGGTCACACTTTAAAGAGAGACACTGCCAAGCAGCTCAGCCAGTAATGAGGAACAAGAGACAATGGTATGAGATTCAGGGTTGCAACACTCTAGAGAATGTATCAAATCTGTAGAATTTAGAAGATTTCCTTCATGTGAAATGTCATGTAGAGTCTGTGTTATGGGACTTTCATTCCAAAAGTATTAGAATCATAGTTGGAAAAAACCTTGTAAGCCATCCAATCCAACCCCTTCCAAGAAGCAGGAAAATCTCATTCAAAGCACCCCTGACAGATGGCCATCCAGCTTCTGTTTAAAAGCCTCCAAAGAAGGCGCCTCCAGCACACTCCAGGGCAGAGAGTTCTCACATAGAGGAAGTTCCTCCTAACATTCACTGTTTCTTTCTACCCACTAACATAGACACTTGGTGTGAGAATCTGACAATTGTATTAGTAAACCTTTCCGAGCAATCATTCTGCACACAACTTTCCCCTGTTTCCTCTTTCCTTACGTTTAGTATTTTCTGCTCTTCTCCTTGAACCAAAGGTTTTGTTTATCCCTTTCCAATCTCCTCATATAGATTTCTATAATTAGTAGTTATAAATAGACGTCCAGGCAAGGGTTACAAAGTTTGCCAGCAGTGACGCTTTGCAGGAACTTTTGAGTTCTTCCTGTAATTAGAATGTTTTTACTGATAGTTGGAGTCATTCTTTGGACCATAAAACTACAAGGGAAATACTCTGAGAGAATGTGCCCCAGCCATCTTTGCCTGTTAACCAGCAGCCTTTGGTGCATTTAAATATAACCAATCACTATATATGTGTGTGCATGAGCGTGTGTGTCAGTTGGATGCCAATGAAACAGAAAGCTTTCCGGGGGCAGACAGAATCGATTTTTAATTTTTTTCCTTCAGGTATTTTTTTAAAAGAAATATGACAAAATGACACTTCTTTCACTCAGCCACTCAGGCTGAAGAATGACTGAGGAACCCAGTGAAGGTCAAATGCATTTTCACCCATCCGATGTTCAGTCAAAACAGACTCAAGCCTTCCCTCTTCAGTCCTCGGCAACAGAAAAAAAGGTTTCTTGGTGGATATAATGCAGGGAAAGAAGGCACAATTTCTCCATGTTGGGACAGTTTTGTTAACAGGAGAAAAAGAAATGGGAAAGGAAGAATGCTTGTAGGATCCCTGTTGGGAATGGTTGAGTGACCACATCACTTTTTTTCAAGGTTGCCAGACTACAACTGGATCTCCATATAGAATCATAGAATCATAGAATCAAAGAGTTGGAAGAGACCTCATGGGCCACCACACTCCGGGGCAGAGAGTTCCACTGCTGAATGGCTCTCACAGTCAGGAAGTTCTTCCTCATGTTCAGATGGAATCTCCTCTCTTGTAGTTTGAAGCCATTGTTCTGCGTCCTAGTCTCCAAGGAAGCAGAAAACAAGCTTGCTCCCTCCTCCCTGTGGCTTCCTCTCACATATTTATACATGGCTATCATATCTCCCCTCAGCCTTCTCTTCTTCAGGCTAAACATGCCCAGCTCCTTAAGCCGCTCCTCATAGAGCTTGTTCTCCAGACCCTTGATCATTTTAGTCGCCCTCCTCTGGACATATTCCAGCTTGTCAATATCTCTCTTGAATTGTGGAGCTATTGTCAAGCTGGAATGTGTCCAGAGGAGGGCGACTAAAATGATCAAGGGTCTGGAGAACAAGCCCTATAAGGATCCATGGATTCTGCATCCACAGATTCAACCATCTATGGTAATGGTTCTCAACCTGTGGGTCCCCAGATATTTTGGCTTTCAACTCCCAGAAATCCTAACAGCTGGTACACTGCCTGGGATTTCTGGGAGTTGTAAGCCAAAACACCTGAGGACCCACAAGTTGAGAACCACTGATCTATGGTCTGTAAAAATTCAGAAGAAAAATACTGCACAAGACAAACCTGGACTTTATATAAGGGATGCCATTTTATTGCACCACTCTGTGACCACACACATATAGTTCCGTATCTCATCCCTCGCTCTCAGCTTTCATATTGATACCCTCCTGGTTTCCAGGGGAATGGAAAGAATGAGATAATGAACAGCATGCACACTCTTTATCCTTCCCCTGAAAGGTCAGAGTAGCAGCACTATACAACCTCCTTTCCATGGATTTAATATCCATGGTTTTACTTCATCCAAAAAGTATAATTTCCCAGATGTATTTGTAGGAAATTTGTATGGTTATATGGTATGCTTCCAGCCCAAACAAAATCGAAATTTAGAGGAAGAGGTGTATGATGGTATACAAAGGTCTGCGGAATATCTTTCTGCACCTCTGCCACTAACAGGATCATGACTCAGGTCACCAGGGACGGGAACAGAAAATTGGGAAAGTATGTGATAAATTTCTTCCTAGAACAAACAAGGAAGATCAGGCTTGCCTCTTCATTCTTTCATTCTGCCATATTTGGAGAGTTATGTGGGTGTTTTTGGTTTTTTGGTGGGGTTTTTTTTGGGAGGGGGTTAACCAATGTGGATTAATATAATTCTCATTTTTTAATCTTTTATATTAAAATGTGTGTACTTTTAACTGCATTTGTCCTATTTTCGGGGGTGCTTTGAATGCGATTTTCCTGCTTCTTGGCAGGGGATTGGACTGGATGGCCCATGAAATATCTTCCAATTCAATGAGTCAAGGATTCTATGATTCTATTCAATTTAGGTTCCTGCTTTAAGTCCAGTTGGGGATGAGGGATAGAACCCCCTGCTCCATTAACTATATCAACTATGTAAATACATAATGGAAGAGCAATGAAAATTCTGGCAAGATCTGAAAAACAACCTTCTCACCATTCTTGTTCTCAGTGGTCAGGGTGGCTCTTAACTCCCAGATTAGTAGGTTGGTTGATATGTTCTAGGATCGCACTCAAATTTTTGAGAATCTATACCAAGAATTGCCAGATCAAAATGGGAGAGGGCTTGTGCACCTTTAACTGCAGCATAGAAGAGAGAATTTCAGCAAGTAGAATCAAAGAATCAAAGAGTTGGAAGAGACCTCATGGGCCATCCAGTCAGGCCCGTAGCCAGGATTTCGTTTGGGGGGGGGGTGAATATTTTTCAAGGGGGGTTTCGAGGGGGGGCTGAGTTTCGGGGGGGGGGACTGAGTCTGAGTGAAAGAGGGTCTACCCTAGCAAACCTTTTGTATCATTACCCCAATACCCCCATGCATATTGGATATATTGAGTATGGTGATCAGATCATGATATGAATAAACATAACAGTTTAAATAATGCACCAGTAAGGCCTTTTCGAGAACCACCATGAGAATTTGGGGGGGGGGGCTGAAGAGACCCCCTCCTGGGCCATCCTCCAGTCCAACCCCATTCTGCCAAGAAGCAGGAATATTGCATTCAAATCACCCCTGACAGATGGCCATCCAGCCTCTGTTTAAAAGCTTCCAAAGAAGGAGTCTCCACCACACTCTGGGGCAGAGAGTTCCACTGCTGAACGGCTCTCACAGTCAGGAAGTTCTTCCTCATGTTCAGATGGAATCTCCTTTCTTGTAGTTTGAAGCCATTGTTCCGCATCCTAGTCTCCAGGGAAGCAGAAAACAAGCTTTCTCCCTCCTCCCTGTGGCTTCCTTTCACATATGTATACATGGCTATCATATCTCCTCTCATCTTTCTCTTCTTCAGACTAAACATGCCCAGCTCCTTAAGCTGCTCCTCATAGGGCTTGTTCTCCAGACCCTTGATCATTTTAGTTGCCCTCCTCTGGACACATTCCAGCTTGTCAATATCTCTCTTGAATTGTGGTGCCCAACACTTTACCAAGTGTTGGTAAAGAAGCTGAAATGCCCTCTGCTGCATAGACATTAAAGGTACCTAAGTCCTATCCAGTTTTCACTTTGGCAGCCTTAGCCATCTCCAGTGCCAAATCTATTCAAGAGTCAGGATTCCACCACTTGGACACTTCTTTAAAAGTTCTAACTAAAATCAGAATTAATTTGGTCTCTCAGTGATATGGAGACCAACACTCTGCATTTCTCACCACTGTTGACTGAAGTTCTTGAGTGTTTCCCTGACCTTTCCATTGAAGCAGGTTCAGGAGAACATTATGCTGTTCAAAAACTCTGATTTTTAAAGACTGGTTAGTGGAACAAATGCTTTCCTTTTCCTAAAGATGGAGCTGTTGCAAAAGAAGAAAGAGACCATAGTGCTCTTCTTTTCCCTTTCTCTTCTTGCAGATAAACAGCCTGCACTGAGACTTGGAGGCATCTCCTCCCAAAATGTGTTTTTTTTCCTCCTTTCTTTCTATGTGGAATAATAAAAATCCTTATTATGATGATAGCAGCTGCGTGGTTTAAAAAAAATCTACCCAAACATGCTGACTGATATTAAGCACCTCACCCTTCTTATTGTCTATTTCATGGGCTTTAGCTTTTTGGATTGCTAAAAACAGCCATCTGAAGACAAAAGCTCAGATTCGTTTTATTTTTATGGCCATTATTATTTCCTCCCAATAATAATAACCATTTGCACTTACACGGCTGCATTCATCCAAGGATCCCGACAAGTAGGAAAAGGAGGAAAATGCTCATAAGAGAGCAATGGGGGCAGGGGGGGATAATGTGGGGGAGGGGGAACACAACCACTCTAGGGTACAAGAATAATCTGAGTGAACAATCCGTGAAGGTGACTTTCGGGGATGGTCTTCTCACCTCAGCATTATTTATTTCCCAAGGTCTGATAAAGCAAAACAACAACAAAGCACCGTGCAATTTCATCTGCTTTTAAGAAATGCTTGGACTCCTCTCCCACTCAAATCCAGGGGTGACCATTGTCTCCTAGTGGTTGGTGGCTAGTGATTTCCATCTGGCTCCTACCAAGAAAGATATGAATGCATAGGATAAACTTGAACATTTTAAACTATTGAGCACTCACATTTATGATTGTGTACTATTGCCACAGTGCAAATACCTCCTGCCCAGAATCCACGTTTTAGAACAGCAGCTACAACAAGAGATGGAGTCAATTCTGTTGGTGGCTGAAAAATTTGTGGGTGAAATTTCTACCTTCTTCAACATCAGCGAGTGAGCATACTTGTTGGAAGCTTACTTTCCAACAGGAGAGTGTTGGAGACATCATTCATCTTCAATCCAATCATCAGCAGAACAGAACACCGTCTATTGAAGCAGTTACTGTCCAGTTAAATAGATTCTGGGTCAGGATATAATATTTAGTTTAGTATACTGGACTTAGTAGATGATGTAGAACTTTGGCCAGCCAAACAAGGTGCTGAAATCCTATGGATGACCAACCATGGAATTTATTTATTTGTCGTGTCAGGGCAACCAGTCAATTATATTACATTTCTAACAGAACAAAGTAAACAAACAGACAAATACAAAATTATCACCCCGTTATAATGCGGCATGTCTCATTAAGAGCCACATCCACTGTTTCAGTGTGATGATATGTGTTCCACACTGGGCATGCATACTCAGCAGCAGAGTAGCATAGCGCAAGGGCAGATGTCTTCACTGTATCTGGTTGTGATCCCCAGGTTGTGCCAGTCAGCTTTCGTATGATATTGTTTCTGGCACCCACTTTTTGCTTGATGTTCAGGCAGTGCTTCTTGTAGGTAAGAGCATGGTCTAGAGTGATTCCCAGGTATTTGGGTGCGCTGCAATGCTCCAGTGGGAGCCATGGAATAATGAAACCAGAATCCTTTTTCTTTATTATTACTCTGAGTGTTTCTGCATGACGAGAGTTGGACTGGTTGAACTTTGAGGTCTCTTTCAGCTCTATGATTCTATAATTCTGTGACCCATTACCAACCTATTTTCAGGCACTAACCATACTCAACTGTAAAAGTCCCCCAAACACAGCATGGGGTAAGAACAATAAAATAAAATAATTTAAAGGGGGGAAATTCCTGCACAACCCTGAGGTGACCAAAAATACTCACACTGCATTGGATGCATTAAGGTGGCTGCAATGAAGATCCAAAGAGGGGCAGTCAAGGAAGAGGGAGCAGGCTTGTTTTACGCTGCCATGGAAACTAGGATTTAGATCATTGGGCTCAAATCACTGGATAGGAGATTTCACTTGAACATTAGGAAGAACTTTCTGGCTGCAAGAGCTGCTCAAAAGTAGAACTCATTGCCTTGGAGTGTGGTGGAACCTATTTCTCTGAAGGTTTTTAAACAGAGGCTGGATGGCCATTTGTTGGGTATACTTTGATTGTGCTTTTCCTGCATGGCAGGGATTTGGAATAGATGGCCCATGTGGTCTCTTCCAACTCTGTGATTCTATGTGTCCCATCTCCATGTACAGCATTATGACCCTACTATAACTACTCTCACTTCCTGAGAGTGGTGGAAACTATTTCTCTGGAGGTTTTTAAACAGAGGCTGGATGGCCATCTGTCGGGGGTGCTTTGAATATGTTTTTTCCTGCTTTTTGTCAGGGGAGTTGAACTGGATGGCACACGAGGTCTCTTCCAACTCAATGATTCCATGATGCTTGATGAATGTCCACCCTTTGCTTAAATACCGCTAATGAAGAATCACTTTCCAAGGACATGCATTCCATCAATGAGCACCACATTCTCAGAAATGTTTAATCTGAATGAGTGCCATGTTAGATTGCAGGTGTTGGATTTTCACTCCCATCACTGGTTGTGTTAACTAGAGCTATTAGGATTAAAAATTCAATAAACAGTTCCCAACCCAGTCTAAATCCTTTCTTTTTTGCTTCAGCACTACATTCAGGAACAACTCTATGAAGCAACAAGAAAAAAAATTACTACATTAGCAGAGTACCAACTGTTAGACTATATGAACATGACTATCATATCAGCTTTCGTGTTTTCATCTCCAGGCTAAACACATTGATGGAGGAGGAACAAAACTGTTTGCTTCTTATGTCATTGCAAATTTCCCTCATCCACACTTCTTAAATCAATATGCAAACAAAAACACAGTTATATTCCAATATGAGACCATTTCTGTATTTTTCAGTGAATAAAATATGTCTATTGTTGAAAATAACATTTTAAAAACATTAAACTGGGGGAATTGCTTGCAAATACTGTGTGTATTAGGCAAAACTGAGGATGAGAACACATATACTTGAAGAAAGGTTCATCTTTAGATGTTGCCCTGGGCAGGTTGGAATAGTCATTGTATTTTTTTAAACCATATCATTGGTACAGTGTTATATCAGAGAATTGTGGGAAACTGAAAATGGTCATTCCATGCCACTTTCTCCAGGATTGCTTGTAATCTTCATCTCCTCAGACAATGGGGATTTGAAAACTGCCCTTTACTAATGAAGAAATATTGAATGGTGAGTGGAATGCTCTTGTATGTATAGCATATTATGGATAACACCCCCCCCCCCCACCACCCCCAGTATCCCCATGTAAACAAGGACTAGAAGAAATTGTAATCCTAAATGTGGTAGGTATGGCATTAAAGAAGTTTGATTTAGTTGAGATGAACAACTTTTGATTGTTATAGGGCTGCAATTGTCCAACAGTGGGCCTTGTGGATTTACCTTTCACCACATCCCACTGCAACATTCTTCAAGTCAGAACTGTAAAGAGAACTTGCCACATTTTTGACCCTTTTGGAAAAAAAAACTTTAGATCCATTAGAGGCATTTTTTCCCCAACAGAATATGACTTCTATGTTTTGTTTGGAATTTGGCCTTTACTGGATTTAAACAATATGTAAGGGAAATGTCATCTATACAGCATAGAGGGCATTTGGGTCATGTACAGGTTGAAATACAGATGTCCCTTTGTGCTGTCACGCGCTGGGCCTGTGAAAGAGTCTGTAGACAGGATGTGTTTTCTGAACAGGACGCCGGGGGTGCCTTGGCTGAGAGGCCTTTCGGATTTCCCCACACAAAGTTCTTTTAAAGACTTAGAAAGTTCAACAAAGTTATTATTATTGCTTAAATCTTTAATAAATCAAACAAATACATCAAGGCTTTGAATCAACTGGTGGCTTGCTTAAATCTTATCCACAAGGGATAGGCAACTTTCTTCATTAACTGTTTCTTCCTTCTATAAGGGAAATCCTTGATCCCTCCTTGGGCAATCTATATTTAGGCTTTGCTGGTGTGGGACCCCTACACCCGGTTCCAATTTGTGTTATGGCTGCCGTGAGAGGTCCTTACCAGGCCAAAGTCTCTGTGCAGATTTCCAAGAGGAAAGAAGTCCTTCATTTCCCAGCGAAGGCTGGTTGAAAAACCATGGAGCTGTATTTCTCCAGCAAAGAGCTGACTGTAGAGTTGTGGAACTAAATTCCCCAACAAAGGCTATGCTGTAGTTCTCTGTAGAGCTGTGGGACTGGATCCCCCCAGCAAGGCTATAAAAGACGAAGCTTTCTACAGGTGGAACTGATTCACATCCTGTACAAAAGGCTTCTCTGTGTGAAGTGAACTAGAGGTCTCCTTTTTCCCTCCTTAACCCAGAAAAAGGGGCGGAACTAAAGAACATAATGGTTATTGATGGATCATTGGCCTTATGATTGCAAATCAAGGGAAGCCACATTATTGCAAAATGCATGGAACTTTGGAATACATGCAAACACTCAATAGAAAGGAAAAGAAGTTGGAGGTCTTGGTACAACTGTACCAGCACACCCTTTCCTATGGTCTTAATTGTTAACAGACTGGCTATCCTACTTGCTGTCTTATTATCGTCAGACCTTGTTATCTCCCTTGGAAGATTTTTAGTTCATCAAGGGTTTCAAAATAAAAAATTCTTCTTCTTCTTCTTCTTCTTCTTCTTCTTCTTCTTCTTCTTCTTCTTCTGACCTTTTCTGGACTTCAAGTTCAAAGCATCAGAAGGCTGAGACTGAGACTGAACCAGCAGTAGTTGTAAACCCCTAAACTCTATTGTATCTATTCCTTCAGTAAACTATATCAGCTTTATGATTTTGGATTATTGTAGGTTGTTTCAGGCTATATGGCCAAATTCTAGAGGCATTCTCTCCTGATGTTTCACCTGCATCTATGGCAAGCATCCTCAGAGGTTATGATTTTGTGTAACTTGTATCTTTAACTGTGCAATGTATCTATTTTCTACATACACTGTATATGAACTCCTTTATAAAAGTATACCCTCCATGACTCTGCTAGATAATGCCCTAAGAATATAAAGATTAGGATCAGCACCTTTTCCCCTTGAGCCTCACACCTTTATTTCCAAGCTCCATATATTTGTCTAGCACAGAACTGGAGCTAATCAAAAGATCATCAACTTTTTTTGGCATTGTCTTGTTCTGATTCACACAGGGTATCAATAGCTGGTTGGCCCCTTGACAGACCAATCCTCAGCCATCATTCTGCCTGCCAAAGGAATCCCCACCTGGTAGTTGTGATGTCAGTGGAACCTTTGTGATGTCAGTGGCACGGATCCTTGTCAATACTTTTCTGGCCAATCAGAGGAGGGTGTGGGAGGTTTGAATGACTATCAGAACTGTATAAGATGTCTTGTGTTTATCTGTATTCTTATGCCTGTACATTTTGAAGCAAATTGCTTATCCTTGCATACTTTTTGGCCGAGTCATAATAAACATCTTTGGCTTGCCTTCAACCTGGTGAGCTGTTTCTCTGTCCTGGCCCTTTAGCATATACTCACCGATCACAGATCCTCTTATCCATGGTCCTAGCTAAAACATTTCATTATTGCCAGAAAGTGAGATCTAGCAGGGCAAAAAGCAAAGTGCAGTGCTTATTTCAGGAAAAGTGGCATCCGAGGTAGGCAGCTTTTGTCAAGGGAACAAAGATAATGTGCCCATCTGACCCAGCATGTGGCTTTGGCCTTCCATGGTGCTATTATTCCTTTCTTTGGTTTTTTTTGGCATTCATAGTGGCCAGCAGGAAATAAAGAATGCCACAATGTTTTATGCCACTGAGACAAAAAGCTATTGATCTTTTTCGCCTCTGGAAAAGGTTTCTAATAATTTCTAGATATATCGTAGTTTGTGGTGCTGCTATCTTTAATTAAAACATGACACGAGGATGGAAAGTAATTATTTGGGGTTGAGTTTGATCTTTCCTTCCTACCTCAGGTTTTGTTTTGTTTTTTTGGTCCTGTAGCCTCAGTTCTGTCTGGAAACATAGATTTGCTTGCACATTTTTTTCAGTAACAGTAATATTGAGACATTGCACAATCAACTTACAGAAATCTTACAACAATGAATGTTTCACAACACTTGGGGCTATAGAAGACAGTGTGTTCACCTCCTTATAATTGTTCTTCTTTCTTCCTCAAAGAGGTAAGTCAAAACTGGGAGAGACAAATGTCTTTGACAAGTCATATGAAGGTTCCTTCTCCTCCATGTTACTACCAGTGGTGGCTAGTGACTTACATTTTCAGACAAAATCCCAGAGTGAATTTATTGCTCAATTGACCTGCAAATCACAGTACCAGTCCTCACAGCTCTTGTGGTTTCCACCAATAGGTTCAGTGAATGAGCAAATAAGAGCACTGATGATAAGAAACAGGTCCTAGAAGGGGTTCACTGACTGACAGCACCCCAGAAATGTTTACCTCCTTGCCATGGATATAATATTCTACATCAGGCATAGGTTGCCCCATTTCTCTCTTCTACTCACATTCTCTAGGGAAAAGTAAGTACACTGTGCTGTGAACCTCACATAGCCCACCAGGTTGCACTTTGCTTTGTTAGTGGGACAGTTTATCAGTGGTCACATATTGGGAATGAGTGTGTTGAAACCAAAGAATATAGAACATCCACATTGTTTGTTCACAGGTTAGAAAACTAGGCTACTCTTGCTGGTTAGGGTGGTTGTCCCACCCCTTACCACAGCTCTAAAAATATTTGATTTTATTTCTGCTGCCTAAAGGCCTCAAACTTGCCCACAGAGGTGGTGGTGGCAAATTCTGTTTTCCTTGGGTAATTTTAGGGCCAGGATAGGAATTTTTAAAGAGGAAGTTATTCAAAAGTCAACATCTAAATCTCTTCCTATGTGAAAAAATGGCTTCTCCTGGCCCTAAAATAGCAGGAAGAAAGGACACAATTTAAGCCAATCCACTAACGGAGCATTTGGAGTTGAAAATATTTAAAAAATGGGGATCCTAGGAGCACAAAACAGCTCTGGGGATCACACGAACTACATAGAGAACACTTTTCTTACCCCAGTTCTAAAATGATCCTAAGCTGATTTTCTGTGTTGCTGCAATAGTTTCCATTACAGTGGGATAGTGAATCTGATTCAGTCCAGACTTTGAATGAGCTGTACGAGATGCTGAAACCTATTTCCCAAATTGATTCAGGATCTTGACTAACTGTTTTAAAGTTGAGACTATTTTTATTTATCGTGTCATCCGCAACCAGAACATTGTATTACATTTCTAACAGAACAAAACAAACAAACAGATTAAAAAAACCCACAAATTTTGCAAACTTGGTAGCTGATTAAATGTCCTTTGACCAGTATCTGGCCACTTGGAGTGCCTCTGGTGTTGCCGCAAGGAGGTTCTCCATCGTGCATGTGGCAGGACTCAGGTTGCATTGCAGCAGGTGGTCAGTGGTTTGCTCTTCTCCACACTCGCATGTCGTGGATTCAACTTTGTAGCCCCATTTCTGAAGGTTGGCTCTGCATCTCGTGGTGCCAGAGCGCAGTCTGTTCAGTGCCTTCCAAGTCGCCCAGTCTTCTGTGTGCCCAGGGGGGAGTCGCTCATCTGGTATCACCCACGGATTGAGATGCTGGATTTGAGCCTGCCACTTGCTAAGGTGTCCCAGCGAGTGTCTCTGTAGATCTAAGAAAACTATTTCTTGATTTAAGTCGTTGACGTGCTGGCTGATACCCAAACAAGGGATGAGTTGGAGATGTCTCTGCCTTGGTCCTTTCACTATTGGCTGCAACTAAAATTTGAAAAGATTTCTGACATGGAAGTCAACACCTGACATTGTTGTATTCTCTAGGTGGTGGTCTGGATGTGTTTTGTTACCAAAACCCCCCACAAAAAAAAAACAACTATTCCAGTTCTGAGCACATGGAATATCCTGCAAAGCATTCACAAGGAGGGCAGGCTTTATATATATATATAGTTAGACATTCCATAGTTGCAGAAGAGACTGAGGCAAGTGGACACTTTTGTCCAATATGGGATGCCAGTATTCAGTTCAATGTTGCATAAGCACAGGTCTGCATATGACACACATGGGTATGGACTCACATCATGCACAGTTGTGCCTCTGTAGGCAATAAGCATTTAGTTACACCACATCACAATTCACTAATTTGATGGTGCTACTCAACTATTACGAATCTCCATAAGTTCTGTCTCCCTGACTGGTGTTTTCCTATTCTGCCTTGTTCTACCAGCAAATGGCAGTTTGCTGCAAGAACAGCCATTGCAAATGATGCCAAGCATTCTCTCTAGTTCTCATGAGTAATAATTTTGACTTGAACCAACATCCCAGCAGTCTGGGCAGTCTGCATGTCAAGGTCTCAGCTCAGTTGACCTCAGTTGTCTGTTGTACCTTCCATCACCATATTTCCCTTCTGAAACCATCTGCAACTTTGGGCACCTGTCTTCCCATACACCTTGTACATGGAGAAATGTTTCCTGACAGGAGCCCAGGGAGGGCTACCACATGGCCAACAGCAGCTACCAAGGGCCACTGGGGAATGGAAGCAGGACAGGCTGTTCGACTTTTGCAAGAGGAACATTTGAAACTTTCAACCTTACCAGCTGGCAGAACAGTACTAGTTACCAGAAATGAAGAATCAGAAACACAAGGAAACCCAAAAGCAATTATGCTGGAGAAAATATGGGGTAACTTGGCACCAATTAGTTGTGTGTGTATATGTAGCCTTTCCTCCTGTCTCCTGAGGCTAATATCCAAGCAAGAATGGAACAATATTTTGCCAGAGAAGCATTGCACTTTCTTCCCTGCATGCTGCAGTTCTGATGAAAACTGGCCCCTTTGCACTTGTTATTATATGAAAAGAAAACCTGATGTGGTTTCTAATTTGCCATCACATTGAAGCCGGCCATCAGCTTGTATTCTGCAAAAACAAAGACATGGCCCAGGCTGAACGTGAAAAAGACTACTCCATTCAGAAGTGTCAAGGAGGCACAAACTCTCTGAGATCTAGTGATGAGGACCTTGGGATGCAAAAATCATTGGACAATTTGTGAGCCGTGTCTGTGCTTTCCAGTTGCATCACTGCTATGGAAGCAGATATGTAGAAGCACTCAGGAGTGATATTATGGTTCAGCAGTAACCGTTGATGACTTCCATATCAGGAGGGGTTGTGAATTCATTTTAGGCTTTAGTCCAAATTTTGAAAGAGGTGTCCAAACTGCTGAGCCTGTTTGGGAAAATAATGGTCCATTTGGGAAAAGTAGGCAACTGTGGAAAGAGGGGAGGAGATTTTACCACAAACTCACACAGGCACATTTCAGTAAAAAAAAATCTGACCACCATTTTAGCCATTGTTTGGCTTTCTTCTGTTGTTCAGGGGATATTTTTGCAAAAGAAAACTGCCACATTTATAGGTGAATTGGGAAGTGTTTTGTAGGTGTGTGGTGAAAAAACACTTCAAAATCAGTCCTAGTAAGGTCAAGGTAAAGGTTTTCCCCTGACACTGTCCAGTTGTGTCTGACTCTGGGGGTTGGTGCTCATCTCCATTTCTAAGCCAAAGAGCCAGACACCTCCAAGCCAGCATGGAGGTGTCCATAGACACCTCCAAGCCAGCATGACTGCATGGAGTGCCATTACCTTCCAACTGGAGTGGTACCTATTGATCTACTCACATTTTCATATTTTTGAACTGCTAGGTTGGCAGAAGCTGAGGCTATCAGCAGAAGCTCACCCAGCTCCCTGGATTCAAACCAGTGACCTTTTAATCAGCAAGTTCAGCAGCTTAGTGGTTTAACCCACTATGCCAATCAGTCCTAAACACCAAAAATATTTTGAATTTGGGAGCTTTGGGAGTTTTCAGGGTTTAGTTTGAACCAAATGCTTGAATGGATTAGGGTGCCATTGGGTTTCAAGGAGCCCTTGGTAGCTTACTGCCTAATACAGGATCCTCATACATAAATTCTCCACTTCCTCCTGTACCAGGTAGCACTTTACCTAAGGACAGCAGTATGTGGTTGGAAAATTGTAATATCAATTCAACAGAAAGTGTACAGTGCCTCCATTTTGGATGGTTTAAGACATCAACTCAAATGTTTTGTGGAGGCTTCAACTGACCATAATTCAAAGTGCTGGCTTCAGCCTGTAAAGCCCTAAATGATTCCGGCCCAGCTTACCTATCCAAACATATCTCCTCCTATGAACCATCTAGGAGCTTGAGATCATTTGAGGAAGCCCTGCTCTCGATCCTGCTTTCCTCACAAGCACAATTGGTGGAGACGAAGGACAGGGCTTTCTCAGGAGTGGCCCCCCGACTATGGAACTCCCTCTCCAGGAGTATTAAATCAGCTCCCTCCCTCCTGACCTTTCAGAAAAAAGTAAAGACCTGGCTCTTTGAGCAAGCTTTTGAGAATGCAACAGAATAGATAACACGGAACTATGAATGATGAACATGGAATGGCCAGACGATGTTACTGGATTTTTAACAGGATGGCACCAATGATTATGTTTTAATGGTTTTTATATCTGTTTTATATTGTCATGTTGATCATTTTTAATTGCACTTTTATGAATGCCAGGCATTGAATTATTCCTATCTGTAACCCACCTTGAGTCGCCGTATAGCTGAGAAAGGCGGGCTATAAATATTATAAATAAATAAATAAATAAACAAATAAATAAATAAACCAGTTCAGGTTTCAGATATCAAGGTCTCTAGAGCTGGACTCAAATAATAAACTATTTTTCTGGTTGCCAACAATGTTTTCCAAGTTCTACACTGAGCAGGATTACACACAACCTTTTCTTGCTATTGTAAACAATGTTTTGAAGAACACACGGAAGCAATAGTCCAGTCAAAATAATGTTCGGTAGCTTTCTTTTCTATAGAAAGCAGTATAAGGCAAGCATTTTAAAGTAGCAATTGGGAACAAAACAACACTGAGATATGCAATTTGAACACTGTACTTTTAAAAAATGTAGTTATTGCTTTGAACATGGGCTATGACTCCAGAGACCAGGGTTCAAATCTCCATGAAAACCAACTGGGTGACATTTTCTCTTCTTCAGAGGAACCATAGAATCAAAGAGTTGGAAGAGACCTCATGGGCCATCCAGTCCAACCCCCTGCCAAGAAGCAGGAATATTGCATTCAAATCACCCTGACAGATGGCCATCCAGCCTCTGTTTAAAAGCTTCCAAAGAAGGAGCCTCCACCACACTCCAGGGCAGAGAGTTCCACTGCTGAACGGCTCCCACAGTCAGGAAGTTCTTCCTCATGTTCAGGTGGAATCTCCTTTCTTGTAGTTTGAAGCCATTGTTTTGCGGCCTAGTCTCCAGGGAAGTAGAAAACAAGCTTGCTCCCTCCTCCCTGTGGCTTCCTCTCACATATTTATACATGGCTATCATATCTCCTCTCATCCTTCTCTTCTTCAGGCTAAACATGCCCAGCTCCTTAAGCCGCTCCTCATAGGGCTTGTTCTCCAGACCCTTGATCATTTTAGTCACCCTCCTCTGGACAGGAAGGCAAACCAAATACCCTCTGAAAAAACCTTGCCAAGAAACCACCATGGTATGGTCTTCATAACTCAGAAAAGGCACACAACAACATGATTTTCAAGTAACGTTCTCACTTTGAGATTTCACCACTTTTCTGGAGGACTAGAAAAAAGATATCAGGCCCATGAGACTCTAATAGCTAGTGGTAAGGGATGATGGGCATTGCAGTCTGAAGGACCACTGTTGCAGGTTTCTGCTTCAAAATATCCAGGCATAAGTGTTCCTAAAGGCATGCCAGTTTTGTACAGTCTCCAACTCTCCAAATTCACCCAAAGGCTTTGGGTTAAAATTCATCAGAAAACAGACCAGCATGATGTATTTACTGCCCCCTCCCCCATGCCCACCCAAGGGTTTTCTATGTCTGTTGACATCCGCTCTTTCCTTGTTCTCTCCCATTCTGCACTTTTTTACACATCTCATTTCATATGTCTGCAATGGTAAAATTAAATAAAGCAAACACAACTATTACATTTCACATCCCACTGCGATCTTTGAAGAAATGCTAATTTAATATGCCAAGGTGATAAGTCAAGTGATGAGGGAACCTCAGTAGGTTTCCAGTTCAGATTCATTTTGTGCGAGTGTTTGCTTCTTTGAGGACGGAGGCAGTAAACACACAAAATATGTTTATTTGGAATGTTGCTGAGAGCTTTCTGAACCTTTCGGGCCTGCAAAAAAACAAAACAAAACAACTCACAAGATTGGAAATACCTGCAGGATGTGATTGTCTCAGCAGAATAGGAGGCATAGATTCTGTCACTCCTTTCATATTAAAAATGCAGGGATTTGGAGGTTGTATTAAGAAAAGAAGTATATATACAATAATGGACGAGATGGTGGAAGAGAGGCATTATAAGGAAAGTAATGCAATTCTTTCTGCTTAAACTGCAAGAGGCCCCTCTGTGTTTTAAGAGGAGAACTTGTTTTTGGAGAAGGTTTCCACTTTATGTGAGTCTTATCTGGCCATCAGTATTCCGAAACCAAGAGAAGCACCAGCAAAGCCTAAGAAATCTCCCGAAGACTCTGAAGCAATACACTCCAATGAATAAATAAAACATGCGGACAACACAAATGATGGTTTCTGGGCAATAGGAAACACACAAACTACCCTAGTTGTTCCGAGATTTACGCATCCGTATTTCACAGATGCCCTATTGCTTTATTTATACTGTTAAGGGAAGCAGAGGCAGCCTCTAACCATCAACACCCATCATTAAATCATTACATAATCCTTCTCGTTAAAGAGATGGAGAGAGGCAAACAAAAGCACACCTTGGCAGAAGGTGGAAGATGCCCTTCAAATTTGCTTCTATGTAAGTAAACAGCAATACTCACTTAAGTGCATGAATACTGATATGCCCATGTACTCACCCCCACCCCATACATGGGCACGTGGGGTTTTATATCCAATCCAATGCTTGCCAAGAAATATCTGAACTCCATCCTGGCAGATTCCTTAAGGCAAGACCCATAACAAGCAGGGCAAAGTTTACATAGGGCTTGCTGTCAAACACAGTGAGAAGGAGGTAAGCAAGCATGCAACCCATCAGGCTGAGACATATCACAGGATTTATTTATTTGTCGAGTCAGGGCAACCAGTCAATTATATTACATTTCTAACAGAACAAAGCAAACAAATAGACAAAATACAAAATTTGTGAGTTTGGTAGTTGTTTAAATGTCCTTTGACCAGGTTCTGGCCACTTGGAGTGCTTCTGGTGTTGCTGCAAGAAGGTCCTCCATGGTGCATGTGGCAGGGCTCAGGGTGCATTGCAGCAAGTGGTCTGTGGTTTGCTCTTCTCCACACTCGCATGTCGTGGATTCCACTTTGTAGCCCCATTTCTGAAGGTTGGCTCTGCATCTCGTGGTGCCAGAGCGCAGTCTGTTCAGCGCCTTCCAAGTCGCCCACTCCTCTGTGTGCCCAGAAGGGAGTCTCTCATTTGGTATCAGCTATTGGTTGATGTTCTGCGTTTGAGCCTGCCACTTTTGGACTCTCGCTTGCTGAGGTGTTCCAGTGAGTGTCTCTGTGGATCTTAGAAAACTATTTCTAGATTTAAGTCATTGACATGCTGGCTGATACCCAATGCTATTGAATCAGGGGAGTTGAAGTTAGGTGAGATACCAGCACTCTTTGGCAGAGGAGGCTAAAGATTTTGTTAAACCACATCTCCAGTTCTTCCATAGCATTGAGCCATGTAAGTTAATATGGTGTCAAACCACATTAAATGCTACAGTGTAGATGCATTCTTAGTGGGGTTGCAGAAACAACAATTTGTGTGTTCCCCATTGAACCATAAGCAAGTCCACTGGAAGAAACAAAATTGGTTGCACAGTGTCAGTATTCAATAGGAATGAAGCAACAACTGTATAATTACATGATTGTAGATTTAGACTAAACAAGCACAATGCAGGATTTTCTGAACATGTACCACACATGAAGCATCTGCAAGCCAAATTGTTGTGTGGCTATGAAGAGAGAAAAAGAAATAGAAAGAGAGAGAGCAGAAGCAGAGGGAAAGAGAGAGCGAGGGAAATAGACAGAGAGATACACTGAACAGAAAGGAATGAATTCCTCATAAAAGAATTCATAACATTTCTCACCACTGGGAAAGTAATATATGGTTATAGAAGATAAAATGGAAGAGATCAGTAAGATTTAAAATCCTTTCCAAAGCCATATAGGAAAGCAACTTTAAGAATATTAGATGTCATGAATGAACCATTGCATTTGGCATTCTCTCTATGCCCTTGTGAATGTTAAGCGATCTTATTTATAGACTCAAAGTAGTGGCCAATATACTATACTACTGCATATACTACACACTACGATATATTCCTACTATACCAATATACTAGCAGATGTTGGTGATAGAAGGGACCTTGCCCACTTAATGAGACATACCTTCAAATAATCTTCATCAAATTACATCTTCTTAATATCTATCTTCTAGTCTAGGCCTGTGCAACCTGTAGCCCTCCAGGTGGTTTGGACTTTAGCTCCCAGAATTCCTGATCACTGAACAAGCTAGCTAGAGTTTATAGGAATTGGAGTTTCAAAAACATGGAGGTTGTGCATGCCTGCCCTAGTCCAATGTGGTGAACATACCAAAATCTCCCATACTGGTGGCACACGTTGGTTGAAATGACATTGAGATTATATAGCAGAAGCAGCTGCCTGTGGAATTATGCACTGATTGTACAATTCAACCCTTTTGTGATTATTATTTATAATTTACTTTATTTTTATCCTACCTTAAACATGATTTGGGGACTCCAGGCAGCTTGTGTTGAATGAATAGAGACACCAGATTTGCTACTGAATGTATAACCTAATGTGCATGCATTAGGACATTAAGATAATCTGGGGAGGCCCTGCTCTCAGTCCCACCTGCATCACAGGCACGATTGGCGGGGACAAGAGACAGGGCCTTCTCTGTAATATCAGATTGGCCCCCTCCCTGTTGGCATTTCGGAGGAAAGTGAAGACCTTGCTATTTGAACAAGCATTTGATTAAACAGTGTAATTGAACATAGGAATACGGAATAATGGATGACGAGACTGGATTTCGATTTTACTGTTGAGGCGCTAATGATTGTTATACTGAAGTTAGTGATTTATGTTATAATTGTTTTAATTGCCTGATACTGTTTTGTAATGCTTTGTATTGATGTTGTTCATCGCTTTGAGTCGCCTGACGGCTGAGAAAAGCGATATAGAAATAAATAAATAAATAAATAAATAATAGATTAAAATAATATTTTTCAATATAATTTACAATTAAAATGGTTGGAAACATGTTTTGGAGTTTATGAGAAGAATTCTAGACTGGTGGGAATCTATATAGGTTGGGGTGACTTTTGTGCAATATTTTAAGGTGGCTGTTTTATACAGAAAGGAACATTTTCTGCATAGGAATCAATATTCCATTATGAAGGAAAATGATACTTCCTTCTCAGAAACATGCTTTTTAACAAAATTACACAGAAAATTCTGCAGTTGGGGATTTATTCTGCACAAAATTCAGATGTGGATGTTTTCAATAGAAAACAACAGCCGGAATCCTGCTGAGGCATTGCACCTTCTTAAGTGGTGAGGTGGAACACCTCAGCAAGCGAGACTCCAAAAGTGGCAGGCTCAAACCCAGAACCTCAATCAATGGCCGATACCAAATCAGAGACTCCCCGCTGGGCACACAGAAGACTGGGCAACTTGGAAGGCACTGAACAGACCGCGCTCTGGCACCACAAGATGCAGAGCCAACCTTAAGAAATGGGGCAACAAAGTGGAATCCACGACATGCGAGTGTGGAGAAGAGCAAACCACTGACCACCTGCTGCAATGCAACCTGAGCCCTGCTACATGCACAATGGAGGACCTTCTTGCAGCAACAGCAGAGCCACTCCAAGTGGCCAGCTACTGGTCAAAGGACATTTTATCAACTACTAAGCTTGCAAACTTTGTGTTTTGTTTGTCTGTTTGTTTGTTAAAAAATGCAGTGCAACTGTCTGGTCTGCCCCTGACACGATAAATAAATAAATGGTGAGGTATTGTATATTCTTAATTCCTGCAACTGCAGGATTTACAATTCCCAAGTTGTGTGCATCTGTATTCAGTAGAAGGCTACTATAACGTTATGCCACAGAGCTGGAAAAGTGACTGATGTGAATTAGTGCCAGGTGTACAATGAGACAAATGAAACATATAACCTATGTGCATTGGCTATTCTTAACAGTGTCCCCAATACACTATAGCCCAGGCATGTGCAAACCCAGGCCCATGGGCTGGATGGGGTCCTTTGGCCTCTTCTATCAGGCCCTCATCTGCCTCGGCCCTCCTCTGAGCATGCAGACAGAGCAGCCCATTGCATCCCCAGCCAAGAGGAGGGCTGAGGCATAGACACAGCACTGGTGAGTACCCTCACCAGTGCCATGATTCACCTTCACCTCTTAGCCTTGGGAAGGCGGGTCACATTCCCTGTTCCGAGAGGGGAAGCAGGGGAAGAAATATGGCACTGGCAAGAGCTCTCACTAGTGCCATGTTTCTCCTCCCCTGAGTCTTGGGAGGTGGCCCACCTTCCCTGTACTCAGAGGAGAAGTGGGGGGAGAAACACAACACTAGCAAGACAGCAATTCCCAGTGCCATGTTATTCCTTCCCCTCTGAGGCTTGGGAAGGTGGGCCTTCCCCAGACTCAGAGGAGAAGCAGGGGTACTGGAGAAAAGGTTCTTTCCAGCTCTGTGTTTCTCCTTCTCCTTTAGGTTTGGAAAGGTGGTGTTCATTTCCCAGGCTTAGAGTAGAAGCGGGGAAGAAACAGGGCACTGGAGAAAGGATTCTGTCCATCTCTGTGTTTCTCCTTCCCCTTTTGAGGCTTGGGAAGAAAACACACCTTTCCCAGACTTAGAGGGGAAGTGGAGAGAAACCCAATGCTGGAGAGAACACTCTTCCAATTGCTGTGTGTTTCCTTCTCCTCTTCCCACCCCACCCCCTCCTGCTCCAACCCCACCCTTTCCCACCCACAGCCATTCCAGTACAGCCCCTTCTGACCCCAGCCCCACCCACATCCAGGCTCCAGACTGACCCCATTCTGGCTCCAGCCCACCCCTTCTGGCTCCAGACTGACCCCATTCTGGCTCCAGCTTCGTCCCTTCCACCCCCATCCGTGCTCCCTCCCAGCCTAACTCTTGCAACTGGGTCCAGAAGGCGACCCCAGGGCAAAAATGTTTGCCCATGTCTGCTATAGCCCCTCCAACCCCCTCAATTCTCCCCCACCCAAGGATCCAAGTCACACGTAACTTCTGCTTTGGTAAAAGGAATGTGGAGGGGGAGGAAGGGAAGTAACATAGCAGTGCAGATAGCTTCCTAACTCACTATGGTTCACGGGATAGAGACAGGTGCTGCTCAACCCATTACGCAAAGTAAGCAGTTGCAGTATAGTTGATTTTGCCCAGAGGCGCTCTTGAGGCTCTCTTGGGGGAAAATAGACCTTGACATATGTGAGTTGTAGTGTACTGGGATGTATAGTTCACCCGCAATCAAAGAGCATTCTGAACTCCACCAATGATGGAATTGAACCAAATATGGCACACAGAACTCCCACGACGAACAGAAAATATATATCAGTGATTGGTTGGGGGGGGGGGGCGCCAAAATACTGTTTGCTTACCATTGAAAATTACCTAGGGCCGCCTCTGAATAGAGAAGAAGATAAATGGTGTTCCTTTTCTTCTATCGCTAGTGAACTGCAGTGGCTTGAGAAGTACCCATGTTCTCACCAAGCAAGCTTATAATGGTGCCAGGACAAAGAGAAAGTCTTCCCCTGTAGATATTTAAACTCTGACAGATACATATGGGGAGATATAGTCTTTCCGATGTATTGGACCTAAGCCATGTAGCGCTTTATGAATCATGACAAACATTTTGACACAAACTGATAGTCAGTGAAGCTGTTTTATCAAATAAGACTCCTAATGGAGAAAATCTCATGACAGCTGACCATTCGTTTAAAAAAAATGTCTTGATGTGTTGAATACGGGAAAGATATTGTGAGGATACTTTACTTTCCTAGTGAGGCCATAACTTTGTAACTAAAAGAACAATACACAAATAACTAAAAGTTCATATTATAATGCAAAGAGCTGTAGTCAGTGAACTTTTCAGATTTTTAAAAGAAATGCTTGCATGGAGATTTTGTTGTTCTTGCTCTGTACTGAGATGTTACCTGAAATTGCAGTGGACTTGATTAGCTTTGATTTTGAATACAGTTAGAAATATGTCCAATTCTATATCAATAGAGAGGCAATTGTATGAGCAGAATGAGAAAGCAAATGAGATAGAAGTTGGAGAAATACAAAGGAAAAGGGGGTGAAACCATGAGATCTCATTGCTGCTGCTACTGCTGGATATCCTCTCTCACACATACTCACTACAATCAGACTTGGAGTTTATGAACTGTATTTCCAGACTGTACTGATGTGTGAGAGCAAATGAATCTTTCATGTCAGCTGAAGCATTTCGGGGCTCTGACACCCTTCTGAGATGTCTTCCAAGAATCAGAATGTACTGCTGTGTGTCTTTGTACAGTACTGATAAAGACTGGCACTGCTGAAAAGAAATCAAAAGACACCCAGGGGTTGCTTGTGTATGGCAGAATACAAGACTAATAATTATGTTTGGGATTTATGCAACCGTTTGGAAGGGCTTTGCACATGTGTCAGGTTTGTAATCCATAACAGGAAGCCCATAAGAGAGAGCAGTTAGGAGATAAGGAAAAGGGAGTGGTGTTATTTCAATTCCTTACCACTCCCTAAATCCTCTTTGGGTTTTAGTCCAGACTTTAAAGGAGATATCCCAGGTTGCTGAATCCTAACCACCCACAGCGGTCAACCACCTTGGATTGTGTCTTTAGAATTTAGATTAAATTCCAGAGCAGAGATACATTGAATAGAAACCACTATTTGTCAGTTATGCTCTTTTGGTGTGCACTTAAGGTAAAGGTAAAGGTTGTCCCCTGACGTTAAGTCCAGTCATGTCTGACTCTGGGGTGTGGTGCTCATCTCCATTTCTAAGCCAAAGAGCCAGCGTTGTCCATAGACACCTCCAAGGTCATGTAGCCAGCATGACCGCATGGAGCGCCGTTAACTTCCTGCTGGAGCGGTACCTATTGATCTACTCACATTTGCATGTTTTTGAACTGCTAGGTTGGCAGAAGCTAGGGCTGACAGCGGAAGCTCACGCCACTCCCTGGAATCGAACCTGCGACCTTTTAGTCAACAAGCTCAGCAGCTCAGTGCTTTAAGCACTTACATGCTGGGAATTCTTAGAAATAGAACACAACCACACCAAAATTCGGATGGAATAGAAAAAGTCTTCACCTTCTCATGGAAGAAGAGCCACCCTGGCTTTTCTATGGTGGGAATCCCAGGAGTAGCCACCAAGAAGGCTCTTTTCTCCAACAAACGAGCCTGAGAAAGTAGTAGGAGTGCTCTCTTGTGTCCAGGTCTGTTCACCACAATTCACGAATGGTATTGACTTGATGCAATGTGTCCAGCAAAGAGCGACCATCATGAGCAAAAGTTTGGGAGCCAAGCCCTATGAAGAGCAACTGAGGGAGCACAGTATGTTTAGCTAGAGAAGAGAAAGCTGAAAGGAAACATGATAGGCAATGTTCCAATATTTGAAAGGATGCTCTATTGAAGATGGAAAGAGCTTGTTTTCTGTTGCTCTAGAGACTGGTACATGGCAATGGATTCAAACTGCAGAAAAGGAAATTCCACCTGAATATTGGGAAGAACTTCCTGATGGTAAGACCTGTTTGATAAGTAAATAAGAATATGCTCTCTTGGAGTGTGGTGGAGTCTCCTTCTTTGGAGGTTTTTAAGCAGAGCCAGGAGTGCTTTGAATGTGTTCAGGGGAGCTTTTGCACAATTAAAACTTGTGCGCCAGCTTCGCCCGTACCTTGGGAAGTCTGACTTGGCCACGGTGGTCCACGCTCTGGTTACATCCCGTTTAGACTACTGCAACGCTCTCTACGTGGGGTTGCCTCTGAAGACTGCCCGGAAGCTTCAATCAGTCCAACGTGCGGCAGCCAGATTGCTAACAGGAGCAGGGTACAGAGACCATACGACCCCTCTATTACCCCAGCTCCACTGGCTGCCGATTAGCTTCCGTGCACAATTCAAAGTGCTGGTTTTGACCTATAAAGCCCTAAACAACTCCGGCCCAGTTTACCTGTCCGAACGGATTCTCCCCTATGAACCATCAAGGCTATTAAGATCTTCCGGGGGGGGGGGGCTGCTCTCGGTCCCACCACCCTCGCAATCACGGTTGGTGGGGACGAGGGACAGGGCCTTCTCGGTGGTGGCTCCCCGGCTTTGGAACTCCCTCCCACTAGAGATTAGATCTGCTCCCTCCCTCCTGATGTTCAGGAAACTACTAAAGACCTGGCTCTGGAATGTGGCATTTGAGGACTGAATCTATAACCTCCTTCCACAAGGAAGGAGGATGATGAACTGTGACTATGACTATGACTGGATTGACGACTTGGCTTAGGTAATTGTGATGATGATGTTTTTATTGTACTTTATTGTACTATTTTAATATGTAATGACGTTGCACTTTGTTGTACTTATATATTATTGTACTTTCATATATGCTGTAAACCGACCTGAGTCCCTCGCTGAGGTGAGAAGGCCGGTATAGAAAACTTCTAAAATAAATAAATAAATAAATATGTGTGCTCCTGCATGGCAAAATGGGGTTGGACTGGATGGTCCTTGTGGTGTCTTCTAACGTAAGGATTCTGTGGTTCTGCCTGACTCATAATAGAATGCTAGGCCTTATTTTCCAGTATGTATTACAGAGAAAAACAAGCAAGCCCATCCACAAATGGAGAGGAAAACCAAACACAGTGGTCTCCATTGACCAATCCATTAAAGTTGCAGCTTTGAAGTTATAATTGTCTGACAGACATTCAATATATATATACAATTATGCCCACCAAGCTAGGACTGAATTTATTTCTCCTGCTAGAAGCCCTGTCTGTCTATTTCATACACAAGCTGATAATGTCTGGACAGGACCCCCATTCATCTCAGCAGGCGGATGGCCTTATGGAGTCAACTCTTCCCGGCCAACCACGCTGTGTAATGAGAAAAGAGAAAATTATGACCACCTAGTTCAGTATCTCTCAAGCAAAACAAGGAAAATGCCTACGGCTTATAGCAGATGCACAAGAGTATCATGGGTGATGAATGTATTTTGGGCACTGAACTGTCATCTCGGGTCTTATATGTTTTTATCTGCCTCAGTGCTGTACACCTGTGCGTCGTTGATAAAGCAGTTGCTTTGTGGTTCAGGCAAGTGTGAATCTCAGTCCAACTGGCCTTGTTTTCAGCTTAGCCTAAACTTTCTTTTCCACATATGCTGCTCAAAAGGCTTTAACTCTTTCAGCATCCAGAAGGCAAAGGGAAAAGAATATGTGTGCTACCAGTGGAGAATTATGCATTTTTCCTTTTCTTCCTTATGTTTAATTTTTATATATACAGTAGAGTCTTGCTTATCCAACATAAATGGGCTGGGAGAACATTGGATAAGTGAAAATGTTGGATAATAAGGAGGGATTAAGGAAACACCTATTAAGTGCCAAATTACATTATGATTTTACAAATTAAGCACCAAAACCTCATGTTTTACAACAAATCAACAAAAAAGCAGTTCAATATATGACAATTGTTGTTGTTCATTCGTTCAGTCGTCTCCGACTCTTCGTGACCTCATGGACCAGCCCACGCCAGAGCTCCCTGTCGGCCGTCACCACCCCCAGCGCCTTCAAGGTCAGTCCTGTCACTTCAAGGATGCCATCCATCCATCTTGCCCTTGGTCGGCCCCTCTTCCTTTTGCCTTCCACTTTCCCCACATAATTGTCTTCTCTAGGCTTTGCTGTCTCCTCATGATGTGGCCAAAGTACTTCAACTTTGTCTCTAGTATCCTTCCCTCCAGTGAGCAGTCGGGCTTTATTTCCTGGAGGATGGACTGGTTGGATCGTCTCGCAGTCCAAGGCACTCTCAGAACTTTCCTCCAACACCACAGCTCAAAAGCATCTATCTTCCTTCGCTCAGCCTTCCCTAAGGTCCAGCTCTCACATCCGTAGGTTACTACAGGGAATACCATGGCTTTGACTAGGCGGATCTTTGTTACCAGTCTGATGTCTCTACTCTTTACTATTTTATCGAGACTGGACATTGCTCTCCTCCCAAGAAGTAAGCGTCTTCTGATTTCCTGGCCACAGTCTGCATCTGCAGTAATCTTTGCACCTAGAAATACAAAGTCTGTCATGGCCTCCACATTTTCTCCCTCTATTTTCCAGTTGTCAATCATTCTTGTTGCCATAATCTTGTTTTTTTTTTATGTTTAGCTGCAACCCAGCTAAACAATGTTATGTAGTAATTACTCTATTTACCAATTTAGCACCATAACATCGGAATGAAACAGCAGTGGATCCGGGTGGGAGGCAGACTGCATTGGATAATGCAGAATGTTGGAAGAGCGAAGGTTGGATAAGTGAGACTCTACTGTATTTATAAAAAAAGCACCTGTAATTCTGTTTTTAGATATCTTTATATGCTTTTGAACTGCGGTGTTGGAGGAAAGTTCTGAGAGTGCCTTGGACTGCGAGAAGATCCAACCAGTCCATCCTCCAGGAAAAGCTCGACTGCTCACTGGAGGGAAGGATACTAGAGGCAAAGTTGAAGTACTTTGGCCACATCATGAGGAGACAGCAAAGCCTAGAGAAGACAATTATGCTGGGGAAAGTGGAAGGGAAAAGGAAGAGGGGCTGACCAAGGGCAAGATGGATGGACGGCATCCTTGAAGTGACTGGACTGATCTTGAAGGAGCTGGGGGTGGTGACGGCCGACAGGGAGCTCTGGCGTGGAGTGGTCCATGAGGACATGAAGAGTTGGAGACAAATGAACGAATGAACAACAATATGGGGGGGGGGGGAGGAGAGAGTGCATCTTAGAGTCAGAGAAATACAGTCATACCAAACCCCTCTAGAATTATTGTCACCAGTGTGAGATTGTGACACTTCTCCACTGTTGTGGTTTTTTTGTAGTGTATATAAATTTATATTTCTGACTTCTAGTGCAGCACTAGTGACTTTGTCTCTCAGTGGAGTTCAGAACACAAAGGCACACACACACACACCCGCTAGCAAGCACATCAGGCTGATCAACCACCAAGAACAAACTCTTCATCCAATAGTCCTGATTTGCTACAAGACAACTGTTATTATAGATTTTGCAATATTGCACATTTTACAGAAATGAACAAATACATTTACAGAAACATTTACACATTTTCCTGAATATTGCAATGTGTATGCACATCCACACCAAAACAAACAAGTAAGTAAACAACTTCCTGACATATGCATGACTTGCTTCAAAGACCGTAGCAATCTGGACCTCTGTCATGCTTTCTGTGAATACTTAAGAGCACAGGTGTGGGAGTCGGAGAGAGGAAAATGTCATCTCATAAAAAGAAAGGTAATGTGAGTCCAACACATCCTTATATTCTAATTTCATAGAAACATGATCAATAGGTGTAATGAGTCATCATGATGCAAGGGAAGATACAACAGTTTGAAAGCCAAAGCAAGAAGAGAGTTGACAAGCCAAAGGAAAGCCATAGAAGACACAAGAAGTCTAGTGAATATGGCCCTGCCTTCAGACAGATGTCACCACCATGTCCAAGTATTATTACATGCCCAGTGGCATATATTATTAATTTGGTTTTAATAGACCATTCATCTAACTTCCAATGTTCCAGCTTAGAAACAGGCTGTAGGACAAAATTTTCTTTTTCCATATTATTATTATTATAGCTATTAGAATAGTTGATGGGTTCTGTTAATATAGCTCGGAAAGCTCACAGCCACCCAATATATTTATTTGCTTTTGCACTCTATAATACTCAGGATTCTCCATTTTGGCAGGAAAAATGAAATGCAAAGATACAGAATGGGGGACAATGCCTGGCTTGAGAGCAGTACGTGTGAAAAAGATCTTGGAGTCCTCGTGGACAACAAGTTAAACATGAGCCAACAATGTGATGTGGCGGCAAAAAAAAAAAGCCAATGGGATTTTGGCCTGCATCAATAGGAGCATAGTGTCTAGATCTAAGGGAAGTAATGCTACCCCTCTATTCTGCTTTGGTTAGACCACACCTGGAATATTGTGTCCAATTCTGGGCACCACAATTCAAGAGAGATAATTGACAAGCTGGAATGTGTCCAGAGGAGGGCGACTAAAATGATCAAGGGTCTGGAGAACAAGCCCTATGAGGAGCGGCTTAAGGAGCTGGGCATGTTTAGCCTGAAGAAGAGAAGGCTGAGAGGAGATATGATAGCCATGTATAAATATGTGAGAGGAAGTCACAGGGAGGAGGGAGCAAGCTTGTTTTCTGCTGCCCTGGAGACTAGGACGCAGAACAATGGCTTCAAACTACAAGAAAGGAGATTCCATCTGAACATGAGGAAGAACTTCCTGACTTGTGAGAGCTGTTCAGTAATAGGAAGGTGTGGTGGAGGCTCCTTCTTTGGAAGCTTTTAAACAGAGGCTGGATGGCCATCTGTCAGGGGTGATTTGAATGCAATATTCCTGCTTCTTGGCGGAGGGTTGGACTGGATGGCCCATGAGGTCTCTTCCAACTCTTTGATTCTATG
Source organism: Anolis sagrei ordinatus (assembly GCF_025583915.1). Classification (NCBI taxonomy): domain Eukaryota; kingdom Metazoa; phylum Chordata; class Lepidosauria; order Squamata; family Anolidae; genus Anolis; species Anolis sagrei. The sequence goes on along the minus strand of NW_026845477.1, from coordinate 10,583,220 downwards.
ATTCTATGAGTCCACCCTCCATTGGCTTTGCCCAGATAACCCATTAGCTGTCCATGTAGATCTGGAGCATAAATCCTGGAATACTCTGAGTACACATAAGCTCATTCAGGTCCCACTTTGGCCATTTGCTATGCAAGGATACTGGATCCTATCAATTATAGGATCGTCATGCCTTCTAAGCTATCTGATGCTGAGGACCAGCAAATACCTTTTTGTCAGTGAGCTGGGAGCTAGCAACCTATGTGTGCCTATTAGAAACTCTTTGGGGATTCTCCGCCAATGGCTTCTATGATTCTATGACCTGCAGTGGTTCAAGGACCACCTCTCTGAGAAGCACTTCTATAGACTGCATCATTTACCATCAATACATTTTGTCATATAATATTGATGTGTGGGAGTTTTTGGCATTGAACTAAGTATTTAGTAAGTGAGGGAAAGGCGAAAAGGAAAAAGAGAGCCATGGATGCTGGAGGTCAGCAACAACACATGATGGACACCAAGTGGGGAAGATGTCCTGTTCCATGCAGATCTAAAAAAAAAAGACAAACAGCATGTACCCTGAGGGCATCATTATCCACAGTTCCTTCTGTTGTAATTGTATCTTCTTTTTAAAATCTTCTTCATCACTCATGAAAGTCAGTGGGAACTTTTGATCAAACTGATAAGAGTTCCCAAGTCCACTGGGTTGAAGAACTAATGGCCAATACGTCTACTTGGTTGTCTGCACTAAAATAACAAGATTAGACACGCAGCTGTTTCCTGGAACCTTTCCCACTTGTCCTTTTCCTTCCATTTAATTGAAAAAAATCAATGTTTGCTGCAGATCTAAAACTTTCCATTGACTTTCACTTTTAAGCCCTGTATATTTCTGTTCTTGTGGGGTAATGATTTGAGAGAAGAAATCTCTAAATGCTTTCAGATAGACTGTTCAGCAACAGGGTGAAGAACATAAAGCCTATGACACCCTATCCCATTGTGGTGTGATTGACAATTGGAAGTTATTAATGATTATTTATAGACCGCTATCAATATGTATGACGGCCTACAGAGCACTATTTAAGTAGAAAGATCTATATCCCTGAGGAATGTACAATCTACAATTGGACTTAGAGAACAAGAAAAAAAGAGTTAAGGTTATAGCCCAAATTTTGTTGATTTCTCTCATTTTTTCGTGTCATGAATGACTTGAGAAACTGCAAGTTGCTTCTGGTATGAGAGAATTGGTTGTCTGAAAGGATATTGCTCAGGGGACGCCTGGATGTTTTGGATGTTTTACTGTCCTTGTTAGAAGCTTCTCTCATGGCCCTCCTGGGGAGTGAGAACTGACCAAGGGAGCTCAACCCTCTCTCCCTCGATTCAAACCATTGACCTGTCAGTCTGCAGTCCTGCCAGCACAAGAGTTTAACCCGTTATGCTTCTGGGAGCTATTTCTCTCAATTAATGTAGAGCAGTGGTTCTCAACCTGGGGGTTGGGACCCTGGAGGGGTTGTGAGGGGGTGTCAGAGGGGTTGCCAAAGACCATCAGAAAACACAGTATTTTCTGTTGGTCATGGGGGTTCTGTGTGGGAAGTTTGGGCCAATTATATCGTTGGTGGGGTTCACAGTGCTCTTTGATTGTAGGTGAACTATAAATCCTACCAACTACAAAGCCCAAATGTCAAGGTCTATTTTCCCCAAACTCCACCAGGGCCTTCTCAGTGGTGGCCCCCCAACTCTGGAACTCACTTCCCAGAAACATGAGACATGCCCCAACTCTGGCAGTCTTTAGGAGGAGCTTGAAAGCATGGTTGTTCCAATGTGTCTTCCAAGAATAAGGAAAACTCTCAGCATTATGTCCTCAAAATGCACTTTACTACTGCTTTAGGATTGACTGCATTCCCCCATTCTCTCTAAAAATCCTACCCCAATTATATCCTACCTGGTTCACATCAGCACTATTTTTTAATTTTAATCTATCACATTTGGCCCGACCTTTGGTTTTAAATGTTTATATGTTACTGTTGATTGCTTATTGTCTATTCTGTTTATGTGATTATGATTTATATTGCATTGATTGTTTATTAATATTTTATTTTATTGATGTTCTGTTTATTGATGTATTGCGGGCTTGGCCTCATGTAAGCCGCACCGAGTCCCTTGGGGAGATGGTAGCGGGGTACAAATAAAGTATTATTATTATTATTATTATTATTATTATTATTATTATTAGCTTCAACCCAACTCACTGTCCACCTAAGTAGTACATCTATGAGTAGAGAAATTAGGCACTGCTTAAGTGGGGAAGTATTTTATGGCACCATAAAAAGGAAGTACCAGAAAAATGCCAGCGATTAAAGGAAGGAGGAAGTCTGTGATCAAGGGCTCTTCAACATAGAGAATGGAGCGACAGCACCTCCTGTGGCCAGAATTGAACACAACCTCCAGAAAGGCCAAAGCTGGGAGCAATGCTGACATAATACCTCTATTTGTTGTCTGTCTTGTCTATTTAATGGTATTGAATGTTTGCCGTGTATGTGTTTTGTGGTTCCCATTGAGGTGAGAAGGGTAGAATATAAATGCTGTAAATAAATAAATAAGTAAATAAATAAATAAAAGAAGTTATGGATTGCAGCTGCCTCTCTACTGCTTTCTTCCTTCATTCCACCTCTTGGCTTTTAACAAAGAACTGTCACAGTTGTTTACTAGGACTGTGCAAAATGACAGAAATATGTTCGGTTTTCATTTCTATTTTGGGTACCCACCCACACCCCTGTTCTGTTTTCTGGAAGATTCCAGGAGATTAGGAAGAAGGCCATTCGGATTCGGAACCCTGAGTTCCATTTTTGCTTTGGTAAAATTCAGAAATGGAGAAAGTTAAGAGGCCTCTTTTTGTGACAGTTTTATGGCTATCAAGATGAAACCTGACACACTTGTAGGACGTATTGACAGCTGTAATTCTGCCAAGTTTCATGGTGTTTTGCTTATCTGATGAATTTTTGGATATTTTAAAAACTTTTACCAAAAACATTAAACTAGTCATTAATTAGTTTTTAATTAGTTCTTCTTTTAATCATTACATGTAGCCTGCCCATAGTCATTGTGTTTGTGCATATTGTAATTTTACATTGTTATGTATTCACATGTTTTATGTAATTATGATGTTGTTGTTATTGTTTGCATTTTCGGTTTGCATTTTCGGTTTCTCTTTATTGTAATTGTTGTCCGGGCTTGGCCTCATGTAAGCCCCTCCGAGTCCCCATCGGGGAGATGATGGTGGGGTATAAATTATTATTATTATTATTATTATTATTATTATTATTATTATTATTATTTCTGGGTTTTGAAGTCCAAAACAGCAAAAGCCACAACAGGGGAGGAGAATAGACAGAACCAGCCCTCTGATTGTCTGAAAACATGATGTAGCAAATGTGGCTGCACTCGTTGTGCAGCCCCATCGCCCCCCACCCAGAGAGATTGCAGCTTGTGCTTGCAAAACAAACAGTCAGAATACTAATAATGCAAAATAAGTCTCAATCAACAAATCTTTCCCAAATTTTTAGTCGAAAGATTAGGTGGCCCGTTTTTCATTCCGGAAATTCTCCAAAGGGGTTCTTCCTGGACTGTTTCCAGCATCTTGGCTGCTGGATCTCCAAAATTATCCAAAATCCAAATCAAACAATGGAATTTTGCACACCCTTTCTTGGAGGAAGATGCTATGCATGCATTGGTTTTGTGTCCAGAATCATGTTGTTTCATGTGTACAAAAGCTCCCATATGAAAACAGTTGGGATTTGTGTCCAAGGTAGAATGTTCTCATTCAGTTCACATATGCAGAAACAGATTTTCTCATGGATGCACTTTGTTTGTAGATATGCTCTTGTTCATTGGGCATATGGATGCATGGTGCATTTTATGTGTTCAGCAAGAATGCACATTTTATATAACTGCATATGAACCATTCTTAGTTGATACTAGCGGTCCCCTGCCACACGTTGCTGTGGCCCAGTCTGGTGATATGGAAAATTAATTAGAAAGTGCTGTAATATCTTTATACTTGTGGGTAAACAGTATTTCTTGATGTTTCTTTGACAGTGTTGACGTAGAGATTGTCTGGTTTGCCTACTCTGGAACATGCAACATATAACTGTCCATCTTTAGGAGTCCCTTTCAAAGCTATAATACTTTATCTGTGTGTGTGTGAATCATATATATTTATCTATATCTATGACTGGATGGCTCTCTGTCAGGAGGTTTTTGATTACATTTTCTTGCCCTGGTGAAGGGAGTTGGACAGGATGGCCTTAAGTATTTTCTGTTGGTCATGGGGGTTCTGTGTGGGAAGTTTGCCCCAATTCTGTCATTTGTGGGGTTCATTCGGAATAGTCTTTGATTGCAGGTGAACTATAAATCCCAGTAACTACAACTCCCAAATGCCAAGGTCTATTTTCCCCAAATTCCATCTGTGTTCATATTTGGTCATATGGAATATTCATGCCAAGTTTGGTCCAGATCCATCATTGCTTGAGTCCACAGTGCTCTCTGGATGTAGGTGAACTACAACTCTCAAACTCAAGGTCAATGTCCACCAAACGCTGCTAGTATTTTCTGTTGGTCATGGGAGTCCTGTGTGCCAAGTTTGGTTCAGTTCCATTGTTGGTGGAGTTCATAATGCTCTTTGATTATAGGTGAACTATAAACCCCAGCAACTATAACTCCCAAATGACAAAATCATAATTTTTTGAGTGATGGTCACTCTTTGTGTAGTGAGATGTTTTGTTGCCAAATTTGGTGTGATTTCGTTCATTGGTTCTTTTGTTTTTAAGCCACTCATTATGACATGAGCATTTTTTAATATATAGATGGTTGCACATATAGTGCTCAGTTGCAAAAGGTACCCCTACAACTCAAAGACTGTACAGTCCCCATAACTGCAAGGGATGCACGCCTGTATGACCTGTAGAAAAGTGAAACATGCTTAGGGAACTGGGCATGTTTAGCCTGAAGAAGAGAAGGCTGAGAGAAAATATGATAGCCATGTATAAATATGTGAGGGGAAGCCACAGGGAGGAGGGAGCAAGCTTGTTTTCTGCCTCCTTGGAGACTAGGACGCGGAACAATGGCTTCAAACTACAAGAGAGGAGATTCCATCTGAACATTAGGAAGAACTTCCTGACTGTGAGAGCCGTTCAGCAGTGGAACTCTCTGCCCTGGAGTGTGGTGGAGGCTCCTTCTTTGGAAGCTTTTAAGCAGAGGCTGGATGGCAATTTGTCAGGGGTGATTTGAATGCAATATTCCTGCTTCTTGGCAGAATGGGGTTGGACTGGATGGCCCATGAGGTCTCTTCCAACTCTTTGATTCTATGATTCTATGATAATAATGATAATGATAATAATAATAATTTATTTATTTATATCCCACCCTATCTCCCCAAGTGAATTCAATTGAAATGAAAGATGTCTGAGTCAATAATACCATTGAGTAAACCTGGAAAATCTAGAAAAGGTCTAGAGAGGACATATTTTGTCAACAGTGAATAAATGAAACTATGGATAATAGGGCTGGGCGGTTTCGTTTCGTTAATTCGTAATTCGTTAATAATTCGTTAATTTTTTCAATTACAAAACGATAACGAACCATTCTGGAGCAATTATTTAAAAAAAACGAATTTTCAAAAACGTTTTGTAAATGCTTCGTATTTCGATATTGTATTCGTTTCGTTATTGTTTTGAGGTCGTTTCGTTATTATTTCCGCATGTCTGGGCCAGTTTTATGGTTTAATTAGTGAAAAAAAATTATAATATCACACCAACAGTCAACAACAGAGGGAGAGGGAAGCTTCAGAAGGTTTTGGAGGTTTTTTAGCATATTTCGCGGTCGCGTCCGCCATTAACGAATCGATTCGTTATTGTTTCGGAAATCGATTTGTTAATTTTTTACCATTTACGAAATTTCGTAAATATCGAACTTTTTAAAAGGAAAATTTTGTAATTATTTTAAATATCGAAACAAAAAAACCCCCCAAATACAAATCGATTTTAGAAACAAATTTTTCCGTTGTTACCCAGGCCTAATGGATAACAATTCCATTGATTTAGGGATCACACTGCATTGTTGAATTCACATGCAGGAAATTTATGCTACACAACATCATCATAGCCTATGTATGTTAAAATACTGGTTTTCTGAAAAGGTCCTCGGAGCTCTGGATGTGGAGGCAGGCAGTACAGAATCGTGGCTTGGTGGAAGGAAAAATAAGAGAGATATTTTAAAGATTGCATCCATCTGAGGGTCTGCTCAGGCTTGTACTCTGTTCTTCTGCCACTGGAAGAATGACAAATTAGAGATGGCAGAGAAGATGCTCTGACTCCCCTTACATTTGCAGAACTCTGCTCACAGAACTGGGAACTGAATACAGAAATTATGCTGTGTACAAAAAGCACAGTCACAGTACAATGTGATATACATGTGCATAAAACACCAGGAGGAAATCCAACAGAAATCTGAATCAAATTTTAATTTAATTTAGCTTTCTTTGCAGCTACAACTGCTCTTTTGAAAGGCATGCAAAACACTTTATTCTTGCATTGTTTGCCATGACAGAGGCACAAACACAGGTTCAGTTTGCTCAGTTGAGTACGTACGTCTTTGTGTGTGTTTTATCTCTGGCTTGGATTCTCTCTACTGCACAAAACAGCTGTAGAAGCTCATATTTTAATTTCCAAGACTCCTCGTGGGCTATATTTGTCCTAATTCCAGAAGGTGTGGATTAAGGTAGATAGAGAGAGTTAGGAGCAGAATAAAGTCACACGATTAAAAACATCTCTCAGTAGAGAAAGGAAGCTTTCCGAATGGTTTCCTCCCCTAGAAACTGTTGACAGGAGCTGTTCCAAAGAAGCAAAAGATGGCAGTGTTGGCACATTTATGAGAGGAAGCAGCCAAAGTAATGCATCCTGTAAAGAGTTGCAGGAGAGAAGAATCCTTTGTGTTGCTCTACATGTTCATTCACTTTCTGTTCATTTTCTATACTACAATCCAGCAGAACATTATCTTGCATTAACTCCATGGAAATGAATGGCAACTCACCTTTCAGAACTGGCTCTACCATGAGACAGAGGGAAGTCACTGAGTGCATCTACATTGCAGAATGAATGCAGTTTGACAACACTTTAATTGCCATGGCTCAATGCTATAAAATCCTGGAATTGTAAACACTATTTAACAGAAAAGGCTAAAGGACTTAAAAAACAACTACAGTGATTCCAAAGCAATTAAAGTGGTGTCAAACTTCTTTAATTCTAGATGCGCACATAGTCTCACCTGGCAAACCCTGGGGAGCAGCAGAGAAAGGAGATTGTACCATTTAATATTCCCTCGGCTCCCTAACTTGGCCCAATATCAGATTGCTGAAGGATGATTCCCCATCGGAAGCATTGAAGAACCATTCAGTTGCCACTGCCAGTTATTTCTTTTTAGACACAATGGAATGGAAGTCCTTTTTGTTTTCTGTGTCTCAGACAGCAAAATGCCTTGAATCGTTTGGGAACTGCAAAAGAGTATTACAGAACTCTTCTACATCTTTCATTCATTGCACTGGTTCACGGATAGGTTTATTTCCCACTTGATTAAGTTCCTCTGCTACAGTGGTTCTCAACCTGTGGGTCCCCAGGTATTTGGGCCTACAATTCCCAGGAATCCCAGCCAGTTTACCAGGTGTTAAGATTTCTGGGAGTTGAAGGCCAAAACATCTGGGGACCCACAGGTTGAGAACTACTGCTCTACCAGGATTGAATCTAGGCTAATTTCCAAAGTAGCATTGCAAATTCTCCACTGCTGAACAGCTCTTCTTACAGTCAGCAAGTTCTTCCTAATGTTCAGGTGGAACCACCTCTACTGCAATTTGAACCTATTGCTCTGAGTCCTAGTTTCCAGGGCAGCAGAAATCAACAACAACAACAACAACAACAACAACAACACTTTATTTGTATTCTGCCCTATCTTTCCAAGGGGACTCAGGGTGGATTCCAGCCAATACAGACACAAACATTCAATGCCTAAAAACAATGAAACACAGATCCACAAATGAAGATAAATGTTTCCCCTTTTATCTCCAGCTCTGGGGAGTGGTGCTCATCTCCATTTCTAAGCTAAAGAGCCTGTGTTGTCTGTAGACAACTCCTTGGTCATGTGGCTGGCATGACTGCATGGAGTGTCATTTACCATTCTGCTGAGGCGGTACCTATTGATCTACTCACATTTGCCTGTTTTCAAACTGTTAGGTTGGCAGAAGCTGGGGCTAACAGCAGGAGCTCACCCTGTCCTACGTATTTGAACTGCCAACCTTCTGGTCAACAATTTTAGCAGCTCAGTGATTTATCCCACCACAGCCGCTTTGAACAAGCCTGCTCCCTCCTCCTTATGACTACCTTTCAGATATATAAACATGGCTCTCGTGTCTTCTTTCAACCTTCTCTTCTGTAGGTTAAACAAACCCAGCTCTTTAAGAGGCTCTTCATAAGGTATGGTCTCCAGACCTTTGATCATTTTAGTTCCCCTCCTCTGGACACCTTCCAGCTTGTCAAAATCTCTGTTAAACTGTTGTGCCCAGAATTGGACATAGTATTCCAGGTGAGGTCTAACCTATAAGTATAGAGGGTTTGTTTCAAGGAGACCCAGTGATGTGAACATTGGGCTATGACTCTGGAGACCAGGATTCAAATCCTTGATCAGGCATGAAAACCCTCAGATGAATGCAAAGACACCTTCTGAACAAATCTTGTGAAGAAAACTCCATGTTAGATTTCCCATAGGGTTGCCTTGAGTCTGAAAGAAGGCACACAACACAATATGTGGAGAGGATTGCAAAGATCTTCCAAAAAAAATCAAGATTGGGATTCTTCAGTGCTTCCCTCGATTTTACTTACATATTTCAAAAAAGAAAAAAGAGAGAGAGAGAGCATGGAAACACGAGAGAGAATAGATGTCCACATGTCAGGATGGATTTGTTGCTGTGTCAAGGAGAAGACAGCAAATAGAAAAAACAATAGATAGGCCGAGGGAGAAAGCTCTTATTTTTGAAAAAAAAGAAACAATGTGATAAATTACTCATAACCAAATGGAATTGTTTCAATCAGAAACTGGGTTTTTTAATATTAAAAAAGAAACTCGGGAAGAAAGAGGGAGAAAAAATGAACTGGCTTCATTCTCTAGTTAAGCCTGTGCAAAAAGATCAAAGAGATTTATGACCTGTGTCTCTTTGAGTTTGAAGCCGGAAAAGAACATGTTCTCATTAATAGTCATTTTCTCGTCAAAATAAGGCTTTTATGCAGACAATGTGCCAAGCTTTTGTGGAGCTGATTGTTGACAAAATTTTCAATAAGTTTTAGAGCTGCAGAATGCATTTGAGGAAAGGGAGGGGAGGAAAGGCACAGATGAAATCCTGCATAGAGCAAAATAGGATGAGAGAAAGGAGGAGGAGGAGGAGGCGTACCTGGATTTCAGTAAGGCCTTCGACAAGGTCCCCCATGACCTTCTGGCAAGGAAGCTAGTCCAATGTGGGCTAGGCAAAACTACGGTGAGGTGGATCTGGAATTGGTTGAATGGACGAACCCAGAGGGTGCTCACCAATGCTTCCTCTTCATCTTGGAAAGAAGTGACAAGTGGAGTGCCGCAGGGTTCCGTCCTGGGCCGGGTCCTGTTCAACATCTTTATTAATGACTTAGAGAGAGAGAGAGAAAGCGAAGGGAATTTAAAACATAGAAAAACTTTTCTTCTTTTAAAAAAACCCTTCCTGATATGAGAAGTTAACTGTAAGAGACAGAAAGGATGCTGGCTAAGTCTCCTGAAATGCTGTAACTTGTAATAGAAGTCGGTGTTGAAGGGTTAGAAGGAAGGATCATCAAGTTTGCAGATGACACCAAATTGGGAGGGATAGCCAATACTCCAGGGGACAGGAGAAGGATTCAAAACGATCTTGACAGATTAGAGAGATGGGCCAAAACTAACAAAATGAAGTTCAACAGTGACAAATGCAAGATACTCCACTTTGGCAGGAAAAACGAAATGCAAAGATACAAAATGGGGGACACCTGGCTTGAGAGCAGTACGTGTGAAAATGATCTTGGAGTCCTCATGGACAACAAGTTAAACATGAGCCAACAATGTGATGTGACGGCAAAAAAGCCAATGGGATTTTGGCCTGCATCAACAAGAGCATAGTGTCTAGTTCTCGGGAACTCATGCTACCCCTCTATTCTGCTTTGGTTAGACCACACCTGGAATATTGTGTCCAATTCTGGGCACCACAATTCAAGAGAGATATTGACAAGCTGGAATGTGTCCAGAGGAGGGTGACTAAAATGATCAAGGGTCTGGAGATCAAGCCCTATGAGGAGCGGCTTAAGGAGCTGGGCATGTTTAGCCTGAAGAAGAGAAGGTTGAGAGGAGATATGATAGCCATGTATAAATATGTGAGGGGAAGCCACAGGGAGGAGGGAGCAAGCTTGTTTTCTGCTTCCCTGGAGACTAGGATGCAGAACAATGGCTTCAAACTACAAGAAAGGAAATTCCATCTGAACATAAGGAAGAACTTCCTGACTGTGAGAGCCGTTCAGCAGTGGAACTCTCTGCCCCGGAGTGTGGTGGAGGCTCCTTCTTTGGAAGCTTTTAAACAGAGGCTGGATGGCCATCTGTCAGGGGTGATTTGAATGCAATATTCCTGCTTCTTGGCAGAGGGTTGGACTGGATGGCCCATGAGGTCTCCTCCAACTCTTTGATTCTATGATTCTATGATTCTATGAGAGGAGGAGGAAGAGAGGAGGAGGAAGGCATAGAGGAGGAGGAGGAGGAAGAGGAAGAAGAAGAAGCAGCAGCAAAGAAAGGGGAGATGAGATGGGGAAAGAAGAGATAATGAATGCTCAGAGGTCTATCTAAAACTGGGATGACTAAACTGTGACTTGCAGGACACACACAGACCCTTGGACTCACCTTTGTGACTCCTGAAGGTCTCTACAGTGATGCAAATCTTTTCTATAACCCACATTTTTTTAAAAAAAAATCATGCATTGTGCAAAAATACTTTAAAATACTCCTAACTGAAGCTAGAAACTCAATACTGTCTCCCAATACTTTACCCCTGGAAGCCCTCTCAAAATAGTGAGGAGAAATGATGAGATGTTACTTCTTGCTGCCATTTTGAGACTTCAGAGAAAATGAGGTATTTGTGGAAAGTACTGCCTGTAGTGGTCAAAATTACCCATCTCCCACACAATTGTCCATAATGGCCACCCAAAAATAATGGCACTTGATCATCAGCTTGGGTTTTTTTTAACAAAATAAGGACAGAATTGAGACAGAGCTGCCAATGCATAAGAAGTTATAGTGCACTTACAAAGTGTTTAAATGAAAGTCTCATTTCACATGCCAACTGCATGTGAACCACAACCAATGAGGTTTAATTCCCTGTCATGTTTGGCAAAGTCCCCATTAAAATAAGTAATAAGGCCCAATAATAGCACATAGACAGCACAGAGGTAAATTTATTTATTTATTTTTTACTGTATTTGTATACCGCCCTTCTCAGCCTTTCGGGCGACTCAGGGCGGTTTACAGAGGCAACAATTCGATGGCCAAGAACATCATAAAACATTAAACGTGATATAAAACCATAACAAGAGTAATAAAAACATAACCAGTAAAGTCCTTTGGGCTTAGTGTTATAGCATACACCAACAACTGGAAATTCCGAGTTCAAAGTCCAAACGACTGTGGCCATCACAAAAGAGTTGTAGAGTCTATGTGGGAAACAAGAATTCAAATTCCATCATCAACTAAGGCTGAATCTACACTGCACTGTCTTATATGCCAGAGATTATCTGTTTATTCCAAATTTGAGTATTTTGCATTATTAATATTAGCAGTGATTTTCCTGCTTCTTGGCAGGGGATTGGACTAGATGGTCCATGAGGTCTCTTCCAACTCAATTATTCTATGATTCTATCTGGCAGTGTAGACTCATATAATCCAGTTCAAAGCAGATGATCTGGGATCAGATCCTGGGATATAGGGTAATGTAGATCTAGTCAAAGCTGGCAGTTTAGATAGCAGAGTTCAGGGTTGAAGTCAAAATCCAAAACACAGAAGTCATGAGTCAACAAGATGGATATTCCAGAGTCCAGAGTTTCACAATGAAGCAAAACATTGGCTCCTTCTGGTAAGTGGTAGTTCCTGTTGAAGGCTCTTCTGGAATAAGTTATGTAGACTGGGCGGGCTGCTAGGAGCTGCTGGTCTCCAACGCCAATACTGGCACTTTCAACAACCCCCATCCTCACTGACAGAGCAATTCAGGACACCGTCAAAAAACAGAGAATTTTCTTTAGAGATATCTGCCATGGTTCACTCCAGTTCTAGGTGACTAGAAAGGCTTGCAGCTATTCAGAGAAAAAAGGCAAACTAAGTACATATAAACACAAGAGCATAAGGAAAGCTGTGATGGATCACATTACTGCAGGGAAGAATAATCCACTTGGTTTAATGCCCATTTTGCCTTCGTTGTACAAGAGATGTGATGGTCTTGGGCCTGCCAGTATCTAAAATCACAATAACCTGGAATAGTAAAGATATAATGAATTCCCCATTTCTGTTTATCTCCCTCCTGCCCCAAAATAATTCCAACTGAAGCCAGTTTACAGCTTAAAACAGATAAAATAGAGCTATAACATGCACAATATCAAGATATAATGGAAAAATCAGCAACATAAAGATTTATTCTGGGGAAGTTTGTCCTTGCCTAGGAGTGGCTAAGAGAGTATTCAACATTTCAATTATAAACTTTAACCTATATGGATCTAAAGCTGTTCTGTATTCACTTTTTTTTCTTAATGCATGCAAGTGCCTGGTTGGCTAAGGCCAAATAAACCTCATCTTGAACTTGATTTCTGTGGGGAAAAGTTTTGTACTCAGTTTGTTCCTGTGTGCCTTCAAAGACCCTTCTACGCTGCCATATAACATCCAGATTTGCTTTGAACTAGATTATATGTTGTGTAGATTCATATAATCCAGTTCCAAACAGATAATGTAGATTATCTGCTTTGATAAATTGGATTATATGGCAGTGTAGAAGGGGCTGTAGTCATTTCTGATTCATAGCAACCCTAAGGGATAGGTTTATAATGAAGGTTTCTGGGGTTGAGAGTGAGTAACTCACCCAATGCCACACAGTGTGTTTCCATGTCTGAGCTGGGATTCACACCCTGGTCTCCAGAGTCATTGCCCAGTGTTCAAACCACTACACCATACTGACTGCCTGCCATACTAAGCCATCCCAATTTTCTTCTAGTACAGGGTTTCTCAACCTTCCAAATGTCATGACCCCTTAATTCAGTTCCTCAAGCAGTGGTGACCCTAAACCATAGAATTATTTTTGTTACTATTTCATAACTGTAATTTTGCTACTGTTATGAATTGTAATCTAAATATCTGATATGCAGGAGGTATTTTCATTCACTGCACCAAATTTGGCACAAATACCCAATACACCCAAATTTGAGGTTGGGGGTGAGGGGGAATGATTTTGTCATTTGGAAGTTGTAGTTGCTGGGATTTATAGTTATTGGAAGGGTTTGGTGGGCATTGACCTTGAGTTTTGGAGTTGTAGTTCACCTACATCCAGAGTGCACTGTGCACTCAGACAATGATGGATCTGGACCAAACTTGGCACAAATACTCAATGTGCCCAAATTTGAACACTGGTGGAGCTTGGGGGAAATAGAGCTTGGCATTTGGGAATTGTAGTTGCTGGGATTTACAGTTCACCTACAATCAAAAAGCATTCTGATCCCCACCAATGATAGAATTGGGCCAAACTTCCCACACAGAACTCTCATGACCAACAAAAATACTGTCTTTTCTGATGGTCTTTGGCGACCCCTCTGGCACCCCCTGGCGACCCCCTTAGAGGTCCCGACCCCCGGGTTGAGAAACACTGTTCTAGTAGTTCTCCACCTCACCCATCTAATCACAATATTAATTCAAATTGAGGGGGAGGGGGAATCCTGACGTATATGCTAAACTACATTTGGCTTGATTATTCTTTCCCCCACCCTTGTGCTCATTTATGTCAGTCCGTTCCCCCTCTCCACTCCTCTGTCACACAAAGATCATGATATTCTGCCACCTTCCCGAGTGTTGTTTACTAATGTCACTTGCCCTCTGTCGAAATTAGCAAGTGCTAAAATGAGGATGTTTCTGGGCGCTGGGGGAAGAGATGGGGAATGTTTGATTTATTATGATGAACACGTTAGATTTGTAACAACTTCTAAATCAGGAGCCTGTCTCCAGGCTGCATCGTTATTGCCCTTCAAGTCTTTGTCAGCTAAGTGCCAGCAATGGGGCTGCGCTGGTGCCGCAGACAGGCTTAACAACATGCGGGAGACAGAATGCTGTGAAGTATTTGTCATACCACTTTCTTACAACTTCCCTTGGCTTTCTGCTTCCGTCAGTGCAAGTTAGCCCAGTACCACCCTGAGCTGCTCTCTCACATTGACATGTCATGTGCATTTGAGGTAGAATATCAGGATTTGGAGTAAGAATGGCTGAGACTCAACAATAGGAGTTGGCAAATTGTGGGCCATGAACTGATACAGACCTTGGATCCCACTTTTGGGGAGTTTCAACATCTCCTATGAATTCCATTTGTCCCTTTACTCCCAATGAATTTTGATTTCAAAAAATGTTGGCAAGAGTTTGGGAGGTTTGTTGCCCTGAAATTCTTCCAGACACATGGAAATGTGTAAAAAAACGAATACCTAATGTAAATCACAAGCACCTCAGAAGCACATACTGAACCTCAAATACCTCCCTTTTCCCACTACAATCGTTCTCAAAATGGGGAAGTGGCACAATGCCCACATTTTGATTGTGTCTGCAGAGGAAAATGGAAGTATCTGGCCATCCTATGGGGTGGTGGAATCCATGTAGGAAGGGTCTAGGCCTCCATGCAGTTGTCCACTCATATCCATTATCGTTCCTGCACAATCTATAGCTAAATGAATGCAGTTATGTGTTCATTGTAGTACATTAAATATTATCTTTATACAGCTGTGGATAAGCATTCTTATTGTCCCTTTATGCACTGGGAACCTCACAATGGCTGTTTCTCCAATCCCAGACATTGATAAATGTGCAACTGCGTGTGAAATGGTTGTATTGTATTGTAGATTTACAAGATTCAAATTATGGGTTCAGATTCCAAGAGAGAGAGAGAGAGAGAGAGAGAGAGACTATTACTGGATTAAAATTACAGGATAGAAATTCCACTTAAACATGTGGATTCCCCACAGAACTTCAAGGTGAGTCCACTTTATTAAGATTCTACACTTCTGTTCTGAGAGTGCCTTGGACTGCGAGAAGATTCAACCAGTCCATCTTCCAGGAAAGAAAGCCCGACTGCTCATTGGAGGGAAGGACACTAGAGACAAAGTTGAAGTACTTTGGCCACATCATGAGGAGACAGCAAAGCCTAGAGAAGACAATTATGCTGGGGAAAGTGGAAGGTAAAAGGAAGAGGGGCCGACCAAGGGCAAGATGGATGGGTGGCATCCTTGAAGTGACTGGACTGACCTTGAAGGAGCTGGGGGTGGTGACGGCCGACAGGGAGCTCTGGCGTGGGCTGGTCCATGAGGTCACGAAGAGTCGGAGATGACTGAACGAATGAACAACACACTTCTGTTCATGTTCTATCATATCAGAAATCTACAATTTTGAAAAGTTGTTTTCATCAATGAGCAAAAAGCAGAAAGCTAAACAAAATTCTCACCTCTCCATATATATACTTATATAGTCAATCTGCATCATTAGACAGAAACTGAGCAATTACAGATCCAAAAGGAAAGAAATTTAAATTAAATAATAGGTTTAGGAAATCACATTAAACGCACAAACACATGTATTTTACAAGGCAGAACTATTAGAACACTCAAGATGATCAAGACTTTGGGCATTCAAATAGAAACATAATATTAAAGGCAACTGTAGATTCCATATTGGAAAAGGGTAGAATAACAAGCAGACAAACAAATATTTATCCTCAAATCTGAAACAAGTCTGTTAAAAAAAACAGGCAAGAAATTGACTACCAAACAACCAAGGGCCCATCCAGACAGGCCTTAAAACCGAGCACTGTCTCAACTTTACCAGAGGCATCCAAATGACCTCTCTAATTAAAACCTAATTAATTAAGAACAAAGCAGTAGGGCTGGGTAACCACGGAAAAAATTGTTTCTAAACTCGATTCGTTTCCAGGGGGCGCTAGCGTTTCCAAATTCTAAATACTTCCGAAATTTTTAGATTTCAAAATTTCGTTATTTACGAAATTTTGTCAATTTCGAATTGATTTGTTAATGGCGGACGAGATTGCGCAATATGCTAAAAAAAACCCTCCAAATGGGACAGGGGGAACTTCTGAAGCTCCCCTCTCCCTCTGTTGTTGACTGTTGGTGTGATCATTTCTTTTTTATCACTGATAAAACAAACAACAACTATAAAACTTGCACCAGACATATGGAAATAATTACGAAACAATTACGAAACAATTACGAAATAAATTGAAAAAAATCGTTTTGATTTTTAATTACTCCTGCATGGCTCAATATCGGATCGTAAGCTAATTTAAATACGAATTAATAACGAATTACGAAATTAACGAACGAAACCGCCCAGCCCTAATGGAAATGTGTAAAAAACAAATACCTAATGTAAATCACAAGCACCTCAGAAGCACATACTGAACCTCAACTACATCCCTTTTTCCACTACAATCCTTCTCAAAATGGGGAAGTGGCACAATGCCCACATTTTGATTGTGTCTGCAGAGGAAAATGGAAGTTTCTGGCCATCCTATGGGGTGGTGGAATCCATGTAGGAAGGGTCTAGGCCTCCATGCAGTTGTCCGCTCATATCCATTATCGTTCCTGCACAATCTATAGCTAAATGAATGCAGTTATGTGTTCATTGTAGTACATTAAATATTATCTTTATACAGCTGTGGATAAGCATTCTTATTGTCCCTTTATGCACTGGGAACCTCACAATGGCTGTTTCTCCAATCCCAGACATTGATAAATGTGCAACTGCGTGTGAAATGGTTGTATTGTATTGTAGATTTACAAGATTCAAATTATGGGTTCAGATTTTGTAAAGAGACTATTACTGGATTAAAATTACAGGATAGAAATTCCACTTAAACATGTGGATTCCCCACAGAACTTCAAGGTGAGTCCAATTTATTAAGATTCTACACTTCTGTTCATTTTTTATCATATCAGAAATCTACAATTTTGAAAAGTTGTTTTCATCAATGAACAAAAAGCAGAAAGCTAAGCAAAATTCTCACTTTTATAATCAAGCTGCATCATTAGGCAGAAACTGAGCAATTACAGGTCCAAAAGGAAAGAAATTTAAATTAAATAATACGTTTAGGAAATCACATTAAAAACACAGATAAACACATGTATTTTACAAGGCAGAATTATTTGAACACTCAAGATGATCAAGACTTTGGGCATTCAAACAGAAACATAATATTAAAGGCAACTGTAGATTCCATATTGGAAAAAGATAGGATAACAAGCACGCAAACAAATATTTATCCTCAAATCTGAAATAAGTCTGTTAAAAAAAAACAGGCAAGAAATTGACTACCAAACAGCCAAGGGCCCATCCAGACAGGCCTTAAAACCGAGCACTGTCTCAACTTTACCAGAGGCATCCAAATGACCTCTCTGGTAAAACCTAATTAATTCAGAACAAAGCAGGGTTTCCCTGCTTTGTTCTGAATTAATTAAACACCTGGTAAGATCAGGGTCTTAGGTAAAATCTAGGTTGTACCAGATGTAGGTCCAGTATGCATTGGGTCCAGGGACTGCATCAAGAGATCCCCAGCCCAATACACACAGCCATCTCAGTTTTTAGGGCTCCAGTTGTCCCAAAAACTGAGAGACTCCTCTCCCCATCTCCTGGCACATCATATCCTCATAGCAGGATGGTGTGAGAAGGACCATAATGGTGGCTGGGAAAGTTTCAAAAACTTCTTAAAGGTTCTTTTGGGGGACTTCATGGTGGCTCCATGCCCTGAACAGTGAACCGCCCTGAGTCCCCTTCGGGGTTGAAAAGGGTGGTATACAAATATTGCAAATAAATAAATAAATAAATAAATAAATAAATAATCCGGATAGTAATTGGGATGGCATGAATAAATAAATAATCCTGATAGTAATTGGGATGCCATGAAGCCCAGGCTTATTGGGGGAGGGGTGGGAACTTAGACCTCACCAAAGTGGGTTTTTTACACCATTTCAGCCCATGTTTAAGGGCGCATACAGATGGCAATAAATCACAGGTTTTAAACAGGGGCAAAATGTCCTGGGACTTCAGAAGAGAAGGCAGAGAGGAGATATCATAGCCATGTATAAATATGTGAGAGGAAGCCACAGGGAGGAGGGAGCAAGCTTGTTTTCTGCTTCCCTGGAGACTAGGATGCAGAACAATGGCTTCAAACTACAAGAGAGGAGATTCCATCTGAACACGAGGAAGAACTTCCTGACTGTGAGAGCTGTTCAGCAGTGGAACTCTCTGCCCTGGAGTGTGGCGGAGGCTCGTTCTTTGGAAGCTTTTAAGCAGAGGCTGGATGGCCATCTGTCAGGGGTGATTTGAATGCAATATTCCTGCTTCTTGGCAGGGGGTTGGACTGGATGGCCCATGAGGTCTCTTCCAACTCTTTGATTCTATGATTCTATGATTCTAGTAGAGGTCCACATACAGAACTGTTGGCCCTGGAATTTCTGCCTCTGTTGTCCAGAACTGATGTTTTGTTGTGAGATTTCAAGGCTCCCAAGATGTGTGTCACAGGACTTCTGCTGGAAACTTCAACAGTTTTTTTTAATCCCCTCAAGATGCAGTTATGCACATACACAAGGAATCACTGCAGTTCTGTTCTTTGTCCTGACCATAGAAACTGTCAGCTCCTGTGCCTTCTGCACATTTCATAAAGTTTCTGGCATGCAAACAAAGTTTTTGCATTCTACTCAACTGTCACCTTCTTTTTAAAAACCAATCAGGAGCAGATATCTAAAATCTGGGAACAAACCTAGATAAAAAAATCCCATGATTTCTGATTGCAGGAACATACAGACATTCGAAGATGTGAATATGTGATACTCCAGCACCTGGAAATTTCATGGTTTTTGCCATTTGTAGGTATTGCTTCCGTGTTTACTGGGAACGGCATCTGGCCACCCTACAGTTTGCTGCAGGAGCTCCTGGGATAAAGCTACTGTCTGGACAGGCCCCAAGTCCTGTGGGGAAGCATCCAAAACAGACTACCCTGGTCTGTCACCTGAACCAACTAGGGTATTACCTCACATAACCTTCCAAAGCTTTTAGACTATAACTCCCAACATTCTCCTATATATATATATATATATATATATATATATATATATATATATATATAATATCTAGGATGGCTTCAAAGAAACAGAGACTTCTAGGCCAACAAGCCACCTTGAGTCCCCTCTGGGGTTGAGAAAGGAGGGATAGAAATGTCACAAATGAATAAATAAGTAACTTTTTAAAACTCTGGAAATATGCACCGTTAGAGGAATATAGCATACAGAGAGGAGGCTCTTTTTCCAGCAAAGGGGGCCACACTTTTGGATTGGGTCTATCTGCCAGACCTGAAACATGTTCAAGTTGCTCTGAGTCCCCCCCCCCCCTCGTTCAGAAGGGCGGGGTAGAAATGTTGCAAATAAATAAATAACTACCTTTGCTACTGCTGCACCTTAAGAGGAAAAATGGCTAAATGCATCCTACTAAAGCATATGCTGGACTATATTTTATCCAGATGTAGGGAAGAAGATTTGGACTTTATCCATTAATTCCCTTCTAACCTACTCCTCTATGACTCTCCAAAAGATTTATAGGAGAGAGTAGTTAAAAGAATTATAAGGGAATGCAATCAACATTGCCCTCCCTCACAACTCTAAATCATATACTTTCATGTGGCTCATCCAACAGTCATATACCTAATTTTTGCTATGGGCCGCCATCCCGTTGACATTTATTTAGCTTGCTAGAGACGTGTGCCCCCTCAGTCAAAGCTAATTAACACTTAATTGACTTCAGAAGCATTCTACGCTGCGTTTCCACTTCATGAATGATCTAGCAGTATGCTCTGGAGAATGTGTTGGGGACTTGGCAGGTGTCAAGGGAGCACAGGGAAGGACAACTGGAAATGTAAGATCATAGACCCCTCTGTCTTCCATCCCATTGCCACTGGTGCTAAAGAATCTGGGTAACGAAATGAGGCGTCCCAGTGACTGTCACTGCTAATACATTTTATTTAGCTAAAAGCGCAGTTTACAGTAGCTGGAGCTTGACTGATCTGTTGATAAACACTAATGTTTTCCAGTTGACAATTTTTCCATGTTAATTTCCTCTTCCTTTGGCAGGCCTGCCCGAGAAAGCCCTATAAATAGTATCCATGCCATCATCCTTTTTAAGTTATTAATGAGCCATCATGTTGAAAAGGTTGCGCTTTGGGGACAGGGTGTGCTTGACTGTGGATTCTGACATTGATGGGTGAGCGTTTAAAACCTGGTTGTGATTAGATCAACTCAGGAAGGAGAAGGAAAGGAGGAGTGGGGATGGAGAGCAGACTCTGTGCACACATGCAAGAAACATGGGCAACTTAGATATTAAATAAAGCAACAATCAATCATTATAAGGATCTTGTACTTTGGGTTGGTTCCTTCAGGATCTAATGGTGAAGGGGAAATCTTACGTTTTCTTGAATAGTTTCAAGGAAGAGGGGTATAAGACCATTCTAGTCTTCCAAAGTTATTTATTTATTTATTTATTTATACGCTTGTATACCGCTAATATCTCAGCCTAAGTCGGCGACTCATTGCGGTTTACAACAGTTAAAAACAGTATTCAATTTAAAAACAAGAAACACGTACACAATACAAATTATTGGGCCACCAATAAAATCCCATGCATCTCATAGTTAAAATCACAATCCAAAATTCGTCGTCCGTGATTGCCAATCCTTTGGTCATCAAAATTCGTTGCAACGGATTAACCGAATGCTTGTTTAAACATCCATGTCTTCAATCTTTTCCGAAACACCATCAGCGAGGGGGCTGATCTTACCTCTATAGGGAGGGTGTTCCAAAGCCGAGGGGCCACCACAAAAAAGGCCCTGTCTCTCGTTCCCGCCAGCCGCACTTGTGAAGCCGGCAGGATAGAGAGCAGGGACTCCCCAGAAGATCTTAGGGTCCTGGTGGGCTGATAGGCTGAGATACGTTCGGATAGATAAGTTGGGCCAGAACCGTTTAGGGCTTTAAAGGCCCGCCAGCACTTTGAATTGAGCCCGGTAGCAAATTGGCAGCCAGTGGAGCTGGTGCAGCAGAGGAGTTGTGTGCTCCCTGCGCCCCGCTCCTGTTAGTACCATGGCTGCCAAGTTATATGGGGTGTTGGAAATAACAGCTTAGGAATAGCATAAGTTACCTATAACACATTATATTCATGAAGAGGGGCAATAAGAGGATTACAGAAACAATTACTTGGCATTGACCTTAAAATAAAATCCCAGGATAATATTGTGGTGATAACTAAGGTTTCATCTTCTTGTGTGCTAGCTGCGCCCGTACCTTGGGAAATGTGACTTGGCCACAGTGGTTCACGCTCTGGTTACATCCTGTTTAGACTACTGCAACGCTCTCTACGTGGGGTTGCCTCTGAAGACTGCCCGGAAGCTTCAATTAGTCCAGCGAGCGGCAGCCAGATTGCTAACAGGAACGGGGTACAGAGATCATACGACCCTTCTGGTTTTGACCTATAAAGCCCTAAACAACTCCGGCCCAGTTTACCTGTTCGAACGGATTCTCCCCTATGAACCATCAAGGTTTTTAAGATATTCCGGAGGGGCCCTGCTCTCGGTCCCACCACCTTCACAATCGCGTTTGGTGGGAACGAGGGACAGGGCCTTCTTGGTGATGTGGCTCCTCAGCATTGGAACTCCCTCCCACTAGAGATTAGAACTGCTCCCTCCCTCCTGACCTTCAGGAAACTAACAAAAACCTGGCTTTGGAATGTGGCATTTGAGGATTGAGTCAATAACCTTTGTCCACATGGAAGGAGGATGATGAACTGTGACTGTATTGACAACTGGGCTTGTATAATGTGATGATAATGTTTTTATTGTACTTATGTTTTAATGTGTAATGATGATGCATTGTGTTGTTTTTGTATATTATTGTATATGAACACATGTTGTGAACCGGCCTGAGTCCCTCCTTGGAGGTGAGAAGACTGGTATATAAAACTTCTAAATAAATAGATAGCAATCTAGATAGACTTACCTTTCTACTATTGAAAAATAAAGAAACTGGAAGAAAAGAAACGGACTGGAGAGATGTCATCGAATACTTAAGGAAAAAGAAAGAAGAGACATTGATTTGAATTGAAGAAGAGAAATGAAGATGGGAACTCAACAAAAGGAGGGAAAGATTAAGAGAACAGAAAGAAAAGAAAGGGTTTTTAGAACAAGATCGAACAGAAGATTCTCGGAAGACACCAGGATGTCAAGATACTTCTACTTTATTCTTTATTCTATTCTTTTTTTCTTTTCTTTTTCTCTCTTTCTCTCCTTTTCTCTTTTACTACTTTTATCTATATGCATATTTTAAGAAAACTTCAATAAAGATTTTTTTTAAAAAAAACTTCTAAATAAATAAATAAATAAATAAATAAATCTACACTGTAGAATTAATGCAGTTTGACACCACTATAACTGACAGACTCAATACTATGGGCTCATAAGAGTTGTAGTTTCACAAGGTCTTTAATTTTATGTGCAAAATTGTGCTGATGT
Source organism: Anolis sagrei ordinatus (assembly GCF_025583915.1). NCBI lineage: Eukaryota > Metazoa > Chordata > Lepidosauria > Squamata > Anolidae > Anolis > Anolis sagrei. The sequence continues at coordinate 10,560,314 of NW_026845477.1, read as the reverse complement.
CCCTTCAAACTAAAAATCCCAGGATTCCATTACATTGAGCCATTGTGGTTCAAGTACTGTCAAACTGCAATCATTCTGCTATGTTGATGGATCCTGAGTTGCCCAAGTCCATTGGAGCTGACCCCAAACATTCCAAGAATTACAGCCATACAATTAACTTTGAAGGGGTTCTAAATTCTTTTAGATGAAGTTGGGACTATTTATATGACATCAGCTATGATTGTCATAATGTAAGAGAGTGGCTTCACTGAAGAAACAGAGGGGCAGTGTTGCCTGAGTGGCGAGGTAACACATTGACTTTATTGGAGCCAGCACAACATGGGCAGGCTCCTGTGTTGGGAGGGAATCATCATACAATGTTTCTACTCCAATTGTGTGTGGGGACTCTGCTTCGTCCAGTGACATTGTGGAATGGGCAGCATGCCCATCTGTCACGGAACTGTTGGGGAAGTATCCTAGGGTGTTTCCCAAGCCCTATCAATTGAGGTGGTGGAAGGAGGTGTCATCAGAAATGAACACCAGCCAACGAGGAATCAAGTTTCAGCAGAAAAGTCATGCTGTGTCCAAAAATGGTGCACAAATGTGTTCTGGACTGCTGCTACTGCTTTTAGTTTAGTGTAAAATTAGCTTGTTTAAATACACCTTTTATTTTATTTAAGAAGGTGTGAAGAACATAACATGTAGTTTGGCCTTCACGTGACTCCAGAAAGGTCATGTACAAGACTCAGAAGCTCTCCTTCTGGGTTTTGTTTTTTTATTTATTCTGCTTTTAAAATGAAATCCTAAACATCTCCCCATGTGTGGGTAAGCAATGGAAAGGGAGTTCAATTACAGAATGACGGGCTAATTTCAATAGCTTGCTTTAGCTATTAAGCCCTTCACAAAGACTTTATGGATGTTCTAATGCACACTTGTGAGATTTGCAGTGTAATGAAAATCTCATTCAAACACTATAAGGAGTGTCCTGCAATGTAAGGTCACTTCCATTTGTTCTCATTACAGCCCCGGAAGGGCAAAGGAGGAAGGGAGAGAGGGAGAAAAAAGAGAGAAAAGTATATATGTAGCACTTTATTTTGGCTATATGGGAGAAAAAGAAGTTGAATAAGAAGCCTTCTTTGATAACGGCCATCAAGCAATGTATCCTGTTGCAGTATGATTCAAATAACCACAATATTATAAATACTGTAAAAAAAATAGTGGCAAAGAACCAACATTGAATATTTATGGATGGAAAATTGTCCATATCTGCTTTAACCATTGGCAGAAATACCAGACAATGGTGGTCATTTATGCCTGCAATTGGGACACAGAGAGATAGTATTTCCAACTGCCTCCTACCAGTGATCTGAAATGGGACAAAGAATTGTGAAAGAGGTCCTACTTCTCATTGTCACCACCTCACTTGCTGGTGGAAAATGTTGTGCTGTGTTGATACAATCTACAACAGAACAGTCCTTCATCCCTGAATGGCTCCTTGAAATTTAAGATAGCAATGGCGGCAAAAAAAGCCAATGGGATTTTGGCCTGCATTAATAGGAGCATAGTGTCTAGGTCCAAGGAAGTCATGCTACCCCTCTATTCTGCTTTGGTTAGACCACAAGAGAGAATGCTTCTAGAACATGGCCATACTGCCCGAAAAACCTACAACACAGTGATTCCAGCCATAAAAGCCTTCGACAATACAATGGAAATATTTTATAAAGAATGCTTGAAAAACATGCTTGTCAAGTGTTAAGAAGCCTTGATGGGAAGAATCTTATACTGGTAAGTTTGGGACTTAATTTGCACAAAATTTGCATGTGGTTGTTTTCTGAAGAATGATGTCTTTTTTCACTGTGGCAGCCAGCCATGGAGATCCAGAGGCCAGGTGCCTTTGCCGTCATCAGCCCAAGGTGCCTGCATGACCTGGGGAAAGGACGTGGATTTCCAAATCAATGGCCACAAGCTCTCTGGAGCTCCATGGCTTGCTTACTTACTTACTTACTTACTTAGGCAATCCCTCATTTTCCAAGGAGGATTGTCTTCCAGTATTCTTGTGGGTCCGTATGTGGCTGTGGAGCCCTATTCTTGCTCTGCATCTTCTTCTGCAGTGAGGGCATTGGTTTCCAGGTGGAAGGCGGTCTCAGTCGGGGTTGGCTTGATGCGCCTTCCTCTTGGCACACTTCTCCCATTCATGCCTCTTCAAATTCTGCAGCACTGCTGGTCACAGCTGACCTCCAGCTGGAGTGGTCAAGGGCCAGGGCTTCCCAATTCTCAGTGTCTATGCCGGAGTTTTTGAGGTTGGCTTTGAGCCCATCTTTAAATCTCTTTTCCTGTCCACCAACATTCCATTTTCCGTTCTTGAGTTTGGAGTAGAGCAACTGCTTTGGGAGACGGTGGTCGGGCATCCAGACAATGTGGCCGGTCCAGCGGAGTTGATGGCAGAGGACCATTGCTTCAATGCTGGTGGTCTTTGCTTCTTCCAGCACGCTGACATTTGTCCGCCTGTCTTCCCAAGAGATTTTCAGGACCATGGTGACACAGTATATTTCTATTAAAAGTGACTATCCAGTAGAATTGAACCAGTGTCTGGTGGTCAGTGTCAGTGTCTGGATTTCACTCTCACCATTTCTGCACTTCAGAGATGGAACTGATAAACAGATCCTTAGAAATGTTCTGGACTGGCCCCTGACTTTGTCACATGTGCAAATGAGTCCCACATGTATTTTTTGGATAGAGGAGAAATCTCAAACTGCAAATAGACATTGAAAACTGTGCTGTTTCCAATTTCTTCCTTACAGTATGGAAACTAGTTGTTCTTGTCTGCAAGAATGAAATTTTTAAAGATTTATACCCCTACTGAGCACAAAGGTGAGGGTTTCTCTTCCATGCTGGTTTTAGCAATGGCTTTTAACAGTAACCAAAGTGGACCACCAAAGCAGCTGCCAAGAAGCATCAGGTTCCAGTCCAAACTAACCCTGGCACACTAAATTATTGCCTTCAGCCTTTTCATTAGAAGAAAAGGATGAGAAATGTTTTGCAAAGAGGTTTGTCAGTTTTCAGTTTGATGAAGCATAACCTCAAACACAAAGCGTGTCTTTTTCTTCTCTTTTTTCCTGGCACGATATTCTTCTGCGCCTGACAACAGGCCTTGTGTTACACGCTTCCCTGGTCTGATTCTTGCTTTCTGAGATGTCATGCCCCCTCCCCTTTTGTTTGTTGTGAGGGAGGGTGAAGAAGTAGGCCTGACACTTTCATTTGATGACTTGAGTGCACCAAAATTTGGTTCCCAAATTTCCAGCTGTTTGAAAGATCCACCAGACAATATCAGTCCCTAAAGGTGCTTCCTTTTATGTGCGTGAAGGATTCATTTTCTGTGCAAAATATTTCATATAGTTCCAGTCACAGTTGGCTGGATCTTATTCTGAGAAGCATCTGTCTAAGCCACTGGCAGAAACTTTCTAAAACATGTTGAATTATACATTACTATTGACTTTTAACTGCATCTCCAAAGCTCAGAGATCAAAGGAAGGTGTATTCTTCCTCCTCTAGCCAGGATGCTTCAACAGGACTGCATGGCCTTTGGACCACATTCTAGACAGATGGACACAAATTATTAAGGGGAGTTGCAGACATCAGCTTTAGTTTGTTACGATTTCACCCAACAGGGAGTATGTCAAATCTCCTGTTGAGAAGCTTGGTCAATTTGAGACCAAGCAAGGGATGTAAACATCTCTCAGTATGGAGTCTGTTGCATTCTTAACAATCACATATTTTCTTGTCCTTGTTTCTTCATAGAACAGTGGACTGAAAGTAACTAAAGCGAACTTATTTAATCAATGGGAGTTACTGTATATACCAATGTATAAGTTTATCTTACTAGTCAAGGGCAGGGATGGGGGCCAGAAAAATGATTTAGATGTGATGCATGGATCATTACAGTCATGCCTGGCTGCTAATGCTATTTTCCCATCCAGGCATTCCAAAAGGCCAGAAATGGCATTGCTGTGGAGAAAGTAGAGGAGGTTAATGCTTCCTTTGAGTTCTTTTGGGACAATCTAAACTATTATCATTTGTTACTTTGCTCAGAGAAGGGGATGCCATTCTAGCCTTATACATTTCTAGGGTTATACATGATATATATGTGGAGTTTGTTTCCAAAAGGTACCAAAAGAAACTTTTTTAAAGAATGAGCCAACATTTTTGTGTGTGGCAGCGGATTGTTGGCTAAGAATAAAATATCATTTCAGATCAAAGCTATCAAAATGTATCAAATCATATCAGTACAAATATTGAAATTGCATTTTATAGCAAAATAATGCAAATCTGTAATGTGTGGTTTTCAGTTCCTAAAAAAAAATGTTCAAATGGATTTGGTACCTTTTGGAATCATAAAATCAAAGAGTTGGAAGAGACCTCATGGGCCATCCAGTCCAACCCCATTCTGCCAAGAAGCAGGAATATTGTATTCAAATCACCCCTGATAGATGGCCATCCAGCCTCTGTTTAAAAGCCTCCAAAGAAGGAGCCTCCACCACACTCCGGGGCAGAGAGTTCCACTGCTGAACAGCTCTCACAGTCAGGAAGTTCTTTCTCATGTTCAGATGGAATCTCCTCTCTTGTAGTTTGAAGCCATTGTTTCGCGTCCTAGTCTCCAGGAAACAGTAACTGTTGATTCAACATTTTAACTATTAATTCAATGGGCTATTACAGTTGAAACTACCAATACAATCTTCTTTTTTTCTGGGAAAATATTGTTAGTCCCGAGTGGAGTACAGCAGAGCCATTGACCCAACTGTGTTGATTCACCATTCAAAAATGACTGCATAAATCTATCCTAATTAGGGTTAACCTACATAATTATAGATGTATTCACTATTTCTTTTTTTTTTTAGTATTTCCTCTTCTAACTTTCTTTCACTGACTACAGAACATTTTGGTTTATTTTTTCTCCAATTGTGCACAATTTAGCCATGCATATTTTCAAATGTGGACTTCTTTTTTTGTGTATATTTTGTCTCTTCAAAACCTCCCAGTATCTTTGAAAATATGCAAAAAAAAAATCTAGAGGTAATGTGCCTTTCTTCTTGCAAAAAAATAATCTCAAGAGTCACAGAAAGGCTACTTTTGTTAAAACTATTTAAACCAGTGAAATTCTTTTTCACCCTAGATGAAAGTGATGAACGCGTGACCTTGGATGAAGTTTCAGATCATTTCACAGATTGTCAATTCACAACACTAATGGAGTTATCACTTGTTTTTTTTCCTCTTAAGATCACTTCTGAATGAAAATGGAAAAGTCAAACTATTTCCAGAGATTTTGTGGGAAATTAAAATAGCTTTGTAATATCGATTAATTCATCCATTTATATTCCATTGTTCCTCTTGGGAGCAGAGGACAGCTAAGATTCTGTATAAAGTCTCTTTGTTTTACCTCATATTGGAGCCACCTTAGGTTCAATATTGGGAGAAACATGGGATATAAATTAAATGAAAAAGAAAGAAACTTGTGGAAAATCAAATTCATTGTTTAATGGAAGAGACAGAGGAGAAAGAGGAAGAGTACATGGTTGCAAGTGAAAGTGATGGAGGAAAATTGAGTGTGTAAGAAAAACATATGCAAAAGTAAGGACACAACCATAATTTTATGCTGCACCTAAACTCATAGAATATACCACACAAACTACCATATATACCAGGCTTGGACAAACTTCGCCCCGCCAGACGTTTTGGACTTCAACTTCCCACAATTCCTAACAGCTGATAAGCTGGCTGGGATTTCTGGGAGTTGAGGGCAGGTTTGAGGTCACAATTATGGCCCTTGGATAAATTGATGGTCATCCTGTGGTGAGGTGAAAGCACCAATGTCATGTCATTGCTGTCCTTGGCCACTGCCATGACTATTTCCCCACTCAGACATGTGAAAAGGCCACTGCTGAGAGTAAAAAGGATCAATGCTTCTTTTAGTTTCTCCTAGAACATATTCAGATCCCAACTTTTGCTACTTTACTCAGAGAAGGGCCTCCTTTTTCTATATATAACAGCTAAGGTACATTACTCAAATTAACCTGTGGATAAGTTGATCCAGTTTTTGGGGGTTGATTTTTAACTAAAATTTCTAGACTTATACATGAGTATATAGGGTAGCAATTAATAAAAATAGGAATGCAAAGTTTGCTAACTAACAATAGTCCCAGGAATTTTTGGTTATCTCGAACAAAACTCCCACAAGGATTGGGTGCCAGAAATACTGGGAGTTAGCAGTCTATAACTTTTGTGACTTTTGTTCAATGTAAAGTGGAAGAGCAAATTTGCAAAGTGTAAGCTTCCACAAGAGAAAGCAAAGCTTTCAAAAATGAAGGGAATTTAGTGGACTTTCTGGATACTGTGAGTGTTACCCAGAAAGTAAGATTACAAGGCACATAGCTCTTGTGGGGAACTTTCTCAGGTGAAGTTGGTATCACTGCCATGTAGCGAGAAGTCACTGGAAGCAAACAAGCAGTGTCAGTCATCAGTAGCTCATCGAATGGTGTTCTGGTGAATGTTAGAGATGAGCTTCCTCATTCAGTTTCCCTCCAAGTGTGATATTTGCGCTGTAATATGCTACCTAAATGCTAAGGGCATGAACGCCGCTGCGATTAATCATGAAATAATTTCTGTTTATGGAGAGGACCTAATGTCAAGGCAGCATTTGACAAAATGGGTATGGAATATATTGTGAAAGCATGAAAAAACTTTGCAGAGCCATCCAAAACAAATGTCATGGGATGCTGTTGCCAGGAGTCTGTCTTCTTCATGACAATGTGTGTCCACACACTGCTCATGCAACACAAGAGTCATTGACTTCATTTGGTTGGGATGTTTTAGCCACCCCTCTCACAGCCCCGATCTCACACCCAGTGACTATCATCTGTTCATTAAATTGAAGGAACATCTTGGTGGAAAACACTTTTCCAACAATGACGAGGTGAAAATCGAAGTGACAACCTGGTTGAAAAAGGTGGAGGGAAACTTCTATGACACAGGCATAAAAAACTCCTTCCATGACTGACAAAATGTATTGAACTGAATGGTGATTATGTGGAAAAATAATGTAATATCTATGTGACAAACCATGAAAGTTTTATTGAAATGTATTCATTGTTTGTATTTTAAAAAATCTTGTAAACTTACTTTCTGGACAACCCCCATATATGGACAATTCTGGGGCACAGGAAGCATTCAAATTGTTATAGTGAATGAACACTTCTGAAAAAAGGAACATTGAACAGCTCTGAGCAAATATAAGTTTTCTTGGAAGAGTTATGCACATCAGCTACTTTGCCTTTGATGCTGGGAGCATTTTTTATTTGATTTTACATTTTGCCCATTTGAACATGGTTAGCATCTCATTGTGCTGTTATGTTCACAGCAACGTCTGCAGAGAAGATTCCCATAACAAGCTTTTAAAACAACAACGATAACACACCCCTCAGCAATGTGAGAGAATTCCCCCTTTGCATAGTGGCTTCAAGATAGGCTGTCGCCTGTTGTGTGGCAATGCTTGCTGCAGAAACTAATGGGATGTACATGCTGATTCTAGAGTTTCAAACCGAGATCAAAATACCATGCAGGGCCTAATGTGAGGGCTGCCCACGCAGAGAGCAGCTTCCAGCCATGATAGATGCAACATTGCTCTGCTAGTGGGAGGCTTCATTCTAGCAGTGGATCTATTTTACTGGTGATATCTGCTTCCTTGGGGAGAAGGCAAAGATTTGGAAGGCAGCATCTCATCTAGTCCAAGTGGACCAGATGTGTATTGGGGTTCCAGGGGTTCCAGCTTGTCCTGACCTTATGCTTTGAACTAGCAAATGACCTGAGGATGAATTGAGTCTACCTATATTCTCTTAAGATAAGAGTAGGCAATTGTTCAGTGAGCAAGAGCCATTTTCCCCAGACATACACAGTACAGACTGCAAGCCCTCTACAGTGCATCCAAATACTTCCGTTTTCCTTGCAGTCCTTAAAATGGTGACAGGAAGTGACATTTCAAGTCAACATTGTTTTCCATTTTCAATATTTTATTGTAAAAATGAACATAAATCTATAAAACTTTGTGAGCTAAAGGTAGTTGGGTGGTGACAAGGGGTTCTAGGGTCCTGGTGGAGGTAGAATGGGGGACTTTGTGAGTTTCATGCATTGTGTTTCTGTATGGTTTAAGGTAAAATGTATTCAAAATCATGCTGATTTTTGAGAAGGCTATGGGAATTTGGAACTATACCAGTCACAAAATGGAGTCCAATTGCCACATGAGACGCACAGGACACATTCCACCCACTCCTGTCTTGAGACTTGATGGCTATAAAGCTCGGTTTGGGCTCCTAACCATCATGGGTGCCATGTGTTGACATCAGCAGAAATGCCCAAATGCCCATAGGGGGGACAATCTCCTCACCTTCTTTGTGGTTGCATGTGCACTTCTGCTTATGTTACAATGGGACACCTACAATGACCAGCAGCTAATATAGAACCTTCTAGCCACCTGGATGTGGTCATGGTGCTAATCTGGGCATGATTCATTCCCTTTCCCCTGCACTGATGAAAAAGTGGATTGCAATGATATCTCGTGTTGACAGTGGACAAATAAGACCCAATCTTGTGTTCACACTGCTCTGAAACTGTAGGGACACTTCAGAGTTTGGATTAACCCCACAGTACTTACAAAATAAAGTAATGCCATGGGGACAACCAAACTCATGTAGATGATTCATTAGTGGTTTGATCAATATGTTCCAATCCTTAAAGGATTTTGTCTTCCTTAAATTTTCAGCACGTTATATAGCTCCTTTAAAGTTTAAGCTCACACTGGGAGTAGGTGGAGTCTGCAATCATTGAATACATTACTCCTTTTCATATTTAGTTATATAGAAATACTTCATCCTTCAAATACATGTGTTCTTAATATTGCCAGTTTCTCATGAACTGTACATTGACTTCAACAGTTCACCCATATTTTCTTATTTACATCTAGAGTCTTGTCCGCATTCTAAAACCACAAAACATCGATACCACTTTAGCTTCTTTAGCCTCATACTAAGGAATTCTGGGAGTTGTAGTTTAATGAGACTTCGGATTCTGTGTCATAGAGCTCAAGTGCAACATCAAACTCTAAGTCATAGAAGCAGAGTACTTCTCCTTTGCTGAATGTCAGTTTATGTTGTTGTATGTAATGTGTTTTAAATGTAATTTCATGCAGTAGAAATATGTATGTCACAAGATTGTATTGCTATGATGTATGTTTATGTTAGAGGCTGTGAGAAAGTAACCCTGAGACACTCTCTGTGGAGTTGTGAGAAAATCTGGGAGTGTCCGGTACCTGCCAAGCAGCTGCAGAATTGTTTACACTTCAACTTCCTTTGTCCTGCATACTGTGTACTTCATGTCTGGTCGCTTACTGTAATGGATGTGTTTTGGAACTGCTCTAAGTAAATTGAACCTGCTTTGTAACCAGACGTCTCCAGAGTCCATGTTTTCTCCCAAGCTTGTGCAAAACTTCCGCTAACGCTAGGTGGAGTCTGCAATCATTCAATACATTACTCCTTTTCATATCTAGTTATATAGCAATACTCCTTCCTTCAAATACATTTGTTCTTAATATTACCAGTTTCTCATGAACTATACATTGACTTCAACAGTTCACCCATGTTTTCTTATTTACATCTATAGTCTTGTCCACATTCTAAAACCACAAAACATCGATACCACTTTAGCTTCTTTGGCCTCATACTATGGAATTCTGGGAGTTGTAGTTTAATGAGACATTAGGATTCTGTGTCATAGAGCTCAAGTGCAACATCAAACTATAAGTCACAGAAGCAGAGTACTTCTCCTTTGCTGAGGGCCTAGTGAATAATATATCACTGGATGATTTATATATAATAGCTTTTCAACCATTTTCTTTCCCCAAATGCAAAGCAGATCAGGACAGTTTTATCTCTTTGATGGACATTGGAGAGAAAAAAGAGGAACATCACATTCATGAAGCAAGTAAAGGTGCAATAAAGACAATGATGCTGGGGTTATTCCATTTAAAGGTTTTGTCCCATGTGTAGTCAGTGAGGTGACATAGTGAAGTGAAGATGATGGTGGTGGTGGTGATGGTGATGATTTTCCTTTCTGCCAAAGTCCAGTTGCTGGTTGCCCTAACTGAGCACCACTACTGTCACATCTCATTGCAGCTGCCTGGCCAGTAAGTGTTTAAAACAATTAATCTGGCTTCTTAGCAAAAGTCTGTCTAAGGTATGAGACCCTACTTATTGTTGTGTGCCTCCACATCATTTCTGATTTATGAAGACCCTTTAACTGGATTTTTAGGGGCAAAAAGGGTGTGACCCAGCCCATAGTCACCCAATGGGCTTTCATGGCGAAATGGCGAATTGAACCCTGTTCTCTAGAGTCATAGTTGAACATTCAAACCACTAGACCAACTTGGCTCTCAGAAGTCCTACCATCCTTTTGCTTCCATGGAACAAATACTCCCATCATCACCAGAAAGTGGGCATACAAACAGATAAAACAGATACAGCTATAGATATACAGCTATAAAAGTCCTTTCAATATTCTGCCCAATGTAGGATCAGGACCAATGTGCTTTCTTTTCTTCATTTATTAAACCCTTAGTTCAATCTCTATTAGCGCCCTCATGGTGTTTTTTATCCCACCTGCTAATTACATTGGCAAGCTATCATCTCTCTTTTTTAAAAATTGATCCTAACTGATAAAGATGCTCTTTAATACAATACTAATTTATAGGCATTAAAATACACAAATTAAAGCTGTTGCAAGACACAGTACAATTGCCCACTGCAAAGGAAATTAGATTTGATGAGAGAACAACGCCATTTCCCAGAATAGTTACATTTTTAATAAGATCTTTACGCATGTTGTTTGTGTTGAAAACCAAGTTCCCCACCAATGTTTAATTTCAGTAGATAGAGAAAACGGCAGGGGGTTGGGACAGAGAGAGAAGCAAAATTGACGCCTGCGCTGCAATTTTGGGTATCAGGTGGAGGCGAAAATAACATTGCAAATCCAGGTGATTTGTTTGCTTACTTCTATGCTTAATCCTCATTCCATTCTCCCCACCTATTTATCTACAATCTATATGCACATCTGTCTTTCATCCACATGGTTCCTGTCTCTTTGTTGTTTAAACCTCAGAATACTCAAGAATTGATATTGGGGGCATTTCACCAAAGCTTGAAAAGGGTAGACCAATATTATATATATCATGATCTGGTCTGTTCTGAAAGCTATGAACTCATACTCTCTTGGCCTCAGAGTAAGGTATGGATACACTATTGGAAGTATAATTCTTCATTATGTGGCTAGCTGCCTGGTTTGAGGCAGGATTTTTACCTAATGTTATGTTTCATATTTATATATTCACTAGCTGTCCCCTGCCATGCATTGCTGTGGCCCAGTCTGTGGATATGTGTTGTGTGTGTGTATATGTGTATGTGTATCTTTGTGTATATGTGTGTGTTTGTGTATATATAGGTGGTTTTGTGCATGTGTTGTAATGTATTTTGGGGTTTTTTTAAGTCTTTTCTACTGTGTTTTTCAGTGTTTTATGAGTGAGGTCACTTGTTGGCCTGATAGGTGTATTGAGTCCAAATTTGTTGTCAGTTCATCCAGTTATGTTAATCCCACAAACAAACATTACATTTTTATTTATATAGATAGTTATAAATATATATTTATATAGGGTTTCATATTTATATATTCATAGTTTGTTGTTCATTCGTTCAGTCGTTTCCGACTCTTCGTGACCTCATGGACCAGTCCACGTCAGAGCTCCCTGTCAGCTGTCATCACCCCCAGCTCCTTCAAGGTCAATCCAGTACAGGGGTGGCTCAACCCATTACGCAAAGTAAGCATTTAGTTGATTTTGCCCAGGGGTGCTCTTGAGGCGCTCTTGGGGGAAAATAGACTTTGACATATGCGAGTTGTAGTTACTGGGATGTATAGTTCACCTACAATCAAGGAGCATTCTGAACTCCACCAATGATGAAATTGAACCAAATATGGCACACAGAACTCCCATGACAAACAGAAAATATATATCAGTGACTGGTTGGGGGGGGGGGGGAGCCAAAATACTGTTTGCTTACCGTTGAAAATTACCTCTGATCCAGTACAGCCAGAGATATTCATAGTTAGTATTTCACTATTTTCACCTCATTCTAGGCTGCATGTTGGGCCCTTCCTGGAAGAGGCTGTTTGTTTTGCTGTCACAGGGAGTGCCATTTTCTACAGTGTTTGAGAGGACTTGAGAGGCTCGTAGTCTAACCCCCTGAAAGGCACAATCACACTATCTCAGACATAGGGTAAGATACACACACTCAGATTAAATATAAATATTCATTATATTACTTATATTCATTATGCTGAATATCCTGGCAGAGTCTGGTAGGGCTATGCTATTGTCTTATGCCAACACTCATCCATTTGGAGGATTGTGATCCCAAAGAACTGCATAAGAAAAACTTAAGTTTAAATACACTTTATGAAGTTTCCAGGTATATAACAACTGTGATAATTTGTGCTTGCTTTAAAAGTTTATACTTTCTCCTAAACTATCAAGTAATTTTTGAATAATTAGGTACCAGATAAAAGGTATTTTATGTCGTTTCTAAAAAATTGATAATATGTATGGGTCATTGATCTTGATTTTTAGATATGCCAATTTAAAATGTGTGTGTGTGTGGGTATTTTCAACTCTTAAATATTTGAAAACATACATAAGAAGCACAATTGCGCAAGAAAGACTGACTGGACTTTTATACTCTTGAGTGTCCACTGAAGTTTATTGATGGAGCCTGATTTCTGTCGAAGTGTATTGACACAGTTTTCAAGTGTTTCCAACAGATGTTGCGGTATTCTTTTCTAATTATAAATTACCAATTAAGAGTTATTTTCAGTTATTTTAAGAGTTGAAACTTTGTAATTAAAATAGAAAATTGATTTAATAATTAAGTTTATATAAAAATATAGAATCTACCATACTATTTAAATTATGTTGTGTTATGGAACTACTCTTCATTATTCACTAAAAAAGTTTCAAACCTCCCCCCCCCCCACTCTTGATTTTTTTTCTGGCTGTGGCCCTTTCCATAGCTAACCTTCCAAGTCCTAGATTTCTAATTCCTTGACTGAAGTTTCCATTATGATTAATGATAGAGCCAACATATGGAAAGTGTCAAATATTTCAATGCCTTCAACCTCTGTAAGTCATCTCTGGTCACTGACATCTCTGGTTTCGCTTAGGGTGGCCCTGTCCCAAATCCTAGAGAGTTTCTGATAATTCCGAATTATGTGGACTAAAAACACTATGTGACATGATATTTGTACCTGGGTTATATATAAATGATATTTCCTAATTGGTTCTATCATAAAAACATGGAAAAGGTTTATTAAACTGCAAAAACTTTGTTTTTATGGGACATCCTGCAGCACATTTTGTTATAACTTTTCAATGAATATTCGATAGAGTCTCGACCAATTCAACATAATTTGTGTCAGCCACAAAAAAGTTTCTGGAGTGTAACAACTACTTTCAAAGTAATTACCACACAATTAAACAGGAAATAACACTTTCAAACCAGGAACAGATTTTTTTTTTCCAAATTTTGTTACATAGTGTAATTTGATTCTGTATAAGACAGATTCTTTTTTATATCATCTATTATCTTCCTCCCCTAAGATCCACTTTTGGAGAAAAGTGGGATATAAATGAAATTGGTTGAACAAAATAAACAAATGTGTTTTCAAATTTCTGAGCTTCAGGGAAGCTTCACGGGAAATTGTCTCAGAAGAAATTCATTTCAATCTACCACAGAGTTTGTATATTTCAGAAAATGTTGGGCTATATTCGACTACACAACATCACTTTGGAATTCACAATCATACTGCATGTTTTCTAGGATTGTTTCATTCAACCCCTTGGATCACCAAAGTTCTGCATAAGATCCACTTTAATTTTATTTGCATTTCTTCATAACTTGAGGTATAACTCTCCGGTACAATTTTTTTTCTCTCCCCTCTTTAGCTGACCACACAGAAAAGAAGGTTGGGTGAGCTACTGAACCTACAATGGACCCTTGATATTCTCAATGAATATCAATATAATGACATTGAAGTCCCACTATATACCATGTCATCACAAAATATATAAAATGTCAAAGCCTAGGTTAGCTTTTTGGGAATTTTTTGGAGTGAGGATGGTCAAACTGTGGATGGTTGAATTTGTGGATACAGAATCTATGGACTGTTCAAATTGTTTCAAAGATACCGTAAGAGTACTAATCTCACACAGGTTCCATTACATTGAAGACACCCTTTGTGCAAGCCTAAAACATACTTATTAATACTGAGGAGCTGGGGTGTTGCCACAGGGCAGAAATATGAGAGGAATACCCCTCAACAAAAATTATGCCTCACAAATAAATTGCCTTAACTCTCCAGATTTCTAACATTGCACAAAATGCATTTTTAAGTATTTCATTCAGGTATTTAGAAACAGTTTTGGGGCATCAGAAGAAACATCACAAATGGGTAAGATTTTAGGTGAGAATGAAAGTACATGCATGTAAGCTCACAGCAGCCGCTCCCAATAACGACACAGGACGCCAATCCGTAATCAATCAGGAACTTTTACTGCTGGACATTCATACACGAAGAAAGCCAGGATTGGCCGGCAGCCGCAGTTTAACCCTTATATAACCTCCCTCACAATTGAATTCCCTTTTCCCGCCGGCCGAGAATCCCGCGCAATATTCCCCGCCAAATGCCAACTGCTTCCCCCCAAGGCCACCAGCTGCACATTCTTATCAGCAGTCCATGTCAGGATTCTGGTTTTTTGCGCCAAGACTCAAGGCCTGGAAACCGGTTCCTGACACATGCATATTGTTGTAAATGGACACACACACTTAGTGGTGTGTTTTAAATTGTGCAATACTGTTATTCAGCATTACAGTCCAAAAAAACAATGAACATGTAACTCTGCATGCTGAGATTTACACTACATAGTTCCTCTGTAAAATTTCTCAGTCTCTGTGTTTTGTTTTTGTCTGATTGTTTGAACTACAATTAGGGATGTGAAAATTTTCCATCATGTCCTCCTCCTCTTTTCTGCCTTTTCCAGGCTCTGACAGCATTGTTATCTCATCCAAGTTTTATTTAGGGCTGTAAGAACTCATTTTCTTTCTACTCCATATGGCTATTAATATACCTGTAATATTCTTAATGCACATTTTCAACACATTTTCCTTTCTGCTGATATGTATTTGTGCTTATTTTTCAAATATGCCCAGTGTTAGTGGTACAAATTTCCTTGTGTATAGGTAGAAACAGAAGAAAAAGTATAAATCCTTACAATTCCCCTTAATGATGGAAATCAAAAGACTAAAAGAGAGAGATAAATATGTTGAAGAAAAAAGTTGGTTAACATGCTTTCATTTTCCATCTCTAACTGCAGCCTCTATAATCCTGAATATATTTCTAGAAGAACTTAGTGTTAATTTTGATTTGTTTGCAAAAGAACACTGAAAACAAACTAGAGAACAGCTTTAAACATACTTGAAAAATTAAAATGTATAGAGGAGCATTTGCACAGAAGGCAATGAAGCAGCTATGGTCAGATGGACCTATTGTGATCATTGAGCAAACATGGGAGAGATTTTTTGGGGTGGGGGGCAATATCCCTATTTTGCTCTCCCCTAGAGCTCCCTCATTCCCCTCCTTGCTTTAGAAACTAATATGAAATACCCTTTTACTGGGAATAGTTGGTTTTATCCGCTAAGACCACTCTGCATTCTTAAGTCTTTCTGCGCCACTCTGCAAAATCTACAGCCACAATTAATGCAAAACAAAACACCACCAAACTTGAGAAATATCTATTAATAACATATATGCCCATTTTGAAAGGCTTTCCCTGTTCAGTACTTAGGAGCAAAGCAATCTCAGGAATTATTTAGATTGTCTTTTGCATTTCTAAACCAATTGAGATTACTGAGTGTTAATTAGGTCCTTTTCTCTTCCGCTCCCCAGAAACCTAGCTGGGTAAAGTACTATATGGCTATATACATGAATGCATAACTGCTAAGGGCCTCTGTTAAATATTCATGGACTGTTATATGAGAAATCCTTCCCTTTCCAGATTTGGGTAAGTATCTCCATTAATAAAATCCATTTATGTAATAGCTGATCACGTCTTTTTTGTAGGTGACTTGAAGTTCAAACCAGAAAGGGGAGGAGGAAAAAGATTATAGGTTATGCAGTGATGGTGGAAAAGGGACAGAGAGGGACTATGGAGTACAGGATCTCAATTATTTTTTCAATTTTAGTTGAGCCATTTCATGCAAAATAGTTCTTTGAGTAGGAATCCTGGGTTTTCTGAAGACAGTAAAATTAAGGAACATTGGATTTGCTTTCTGGATCTGCTTAAGTATCAAATACCCTTTCCTTTCCCTTATTCTTGACCATGGTTGACTGCTGGTCATCAGAAAGGCCTCTTTTGCATCTAAATATGAAGGTTTCATTATCAGCAGCCATGCACGAGAACAGCCTTCTATCCTCCACAAATGTCTCCACTTCTTTTCAAAAGCCATCAAAGTTAGTATCCTTAATTGTGGAATGGTCATAAAGGTCCAGGCCTTCACAATTCCCCTTTTGTTGTAGGGAGAACAGATTAAGAGAACAATGACCAATTCAAAGATCTATCTTCAGATACAGGTTAGCAACATGAGCCTTATCGGAGGAATTTCTTTCTCTAATTTTTGGTGGTCCTGTCCACTCTCACAGCATTTGCTGTTGCAGTGGGAGCAAAATCTATTATCCCATCCTTAGAAAGATGTCACAAGGCACCCCACACATCTGAACACCTTCTTGAATGTAGTGATAAAGGTAGGGCATTGTTGCGCACATTAAAATTCTGACACCTTCATAAGAAAAAGTGCATCAAACCCAGCAATGTGCATGACAATTCGGATTTATGTTCATGCTTCTATGGTGATCTTCTTCTCCCCATAATCCAATGGGTGGTAAGGATTATCAGGCCCATATCTTTCTTGATCTTGGCATGATGGGATCTCAATTGGTGGTCATTGTAGTGAGGAGTGGATCTCCAAGGATGGGAAATCTTGTCAGGATGTACTGGTGGCATAAACAGGCCTAAAGTGCCAGGTGACATAAGTCTCAACAAGATCACACATTTGCTTCTCCAGCTGTTGCAAGCTCCAAAGAATTGTGATATCTGTCTGGGATTGCAGAGGAATAGAGGTATTGACTAGAACACTGTGAATCCATTCAGCATTGAGTGAGATCCAGGTATTGCTTTGTACTGCCTTGTTTCTTAGGGACATTTGTTCCTCTTGTGTCTGAATGGTTCTTTTCCTTCTTCTTCAATTGACAGGCTTCTCCACTGAGCACTGATAGTTTATTCTTCCCACCATAGTTGGATACTTTTTCCTTATAGAAAAAAAATCTGTTTCCATTCATTATCCGGACCACATACAAAACATTTTATTTATGAGTTGACAGGATGACTGCCTTGACCATGTCCCTGGATGCTTCTTAAAGCCAGCAAAATCATGAATGGCAACTCAACTGCATGCCAAACATGATAGTGGGGGCCCATTTGTAAGTACAAACTCATAACAACAGCAATTGCAACCTTGTACTTTACCATCCAGTGTGCTATACTGGTATACCTGGTCAGAAAGAGTTGCCCTGAAACTATATCTCCCCAGATAGATTCATCCTAAGAGAAAACAACTGACCTAGGATCAAACAGTGAGCTCCAAAGTTGAATCAGCCCTTAACCTGCTCTCAGCTTTCAATATCTCATGATGAACATAGTTCAGTGTAGGGAGGACTTTTTCATGCGGGATCAACTCTGGTTACTGGAGTTTTGCTTAGATCTGTCTACTTGGGTTTTTTGTTCTGCTTGTTTGCTGGCTCTCCCCACCCCCTTGTGCACGCATATACTTCTGAATCAATTCAGGCTCTACTTCTCTAAGGGATAGCAATTTCCCTTATTTGCACACAACACAATGGAAGAGCTACATAAGCTGGAAATTGCTATTGACAATCTGCCTTTCTAATTACTGTGACTCTGAAGAACAACTCGTTTTCTGTTCTTCACTTCCTCATTTTCACCATCCCCCCTCCACTCCTACCTCCAATATGCATAAGCATGGAAGATGGTTTTCCTCCTTTCCTCTTCTGTTGCTTTCCCATCTCTGCCCCACCCTACACCAGTCTCATGTGCTGGACCAGGTTCTCTCCTCAGCACACCTGCTATGTTGTCAAGTCCTGGAAAATTGAAAAATAAACAATCTTTGATCTAAATTTCTGTTATATTTCTTTCCAATGAAGTACAGCCCATAGATTTTGCCATGTAAACCTAAGACTGTGACGAAATCCAAAGCAGAAGTACAATAACAGCTTATTTGCTAAGGGCTCCTCTTGTTTCAGTGAATATCTCTGCTCACTGATGGAGCCTGATATCTGAGGAAGGAAAGTAATTTTGTAAAATAGAAAGTATAGAAAGACAGAGAGATAATTAGACTTGTGGATTTATCACAATGGTAATCCAATACACACCATTCCAAAGTTCCATCAAGCATGACAGGTAGGCATCCAAACCCTGATGGTCCACCATTTTTTAAGACACCTAGTTTCAGTGTAGACTATCAGCTATATCCTTAGAATGTATTTCCTAATATCCAATTGAAATCTTCTTTCTTGCAAAATGAAACTTGTGGTTCAGGTTCTAGCTGATGGTACAGTAGAAAAAAACCATCCCACCCAACCTCCCTACTTGATGATAGGCATCTAATATACAATATTATTGCAATTTGAAAGCCATGAAAGCCCACTTTCTTGGTCCAATGTAGTTCATGCTGGGAAAAATTGTGATAGTTAGATGAGGGGGCTTTTTCTGACCACTCAATGATGTGCCGAATCTCAGGAATACAATTCGTAGGGTGCATCTAGTCTGTAGAATGAATGGAGTTTGACACTATGTTAACTGCAATGTCTTGATGCTGTGGCATCATGGAAATTGTAATTTCACAATGTCTTTAGCCTTCTCTGCCAGAGACCGAAATACAAGTCCCATGGTTCCATAAAATTGAGTCATGACAGTTAAAGTGGTGTTAAACAGCATAAATTCTACAATGTAGATGCTCTCCTGCATAGCTGCCAAATTGGAACCTGAGGGCAGTGTCTGTCTCTATGATGGTAGTGGTGGTAATTTTATGTGTGTATCCATGTGTGTATGTGCTTTAGAAAAAGGTATGGGAATCTGTTCAAATTAAGTTGATGGGAAGCATTCTTTTGTTGGGAAACTTATCATTCATCTTGACATCATTTTAACAATATTTGATCAGATTGGGGGTGGAATTATAATTAATTTTTTTCTTTTAAAAAATTGGGAAAAGTAATTGCCGTGAATTGCGTACACAGATCACCTTTCCTGTATAGTGTGATGTTGTGTATTTATGCCCAGGCTTTCTGGGGTAAACTGAATTGCTTACAAATAGGCTCTTATGAGAATCTGCAGTGTGAATTTGCTGACTTTGGTAGCTTCATCATTTGGGCTTCTGCGTTGTGTTCAGCATTTCATTTTTGCAATCTTTTACAGGTTAGTGGGGGAGGTGGGTGGGAGGGGAGGGGAGGGAGGAGAGAGGGGAAGAAAGGGGTGATTAAATGAATGCCTGAGGGTACACATGTAGAAGAAGCATACCTGAACAGAATGAGCAAACGGCTGTACAGATAATCCCGCAGTTCTTCAGCTGCCAGGTTTTCTGGTTACTTGCACTTCAGTTGGGTCTCAGTGAAGACGGATGAGAGTAGTGCCAGAGAGAGCAATGAAAACAAAATGCAAGTGTGTGCATTTTTACAACCCTCTGTTTTGGGGAGGAAACATTTAACAGGTAACGGCAGTTGTCCCTCTCCAGTAAACCTTTTCCAGGAGCATTGCTACACCTGAGAATCAGCCTACCCAAAAACTTCTTTGCTAATGATGCCTCAGAGTCTAATTCAACAATACGTGCAAACACATAACAGTCGGAAGTTCTGCTCATTCTTTAGTGCAAAGTAGCACAGGGAGAAGAAAATGATCCTTTACCTTCCCCCATCCATCACTTTCCCCATCCATAACCCCTCCCAACATGCATTCCTCCATATGTGGCTCCATAGTATTACAAGAAAAGACACATTTGATGAGGCCAAAGTTCCACCTAATTCTGTTTTCTGTTTTCATGGTGTTTGATCCGTTGTCTATGGAAAGTCCATAAGCAGGACATGAATAAGCAGGACACTTCTTCATGTTTTCCGATAAGTCCATAAACAAGATATGGATTCATGGCTACCTTCTTCCTCCAATTCTCTGAGAAGCCTATAACCATGAAAATAAATTTTCATGAAGTGATTTTGAAACATGCGCTACCTCTGATACTTATCACTGATACTTGATATAGCATATGTGTGTGAATATATATATATATATATATATATATATATATATATATATATATAATCTGTTCAGTTTTTGTATTTTTTTTTCAATGTGAGAGAACATCTGAAAATTATCAGTGACCTAATGATGTTCATCTCTTATACTGAAGACACAAAAATGAGCCTAGTGTAGGAATTGGGAAAGAACTTAACCTGAATCTGTCTTTGAGGATTTTGTCCTCCCAGTTTCCAAGGAGAAGGGCTAGAAACCTTTTGAGTACCATGCAAATGTATAATTTCTCTTATATGTGGGGTTATATTTTTGGTCCTTGCACAATGGATGAATTTAATCTGTGGTTGAGTAAGTGATGTTCCACAAGGGAAATAATTTCATAGGCTGTTGTTCTTTCTTGGTTGTATCATGACTCTTTGCTAGTGCCTTCAATGTACAACGTACATGACTTTCGCAGGGAGGCACACTGGAAGTTTTGTTGTTAATTGCCATCAAATGGATTTTAATGCATGGTCACCTTATGAGTGTGAAGTCTCCAAACAACCATAAGGTCCTGGTCAGGTCTTGCAAAGTCAGGATTGTGACAGTCTTGATTGAGTCTATTTGCAGTGTGATCTTCCCTTTTTCCTACTGCCTTCTACAGTCCCATGCATTATTGCCCTCTTTAGTACAATGCATCATTTCATGATACAGACAAAGAATGACAGTTTGGTTAGTTTGGCCTCTAGGGAGAGTTTTGGCTTGATTTTCTCCAGTACCCTTTATTTGTCTTTTTTAGCCATCCATAGTATATTCACCTCTGCCACTACATTTCAAATGAGTTGATTTTCTTCCTATCAGTTTTCTTCACCTTGCAGCTTTTAGAACCATATATAGTTATAGCAATGTGATAGCCTGGGAAATCCTAATTTTAGTATTTAATACAATTGGCACTTAAATCCAACCTATGTGTTGATTTAACAGTCAACAACTGAAGAAGACTAAAATCCAGGAATCTAGCTCTAGAGCTGAACATTCTTGGATGGATTACAATTCTTGACCTGTATCTTCAGTGCCCCACTTTTTTCATTGATACTGTAGAAACAACCACTAGGTATTCCACATTGCACCATGAGAAAATATACTGGAATATTGGGGGATACATTATCTGTTGTGCAGCATTGTACAGTGTCAGCAGTCATCACTTACCTATTTATGTATGTGCAAATTTTTTATGCATAATATAGAATCAAAAGAGAAATAGAGAGATCAACTGAAAGAAAGACTCTGTTTTGATCCATCTTCCTCTACTTCCAAAGGTCTTCTCCCATCATTTTGCAATGGACTAAAAGTGGCAAAAAGTCTCTGTTTGCAGAAAAAAGGCCCTCTACTTAGCCTTAGAGACAAAGTTGAAGTACTTTGGCCACATCATGAGGAGACAGCAAAGCCTAGAGAAGACAATTATGCTGGGGAAAGTGGAAGGTAAAAGGAAGAGGGGTCGACCAAGGGCAAGATGGATGGATGGCATCCTTGAAGTGACTGGACTGACCTTGAAGGAGCTGGGGGTGGTGACGGCCGACAGGGAGCTCTGGCGTGGGCTGGTCCATGAGGTCATGAAGAGTCAGAGACGATTGAACAAATGAACAACAACAACAACAATGTAGCCTATAATGGCCCAGGAATTCCTCCCATGGTACAACTATCTGCATATCTCTGAGGAGAAATGTGGGGTTTTAATCTCAAACAGATATCATTTTAAAGTCTATTAAGGTCTGTTTGGGTATATGTTCTCATGTACTGTAGCTTGCTTCATCTGATATATCTAAAAAGTGGAACTCTCACCTCAAAGTATGTAAAGCAAGTGTTAATGGGATGTGGTTGCAATGAACACCCCCCCCCCCCTTGCCATTCGTGCCGAGACTTTGGTGCAGAATACGTAATCAATAAATAATGGCAATGACACTTTTTCCTTTTCTTACAATGTTAAATTCCACACAAAATTAATGCACTTCTTCTGCTTTCAAATGCAGAATATTCTACCAGAGTTAAGCTGGATAATTAGCAAAGGTTTATTTCTCTCCCAGTAAATGGATTCAAAATTAACTGGGTTCATATTTTACTTATGACTTAAATTATGGCCCACTTGGCTCCTTCCAGAGCTTTCCTTTCTCCCCTTTCCCCTTAAAAAAGAGAGAGAGAGACTGGAGATTTACTGCCATTTACATATTTGAAAAATGTGTTCTTTCTCTCTCCACATTTCTGCCCCCATCCCAAACCAACCTCCATTAATTCCTGACTGGATCATTTCATTTCTACCACTCTTTTTTCTTGTCCTTTCACTTTCTAAGTGGGGTGTGTGATTAGAATAAAAAAGCATGCAAAGAAAAGAGTTGAATTGTCATAGCATTTTTCATAAATAACATTAGCAAACTTGACTTGTAAAACTATACTTTACCTATTTCCTTTGACCTTTCTTCTAGGCATGTACATGGAAGGATGGAGGGAGGATAGTATTGTTTTCCTTTTTTGCTTTATTTCTCTGTTCATGCATAAGAGATGCTGAACTAACAATGCTGAATTTACAAAATACTTGCTATTTTGAGCTCTATGCATTAGCACATGATTAATATCATCTCTGGATCTTAACAAATTAACATCTGCAAACTCACATTGTTCTTGTAATAAAACAATAGGTATTGTTTAAACTCTCTAAAAGTTGTTAAAATGATACCCAGAATGTTGGGGATGGAAATTGCAAGCATGCATTTTATATTTTCATGTTAATATCCAAAACAGTAACAATTTTCTGCATGGTGTGTGTGTGTGTGTGTGTGTGTGTGTGTGTGTGTATATATATACATATACATATACATATATATATATATATATATATATATATATATATATATAGTTTTTGTTTATTTGTTCAGTTGCTTCCGACTCTTCGTGACCTCATGGACCAGCCCACGCCAGAGCTCCCTGTCGGCTGTCACCACCCCCAGCTCCTTCAAGGTCAAGCCAGTCACTTCAAGGATACTCTCCATCTATCTTGCCCTTGGTCGGCCCCTCTTCCTTTTTCCTTCCATTTTCCTCAGAATCATTGTCTTCTCTAAGCTTCCCTGTCTCCTCATTATGTGGCCAAAATGCTTCATCATTGCCTCCAATATCCTTCCCTCAAATGAGCAGTGAGGCTTTATTTCCTGAAGTATAGACTGGTTGGATCTTCTCGCAGTCCAAGGCACACTCTCAGAATTTTCCTCCAACACCAGAGTTCAAAAGTCTCTATCTTCCTTCGCTCAGCCTTCCTTATGGTCTACATCTCACATCCATAGGTTACTACGGGGAATACCATTGCTTTAACTATACGGATCTTTGTTGCCGCTGTGATGTCTCTACTCTTGCTCTCCTCCCAAGAAGTATAAATCGTCTGATTTCCTGGCTGAAGTCTGCATCTGCATTGATCTTCGCACCTAGAATCATAGACTCATAGAATCAAAGAGTTGGAAGAGACCTCATGGGCCATCCAGTCCAACCCCCTGCCAAGAAGCAGGAATATTGCATTCATATCACCCCTGACAGATGGCCATCCAGCCTCTGTTTAAAAGCTTCCAAAGAAGGAGCCTCCACCACACTCCGGGGCAGAGAGTTCCACTGCTGAACGGCTCTCACAGTCAGGAAGTTCTTCCTCATGTTCAGATGGAATCTCCTCTCTTGTAGTTTGAAGCCATTGTTCGCGTCCTAGTCTCCAGGAGCAGAAAACAAGCTTGCTCCCTCCCTGTGGCTTCCTCTCACATATTTATACATGGCTATCATATCTCCTCTCAGCCTTCTCTTCTTCAGGCTAAACATGCCCAACTCCTTAAGCCGTTCCTCATAGGGCTTGTTCTCCAGACCCTTGATCATTTTAGTCGCCCTCCTCTGGACACATTCCAGCTTGTCAATATCTCTCTTGAATTGTGGTGCCCAGAATTGGACACAATATTCCAGGTGTGGTCTAACCAAAGCAGAATAGAGGGGTAGCATGACTTCCCTAGATCTAGACACTATGCTCCTATTGATGCAGGCCAAAATCCCATTGGTTTTTTTTGCCGCCACATCACATTGTTGGCTCATGTTTAACTTGTTGTCCACGAGGACTCCAAGATCTTTTTCACACGTACTGCTCTCGAGCCAGGCATCCCCCATTCTGTATCTTTGCATTTCGTTTTTCCTGCCAAAGTGGAGTATCTTGCATTTGTCTCTGTTGAACTTCATTTTGTTAGTTTTGGCCCATCTCTCTAATCTGTCAAGATCGTTTTGAATCCTGCTCCTGTCCTCTGGAGTATTGGCTATCCCTCCCAATTTGGTGTTGTCTGCAAACTTGATGATCCTGCCTTCTAACCCTTCATCTAAGTCATTAATAAAGATGTTGAACAGGACCGGGCCCAGGATGGAACCCTGCTTGTGGCACTCCGCTCGTCACTTCTTTCCAGGATGAAGAGGAAGCCTTGGGGAGAATCACCCTCTGGGTTCGTCCATTTAACCAATTACAGATCCACCTCACTGTAGTTTTGCCTAACCCACATTGGACTAGTTTCCTTGCCAGAAGGTCGTGGGGGACCTTGTTAAAGGCCTTACTAGAAGTACAAAGTCTGTCACTGCCTCCAAGTTTTCTCCCTCTATTTGTCAGTAACTGATCGGTCTGGGTGCCATAATCTTGGTTTTTTTTTTATGTTTAACTGCAATCCAGACTCCAGAATCTTCCAAGAGTCAGAGCAACCATAGTAGCAATGGTTGCGATGAGATCCTTCTTCTGGAGAAAAACAGAGAAGTCCGAAGTTTCATTCAATCAAGACTTGGATCACCATGCTCATCCATCAACCTCAATTGACCCACTGACCTTTCTCTGGAGGTAAATAAAGACATCTGCATGCTCCTCTAATAATAAATTTATTGCTGTTGGGCTGCTATCAACTTCTTGTTCTCATTTGCAAGATCTGAGTTGGACAAGAGAACCTCTGAACCAATGGCCCAATGACATCACGGGTCCAACTAGCCAAAATCAATCATCTCCCCATCCTAGAAATGGAAGGAGTGAACATGTATTACAGAGAAATAATAGTTAATGAGAAGGAAACAAGAGTGAATGAGAAGTAATGAAGGGGGGAAAGCATGGAGCAAGAGACAGAATACTGGGATAGAGGAGAGATTACTCGGAGTGAAGCATGAGGAAAGAAAACATTTACAAGATTGGGATGGAAACAGTGTGATGGAGAAAGGGGAGAAATTGGGGTTTTCTGCCATTTATTTTATAGACCATGCACAAGAGACACATATATATGAATAGCATGTTCAGTTATGCATTTCATTGCACACTCAGATGTGTATTCAGTTGTGAGATGATGCTATTTAGCACAAGGGTTGCCTAGGAAAATCCGCATATAAATCTAGGGAGGGAAATTTCAGCTACTTGATCCTAGTATTAGATTTCATTCAATATCTTTTGTACCCAGAGAAAACAATTTTCTGAAGAAACAAAAACTGTTTTCTGGGGGGTGGGAATGATGGTGCATGAATAATTTTTCTGCTGAAGTTCTTCACATGAACAAAATTATAGAAATAAATGTGGAACAACTCTCATATCTTTCCAGAGGAGGAGAAAATATTCGAAAGCCTTCATTTTCTCATGTGAAAATGAAATGTGAAGATTTAAATCCCCACAGAAAATTTAATCATGGGCAAAGACTTCTGTTTCTGCAGTTATTCACAAGAGAGACGCTGGGCACACTACATAAGAGATAGCTCACTCCTGTGACTCAGTATTGAGCAGATCTGAATCTTGATATCTAAATATTTATAGCACCTGTAGGTATCTCATGGGGGGGGGGGGTCACGAGGGGTGCCAGAGGGGTCATCAAAGGCCATTAGAAAACACAGTATGTTCTGTTGATAATAGGGGTTCTGTGTGAAAAGTTTGGCTCATTTTTATCATTGGTAGGATTCAGAATGCTCTTTGATGGTAGTTGAACTATAAATCCCAGCAACTACAATTCCCAAATTTCAAGCTATATTTTCCCCAAACTCCACCAGTATTCACATTTCAGCATATTGAGGATTCATACCAAGTATTTTCTGTTGGTCATGGGAGTTCTGTGTGCCAAGTTTGGTTTAAGTCCATCATTGGTGGAGTCCAGAATGTTCTTTGATTGTAGGTTAAGTATAAATCCCCACAACTACAACTCCCAAATGACAAAATCAACCCCTCACCAGTATTCAAATTTGATTTTATTGGGTATTTGTGCCAAATTTGGTCCAGGAAACAAAAATACATCCTGCAAATCAGATATTTACATTATGATTCATAACAGTAGAAAGATTACAGTTATGAAGTAGCAACGAAAATAATGTTATGGTTGGGGGTCACCACAACATGAGGGAATGTATTAAGTGATCCCAGCATTAGGAAGGTTGAGAACCACTGGAATAGAGCCATTTATTCTACAGATTTATCTATGCATTGACTACCCATTCAACAATGGGTTTCCTCTAGTAAACTAATCAATAGGATTTCCCGTCATGTAGTTACAAAATTCTTGGATGGTGCCTAATAAGCAAGATGTCATTTGCTTGACAAGGATTTCTAAAACAGCTACTGCCTACCTCTCTGTACATTAGGACAATAAGCAGACCTTTTGCCAGATGTCTACCTAAATCCAATGAGTACTGATATTCCCCATCAGAGTAGAACCACTGAATCAGTTGGAATTACCTAGAAGTTGATCCACCATTCAACAGTTGAAAGGAACTAAGAACCATCATTCTAGCCTTTCTGTTGTGCATTCTTCAACGGTGTGTAGGAATTTGTTCCTGACTTTAATATACCTCTTGAATCACTGGGATTGCATAAACAGCTACTATGTATTCTGAATTGCATAATGGGATGAAAAGCAGGCACATTGGCAGATACATCATTTCTGACCCAATGTTGGCATTCAGCAGAAGAATAATGTAACTATCCTGACTGTCGATTTACACTAGGCACACAGAAAGTGGGATCTTGGGCAATGTTTATATAATTTAATTTTTTTAATAGCTCGGGATGTATTGTATATTTCACAATGCCTTTGAGCTGAATGCAGGAAAGATGACAAGGTTTCACAGTTTCTTGCAATGGGGTTTCTGCTCTCGCTTATCCCAATCCTCTGTAGTGTATCCTCTTAGTGAAAGGGAAAGGATCACAGAAAGAGTGGTATCTTAACTCTAATGTTCTTAATCCAGGTCTTAATGAAGGATATAAGGACAAATGATTGCATTGCCTAATATGACTGAAGGGTACCCCCCCCCCCCGTCCCCCATTGCCACCAATGTGCGAGATCTAGCTACATTTTTGGCTGTGGTCTGAAAACGCCATCCAGTTGTGTGCCCGTTTTTGGGAGACACATGAAAATAGATAGGGGGTCTACTGGTATCCGGCCAGCAGAAACGGATCAAAATGCACAAGCCTAATGCACATTAATATCTCTCTCTTACCCCTTTTCCCAATTTCCCTTTATATAGAGTTATATAAATCTATGTACATGCACATACACTTAAAAGTTATTCATTTTTTCTACATATGGTATCCTAAGAAAAGCAATAATTGTATGTAGTTTTCATTTAGAGAATAAACTATGACAATTGATTTTTGGTTTAATTTTTCTTTACTGCTCCTTAGCTATACACAAGCACCACTCAAAGTAGATATATTTGAAAACAAAGATATAACAATTAACACAATGAACATAAAACACTTTAGTGAAAAGGAAAATGTTTTCTAATAAAAAAGGTATATAGAGAAAATTGTACACCTGAACACACAGATAGGGAAGGAAAGTAAGTGTTATGACTATGGTTAGAATGATGTTAATGTCATGGGATTTTGGAAAATGGAACAACTGCCAGATTTTTACATTAAAGCATATGTAATAAGGAAAATCAAGTATTGAGGCTGAGATCCTGCACTTGGGTTATGTAACTTATATTCCACATGCATCTGTTGAACTGCCAAGTTGCACAAACTAAATGTGCGACTGCATGGCTTTGGGGCCACTGAGAGAGCGGGCTTGTCTCAAAATTGAGATCTTAAAAATACTCAAATCTTCAATTAAGTCTTTGCTATGTAAAATTTATAATTAAATAGTGGCCTTCTCGGTTACAATGTCAAGGTGAGTTCAGAGGTCTAGCTGTATACTCCCCATTTCACAGGGTAAAATTATATATTAATTTCATTGGGAAAAAAATAAACAAGTCCTGGTTAAAACCAAGAAAATGCCTATGTGTTTGCTAACCTTTGTAAAATAATGCAATGGAAGGGCTCTACAGTCCAATGGAGACTCCACCATAAACATCAGAAGAGCTGCAAGACCAAGAACAAGCCATGAGAGTAAAGACAAAGATCCATCCAGAGGAAAAGTGTTCTTGTCATATATCAAAGGAACTCCTGACTGCATAGGAAAGCTAATGCAGAAATACAACATACAAACGATTTACAAACCCATGAAGAAAATCCAACAAATGCTACATTCAGCAAAGGACAAGAGGGATCTTCTCACCTCTGCAGGAGTCTACTGTATTCTGTGCAGCAGTGGACAAGTCTACATAGGAACCACCAAACGCAGCAGTATTGCCCAAACACAAATCAAGGAACAGGAAAGGCACTGCAGACTAATTCAACCTGAGAAGTCAGCCATAGCAGAGCACTTGATGAACCAACCTGGACAAAGCATATTTTTTGAGAACACAGAAAGGCTGGACCATTCTAACAATGACCATGTCAGGCTACACAGAGAAGCCATTGAAATCCACAAACATGTGGACAATTTCAACAGAAAGGAAGAAGTTGTGAAAGTGAACAAAATATGGCTACCAGTATTAAAAAACTCTAACATCATAACAGTAAATAACGAGCAAGACTCAAAGAGCAAGGGAATTCCAGAGAAGAAACAATCAGGGCCAGCTAACACCTCTCAACAAAGAATTTCCACAGGCAGCAACCAGCCAGGCCTTGAAAATGCAGGCCATTAAATGCTAATCAAGGTGGCAAATTGCAGCATTCACACTTACCTCTAGCAGACAAGAGTTCTTTTCCCCACCCTGGACATTCCTCAGATATATAAACCTCACTTACTTAATTTCCAACAGACCCCTCAACCTCTGAGGATTCCTGCCACAGATGTGGGTGAAATGTCAGGATGATATTGGAGGTGACACGCCCCCCCCCAGGACTCTGTAAAAGATGGTTCAAAACCAAGGAATTCATAGTTTTACCAAGGACACCAGGTTGGAAATATCGCGTAATCCTCTATCCCTCCCCCATGTGGGAACCTAAGGCTCCTTCCATGGTCCCATGGCCCCACATGGCAATGCCCCTGTAACCCACACTTTATGGACTTTTCTATGAACTTTTAGAAACCTTTAATCAACTTTTCATGGACTTTGGAACTCTTATGGACCCTATACCAAACCCTTATGAACTTTTATGATATTTCACTGATCTACATGAACCTTGGATGGACTTTGGAGGGAGGGAGGTCTTGCATTAATCCCTTATAGTTTGCATGATTTTACCGTTATTATACCCTTGTATGCCTTCCCCATATCCCTATATGAAATATGAAATGTCACCTCTTCATGAACCCAGCACCTCGTGGCTTCAGGAAACCTTCCCTCACTTCCTGGGCCAGCTAATTCCTAGACAAAAGGACTCACCAAGGACTTTTTGCATGACTGATAACAAATGACTCTATTTCCTCAGACCTCAGAGAAGCCAAAGGCTCCTTTGTACTACTCCACTTTGTCCTCACTATATTTCAGTTGTAGCATCCTGAATGCAAAGAGCAGGTAAAAAAAATGCCTTCAGTTCAGGTCCCATCTACTCCGCCATTATAATGCAATTTGTACTGCATTATATGATCAGTGTAGACTCTTATAATGCAGATTGAACTGGATTATATAAAGGCCCTTCTACACAGCCTTATATCCCAGAATATCAAGGCAGAAAATCCCACAAATATCTGCTTTGAACTGGCTTACCTGAGTCCACACTGCCATATAGTCCAGTTCAAAGCAGAAAATGTGGGATTTTATTCAGCTGTGTGGAAGGGACCCGAGTCTACACTAACCACATAATGGAGTTCAATCTGCATTATAATGGCAGTGTAGATGGGACCTCAGAAGGGATGGAAAGAAAAGAGACATAAACTCAGGCACAAGCAAACTTCACCTAGTTTGTGTATTTTTTGTCATTAATATATTTGACCATTTTGACCACACTTTGATATTTCCTAGTCCCATTTGTCCTATTTTTCACCAGTGAAATGTCAGAGGACATGATCCGGACTACAAACATCCGCCAACTAGGCCACCAGAGCTAGTGGACTTCAGCTAGACACTTAATATCCTTTGTGCTTCTATGGAACTAAAAAATAAAGTGTGCCAGCCAGCTTTTGCTCACAAATGTATAACAGGACTTAGACCCTAATTTATTCCATTAAGCCTAGCATTGAGACTAAGCCGCTCCTTCCCTGGGCTGCAGAAGCTTTGACGTAAGAAGACAAATAATTTTCTCGAGTCCTTTTCTTATTTTATTTCATGTTATCTTCTAAGCCATTTGATTTTGACTTACTCCTGCCCGGGGGCATGGCTGACCTTCTGATAAAGCCACCAAGGTACCGTAAGACGTTTGTCTGCCATCATGCCAGGCCCTGGTGACAGAAGACGAAGAAAGAAGAAAGTTTGCTCACTGATTCCTTCTCAAATCCTTCCTCCGTTTGCCTCCTGGCTGTTCTTTTTGGGACAGGCAGCAGGCTCCTGTGTGGACTGAAGAAACATGGAAGGTTGGCAGGATTACACTTTTCCCTCCACTTTAAAGAGGTACAGAAGCATATCAAGAGAAACATGGCCTCTGAGAATGGACACTGTAAATTTATATTTCTCGTCCTGAGCTATTTCGATGACCCTTATTGTAAAAACCCCACATAAACCAAGTCCTGGATAAAAAAAAACAGAAACAATTAGGCTTGGGCGGTTTTGTTCGTTAATTTCGTAATTTGTTATTAATTCGTATTTAAATTAGCTTACGATCTGATATTGAGCCATGCAGGAGTAATTAAAAATCGAAACAATTTTTTCAATTTATTTCGTAATTGTTTCATAATTGTTTTGAAATTGTTTCGAAATTGTTTCGAAATTGTTTCGAAATTGTTTTGTAATTATTTCCGTATGTCTGGTGCAAGTTTTAGGGTTGTTGTTTGTTTTATCAGTGATAAAAAATAAATTATCACACCAACAGTGAACAACAGAGGGGGAGGGAAGCTTCAGAAGTTCCCCCTGTCCCATTTGTAGGGTTTTTTAGCATATTGCGCAATCGCGTCAGCCATTAACGAATCGATTCGTAATTGTTTCATAATTGTTTTGTAATTTTACGAAATTTTGTATATTTCGAACTTTTTTAAAGAAAAATTTCGGAATTCTTTTAAAAAACGAAACCCAAAAACCTCCTAAAAACGAAACGAGTTTAGAACCAAATTTTTCCGTAGTTACCCAAGCCTAGAAACAATGTAAGGAGCTGCATCACAGCAACATCTGGAAGACTATTATTTCCAGATTGTAAGATTAGCCTTGCAGGGTCTGACCAAGGTAAAGGTAAAGGTTTCCCCTTGATATTAAATCTAATTGTTTCTGACTCTGGGGGTGGTTCTCATCTCCATTTCTAAGCTGAAGAGCCGGCATTATCCAGAGACGCCTCTAAGGCTCATGTGGCCAGCATGACTGCATGGAGCACCATTACCTTCCCGTAGAAGCGGTATCTATTAGACTTGTGCAAAACATCAGACTAGATTGGAATGAATTTCTGGTTAGTTAAATTTTGATATACAAAGCTGGGTTCCAAGGGATGCAGGAAAGGTGGTGGTGGTGGTGATGGGGTTTAGAATTTGAATCACTTACCCATTTTTTGGAAATGTTCTGTAACATTTGGATGTCTCCCAAGGTCAGTTTATATTTCACTGTAACCATTAAGCAGCTTTGGTAAAGATGCTTTCAAAATCTTTTAAAATCTCATTCCTTTTCTGGCTCCATCTTTGCCGGAGCTGCCATAAGGGAGTCACTTTGGTGTGGCTAATCACAGCCACCTTCACTGTAGTTTCAGGCCCACAATAGTAGAGATTGAAAAAGGCCGTACCTTAAACTATATTTCCCAGTATGGCTTGGGAGGAGAATACACCCATCAGGAGAAGAGAGAGAAAACAATCCCTCCCCTTAAAAGTTAGTTTTTCTAAAGAATTCCCTTAAATCAGTAGATGTATTAGTGTTTCAAGGAGATGGATCATAGAGTTCTTTAATGTTGTTGTTTTTAAAAAATAAAATTCTTCAAAAATCCATGGATAAGTCAAATGTCATGGAATTTGGTGGGCTAAGAGTGGTAAATTTGTTCTACCACTGTAGCAAGTTTCACCGCAATAACTTTAAAAATGGGGGAGTTAGGAACCTCTGAAGTTTGCCCACTGCCAGTAATGTTTTCCTTAATGCGCATTCATGACTGCCGTTAACTAAGTACTTCTGAAAATTTTGAAGTTTTATTCAGTTTTGATTTTTTTACCTCCAAAATTTGGAAAGGACTTTAGAAATGAAGCACCAGCGCCCCCTACTTTTGAACATGGTTTAGAATCTTTTTTTAATCGCACATGCCTAGTACCTATTGAGCTACTCACATTTGCATGTTTTCGAGCTGCTGGGTTGGCAGAAGCTGGGCCTAACAGCGGGAGCTCACCCCACTTCCTGGATTCTAACCACTGACCTTTCGATCAGCAAGTTCAGCAACTCAGCGGTTTAACCTGCGGAACCACTGGGGGCTCCCTAGCCAAAGGCCTGTCTAATTTAGCTGAGTATTTTATACAGTATCACTTTCTGAACTTATTACTATACAATCTTGTTCTGAGAATAATGGGTTTCCAAGAATAGCTCATTGTAGATCAGTGTTTCTCAACCTGGGGGTCAGGACCCCTGGGGGGGGGGTCACGGGGGGTATCAGAGGGGTCACCAAAGACCATCAGAAGACACAGTATTTTCTATTGGTCATGAGGGTTCTGTGTATGAAGTTTAGCCCAATTCTCTCATTGTTGAAGTTCAGAATGCTCTTTGATTGTAGGTGAACTATAAATCCTAGCAACTACAACTCCCAAATGTCAAGGTCTATTATCTCTAACCTCCTCCCGTATTCACAGTTGGGCATGTTTAGTATTCGTGCCAAGTTTGGTCCAGATCCATCATTATTTAAGTCCACAGTGATCTCTGGATGTAGGTGAACTACAACTCCAAAACTCAATGTCAATGCCTATCAAACCCTTCTACTATTTACTGTTGGTCATGGGAGTTCTGTGTGCCAAGACTGGCTCAATCCAGTCATTGGTGGAGTTCAAAATTCTCTTTGATTGTATGCGAACTATAAATCTCAGCAACTACAACTCCCAAATGACAGCATCAATCTCCCCTTCAACACCACCAGTATTCAAATTTGGGTGTATTGGGTATTTGTGCCAAATTTGGTCCACTGAATGAAAATACATCCTGCATATCAGATACTTACATGACAATTCATAACAGTAGCAAAATTACAGTTATGAAGTAGCAACAAAAATATGTTATGGTTGGGGGTCACCAAAATTAGGAAGCATTGGATCAAAGCTGCAAAATACCAGTATGCAAATATATGAACTAAATATTTAGATTCTTAGAATCATAGAATCAAAGAGTTGGAAGAGACCTCATGGGCCATCCAGTCCAACCCCTGCCAAGAAGCAGGAATATTGCATTCAAATCACCCTTGACAAATGGCCATCCAGCCTCTGCTTAAAAGCTTCCAAAGAAGGAGCCTCCACCACACTCCGGGGCAGAGAGTTCCACTGCTGAACGGCTCTCACAGTCAGGAAGTTCTTCCTCATGTTCAGATGGAATCTCCTCTCTTGTAGTTTGAAGCCATTGTTCCATTGCGTCCTAGTCTCACTCCAGGGAAGCAGAAAGGAAGCTTGCTCCCTCCTCCTCCTCCCTGTGGCTTCCTCTCACATATTATACATGGCTATCATATCTCCTCTCAGCCTTCTCTTCTTCAGGCTAAACATGCCCAGCTCCTTAAGCCGCTCCTCATAGGGCTTGTTCTCCAGACCCTTGATCATTTTAGTCACTCTCCTCTGGACACATTCCAGCTTGTCAATATCTCTCTTGAATTGTGGTGCCCAGAACTGGACACAATATTCCAGATATGGTCTAACCAAAACAGAATAGAGGGGTAGCATTACTTCCCTAGATCTAGACACTATGCTCCTCTTGATGCAGGCCAAAATCCCATTGGCTTTTTTTGCCGCCACATCACATTGTTGGCTCATGTTTAACTTGTTGTCCATGAGGACTCCAAGATCTTTTCACACGTACTGCTCTCAAGCCAGGCATTGTCCCCCACCCGTTCTGTATCTTTGCATTTCATTTTTTCTGCCAAAGTGGAGTATCTTGCATTTGTCACTGTTGAACTTCATTTTGTTAGTTTTGGCCCATCTCTCTAATCTGTCAAGATCGTTTTGAATCCTGCTCCTGTCCTCTGGAGTATTGGCTATCCCTCCCAATTTGGTGTCGTCTGCAAACTTGATGATCCTGCCTTCTAACCCTTCATCTAAGTCATTAATAAAGATGTTGAACAGGACCGGGCCCAGGACGGAACCCTGCGGCACTCCGCTCGTCACTTCTTTCCAGGATGAAGAGGAAGCATTGGTGAGCACCCTCTGGGTTCGTCCATTTAACCAATTCCAGATCCACCTCCCTGTAGTTTTGCCTAGCCCACATTGGATGAACAAAGATGAACATTTCCAATTTGGTTTAAATGTTTTTGTGCATATTTTGAATCCACGTTGTCTTCCCAAATGCTGCTTCCTCTCCCTCTTCCATTTCCCTTTGTGCTTCTCAAGCTATTGTTAAAGTCCAGTGACAGAGGAGGGGGAAAGCAACAGGGCCAATTTGTGCCAGATGTTCGTTTAAGAAGATAATAAAAGAATCAGAAGCAGGCAGGTGGAGAAAACAGCAGGAAAACAATGACAAGTTCTCAGCATGTCCCCAGTTCAATTGAGACCAACCCCAGGGGAAATGGCACACAGCTTGTCAAGGGAAAGTTCCATTCCATTGAACAAAAACCCTATAATGGGGTATAATGAAAGCCTGAAGATGCAAGATAATTTCTGCTTTCATACTGCATGTATCAACACTGATATTCACAAATGCAGGAACTGTAAGTTTTAGAATCAAAGAGTTGGAAGAGACCCCAATGACCATCCAGTCCACCCCCTTCTGCAATGCAGGAATATACAATCAAAGTCTTGACAGATGGCCATTCAGCCTCTATTTAGAAACTTCCAGAGAAGGAGATTGCACCGTAGTTCAAGAAAATATATCTCACTGTTGAACAGCATTTTCCATCAGGAAGTTCTCCCTAATGTTTAGGTGTAATCTCTGTTCCTGTTGTCTGAATCCATGCAGCAACCACCACCATAAAGTTTGAACAACTA
This sequence comes from Anolis sagrei ordinatus, assembly GCF_025583915.1. Lineage (NCBI taxonomy): Eukaryota > Metazoa > Chordata > Lepidosauria > Squamata > Anolidae > Anolis > Anolis sagrei. The sequence continues at coordinate 10,524,275 of NW_026845477.1, read as the reverse complement.
GTTAGAAAATATCTTTATTCTGAGAAATGTAGCATTTCCAGAAAAACCATGTGGTTGAGCTATTCTTGAGGGGATGGGGATAGCATGGATAAATAGAATAGCCAGTGTTATCCATAGACGCCTCCAAGGTCATGTGGCCAGCCCGGCATGACTGCATAGAGTGCCGTTACCTCCCCGAAGGAGAGGTACCTATTGATCTACTAACATTTGCATGTTAGTAGAAGCATGGGCTAACAGCAGGAGTTCACCCAGCTCCCCAGATTCGGACCACCGACCTTTTGGTCAGTAATTTCATCAGCTCAGTGGTTTAATCCACTATGCCACCAGATTACAAAACTGTAGCTCCAGTACTGAATGCCAGCCATTTAAATTAGATCAGCATGCAAGCCAGGACTTAACAGATGTTGAAGAGACACCTGCACACTTTGAAGTCCAGGAAAGAGACAAGGAAAAGCTTCATAGAAACTATCTGTTAAATTAAAGATGGTTCCTGATGTTCTGCCTTGGAATGTAATGGAATCTGAAGGGTTTTAAAGATCAGCTGGATCTCAGCCTCTGTGGTTATCTTTCCTTGCATTCCTGAATGGCAGAATGGAGTTGGACTGGTTGGATTTTGTGGTCTCTTCTAATTCTTTGTTTTTGTTATTCAAACCCTTAGAGTTAAGAGCCATCTATCTATTTCCTACCCACTATAGGGAAATCTTCATGTTCACAACTATTCAACCTCTTCAACTGGCTATTCTCTTGGCATCCCTGGCTATTCTCTTGGGATCCATTCATTATTGTTTGTTCATTCAGTCACTTCTGACTCTTTGTGACCTAATGGACCAGCCCACATCAGAGCTCCCTGTTGGCCATCACCATCTGCAGCTCCCTCAGAGTCAAGCCAGTCACTTCAAGGATACCATCCATCTATCTTGCCCTTGGTTGGCCCCTCTTTCTTTTTCCTTCAATTTCCCCCAGCATCATTGTCTTCTCTAAACTTGCCTGTCTTCTCCCCAACATTCATAATCCCTACATTTAATATGTCATCCCTTTGGGGATGTTGTGACACAGCTGGAATCAGAGAGTGTTTCTGACGAGGATGATGGGATTCAGTTTCACATTTTGCGTCAAAATGTCCCTGCTATAAACAGTAAAGAAGAAGTGCACTTTCCCACAGCAAGGCATGAAAGTGTTGAAACTGAAAATAGCCAGGTGCAGGAGGACAGCTCTAGCAGTTTTAAAACAGCTGGTTCTCAGCCTGATAATGAGCAAACAGGAAAATAGGCTGACACTAACGAGCAGATTGACCTTGACGATATGGGAACTTTAGATTGGGCTAATCGATTGGAATTCCGTGTTCGAAGGAGTGAGAGGATAGCAAACAAGAGGGAGGCCAGAGAAATGCCTTCATGTTTTGCAAAGGGTATTAAATGGGGTTTTTGAGACCAGATCTTTGTCAAAGCAACTTCATGTTTACCTAAGGAGCTTGCCTAGGCTAGATTGGATTATCTTGCAGTCTTTGTGTTCATGGTTGCCAGGACTTTGTCATGTTCTCTTGGGTCTTGCTTTGCTGATGCCTATTGGATTATGCTTCAAGTGCTATGTTATCCTAATCTTTTGGAACTTTTATTAACTTTTTACCTTTTATTTGTAATAAACCATAAAGACTTTTGACGGTTTGCAATTTGGTGTTTTTCAGCAAGGTGAATCTACTCTGAGGTGCAACAGTGGGTTTGAATATTTGAACTACTGGCTTTGTGGAATGACTTTTGGAATGGCTACAACCTTAGCCATTCTGGGATTATTGTGCATGATCTTGACTGGTTTGGCTTTCTTATTTGCTGTTTCCCCTAGGAGAACACTTGCTGCATAGGGCAAAATGTATTAATTTCAAATGCAAATGAAACAAAATTATCTTGTATAATTCAGCATATGCTTCCATGTGGATGACACATGGGGATAAATGAGGGGTTGAGAAAATTAATCCCCCACTACCATTTTGGTAGCTCCCACTTACTCCAGGATTCCCCCCCCCCCCCCCCCGAAAAAAAACTCTTTTAAAAATACTCTTTTTTGTCACAAAATTCCTTCTGGGAACATTTTCCCTTCTCTCTGGGTGCTTTAGGTCCTTTGTATTATTTTTTTAAAAAACACAAGGTGACCTGGAAGTGTAGTCATAGAAAAAATCATTGGTCTCTTTTGCATTATTGCTTCATTTCAGTTTAGGCAAAATTTCAATTACCTATTTAGAAAAAAAATACTTATTGAGGGGCCGGTTGATGTGCTTTTGTAGAAATCTGTATTAGTTCCTAATTTGGATCCTTTGATGATAATATTTCAATGGGAGAAGACCAAATAATATCAGTACCTTACAACAATGTCTTCCATTCTTCTCCATCTCTTGTGACTCACAGAGGCTGAATGGGTCTCAGATGGCTCCTAACACTGACACCACTACTTTGTCCTTTTCTTTTTTTCCTACAGTCGAGTGCCTCTTTTTGGACTGATTTCAGGGGGAATTAATAGAATTGTTTAGGAGCCAAATCACTGCTGTTTTAATATGCTTCCTAATATATGGCGTTGGGGTTCTTGACAATTTTCCCCTAGCAAATCTAAAACCAGTTAGAGCTGCACTGATTAGTCTCTTAGGAAATGTGCTCCCTGTAGTAATCCATCCGCTGCATCGCTGGGAGAGAGAAAGGAGAAGATAAGCATATGCCAAGGGGCATGTATTTAATCTACAACTGGCTTACCCCATGTCTTACCATTTCCTGAAAGCCTCACCAGAGGTGTTTATATGGGAAACTATGATAGAGAGAGGAACAGAGAAAGCACCATTTAAGGTTGCCCTCTTGCTAATTAATTCAGGATTGAACAAGGACAAGCAGATGAAACTAGGAAGAGATATCTCTCTATGACCATATCTCTATATATCTTTATATATCTCTTCAGCAAGAGAGTGGACCTGGAGTAGAACAGTCTTTACTAGGACTTTTTTTAAAAAAATTCTTAGTTATATATCGCCCAACACCCCCACTGCAGCTAACATCATGCAACTGTGATGCTACAGCAATGTGAGGTCCCACAACCTCTAAGTGAGAATTGTAAAGACACTTCACAATTCCTCAAAGTGAAAAGAGGAAGAGGAAGAGAAGGAGAAAGAGAAAGAAAGAAAATACCTCCTCCCCTTTAACAGCGAAGGTAGAGTTGGAGAAGAGGAAAGTCTTACCCCTTGCTAAAAACCTTAAAGAAGACTACTTCCAGTATGCAAAAGACATCATGACTTTTATGTCTTGCCATTAAATGCCAAGGAATAAATTCACACCCTTAAACACTAGGGCTGGGCGGTTTCGTTTCGTAATTTCGTAATTCGTTAAAAATTCATTATTTTTTTGATAACGAAGTGATTTTGAACCATTCAGGAGCATCTAAAAAACGAAACGAATTTTTCAATTCGTTTCGTAATTGCTTCGTATTCGTTTCGTATTCGTTTCGAAATCGTTTCGAAATCGTTTCGTTATTATTTCCGCATGTCTGGGGCAAATTTTATAGCTGTTGTTTGTTTAATTAGTGAAAAAAAATATAAATATCACACCAACAGTCAACAACAGAGGGAGAGGGAAGCTTCAAAAGTTCCCCCTGTCCCATATGGAGGTTTTTTAGCGTATTGCGCGGTCGCGTCCGCCATTAACGAATCGATTCGTATTCGTTTCGAAATAGTTTCATAATTGTTTCGTAATTTATGAAATTTCGTAAATATTGAACTTTTTAAAAGAAAAATATCGGAATTCTTTTAAATATCGAAACGCAAAAAAAAACAAAAAATGAATCGAGTTTAGAAACAAATTTTTTCCGTGGTTGCCCAGCCCTATTAAACACTGCTTGATATAGATAATATGCTGGATAAAGGTGAATGAACTGAAACTAAATCCTAACCAGATACTACTGCTCAGTAGAAGGCTTGGATCAGAAATAGGATTCAGTCAATGGTTGCACTTCTTCTTCTCCTTCTTCTTCTTTTTGACAATGGGTGCTGCTACACAGTTTGAGATGATATGGTGTCCACATTGGTTTCTACCTTCACAGCTCTTTTATACTTGTTTAGGAAAGTTCATTGAAATGTATTCAATTTCTTGTATTCTTTTGCAAATGCTCAGAGAGAAATAAAGGCATCTTATGGCCTTTTGTGTAATGATCTGACCCTTACACTGTCCCTCTAAGACAGTGGTTCTCAACTTGTGGAACCCCAGATGTTTTGGCCTTCAATTCCCAGAAATCCTAATGCTGGTAAACTGGCTAGGATTTTTGGGAGTTGTAGGCCAAAATACCCCTCAGGTTGAGAACCACTGCTCTAAGACAGAGCTTGCAGCCCTACTTGGGCTTGGAAACCCACTGGTGTGCCTGAAGCAAGCAACATTCTCTCAACCTCAGATAAAGGAAGATGTGAAGTCCCTCAGGACCCAAGGACTAAGCTGAGCTGACTCCGTTTTGCTCCCCCTATTAGACATAACCTGGTGCCTTTGGCCTATTGTCTTATATAAATAATATATAGAGAAATGGGTGCCACTTACTTATCTTTTACTCCAACAGTTTCCCATCGCTTGATGAGGTTGCTTTTATTAGGAAAATTTCCCAGAATTGCAAAGTATTTAAAAATCCAAAATGGGATACTTAACAGAGTATTCTCAGCTAGCAGTAAGCAGCAGGCAGCAATAGTGTGGTTGTAAAGAATTGTGGAGCTTAAGAGAGTGAGATGTAGAGTTCAATCTCTCCTCCAACAATTTCAGTCTAATTTTAGAAATGTTAAATGATATTTTAAGGATTTAAAATGTTAGTAATTATGTGGATTTTTAATATCTTGTCTATATGTTTGTTTATAATTTACTGAGTTGTTCTTGATTCGTTTATTGATTTGTTTACATATTACTGTCAGCACCATATGTTTGTCATTGTGTATTTTGTTATGAACCGCCCTGAGTCCTTGGAGAGATAGGGTTCCATTCATTCATTCATTCATTCATTCATTCATTCATTCCTTGGAAGATCAAATAGTAATTCTTGACTTTACACTTGCCCTAGGTTCCCAGGTGATAGTTGTGGAAATTTGGTTCTCATGTGTTAATTTCTTATGTGTTATTTTTAATATGCAGAAAATGTATAGTAAAGTTTGCATTGACTCTTGTAAACTCTTCTAACATTGGGCAACTTTGTTGGGAAAACTTTTTACATTTCTTTTTCACATGGAAAAACAAAAAAAAGGAAAAGTTACAGACCTCACAACAAGTATAATTCAACATAGCTGTGAACTATTTCATCCATTATGGAGCCACTTTCCACTGAATGTGGGTGATCTTTAACCAACCATATAAATGGGAGATAGTAAGACTTGGCATGGTTTCACATAAGTAGTGAGGACTCATACTTATTAGAGATTCAGCTCTGCTCCAAGCTTTAAAAAATATGTATGCTGTGACATCTATATACAGCTTTTCAAGTTTAACACCAAAATACCATCTCTTGAGGAAAAGGGTGTGAAAAAGAATCCATAGGCTGCTCAGCTTTGGCATTGTTTGCCTTACTTTGCCCTCCGGAAATTATTCTCTCCTCTTCCAGTTTTTTTCAACCCTTTTCTTGCAATGAAGTCTCCTGCGATTATGGCCTGGGGAAATGTCAAAGTGTTTGCATATGGAGATATTGGGGCTCAACTGCATAGCTTGTTTTGAAAGAAAAGGAAGGAAGGAAGAAGAAGGGACTGAGGGAGAGAAATAGAACCCTGAAGCTATTTCACACAATATTTTACTAAACTCGTGGAACAGAAATAACAATATTCTCATGAGTTTTCTTTAATGTGTATTCCTGAGATGGAAGGAAGAATAGATGTGTGGATGGAATAACAGATGCTGCAGTGACTGGGTAGGACAATGCTGCCATCCGTTACAGAATCACAGAGCAAAATTGAACTTCCAAGACCATCTGCTCAGTCCTGCAGTAACAGCATAGCCTAGACTTAAGAGCCAGCTACACATTCCACAGAAAAAGGGGCAAAACATCTTCTTTCTTGCAGGCAGTTTCACTACAACATATAGGAAATTTTCTCTACACATTAGGAAATAACGTGCCCAGGAATTCATGGGGCTCATCTATACTAGAGTGTTCACTATTGTGAAAATATGTCCCAAATCTGCAGTGTTTGTGATAAATCTGGAGCTGTTGCTTCAATGTCTCTGGAGCACATTCACTCCATTAGGAAGCCCTGCATCTCACCTCCTCCATGTTGCCACCACTGCTCCAAGCTCACCATGGAGCTCTCTTTGAGCTCCTGGCCATTGTAAGTGCCTTTTCTGGCACTGGAATGGAGTGCCTGGATGATTAACCAGAAGGAGGGGTGATTACCCCATTGCTCTGGCAAGCTGTCTGACCACTCTATTCTGAGATGTTCTCATGACCAGGAGATTTCTACTCCTTCTTTCCTGTTAGTTTTGTGAACACATCTGCCAATGTCAGAATGGGTCACTCGTATGAGAAGGAAGAAAGAAGGATGTTCTCATGACCAGGAGATTTCTACTCCTTCTTTCCTGTTAGTTTTGTGAACATATCTGCCAATGTCAGAATGGGTCACTCGCATGAGAAGGAAGAAAGAAGGATGTTCTCATGACCAGGAGATTTCTACTCCTTCTTTCCTGTTATTTTTGTGAACATATCTGCCAATGTCAGAATGGGTCACTTGTATGAGAAGGAAGAAAGAAGGATTGTTCTCCTCTTCTTGCTGGTCACATTCAGAATCTGTTCTGATGTCAGCAGAGGGATCTGTGATGGTCAGGAGTTTGAATAGAGTTCTATGGCTGGTTAGGAGCAGCAGTGGTGATGCTACAGTCATGAGTAATCAATTTCTTGAAAGTTCTATTCTAGAGAAGGATTCAGGGCAAACCTGAGCTGGTCCTACTGTCCAGACTGAACTAATGTTTCTGTCGAGCAAACTCTGAAGTATTACCAGTTTTCCATTCTGGAATCTTCCAGGCTTTCCTGTAAGTGTAACCTAGCCCATGGGTTGCAGTCTTACTCTGAACCAAGAGAATTACACAATAGTGATGCAATGCTATTTAATCATTGACTTGTGATGTTTCACAACTGAGTGTGCTCTCCAATGTGCATCCAAATCCAATGTAAAATGCATTGCCACACATAGAAAATGCATAATAGATAATGGACCATGTGCCATTTATCATATACACATGACATATAATGTGAAATTTACACATTTATGCATAGCAGCTCTTCCACAACTTGATGCACATGTTCTATGATGGGGAAATACAACCCATTATAGAATGTACACATGCATGAGACACTCACAGGATTCTAGCCATTACATTGAATAGTTTTGACAGGGTAATTTTTCTATGTCATGGGACTTGCTTTTTCCAAAAAGAAATATTCAAATACACATCATCTCTCCCTGTAACCTGAAGTCATACTGTCCAGGGAAATCTTCACCTTTTGATGTTGCTGAGTGTAGAGAAACTGGGCTTCAAATTATGCATGATAGATGTTCTGGCACTCTCTTATGAAATACCTCTATGAAGGCATTATTATTTTGGACTATTATTTTGTGTTATCCATTGTCAGGTCCAGTTAAGTTTTAGTTGATAGTGTCTGTTACAACTTTCAAGTGCAAAGCTCAACTTGATTCTGCTCCCTCCTTCCCCCAAAAAACTTTTTCATTTATTTATTTATTGTCCTTTCATTTCTGCTTGTGCATATGTTAGGGATGAATAGTTTGCAGGTCAAACTGAGACATGTAGTAACAGACATAATCTAGTTTTTTTGTTTGTCGAGTTTTCTGACAAGCAATGACAACTCACTGTGATGACCAGCATGCATATAGACGACTTAACCATAAATTTTTAAGTATTTTGATAACCAACCCATGGGATAGCAAGACCAGACATTGATATTTATTTATGTATTTATTTGTGGTATTTCTATATCACCCTTCACAACCCCAAAGAGGACTCAGGACGGTTCACAGTGTAGGCAACAATTCAATGCCATTGATAAAAAACATTGACTCTTCCCTGATGAAACATTATTAAACACATCACATAAAATAACATCACATATCACACAAAGGCGAAACTTTCCCACCTGTGTGCAGCTCGGGTGAGAGAGAAATTTGCCTCCTCCCATGAAGAGAGACAGATATAGTTCTGGTTGGAACTACTTGGAGGGGGGTGGAGCCAGGCTCTCAGGTCTGACCTGCCCCCTTCAGGGTGAAAAGGGTGGAATATAAATACTGTAAATAATCATCATCATCATCATCATCATCATCATCCAACCTCAGGTTAAAAACCTTCAAAGTAGAAGAGATCATGATATTCTAAGGGGATATATTCCACCATCAAACAACTCCTAGACATTCATCTTAATGATTACATGGAATCTTTTTTATTGTAATTTGAATCCAATGTTCATATTCAAGTCTCTAGTGCTGCAAAAAAACCAGTTTACTCCATTGACTATATGCTATTCTTTCAGATATTTAAAAATGGCTATGATGTTTTTTGACTACCAACCAATGGAACAATGAGACCAAACACAAAGCTTGGGTTGAATAAAAAGCATTTTACTTACCCTATGTCCTATTTTTTTATTTGGGGTTGAAAGGAGCAAGGGGGGGGGGCTGGGAGGGCTCCTGCCACAGCCTTACCTTGAGTGAATCATGCCTTGAGTCCTGAGAGCCAATGTGAAAACCAAACTCTTTCCTTTATTTATTTTATTATTATTTATTTCAGATATTTGTATCCTATCCTATCTCAACCTCCGTAGAGGGACTCAGGATGGCTAACAACCGGCACACCATGGTGTCCACAACCTAAAGCATAAATATACAAGTTAAATAAAGACAATATAAAAACAGTATAAAAACATTCAAACAGTCACTGATATAAGTCATCATTCTAAAAGCAGTTCCTCTCCACCCATTACCTTCTGATGACAATCTGACACCACCTTATCTAATATTTAATGTCCCCAAGATACATTGAAAAATGCCATGTAAAAAAGGAGAAAATTCCTATTTGGCCACAAAGTGATCAGAGAAGCTTACATTGAGCTGAAGATGGTAAGATAGGTTGTGTTCAGAACTTGCCAAGCAAAGTGAAGGGGTGGCCAGGCCTTATGTAGCTTGCAGATCTTGTTTTCATAACATACATCATTTTGGCACTTGGGCCTTATCAGAAGGCCCCCTTGTCTATAGCCATAGGGATTATCAAGTAAGTTTCTTTCTTGTAGAGTTTTTGACTTGGTGTTTGGTAACACATTCACAAATCTCTTTAGCCAATCAACTTCAAATTCATTGTCTTCCTGGTGAAACAATTTAAGCATCTCATAGGAGCTTCATGGTGCCACCCTTATTTTCAGCACACAACCAACCAACCGCGAAGACTCAACAGAGTATTCTTGTAATACAAGTTTACAATGAGGCTGAATTACACAATCACTTTCCAAAAGTTATTTCCTTCTTCCCCTTCACCTGTTCATAGCAGGAGACATTGCAACATGTGCTGATTACATTTTAGCCCTCAGTTTCCACTTCACATACTTTGTAGACAGAATCAGCTTGAAGACTTATGAGTATATTAAATTCCTCCAAGGAAGCAGTTGGACATCTTTGCCAGTTGTAGAATGTCTGCTTTTGTTGTACGTTGATCATGCTTGCACATTGTTGTACGTTGTCAAGGTTGTACGTTGATCATGCTTGCACATTGCACATGGGTACTCATCCACAATTGGAGGTCCAATCAGTTGCCTTTTTGGCATCATGGTTCGAATACACAGAGTGTCATTAAACACAAGAATTGTGTTGCACGATTAATGTCCAACTCTGTGTGCACAAACTTCTGCTATTTAACACCAATGTATAATCTAATTCAGTGCGTATGTGTGCATGTATGCAATGTCTAGGTGATAGCGCAATCAAGGTGTAACTCCAGATTCTGAGACTTATACTACACCATCCCAATTTAATAAAAAGCTTTATTATAATGTAGAGTCTCAGCCCATATATTGGTAGCACTAAGTATATATGTACAGATGTGTATCTTTACCACATGTTGTTCTACTTGCTACTGTGGAGTAAAAAAAACGTACCGTATATTCTGGTGTATAAGACTACTTTTTAACCCAAGAAAATCTTCTCAAAAGTCAGGGGTCATCTTATATGTGAGGTCGTCTTATACGGGGGGGGGTAATCTTATACATGGGAGTAGCCTTATACATGGGGTAGTCTTATACAAGGGAGTAGTCCTATACATGGGAGTAGTCTTATACACAGGAGTCGTCTTATAACGTGGGTGCTGAAACTTCCAATTGGATTGGAGAATCTGTGGTTGCCGCATATGGTGGGGGAAGCTCAAAAATGGCAATGGCTGTGTCCCTGCCATATGCAGCACCTGTATGAAATCATTAAGGGCAACATAGTACAAGTATGGTAGAAGAAAATCCATTCATCAGGATTCATGGACTTAATGAGGTGACTCCTAGCCAATCAAATGGCTTTCCACATTTCCCCCAGGCTGCCTTCTGGCTCCGCCCCCTCTTGGAAATGTCTTTACCTAAGATGGCTGCCTCTTAGCTCCCTTACAAAATGGATGCTAAGCTATTGGGCATATACAGAGCTAACCCTGGTCTTGCAAGGTAGGGCAGTTTGTTACAGGGTCCCTTGGAAGTCTCAGCATGGCTGTGACCACTGTGTACGTTTATGCTCCATTTCCTTGAGGTACGATCTCAGCCAATGCCTATGAAATCCCTTCAATGCAACAAACAAACAGATAAATAGCAGAATATGAATGTTTTAGGTTCCCCCAAGGTCATGCATAAACCAAGGTCATGCATAAAATTGCAATTAAATATGAAGCCAATGTCTCTGCCATAAGCAATGACACCACTTTCCAGCTCCCCTTAGAATCTTCCGCTAACTTTCCAGTGAAGGTAATCCAAGCATGAGGAGCGTAGAGCGAGACAAAGCACCAGCAATTCTCCTTGACTTCAGTCCCTGACATCTCCTGGATCCTCAGTGACCTATGATTTATTTATTTATTTGAAATTTGAAATGCACTTTCTTAATTGGTTCCATCTACATTTTAATAATACATTAGCTTGCAATAAACTTGCCCGGTTCTCGAAATTCCATAATACACAACACACAAATCACTGTCTTTTTCCTCTCTCCCCCCCCCCCCCCCCCCCCCCCCCCTGCTTCCCCTTATGCAGCCCTTGACTGAATTGAATTATAAAGCGCTGTTGACGTTCTGTGTAGGGGTTTGCTTTATTTCTTGCTACATATTTTCTCATTACATTTCCCTATGATTTATTTATGACAGTGCTATGCATACAAAATCTACACTGCTCCGAAGTTCACATTGCAATGACCGAAGCAGCAGTCCTGGAAAAGTTCAGCAGGATGATTCACAAGTGAATCACTTCTGGCAAATGTCCTTCTCTCCCATGAAGCGAGTCCACGACATCTTGCATACGCTTCTAAGCAAAGCTGCGCAACTTCAGGCTCTGCATTTGATTTGACGTCTGGCTCTTCTGATGAAAGAAACATTGAGTTAGTGAAAATGTTCTTTAACCAATATATAATTTATTAGGAAAAATGGAACAATTTCACATACATTTGGCAAATGTGTATCCTCCAACTGTCTTGAGTTGGCAAAGATAGTCCCAATTAATCCTCTTTCATGCCACTTTCTTAGCTGTTTTTTAAATGTCCCAGTATCTCCTTCTTGCTCCCATGTTCTCTTTTTGTCCCCGGCTTATTTCAACTACTACAACTCGAGTTCAAAGTGCAAAAGTAATTTGCATTTAATTAAGTCATTGGAAGAAGAGGAGAGCAGTGAAATCTTGTCCTTCCTAGTAGCCTCAGCCAAAAGCAGCAGAAATTGAAAATGCCATTCATCCATCTCTTGCTTGTTGTTTATGAGTACTTATAATAAAATTGAAGGGGTTACATTTCAAGATAAAGAAGAATAGACAAGTTGGAAGAGGTTATAGCAGTTTGATTTTACCTGAACCTGCTGGAATGACAATATACCTCTCATCTTGCTAATTTTAATAGAGCACAGCCTTTTTGGCCAAACTTCAAACATTTAAATTCAAAATTAACATAACCTTAAGGAAATTTCACAGCCTAAACTAACAAGAAACTAGGAAGAGAGAATGGAAGTAATGGCTAAATCTTTATCCTGGTCATCAAGATCTTTGCCAAATTTCTCTTCTTAGCTATAAGCTTGGCCTAGCCATAGGTACTAGGCCTGGGTAACAATGCAAAAATTTGTTTCTAAAATCGATTTGTAATTGGGGTGTTTTTTTGTTTCGATATTTAAAATAATTACAAAATTTTCCCTTAAAAAAGTTCGGTATTTACGAAATTTCGTAAATATTTACGAATCGATTCGTTAAGATGGCGGACCCCCCGCGCATGCGCAAAATCACTTCCGAAGCTTCGTTATTGGTGCGCGGGGTCGATTCGTTAAGGTTATAACGAATCGATTCGTTAAAACGGTGGACGCGATTGCGCATGCGCAAAAGCGACTTCTGAAACTTCGTTATCAAATACGAATCGATTAGCTATTAAAATAATAACGAATCGATTCGATAAAATGGCGGACGCGATTGCGCAATGCTAAATGCTCTATAAACAAAATCATTTCATAAAATAAATCAAATAAAATAATCAAATAGAACAAGATATTAAGATATTAAATAAAAAAGTAATAAGATAAAGTATCCAAAACTGAGTCAATTTAATAATATAATGAAATAAACAAATAATAATATAAAATATAAATAATAGCAAGATAATACTATAATATAAAATATAAATAATAACAATATAATATATAAATAATGATAATATAATATATAAATAATAACAATATAATATAAAATATAAATAATAATAATATTAAAATAATATTAAATAAAATATAATTAAATTTATAAAATATTTATAAAATATAATTATAAATAATAATAAAAAATAAAATTAAATTATAAATTATTAATATATAAAAATAATGTTATTATAAAAACTTAGAAAGTAAATATAAGAAATAAATAAAGAAAAAGTAACAAAAAGTAACAGAAATTGCACTTTGAAAAAACTCTGAAAATTATCTGGGAAGTATTGCATACATACTAATTTCTGTAGCAGTATTGCAAGTTAAGTAAGAAGGACCAACTTCACATTTGGGGGTGGTGTATCTTAATGTGCATCCTTAGCCCTGTTGTGGCAAGATGCCTCATATCTTTTCCTCTGCTGACGCTCACACCGCAATGCCTGCAAACTGCCAAAGTGGCCCTCTCATTATGGACGTCGTAATGATCCCATAGGAGCGATCTCGGCCTACCCCTACTAGGCAGTTCAGATGTACTCATGCTCGTGTTTGGACTGTCGGTGTTTGTGGAAGGGAGTATAATCGTTGGTTGTTTCTGTAGCTCGCCCTCCATCAGCATGCAGTCCTCTTGATCACTAATTCCTGTGGTGGAAGCACATTCCATCTTGTCTTCCTCCCATTCCTCTGACACGTCCGCCTCCTCGCCCTCCTCTTCATAACAAGTAGTATCAGAGGTACTTGGAACGACATCAGGATCTGAACGTAGAGTCTTTCGAACTGATGAAGAAGAAGGTTCTGCCATCTCACAGCTGGTTGAAGCATCTGTGGGTGTTTCAATAACCATCTCGTTGGATGAATGTTCCCTTCTTGTCAATGTGTTCATCTTCAGTCCCCTGCCTTTCTTCGGTATTCGCGATAGCACTTGGCCCTTGCGACTAGAAAAGCCGGAAGGAAGCGTTTCATCACACTGGTTGGAACTACACAAATAATGAGCAAAAGGAGCGCACTGGTTGGAACTACACAAATAATGAGCGAGCACTGTATTATAGCACTTTCTGTTGGCAAAAGGAGCGCACTGGTTGGAACTACACAAATGAGTGAGCACTGTATTATAGCACTTTCTGTTGGCAAAAGGAGCGCACTGGTTGGAACTACACAAATGAGCGAGCACTGTATTATAGCACTTTGTGTTGGCAAAAGGAGCGCACTGGTTGGAACTACACAAATGAGCGAGCACTGTATTATAGCACTTTGTGTTGGCAAAAGGAGCGCACTGGTTGGAACTACACAAATCAGCGAGTATTATAGCACTTTCTGTTGGCAAAAGGAGCGCACTGGTTGGAACTACACAAATGAGCGAGCACTGTATTATAGCACTTTGTGTTGGCAAAAGGAGCGCACTGGTTGGAACTACACAAATGAGCGAGCACTGTATTATAGCACTTTGTGTTGGCAAAGGAGCGCACTGGTTGGAACTACACAAATGAGCGAGCACTGTATTATAGCACTTTGTGTTGGCAAAAGGAGCGCACTGGTTGGAACTACACAAATGAGCGAGCACTGTATTATAGCACTTTGTGTTGGCAAAAGGAGCACACTGGTTGGAACTACACAAATGAGCGAGCACTGTATTATAGCACTTTGTGTTGGCAAAAGGAGCGCACTGGTTGGAACTACACAAATGAGCGAGCACTGTATTATAGCACTTTGTGTTGGCAAAAGGAGCGCACTGGTTGGAACTACACAAATGAGCGAGCACTGTATTATAGCACTTTGTGTTGGCAAAAGGAGCGCACTGGTTGGAACTACACAAATGAGCGAGCACTGTATTATAGCACTTTGTGTTGGCAAAAGGAGCACACTGGTTGGAACTACACAAATGAGCGAGCACTGTATTATAGCACTTTGTGTTGGCAAAAGGAGCGCACTGGTTGGAACTACACAAATGAGCGAGCACTGTATTATAGCACTTTGTGTTGGCAAAAGGAGCGCACTGGTTGGAACTACACAAATGATGAGCGAGCAGTGTATGTAGCACTTTGTGTTGGCAAAAGGAGCGCACTGGTTGGAACTACACAAATGAGCAAGCACTGTATTATAGCACTTTGTGTTGGCAAAAGGAGCACACTGGTTGGAACTACACAAATGATGAGCAAGCACTGTATTATAGCACTTTCTGTTGGCAAAAGGAGCTCACTGGTTGGAACTACACAAATGACAAACGCACACACAGCCACCGAAGACTCTTTTATTTTTTTAGAATATTTTTTGTATTTTTTTTAAGAATAAAAGACAGGTATTTTTAAAAAATATTCAGAAATGGAAAATTAACCAAAAACTGGCCCTGATGTGGACCAAACACAGCCACGAGACAGGGCAAACGAGAGCACACACCAACAGAAGAGTCTTTTCTTTTTAGAATATTTTTTGTATTTTTTTAAGAATAAAAGACAGGTATTTTTAAAAAATATTCAAAAATGGAAAATTAACCAAAAACTGGCCCTGATGTGGACCAAACACAGCCACGAGACAGGGCAAACGAGAGCACACACCAACAGAAGAGTCTTTTCTTTTTTTAGAATATTTTTTGTATTTTTTTAAGAATAAAAGACAGGTATTTTTAAAAAATATTCAAAAATGGAAAATTAACCAAAAACTGGCCCTGATGTGGACCAAACACAGCCACGAGACAGGGCAAACGAGAGCACACACCAACAGAAGAGTCTTTTCTTTTTTTAGAATATTTTTTGTATTTTTTTAAGAATAAAAGACAGGTATTTTTAAAAAATATTCAAAAATGCAAAATTAACCAAAAACTGGCCCTGATATGAAGCAAACACAGCCACGAGACAGGGCAAACGAGAGCACACAGCAACAGAAGAGTCTTTTCTTTTTTAGAATATTTTTTGTATTTTTTTAAGAATAAAAGACAGGTATTTTTAAAAAATATTTAAAAATGGAAAATTAACAAACAAATTGACAAAAACCGAAGGAAGGAATGAATCCAAGCAAGGAATTAATAATAAGCAGCAAGGAATGAATCCAAGCAAGGAATGAATAAGCAAGGAATGAATCCAAGCAAGGAATGAATAATAAGCAAGGAATAAATCCAATCCAAGCTTAGCCAGCAACCAACCAAGCCAACCCAATGCAAGCCGCCCTCCCGGACCTCTTCTCTTCTCCCTCGCCTCCGCAACAAATGAGCTGTGCGGCCACGCGGAGCCGCTTTTAAAGGGCTTGCCGGCCAATCAGAAACAGCCACGGTGCACTGCTTGGGTGCTTGGGAGCGCCGGATTGGCTCCCAGGGCACCAGCATCCTCCATCCCATTTCCGAAACGGGCGGAAGCTCGTTAAAAGTATGGGGGATGCCGTTTCGTTATTTTAAAACCCTTCCGGGTTTGAAAATGTGTTTTGTATTCATTTTGTAATTGCTGAGCAAGCAATGTATTATAGCACTTTGTGTTGGCAAAAGGAGCGCACTGGTTGGAACTACACAAATGAGCAAGCACTGTATTATAGCACTTTGTGTTGGCAAAAGGAGCGCACTGGTTGGAACTACACAAATGACAAACGCACACACAGCCACCGAAGACTCTTTTATTTTTTTAGAATATTTTTTGTATTTTTTTTAAGAATAAAAACAGGTAGGTATTTTTAAAAAATATTCAGAAATGGAAAATTAACCCAAAACTGGCCCTGATGTGGACCAAACACAGCCACGAGACAGGCAAACGAGAGCACACACCAACAGAAGAGTCTTTTCTTTTTTAGAATATTTTTTGTATTTTTTTTAAGAATAAAAGACAGGTATTTTTAAAAATATTCAAAAATGGAAAATTAACCAAAAACTGGCCCTGATATGAAGCAAACACAGCCACGAGACAGGGCAAACGAGAGCACACACCAACAGAAGACGCTTTTATTTTTTTAGAATATTTTTTGGTTTTTTTTTAGAATAAAAGACAGGTATTTTTAAAAATATTCAAAAATGGAAAATTAACCAAAAACTGGCCCTGATGTGGACCAAACACAGCCACGAGACAGGGCAAATGAGAGCACACACCAACAGAAGAGTCTTTTCTTTTTTAGAATATTTTTTGTATTTTTTTAAGAATAAAAGACAGGTATTTTTAAAAAATATTCAAAAATGGAAAATTAACCAAAAACTGGCCCTGATGTGGACCAAACACAGCCACGAGACAGGGCAAACAAGAGCACACACCAACAGAAGACTCTTTTATTTTTTTAGAATATTTTTTGTATTTTCTTTAAGAATAAAAGACAGGTATTTTTAAAAAATATTCAAAAATGGAAAATTAACCAAAAACTGGCCCTGATGTGGACCAAACACAGCCACGAGACAGGGCAAATGAGAGCACACCAACAGAAGAGTCTTTTCTTTTTTAGAATATTTTTGTATTTTTTTTAAGAATAAAAGACAGGTATTTTTAAAAAATATTCAGAAATGGAAAATTAACCAAAAACTGGCCCTTATGTGGACCAAACACAGCCACGAGACAGGGCAAATGAGAGCACACACCAACAGAAGAGTCTTTTCTTTTTTAGAATATTTTTTGTTTTTTTTAAGAATAAAAGACAGGTATTTTTAAAAAATATTCAAAACAAACAAATTAACAAAAACCGAAGGAGGGAATGAATCCAAGCAAGGAATGAATAATAAGCAGCAAGGAATGAATCCAAGCAAGGAATGAATAAGCAAGGAATGAATCCAATCCAAGTTGCAAGCCAACCCAATGCAAGCCGCCCTCCCGGACCTCTTCTCTTCTCCCTCGCCTCCGCAACAAATGAGCTGTGCGGCCACGCGGAGCCGCTTTTAAAGGGCTTGCCGGCCAATCAGAAACAGCCACGGTGCACTGCTTGGGTGCTTGGGAGCGCCGGATTGGCTCCCAGGGCACCAGCATCCTCCATCCCATTTACGAAACGGGCGGAAGCTCGTTAAAAGTATGGGGGATGCCGTTTCGTTATTTTAAAACCCTTCCGGGTTTGAAAATGTGTTTTGTAATCGTTTGTAATTGCTAAAAATAACGAATATTTAACGAATTACAAAATTAACGAACGAAACCGCCCAGGCCTAATAGGTACAATTGATTTAGTCCAGTGATTCACAAAGTTTTTTGGATGAGGGACCACTTTAACCAGGGACCACTTTGACGAGGGACGACTCTCCAACATTAGTACCAAAAGGTTTGCGAATCAGTTTTTGGTCAACTTTAGATTCATTTTGGTTATTTGAGGTGCTGCTTCATAAAATTTCATTGGACAGGCCACATCAGTTCTAGTTTCCGATACAGAACTGTCAGGTTTTACAATGTATTGTAATGTAATATAGCTGAGTCATGCACTGCTAATGGGCTTCTATTGGAAATGCTGAGTCATGCATTAACTGTATATAGGGAATCATTTGGGGAATGTGTTCTGGCCTAGTCCAGGTGATTGTGAATAATGTAATCCTGGGTCTGAGTTAAGTTAATGAGTTGGGAACCAATCAGAGATTGCTATGTGTAATTGTATAGAATTGTATATAAGGAAGTCATGTACAGTGTATATTTCTCCTTGTGCTGTGATGTTGTTCGTCGAAGGCTATATGTAATTAAAAGAACCTGTCTGCTAAGACAAGATATAACTGTATGCTGTGGTAAGTTTGTAATGTCATCTAGACTGGGGGAAAGGCAATGGTAAAACTGACAATGGCTGGGCATGTACTCAATTGTCTGTAAAAGGTTCCAGAGTGACTGCAGGCTGTGGGAGCAGTTGACTGAAAATACTGTGCAGGAAGAAGCTACTGGAAAGTGCTGAAGTTGTGCAACTGATCTGCTGCTGAATTGTGAAGTTAATCTCAACATATGCCATCCAGTAATCTCCATCTGCTTGTCCACAGAAAACCAGATTTAATAAACTAGAGGCACTGACCTTATTTTAAGTCTCAACAACCGACCAGTGGGCCATGGCCCACAGGTTGAGAACCACTGATTTTGGTGGTAAGTCTCTTTTAAGGAGAGAAAAGGTGGGATATAAATAAACATTAAAAACAACAACAATGATATTTGAGTTTGTGGGACTTTTACTAGAGTGGAAATTATCAGGCTCTTTCTTAATGGAATTTGGGTGCCCATAGGATAAACACACACTCATTCACACAAGTTATTCTTCCATATATATATATATATATATATATATATATATATATCTTTTGTAGATTTGATTATTTACAAATTTGATTTAAGAATCTCTAGATTCTCCAATGTGAATAATCTATGGTCAATTTTCTCTAGTCATGTTAGATGATCAGGAGATTTTTAGAGAGAACAGTTCTCTGGGAATCAATAGGTCCTCTGCATAGCTTCTATGGCCAGCTTGCAGCAGATGTTGACAATAGAGTCATGTTGGAACACCTAGAAATTCCTAGATAGGTGTTTTCTCTGGTAAAAGAGAAATAAGTAATGCTTATTTGCAGTTTTTCCACTTTCATATGCACATGCATACACATAGCCACACACACAAACATATTAGAAAGTTCACAATGCAAGTATCCTGCCTTGATACTCACACAATAATAATATTTGATTAGGCTTTTCTTCAAATATTGATTTACTGGGATGTCATCTTAGCAATCTAGAACTGCTTCAAGGTCCAACAGTTTTGCCTCATCAGGTAGTAAGGCAGTCAACAAGAGCATGAGCAATGTAAATTGGTGAAATGATGAAGAGTCATTCACATAATGGAAAAAGCTGGACAAAGTATCAGCAGAGGGTATTTTGAAGGAAGAGCCTCACTCCATTTTAGAACAAGGCAATGGTGAGGATGAAAATGCATGTGCACATCATGAACTATTAAAGATTGTGGCAGCTTTTCATTTTGTGGAGCTACTGAAGACTGTCACTCTTGTCCATGATTCACACACCCACTTTACTCTCTCTGATCAAAAATAGCAATTTCTGATAGCTCTTCCCAAACCTGCAATAACAAAGAGAGAAGGAACGAAAACTACATCTGTGTAATCAGCAACAATGGTTGCAACTTGAAGTCTCTTAAAAATAATGGTCTGTCTTCAGTCCTAGGTGCTTTTCATATCACTGTTTGGCCAGTTGGCTGGTGTTCTACATTGTAGAATTAACAGAGTTCGAACCACTTTACTTGCCATGGCTCAATGCTATGGAATCAATGGAATTGGAAATTTTGTAAGAAACCAGTACTATTTGGCAGGGAAACCTAAAGACCTTACCTTGACCATGACAGTTAAAGTAGTGTCAGACTTCATTAATTATATAGTGTAAATGCACTTCAAGTCTCCCTATCATCAATATCCCAGCTCAGGTCTCTCAAACTCAGGGCCATGATTTCTTTGATTGTATTTAATCACCTATAATAAAGGTAAATAACTTATCTTCTTTGAGCTTGTCAACTCTGATCCTATACCCCAATTCCAACCAGAAGTCACTCCTGGACATCCAGACAATATTCATTAACTTCTGGCTGACAACACAGGGTAAAACCAGCTAACCTGATACTTCCCAACATTAGGAGAAGCTGAGGAATGATCCAGAGTTTCAATGGTGTGAATAACTGGGCAAATTCTAAATCAAACTGAACAATTCTCCACATAGCCAGGCACCCTTGCCTTCTTTCTCCTGTGCTCTGGATGGATCTGAGCTACATCGTTTTTGTCACTGCAGCAGCTGGCTAACAGCACAGGGCTGTCACTAGATGCTTTTTCTATTATCATGGAGAGCTACACTTTCCTATCTTGGAATGTGAGAGAGCTGTTGATCCATGCACAACCACATCTCCTTACCTCCACATGTGAGGGAGATGTTGAATCTGGACAACTGCACTTATCTCCTTTTTAATCTTGAAATGTGCAAGAGATGTTGGCCCATGGAAAATTGCACTTCCTTTTCTGCACATGTGAAGGAAATGTGAATTCATATAAAGCTATACTTCCCCATCAGCACATGTAATTGGCATAGTTAAAAGTTTGTGTACATGAACATAATTTCTTCAGGTTTCTTGTCTTCTTTTTCTTTCCCTCCATATATTTGAATTTTTGTATGCATGCGTTACTGGAATACCCTTCACCAATCATTGACTGCAGGGATGATGCAATCACAATGTACAAATTCTTCTATGTGCAGTGTTCAGATGTGCATTTTTTTCATTCAAAGTGAAGAACCCTTGGTCTACTCTGTGCTGAGCTGACAGGCAGTCCAAGAAGTGCAGAGACAGAAACAAATCCATCAAGCCTTGAATGTTACTCAGATTCATAACCCACATAACAACAACAACAACAACAACAACAACAACAACAACTTTATTCAGGACAGATTCCAACATAACAATGGCAAACATCCAATGCCTACATCAAACACATGATAATAACATAAAATCCCAGAAAAAACCCAACATATAAAAATAGCATTAAACCCTAACATCAAATTAATTAAATTAAATTACACATAGTAAAACAACATTCTATAATAATATAAATCTAAATAAAACATTTAGATTTACAACAGCCAGCAAGGGTTCACCGAACAGTGCAGGTTGGTTATGTGTTCATTGGGCTGGTGTGGACCAGGGAAGCCTAAATAACAATAATTCTCAACCAGAGGCCTGGCAATGATCTCTCAACCATCCAATCTTCCTCTTCTACATGTGCTAGTGTGCAAAAGTAGGTCTTCAGTTGTTTTTTAAAGGAGAGGAGGGAGGGGGCAACTTTATTTCTTTAGGGAGGGAGTTCCAGAGGTAGGAGGCATCCATGGAGAAGCCCTGTCTCTCTCGTTACCACCAGCTGTGCTTGGGATGGGGGTGGGACTTAGAGCAGAGCCTCCTCCAATGACTGAGTTTCCAGGCTAGTTTTTAAGAGGAGGTGCAATTAGTCAATTAGCCTGGACCCAAGCTGTTTAGGGATTTATAGGTAATTACCAGCACTTTGTATTGAGTCCGGAAGCAGACCGTCAGCCAGTGGAGCTGCTGCAACATGGGAGTGGATCTCTCCCTGCATTGAGCTCCTGTTAGCAATCTGGCCACTGATCTCTGAACCAGTTGAAGTTTCCGAACTATCTTCAAAGGCAGCCCTACATAGAAAGCATTGCAATAGTCCAAGTGGGATGTGACGAAAGCATGGACTACCATGGTCAGATTTGGTGTTTCAAGGTATGGGCACAGCTGTCACACGTTGGATTCAACACATCAATCATCCTACTGGTCCCAGTGAATAGGATCCTAACTGCAAGGCTACTAACAACTTCTTGAATTTGGAATCAGCGCAAGCACATTTTGCATGCAGCAAGAGTCAACCAAAAAGCAACAGCTGTCCCCATGCTAGCGCAGGAGGCCATAAAGGAAAAAAAAATCCAGCACCTCATTTCTGGTGACAAAAATAGCAATGAAGAAAAACGAATGTCACCAAATTAATCTACTCCCCTGACAAAGATTGCAGCAAATGAGGGAAATGGTCTGGCAGCAGAATTAACCCATAGTCTCATTATACTGTTAAGTGGCCTTTTCAGACACTGCTGCTCTCAGCTGATAGTTTACAATTTGAGAATGTGCAAATGACACCAGCAACACTGGCTCTACTTTTATTGTCTGTCCCCATATACCGATCCTCCTCCCCACACAATACCCTGCACAGAGAGAGAGCGTTTTGTGACTGCATCTAGCAAATATGCAGGGGTGTGAAAGAAAATTCGCTTATTCCAGAAGGAAGAACATATTCCAGCCCCAAAGGCAGTGATAGCCTTTTGCTAAGCAAAGGATATGCAAAAGGCTGCAGCACACTGAAAGATGAATGATATGGTGGATAGTCCTTATTCAGTGAGGAGCAAATCTGGGTCTAAGTACCAGATGGAAGAAAATCCATATGTGTGGTGGCAGCAAGGGACAGTCATTGACATACTTGTTTTTCCAGCCAAATGTCTCAACAGATGCAGAGATTTTACATGCTAACATTTCAATATGTCATTAAACCCCAGGAGGAAAGTTGGAGGGGGAGAAAAAGCAAAGGTGATTTGAAGGGACAGGGGAGAAATCCAAATCTTTCTGTACCACTGGGCTAGGAGTTTCTTTCAAGAAGGTTGTGATTTTGGCCTGCTTGCTGGGAGGGAATTATTGCCCTACTTAGGTTCTTGTGGGTTTTTTCGGGCTATAGAGCCATGTTCTAGAGGCATTTCTCCTGACGTTTCGCCTGCAACTATGGCAAGCATCCTCAGAGGTGTGAGGTGTGAGATCCTCACACCTCTGAGGATGCTTGCCATAGTTGCAGGCGAAACGTCAGGAGAAATGCCTCTAGAACATGGCTCTATAGCCCGAAAAAACCCACAAGAACCTAGTGATTCCAGCCATGAAAGCCTTCGACAATATATATCGCCCTACTTGCTGGAAATGCTATCCAACACATCTTTGGCTACCATTGGCTGAGCTGCAGTGATGTCACAAAAAGGAAGGGCAAGCTCAGGTGGGACACTTATGTTCTAATGTTATGGTATGCAATGCATAGACTTGTTCATAGAAACGGTAGGATGCAATATTCTAGTTCATGCATCCTCAAACTGCAGCCCTCCAGGTGTTTAGACCTCAAACTCCCAGAAACCATAGCCAGCTTGTTCAATGGTCAGGAAATCTGGGGGTTGAAGGCCCAAACAGCTGGAAGGTTTGAGGATGGATGTCCCAGATATTCCAGAACCAAGTCAAAAATCGAAGAATCGTACAGTTGGAAGAGACCACAACAGCCATCCAGTCCAACCCCTTGCCATTAATAGCAAATCTTGTTGAGGGCTTTAAGGAATCGTCAGTAGGAAGTCTTACCCATGTAAGCCTCCCAAAAGATATTAGATTAGCCCCTACCCTGGAATCCTTGCATTCTAGCCTAAAAACATAGATTTTTTTTAGCATGCCTTTGGCCTCAAGTAGGCTGTAATAGGCCTATATTAGGTTGACAATCTGGCAATGTAATTATATACTGTTGATAGCACCTAGTTTTAACCATTGATGGTAAGTTTTTTTTAATTGTGTATTTTATCTTATTGTATGTATTGATAGTGTCTGATTATAACTTTTTGTGATACTGATTTATATTCATGTACTGTTGATGTTTATAATGCACTTGAAGTGCCTTGTTAGCAACCCTTTTTGGGAGATGGAGATAGGATACAAACATTTTTTTAGATTATTATTAAGCGAAAAGTTGGACTCCTCCACACAAAGACAACTTTTTCTTTGATGCCTACAAACTACAAACTAGTAGGGCTGTGCGTTTCGTTCGTTAATTTCGTAATTCGTTAATAATTCGTATTTAAAGTGGTTTACGATCCGATATTGAACCATTCAGGAGCAACTAAAAATCGAAACGAATTTTTAAAATTTATTTCGTAATTGTTTCGTAATTATTTCGTTATTATTTCCGTATGTCAGGTGCAAGTTTTATAGTTGTTGTTTTATCAGTGATAAAAAAATAAATTATCACACCAACAGTCAACAACAGAGGGAGAGGGAAGCTTCAGAAGTTCCCCCTGTCCCATTTGGAGGGTTTTTTAGCGTATTGCGTAATCGCGTCCGCCATTAACGAATCAATTCGTTATTGTTTCGAAATTGTTTTGTAATTTCTTTTTTCTGATAAAATTTTTTATTGAATTTCATAAAATACAACGAAAGTGGGGGAATAATATAAGAAGATAGAAAAGCAGGAAAATACCCCGTCTAAACCCCGTGAAAGAGAGGAAAAAAGTCCAAAAATATCCCTAGGGGAAAAAAGAAAAGAAAAAAAATGAAAAAATGAGGAAAATAAAAAAAAATGAAAAAATGAAAAAACTGGAAAGATCAGAAAGGAAAAATGGAAAGAAAAAATAAAAAGGAAAAAAGAGGACTCCCTTCTGATTCTGCTCAGACAGTGTCATTGATTATATATCAAAAATAGCGAGAACCACACAAAAAAACGAAAAAAAAAAGGTTCTCCATCAAATCATCCATATAGCCTCGTGTTCTTTATATAGATTTATCTATATATTCTTCAACCGTTGACCAATTCGTCTCTTTAATTATATTGCCGGTATTCTTTTTTAAAAGAAAAGTCAATATATCCATATCTTTTATTTCATTTATTTTATCTATCCAGTGGATTTTTCCTGGAGTGTCTTTCTGTTTCCACATCTTGGCGAAAACAATTCTTGCAGCCGTTGTTAAATATGTAAACAAAATATCCTCATTAGAGTCCAATTTGATCTCATCATCTACAATTCCTAGCAAATAATATTCTGCTTTTCTTGGGAAATTATTTTTAAGTGCTTTTTGCATTTCTTCATGTATAATTTTCCAATATTTTTGGGTTTCTCTGCAGCTCCACCATAGGTGAAAAAAAGTCCCTTCATGTTCGTTACATTTCCAACAGTTTTTTGATACATTCTTATACATACAATTTAATTTTACTGGAGTCATGTACCACCTATGAAACATCTTTAG
Organism: Anolis sagrei ordinatus; assembly: GCF_025583915.1. Classification (NCBI taxonomy): domain Eukaryota; kingdom Metazoa; phylum Chordata; class Lepidosauria; order Squamata; family Anolidae; genus Anolis; species Anolis sagrei. The sequence goes on along the minus strand of NW_026845477.1, from coordinate 10,498,914 downwards.
CCAATTTTCCTTTAAATCCATCGCGTAGGTGTACTTTAATTTTTTCTTCCAAATAATTTCCCAGTCACACATCGCAATGGGTCTTTTAAAGTTTTCCACCCATTTCACCATACATCCTTTAATTAATTCGGTCTCCGTTGACCATTCTAATAATTTTTCATATAATTTGGTTATGCATTTCGTGTCTGTCTTTAAAAATTTATCCCAAAATACTTCTTTAATCTGAAATCCTTGTTTTAAATCCTGGGTATATTGTTCCTTTATTTGCAAGTAATATAACCAAGTAATTTTAGGGAAACTCTGATTGACTTCTTCAAGGGACTTCAAAACCATTGAATCCTTTTTTAAGAGTTCTTTGTATGTGGGCCAGGTCATCCAGCCCAATAATCTCCTTTGTTTAGCTTCCATAGGGGAGATCCAAAGAGGGGTTTTAGAATAAAAATATTCTTTATATCTCTCCCAAATTCTGATTAGCGAGGACCGAATGAAATGATTTCCAAAGTTTCTTTCCTTCTGTTCCCTTCCATACCACAAATAAGCGTGCCAGCCTACACGGAGGTCATGGCCTTCTAAAGTAAGGACTTTCTCTCTTTTTAAGGCCATCCAGTCCTTTAACCAAATGAGAGCATTTGCTTCATGATAAAGTTTAAAATTAGGGAGACCAAATCCCCCTCTAACTTTTTTGTCTGTCAAAACTTGATATTTTATTCTCGGTTTCTTACCTTTCCAAACAAATTTCAAAAGATCCTTTCTCCATTCATTAAATTTCTTCACATTCCTGATTATTGGAATATTTTGAAAAAAGGTATAGTAGCTTCGGCAGAATTGACATTTTAATCAGGGCCACTCTGCCCAAAAGGGAGAGATTCAAATGTTTCCATTTCTCTAGATCTCTCTGGATCTCCTTCCACAGTTTTTCATAATTGTTTGTGAGAAGTTGGGCATTTTTCGATGTAATCCATATACCCAAATATTTCATTTTGTTAACTATTGCTAGACCTGATATTTCTTTCAACTCTTCTTGCATTTCTTTTGTCATATTCTTTGTTAAAATAGTAGTTTTTTGTTTATTGAGTTTAAAGCCTGCTAGCTTCCCAAACTGTTCAATCGTATGCAGCCAATTTCTAATATTTTCTCGTGGATTTTCTATTATCCCTATTATGTCATCAGCATAGGCTCTAGCCTTAAATTCTTGTTTACCAATTTTAACCCCTTTATATTCCGGTCTTCCTTTATATTTTTCAGCAATATTTCCAACGCCATTATAAAAATCAGGGGAGAGATAGGGCAGCCCTGCCTGGAGCCCTTCCCTATCTTGAATTCTTCCGAGATTTGACCATTTATTTGCACCTTTGCCTTTTGAGTCTTATAAATTTCTTCCACTGCCATAATGAATTTGTGTCCCAAGTCCATTTCTTTCATTAAAACTTTTAAAAAATCCCAATTGAGATTATCAAATGCCTTTTCTGCGTCGATAGCAAGAAAGGCCACTTCTTTTTGAGGGTTAGCTTCGAAATATTCGATCATGTCTATAACCATTCTTAAATTGTCTCTCATATTTCTCTTCGGGAGGAAACCCACTTGTTCCTCCCCTATCCAATTGCTTAAAAAAACTTTTAGTCTTTGAGCCAAAATATTCGTAAAGATCTTATAGTCCACATTCAGTAAAGAGATAGGTCTATAGTTACGTACATCCGTAGGATCGGTTTGTTCTTTATGGATTACTATTAATTCCGCTGAGTTCCATGTCTCTGGGATGCCCTGACCTTGGAGTATCCCATTCATTACCTTTCTAAGAGTTGGCATTAATTCCTTCATAAAGATTTTATAATAACCTGTGGAAAAGCCATCAGGTCCTGGAGCTTTATTTGCATCCATTCTCCTTATGGCCGCTTCCACTTCTTCTGTTATTTCTCTATTTAAGTCTTCTCTTTGAGCCTCTGTAACCTTCGGGATATTAAATTTACTTAAGTATTCCACTACCTCCTCTTTTGGGATTAAATCACAAGAGTATAATCTTTCATAATAAGTTTTGAAGGCTTTTAAAATTTCTTTATCCGTCGTTACCTCTGTTTCCCCCATTCTAATTTTTGTTATTCGGTACGCTTGCTTCTTTTTCCGAACTTGTTTGGACAACCATTTGCCGGCTTTATTTGCATTTTCAAATTGATATTGTTTTAAAAATTTTAGCTGCTTAGCTTGTTCCTCTATTTCTATATTACGTCTTCTCTGGTGTAATGTTTCAATTTCTTTTATAAGTTCCTTATTGCCTGGTTGGATCTTCAATTCATTCTCTTTCATTTTTAATTTATTTAAGACCTCCATTAAGCCATTCTGTCTAAGTCTGTTGTTTCTTGCATTGTGTTGTATAAGATGGCCTCTCATCACTGCTTTTGCTGCATCCCATATTATATTATGATGCATTCCTGGGGTATTGTTAAGTTCCATATAACAATTAATTTTCTTCTTATAGTTTTGAATATCAAATTCTCTTTTTATTAAATTTTCATTTAGTCTCCATCTGCCCTTTACTCTTTTTTGATTGAATAGAATTTCCAATGGAGAGTGATCAGAAATGTCTCTTGGTAAGATGTTTATATCCCAGATTTTTGTGATAACATTGTTTGTGGCCCAGCACATGTCTATTCTTGACCATGATTTATGTCTATGGGAGTAAAACGTATAGTCTTTCCTGCTCGGGTTCTTCCACCTCCATACATCCTCTAATTTCTGATCATCTTTCAGATCTAGCATTTTTTTGGGTAAGCAGTTTACCTTCCCATTTAATCCCCTTTTTGCAGGTTTAGGTTTATCCAATTGGCTATCAAGTATACCATTAAAGTCTCCAAGGAGTATTAGATCGTCAAATTCCACTTCTTACAGTTTCCCCTTTAAGGTCTCCACGAATTGAGTCTTAGGGCCATTAGGGGCATATATATTACATATTAATGTCTTTTGATTCCCAAACATAATTCTTACCGCAATCATTCTCCCTTCTGAATCTTTAAAAGACAATTCCGATTGTAATGTATCTTTAATATATAAGGCTACCCCCCTATTTTTTTTTCAAAAGAGGAGTAGTATAATTTACCAATCTTCTCATTATTTAGATGGGCTGTGTGTTTATGTATAATATGAGTTTCTTGCAAAGCCACTATGTCATATTTGTCCTTCTACAGTCTATTAAATAGCTGTTTTCTTTTACTAGGAGAATTAAGACCATTGACATTCAGAGAAAGTAACTTTATTTGATAATCAGTTGCCATTGGTGGTTTCCTCTGCATCTGGTCCTGATTCATCTAACTCTTTGTCCGGGTTGGAGGTTCCATCGTCGTCCGTTCCTGTTTTTACATAATCTGGGGAAGTAAATCTGGCCCTTTTGCTGCGTTTCCCCTTTCTGGGGGTAGTTGATGATGCTCCTGCGGCAAATTTACGTTGTGGTTTTGGGGATCCATCATAAGGTTTTTTTTCTTCTATGTCAGGTTTTTGATCCTTCATTAATTTCTCATAGAAATCCTTTGCTTTTTCCAATGAGGTCAGCCAATACTTGTTCTCATTCAAAGTCGCCATTATGCCCTCCGTACGTTCCCACCTAAATCTTATATTTCTCTTCTTCAGCTCGTCCGTAAGGAAGAAATATTGTCTGCGCCTCATTAATGTTGACTTTGGGAATTCTCTCAGGACCGCCACCTTCATTCCATTAAATTGCAATGGGATTTTGCTGTTACTTGAAAGGACCTCATCCCTTGTCCATTTCCTCGGGAATTTCACAATTATATCTCTCGGGATGTTATTCTTTCTTGAATAGGTAGTCGCTATTCGATAGACTTGGTCAACTTCCTTCTCCAGATCAGCCATTGGTCTTTTCGGTGCCTTTGCCAGGATATCCAGGACAATCATTCTAATATCTTTGTTTGGGTTTTCTTGAAGGTTTCTGAGACGTAGATGATTCTCCAGGTCTCTCGTCTCCAATATTTCTTGATTTTTTTCGAGCCTCAATCTTTGTTTCTCCCATGAAGATATTTTCTGTTCTATATTCTTTTGTGTCTTTTCCTTCTCCTTCGATTTAACCTTTAAGTCCTTTATATCTCGTTTCATCGTAGACATCTCTTCATCAACTTTGCCAATTTCTTCTTTGAGATCCTTCTTTAATTCATTTTTTAATTCAATTTTTAATTCATCAATTTTATTTTGCACCTCTTTGTTGTGTTTCTCTTGTTTTGCCTCTAAATCTTTTATCCCTTTTTCGAATGAAGTTTGGAGATTAGATTGCGCTAGCGCCAAGTTTTGAATTTCTTTAACAACATCTTTCAGGGTAGGCTCTTGAGAGCCCTGCGAATTTCTTCTTTGCAATAGTGACTGATCAATCTTCTGGTCTTGTTTTATTTTTGTAACTGGGTCTGACTTTACCTTTGGTGTTGCCATTATAATAGTAAGTTAAATATATCTTCAAATTAATTGCCAATAATATAATTTCTATGATGTTATATAATAGATGAATTATAATATCTTAATTCAAACAGATCAAATCTAAAAAAGAGGATTTAATTCAATCTTATATACACAAATCTATTCAATTAATCAATTAATTTATTTTTATTAATTAATTTAATTTATTTAATTGATTTAAAATTGCAATTAATTGAGACTTATGAAATTAGAATATTACACGTCTAGGAAAATTTTAATCAAAAATATTAATCAATAATCAGTTGATCCCTCCTATCTACGTGCTGCTTCTTCCACTTTTCCGTTGTCTCCGTCTCTTCTCTGTCTTTGCGCCGTCTGTCCCACACCGTTCCGTCCGTTCCGTCACCTCCTCCGTCATCTCTCCACTGGTCCACTTCTTCGTTCACATCAATCCTGTGATTTCTGTCCTTTCCCCTCTCCTGTATTCCTTTCCCTCCTCCCTCTCACTTTCTCTTATTTCTTAAATAACAAATCGTTATGGTTTACACTTCCGCCCTTCTTTGCAATGGCGGGCGCTATGCTTCCGCCCTCAACAGCTCACTTCCGGTTGGTTGGTGTTCCCAATAATTCTTCCGACCTGGGGCTTCCGCCAAACGTGACTCGCCGGCTCCTCCCCTTCCTTGTCATCCACACCTTCGCCCGGCACTCTCCTTTGTTTACAAGAAGGTCGCGTCGGAGTCAAAACATCATGGCGCCAAGGTCGGAAATTGTTTACTTTTACTACAATGGCGCTTCGTGTAAAACCACTCAAAATAATCAATTAGAGAGATACGGAGGAGAGGGGGTGGCAGAGGAAGGTGGAAAAGGAGAGGGAAATTGTCCTTAAAAATTAAATTCAAATCGTAGGGTTGTATAAATTGTTAAATTTACATTAAATTTATATTGAGTTAAATTTTCTGAGTCAATTCAGTTTCTTCTCCGGATTTCCAAATTCTTCCAATTTCTTCAGCCCGCAATTGGTCAAGTTCAGCAATTTGGCTCCGAACTCGAGGGGGGGAGGGGAGTTGCCGGGTATCTTTGCCTCGTTTTCAAGTTCCTTTTTTTTCTTCACGGAATCAGAAAAAATAAGATATTGTTCTCCTACCTACCCTCCGTTTCCGAGGGTTATTGATATTGAAATTCTTTGCTCTTAAATAGATGGGGGGTGGCGATAGTTCCTGCAGGGGTTACCCCATTGCTCCCCACGGAGCAGCCCGCTACTGGCGGATATCTTCCCGGACCCCTTTCGCCCCCACCCTTGAGGGGAAGGCGGCTTTCGGGGCCTTCGGGTAATCCTACACGGTTTTGCGTACCCTCAGCTCTCAATCCGGCTGAGGAGGGGAGCTATTTGCTCTACCCGGCCGCAATCCGTGGGTCCTTGCCGAAGAGCTTCAGCAAGGCACTCCTGCCGCCATGCCGTCCCACCGTAATTTCTGAAATTTCATAAATATCGAACTTTTTTAAAGAAAATTTTCGGAATTCTTTTAAATAACAAAACGCAAAAAAACCCTAAAAACGAATCGAGTTTAGAAACAAATTTTTCTGTGGTTGCACAGCCCTACAAACTAGGGATGAAGAATGTGTGAATCATTCCTCATTCACATTTAGTTTTTGCTATGCAACCAGAAGTAATCAAAGAGTGGTAGCAGACACCTGAGTATTGTCGAAGGCTTTCATGGCCAGAATCACCCTAATGCTGAGCAAAACTTTGCTGCCTCTGTTGTTAATTGCCATCAAGTTGGTTTTGACTTTTAGCAACCCTATGAATCGAGTTTTCCACAGCCCTGTTAGGGTCTTGCAAACTCAGGACCATGATATTAGCATTAGTAGTAGCTGTCCAGCCAGTGTGTGACTGATTCATATAAATAGGTACTATGAACATAAAATGACAGCTAGATATTACACCAAGCACCACTCAAAGGGGGAAAAAATGCCTGCTGGCGTATTTATTCTTCTATGTGCCAAAACTGATTTTTGGGATCTGTATCCATAGTGTTCCTGGTTTCCAGGTATAGTTGTAAAGAACATTTACAGGTGGGGGTGGGGATCAACTCATTTGAAATGGTTATATCAAAGGATAGTCCCTAAAAGCCAAGGTGATTAAACTACATCTTTCATACTCTGAACCAACATAATATGATTTACTGGGGGGGGGGGGGAAACAACAATGATCAGTAAAGTGAAAGTCAGGAGGGAAAGAGGAAGACCATATCATAAATGGATTAACCCATTAAAGAAAGCCTGGAACTTGAACAGTGCTGTCCATGATAGGGTGAACTGGAGGTTACCATGTTGACTCTAACCAGTCTATTCTATCAAAATAAACTAGATGTAATTCAAATTACTCAGTCTCGGAGTTGCCCCAGATTCACACCACTACTACCACACCTACCTGTAATATACTACATGGAAACTGTTGCATCATCTGCATGAAACTCACTTCCTAAGGACATCAGGCAGGCCCCAACTCTGGCAGTCTTTAGGAGGAGCTTGAAGACGTGGCTGTTCCAGTGTGCCTTCCCAGAATAACAATCCCATAGCACTTTGTCCTCCAAAGCACTTTACATACGTTTTCCACATACGCCCCATCACTTTTTCCAGCATTACTTCCTATTTTAATTTTACATTTGGCCTTCCCGTAGTTTTCAATCATGTGGTCTTATTGTTAACGTTGCATTATTGTATTGTCCATGTTTTATTTAATTGCTGTGTTGTTATTATTATTGCTTGTATTGTTGTATTTGGGCTCAGCCTCATGTAAGCCGCACCGAGTCCCTTGGGGAGATGGTAACGGGGTACAAATAAAGTGTTGTTGTTGTTGTTGTTGTTGTTGTTATTATTATTATTATTATTATTATTATTATTAAATCAGCAGTGGTTTTAGTGGTTGACTTAAATGTAAGCAGTTTGCTCATGATTGAGTAGAACACCACACTTCCCCATCATCTTTTGTTTAGGCTGATTCCAATCTCACCCAGTGGTATGCTATTATCTTATGGTTACTGTAATATTCACAAAAAATTAAAGGAGTCTGAAATGTTACAAAACACAGATCACAGCAAGTTGTCCAGGACATGTTAAAATGTGACACTTGCCACCCATCAACTTGTCCTTTCCATCTACACTATCATATAATCCAGGTTCTGAATGCAGATTAGTTGCATTGAAGTGGATATTGTGGCAACGTAGACTCATAAAATTCCAGTTTAAAACAGTTTTAATCTGCAATTTAAAGCAGTTTAGATTCAGCCATACAATCCAGTTTAAAGCCATTTAGATCTAGCCACACAGGCATTCATCTTTGGAAGGTTGTCCATCAGATGACCAATTGGCCACTGTGAAATTGTTGCAATCAGCATCAAAGGGGAGACAGCTGCACTGACAAAACTATAAAACTTCAAGTATTTAATGTGGGCTCTGTGAGATCCACTCGTTGGCTGTTTTGTGTGATATCTCCAGTTATGCATTTCCTTGAACAATGGTGTAGAAATGAAATGCTTCTTGCAATGTTCTCACTAAACAAAAAAAGGGAAGAGAAAGTGGTTGACCAGGCAAATTGAAATTAGAGACTGTGATAAGACTCTTGCCATGATTTTTGCCACTTGGTACTCAAATTATGAATTTCTGTACTCTTTCTGTACTCTTTATAATAAATGTGAGATCCTTCCAAAGAAGAAGCTCATGAGGAAGAGGAGGGGGAGAGGAAGATTGCATTGATGTCCTCAAATTATGATTTCCCGCACGCCTTTAGTGACGGAACAGAATAGAATAAATTTGAGACAATGTGTAATTTTGTTTCATTATCACTTTACTAAACTTAGCCTGGCCCATATCTGACCCCAGGCAAATTCCTTTGAGGCTAAGAAGTATTTCTAAGCTAATTGGATTTCTGCCAAAACAAAGAAAAAAGCAAGCAACTTATTTTTGGTAACTGTTTGTCCTACCAAGCAAATTATTCACATTTATGAGGGAAAATAATAAAGTGAAATAAAGATCTCTTGCAAGCTTTGCATTTTCGTGCAGCCCAGCTTTTTGCAGACTCCTTCCCCACGCTCTCAATCCCTCTCCTCACTCCCTTGCTTCTACTTGAGAAAAGTTCTTAATTCAGTGGAAAAGCTGCATCATTTCCTCAGGAAGTTTTTACATTGTGGTTACTGAACATGCCAATGGAACAGAAGGCTAAAGACCATGTAAAACTACAGCTCCCATGATTCCATAGCATTGAACTATGGCAGTTCAAGTGGTTTCCAACGGCATTAATATCCCATGTAGGTGCGCCCAAAGAGCTGAAAATGGCCATAAGGACCATTTATTCCAATATTTGATTAAGCAGGAATATACAATTAAAGCACTCTTGAATTATGCCCATCTAATCTTTGTTAAAACCATCAATCAAAACAAAACAAAATAAGAGCATATCACAATAAAACATATCATCATAAAAACAGTATTATTCTGAGCAATAAAGTGCAGAGTTCAAAGGCTCTGAGTTTCTGCAAAATTCCTAGATTGAGCTATGAGAAAGTGTAGAATAATAATAATAATAACAAAAAAGCAGGGCTGGGAGAATCATGTTCTTAGGTGTTAAAATGTCAGAATTACAGAGCAGACAGCCATGCTAAAGTGCAGAAACTTAGGTAACATTTGCCAATTCTTTGGAACTGTCTAACTGAAGGCACAGCAGAACTCAACATAACACAGAGAAGGGCCTCCCCGGATGATCTTAAGGCTTGTGCTGGTTCATAGTGGAAGATGCAATCATGAAGATAGGCAGGCCCTGAATTATTTAGGGTTTTGTAGGTAATCACCTGCACTTTGAATTGGGACCGGAAACTCATTGGCAGCCAGTGGAACTGTTTGAACAGGGGGGTTGACTGCTCCCTGTAGCTTGCTCCAGTTAGTAATCTATGACTTCTAATATTTCAGAGATTTCCAAGTTTTCACTTCACCACTGGAATTCTATATGACCTGTTAAGTTATATAATTTTGCATATACCCAGATTCATAGCAGAGGCACAAACAGCCCTTTCATTAATCAACAAATATGTGTAAGGTAACACATGTGCATGAGAACTGATAAGCTTTGGTGTGCAATGTACATTTGTACACAATGTATAATGGTGTACAATAGGCATTGATCTGCAAATTCACATCAATGGTGAACATTCTGCATTGATATGCAACCATGCACATTGGATTATGCTATGTGGTACAGACTTTGTATTTCTAGGTGCAAAGATTACTGCAGATGCAGACTGTGGCCAGGAAATCAGAAGACGCTTACTTCTTGGGAGGAGAGCAATGTCCAGTCTCAATAAAATAGTAAAAAGTAGAGACATCAGACTGGCAACAAAGATCCGCCTAGTCAAAGCCATGGTATTCCCTGTAGTAACCTACGGATGTGAGAGCTGGACCTTAGGGAAGGCTGAGCAAAGGAAGAGAGATGCTTTTGAGCTGTGGTGTTGGAGGAAAGTGCTGAGAGTGCCTTGGACTGCGAGAAGATCCAACCAGTCCATCCTCCAGGAAATCAAGCCCGACTGCTCATTGGAGGGAAGGATACTAGAGACAAAGTTGAAGTACTTTGGCCACATCATGAGGAGACAGCAAAGCCTAGAGAAGACAATGATGCTGGGGAAAGTGGAAGGCAAAAGGAACTTCCGGTTTGCAGCCATGGCGGCAGGACGCAGGTAGAAGGGGCTCTCTCCTCTCTCCCTGCAACTCGTGTGGTTCACTGGGTTGAGCAAAGCCTTTCATACAGGCCGCTCCCCTCCTCCTGTGGATTGATACAGGAGGGTACGCTAGTACCCGTCAGGTCACCCACTGCGAGACCCCAAGCGACCCAATCTCCCCGTATTGGGCCGAGAGGGAACCGTGGGGTGATCGAGGGTCGCGAGTGACCACCCGAGAAACGGACCGAGAAGGTCTGTAGGAACTGCCAATGCTGCAAGCAAGTTTTTAAGAAAGAGAGAAAAAGGCGACAGCCTAAAAGGGGGCAGAGGCTCTAAATTCAAGAAATATGTCCTAATCAGAAGGGGAAAGATCCGCAAGGAAAGAAGTTTTACTAGAAGGTTACGCGGCACCGAGAAAGGACCTACGCCGGTTACAAGCTGCTTAATTGCATAACGGCCGACGAATGCAGATCCAGTGCAAGTCTACAAACTTAAGAAGTCTAAGGTAATAAGGAACTTGACGAGCTTACTGAACACAAGGTGATTATGGGACTATGGGACTATAAAATTCGAAAGGTAACTGGAACATTCAGAGACACTCTGAGACACTGAAACTGTGGAAAAGGTGAAATCCCAGCCAAAACATCCGCCTGGAGAGGGACGAAGGAGTGGAACCCCGAAGCCCCCCAGGTAGTACAGCCGGGACTTCTCCAGTCAAGGAAAATAAGTACATAACAGAGGACACCGCTAAAGGACATTAACTAAGGGAGAAAAAGGAGAAGAGGGAAGGGGGAAGACCCCCTCCTAAACCCATCAAAACCTCCATAACTCCAAATAGAAAAGCGAAGGACGCAGAGCCTACCTGCGAGTAGGGACACAAACTACTCGCATGAAGATCCTGGTCTCCGCGTGAGAAGAGCAGTACAGAAGCGGGCGGAGCCACACAAGCCGAGCGCCGCACGGACGCCGATGACGAGGCAGTGACGCGGAGGAGGAAACGCCACGTGATAGCGTCGTTACGCGGCGCTACGCAGCGCGCCACTGCGTCACCGCGCCACGCGCAACGAGGAGGAAGGACTAAGACCAAACCCGGAAGTGAAAATTAACCGGAGAAAAGACACAAGAGAAGATCCAGAGAGAGAAAGAGAGAAAAGGAAAGGACAGCAGAGGATAAGAAGAGACAGTAGAGGGATCGGAGGCGGACCAGGCGGAATAGAAGAAAAACAGAGACGAGGACAATATAGACTATAAGGGGCTGCAGAGGACTGAAAAGGACTAAAAGGACTCAAGCCACAATAAGGTGGGAATTTAACAAAAATATAGAACACAGTAACCAATATTTCTGATAAAAATACATAATTACAGTATAAAGACAATAGATGAATTAATAGCAACACAAATTAAGAAATTAAGAAATAAACAAAGAGACGAACTAACATATTAATAAAGACAACAATAAATAGGTCAACAAAATTACTAAAATATATATATATATATATATATATATATATATATATATATATATAAAAAGACAAATAACCTATGCAGTACATTGAACAGCCTACAAAAACAGCAAATAAAAATTAAAACATATAAAATAATAATAAAAATAATAACAATAATAAAAAATAAATAAATAAACAAAAAAGCAAATAAAAATAAAACAAATAAACACAATATATATATATAAATAAACAAATAAAATAATAATAATAATAATAATAAAAAAATACATATACATATAAATAAATAAATAAATAAATAAACAAAAAGAAGAAACAATAAAATAAAATAAAAAATAAATAAACAAAAGAAAACAAAAGTATGTCGACCCAAAAAACAAAGATGGAAAAAGAAATAAATGAACCTAAAATGTTGGGAAGAAAAGGATCAGTTCAGGAGGAAAACCCTCTGAAAGGGATATGGAAAGAACTACAGAAGATAGCTGAAAAAATGACAGAAAACCAAGAAGCAAACCAAAAAGAATTGAAAACAATAACTGAGAGACAAATCAGCCACCAAACACAATTAGACCTAATAAGGAAAGAACTCAAAGAAGACATAGGACAAATAAAAAAAGAACTAACAGAAGCTWGRAGRGAGATAAAYATGATAAAAACWGAYAARAAAACATTAGTAAAATCCCAAAAAAAAATACAAAACAATTTGGAGGAAATACAGAACAAAAATGAGAAACTAGAGAGAGAACTAGAGAGACTGCACCAGAAGGAAACAGAATACTACTTAAGATTTAGAAATCTGCAAGAGGAAGCACAGGAAGATCTTAGAGCAAAAATAATAAATATGCTAGCGACTTACTTAGGTAAACAGGAAGAAACCATGGAAAAAGAAATTGATCGAACCTACCGGGTTCAAACAAGATTTGCCAAACAAAATAATTTAACAAAAGATGTACTAGTCAGTTTCACACGAAAACACATAAGGGACGAAATCCTTACCCAAACCAATAAAATTCCAATAARAAGAGAGGGGAAAAAAAATCATTGTCTTAAAAGAAACCCCACAAGCYATATTATTACGAAGGAAAAAATACTTTTTCCTRACACAGGAACTAAAGAGAATTAAGGTCAGATTTAGGTGGGAGAAGACAGAGGGGATGATGATAACATATAAGGAAAGAAAATATTGGATTAAAACTGAAGAGAAAGCTAGAGAATTRTATAARATGCTAAAGAGAGAACAGCCAAGTGAAGGAGAGGACAADTATCAAAAASCAGGKAGAAAGACGAAAAGACCAAGACCACCATCKTCAGAGGAGGAGGAACATAAACTAGACCAAGCAACAGCGATACYGGAAGAGAAAGATGAGGGAGATCTGGAGGAGGAGGAGATAGATGAAATAACAAACAATGATGATGTGTGAACATAATTTACATATTTACTCGCTGAATGTAAACGGCTTAAATTCCCCAAATAAAAGGAAGAGACTATTTCATCAAATAAATAAAGGCAACTTCCATATAARMGCATTACAAGAGACTCATATTTGTAACAAACACATTGCACACCTGGCACAGAAGAAACTRGGCAAAGAATATTACTCRTCATACGAGAAAAAAAAGAGGGGAGTKGTGATTTATGTTAAAAGGGAGATCCCRTCTGAATTAGTATTCAAGGACCAAGAGGGCAGGATGGTAGCGATCAGGATATCTATGGGTAARAAGAAAACACTAATCTGCAATATATACGCCCCAAACGGGCCAAAAACAAAGTTTATAGACACCRTAAAAGAAAACATTCAGAAAATAGACTACGACAATTTAATAATAATAGGAGATTATAACGGAGTACTAGATAAAAATTTGGACAAATCTCCAACAAAGGCAAAACACACTAAAGCAAGCAAAGCCCTACTTCCAAAGAAATTTTTAAGCTTTAAAGAAGAACTAAATCTCAAGGACGCATGGAGACATTGCCACCCTGGAGAAAGAGACTACACCTTCTTCTCATCTCGCCACAAGACATGGAGTAGAATTGATATGATTTGGTTAACAAACTCTCTGGCAATCAACATCCATAAAGTACAAATAAGACCCAGAGACCTGTCGGACCACTGTCCGATAGTAATGGAACTCTACAACAAACCGGAGAATAGAAAATGGCGCCTTAATGAAATCCTACTAAAATCAGAAGAAGACATCTTAAGAAACAAAGAACTAATTAAAGATTATTTCAACATTAACGATACAGGCGAAATATCACCCCAGATAGTCTGGGACTCTCTAAAGGCAGTAATGCGAGGAAACCTAATTAAACAAAATGCCATAAGAAACAAAAAAAGGAATAAAGAAATGGAAGAAATTGAGAAAGAAATGGAGGAGAAGGAACAAACACTGAAGACAGACCCACAAAACGATCTTGCAGCTACAAAATTGAACAGATTGAAGAGGAGGAGACACCAGCTAGACCTGGAAACAATTGCAAAAAAGTATAAATATGCAAAACAACAACATTTTGAACACGCGGACAAACCAGGTAAGTGGCTTGCCAGGAAGGTAAGGAGGAAGAAACAATCAACTTATATAACAAAGATCAGAAGAGGAGAGAATCTAATAACAACCAACGAGGCAATACAAGAAGAATTCCATAATTTCTTTACAAGACTGTACTCAAAAGATGCAATAAAGGAAGAGAAGATAACCCAATACCTAGCAAGTCTAAGACTAGAAAAAATAACGGAGGAGCAAAGGGAAGGACTAAACAAGGAAATAACAATACAGGAAATTGAGGAAGCAATTAAAGATCTTGACTCCAGCAAAGCCCCTGGTCCGGATGGCTTTAGTGCATTATTTTACAAAACTATGAAGAATGAAATAACACCATATTTAAAAAAAATTATGAATTTGGCAATGAAAACCAGTAACATTCCGGACACGTGGAAGGAAGCGGAAATAGTACTTATTGGCAAAGAAAACACAGACCCAACAGAAGTACAAAATTATAGGCCTATCTCACTCCTAAATGTCGATTATAAAATCTATACCAACATTTTGGCCAAGAGATTTAAAACACTCCTAAAAGGATGGATAGGGGATGAACAAGCGGGCTTCCTCCCAAACAGAGGAGTGAAAGATAACTTAAGAACAATAATCGACTCGATAGAGTACTATGATATTAACATCCAAAAAGAGGTTGCGTGGCTCTCCCTAGACGCTGAGAAGGCCTTCGACAATCTCAGCTGGGCATTCCTCAAACTGCTCCTCGAAGAAATAGACATAGGGTACCATTTCAAAAACGCAATAAATGCAGTATATACAGACCAAACAGCAAGAATAGTCATCAATAATCAAAGAACAAACAAGATAACAATCACCATTTCAAAAACGCAATAAATGCAGTATATACAGACCAAACAGCAAGAATAGTCATCAATAATCAAAGAACAAACAAGATAACAATCACAAAGGGCACTAGGCAGGGTTGCCCACTGTCCCCGCTCTTATTCATCTTTGCCCTAGAAACATTACTAAAATCAATTAGGGAAGACAAAGAAATCGTTGGACTCAAAGTGGCCAAGCAGATCTATAAAACAAAAGCATTCGCAGACGACGTAATCTGCATAATAGAAGACCCAGTGAAAAACATCAGAAAATGGTTAGTGAAAATAGAACAATTCGGAGAGGTGGCGGGTTTCAAATTAAATAAAAATAAAACGGCAATTCTAACAAAAAATATGTCAAAATCAAAACAAGAAGAACTAACCAGAATAACAGGCTTCAAAATATACTCCAAAATCAAATACCTGGGGATATGGATAACGGCAAGGAATGCCCAATTGTTCAAAAATAACTATGAGACTACATGGGCCAAGATCAAAATAGATTTATCCAAATGGAGATTTCTAAATCTGTCTCTCCTTGGCCGCATCGCCTTGATAAAGATGAACGTTTTGCCGAGACTCCTCTATCTCTTCCAGAACATCCCCATCATAAGGAACAACAAAGTACTCGACAAATGGAAAAAAGAAATAGGAAAGTTTGTCTGGAATGGCAAAAAAGCAAGGATTAAACACAGAATTATGATCGATAAGAAGGAAAGAGGAGGCTTTGGGTTACCCAACTTAAAAACGTACTTCGAGGCGTGTGCACTAGACTGGCTAAGAGAATGGATTCTATTAAAAAACGAAAAAATTCTAGAGCTAGAAGGGTTCAACCTAAGAGTTGGTTGGCACGCGTACCTTTGGTACGATAAAATAAGAACAGAAAAGAACTTTGGCAACCATTTCATCAGGTCGGCGCTTATAAAAGTCTGGAATAGGTATAAACGACATCTTCATACAAGGACACCACTCTGGGTATCACCAATAGAGGCCACCCAGAGAAGACTCCTCGGGTGGAACAAGTGGCCAATATACAGGGATCTCCTCAAGTATGACATTAATGAAAACACCTGGAACCTGAAATCGCAAAAAGAACTCGTAGAGAGCGTAGGTAACATCACATGGTTACAATACCACCAGCTAAAGGAAGGATTCAAACAGGACCTGAAGCTTGGATTCGAAGTCAAGGATACAATATGGGAGAAAATCTTGAAATCGGAAAAGAAAACAATAACAAAAATTCACAACTTACTGCTAGAATGGGAGACCGAGACAGAAGGGGTGAAAGCCTGTATGGTAACATGGGCCAAAAACTTTGGCAGAGAAATTAAGCTCCAGGAGTGGCAAAACATCTGGAGGAAAAAAATAAAATACACCTATTCTACTTCACTAAAAGAAAACTGGCTAAAATGTTTTCATAGGTGGCATTTAACACCGCAAAAGCTGAGCTTAATGTACCGAGGATATAAAAACACCTGTTGGAAGTGTAAAACCAACGTGGGCAGCTACTTTCACCTGTGGTGGACCTGTCCTGTGGCTAGGAAATTCTGGAAAGAAATAAGAGCTGAGTCCCAAAAAATACTAAAAAAAGATATTCCTCTCAAGCCAGAGATCTTTCTACTAGGCTTGACAGAAAAAGATATAAAACTTGAGCAGAATGATGATAAAATCTTTACCTACATCACAACGGCGGCAAGACTCATATACGCTAAAAAATGGAAAGAAGAGGAGAGGCCTAATACAGAGCAATGGCTAGAGAAGCTCAGAGATATAAAAGACATGGATAAACTGACGTTTCTCTTAAAGAAAGGGTCAGGAAACCCACCGACCAAAACGAGCTGGGATAAGGTGGAGGAATATGAAATGGAAAGGGAGGAAAAAGGATCTGATATAGGTTTGTAAAAGAAATTAAGGATAGAAAAAAGAAATGAAATATATGCAATCAAGACATAGGATCAACCGGAATGGAACCCCACCCTTCGTAGAAAAAGGGAATAGGGGCTCTACACAACAATTATATTTAATAGGACATAAAATGGAAGTCACTTGTTTTTAAACCGTGTGTAACTGTTTTGGAATGTTTGTATGTAATGTCTGAAGGTCATATGTGTGTATTAATTCGTAAGTCTCATGTCTTTTTTTTAAATTAGAAAACTCAATAAAGATGAATTAAAAAAAAAACAAAAAAAAAAGGAAGAGGGGCCGACCAAGGGCAAGATGGATGGATGGCATCCTTGAAGTGACTGGACTGGCCTTGAAGGAGCTGGGGGTGGTGATGGCTGACAGGGAGCTCTGGCGTGGGCTGGTCCATGAGATCACGAAGAGTCGGAGACGACTGAACGAATGAACAACAACAACAAATGTGGTAGTCTATGTGGTAATGGAATGGCAGTCTCCTACTGGATATGGATATTACACAACAGCACAGCTCTACTTCCTTGAGATATAACTCCATTTATGGAGACCTAGTCATAACAGGATTCCAGTACCCTTCTTCAACTTAAAAGAAGATTAAAATATTTGTGCACACATATGAAAAAAAATCCATATGGAAAGATAAATAGATTTCAGAAAAGTCACAAACATTTTCAGTCATTGTATTGTTGAAGGCTTTCATGGCTGGAATCACTGGGTTGTTGTAGGTTTTTTTGGGCTATATGGCCATGGTCTAGAGGCATTCTCTCCTGACGTTTCGCCTGCATCTATGGCAAGCATCCTCAGAAGTAGTGAGGTCTGTTGGAACTAGGAAAAAGGGGTTTATATATCTGTGGAATGACCAGGGTGAGACAAAGGACTCTTGTCTGCTGGAGCTAGGTGTGAATGTGAACAAAATCTGGCTACCAGTATTAAAAAACTCTAAAATTACAACAGCACAACAACAGAGAGGAAATAAAGAAGTACATCTAATCTCCTCTCAACAAAAGTTTGCTCTAGGTACTGTCAGGCCATTATATGCTAATCAAGGTGGTCAGTTGAAACATTCACATCTAGCTCCAGCAGACAAGAGTCCTTTGTCTCACCCTGATCATTCCACAGATATATAAACCCCCTTTTCCTAGTTCCAATGAAAGGGTTAACAGAACTTAGAAGTGTTTAAGTGCTGAAATGTAAACCTAAAGAGAGGCTTGTCCCTCTCCTCTGGCCTGCAGAAGACCAAAAGCTAAGAGGAGATAATGTATCTGGAAGACACAAGATGCTCTATTGACAAGTACGCCCAGGGAGTACTCATGGTAGTTATGCGACCCCCGAGCTGTTGTCACGATTTATTGTAAATTGTCTTTTCTATGTTTTTGTACACCGCCACGAGTCGCCCTAGGGCTGAGAGTGGCGGTTAATAAGTGCAAGTAATAAATAAATAATAAATAATAATAATGGTGGGTTAACACCCAAAATGCTTATCTGTAACAATAATGTGTGTGTCTATGTAGTTTGTAGAAGGTTGGCAGTTAGAGACACTGAAGTGGCGAAATATGAGAAAAACATGTTTTTGAATGGTTGATCCGATAAGAGAGGTGTGTGCCTATGACACAGCAAAAAGACATGTATATAGGTGACTGAAAGATCCAAATGTGAGAGACAGCTTTTTTTGAAGACACTGGTCTGTCTTGGCTGTTTCTCCCTGTGTGGCCACACTTGAAATAAAGAGATTTTTGCTTCACCTACGGAGACTGCTTGCTTTCTGTCACCAGCTTTGAGGTGCCTAACAAAAGGGGTTCCCTTCACCAACAGACCTCACTACCTCTGAGGATGCTTGCCAAAGATGCAGGCGAAACGTCAGGAGAGAATGCCTCTAGACCATGGCCATATAGCTCGAAAAAACCTACAACAACCCATGTTCAGTCATGTCAGTCAAAATCTTCATGGTTGGAAAATACTCACCGCAAATATATCTCTACCAAATGCACAATTTTGCAGCATGTTTTAGAAACCCTTAGCTTGTTTCAGGGAAGAACTTTCTGCCAAACCCAAATGAGTTAAGAACTTTAAAATCCCATTCATTAAATTGCTGATCCCTATCTGACCACTATGAATTGTATAGTGCACACTGATAATTTGCAAGTCATATTTTTCCCCATTAAAAATTCATTTGTCTCATGCAGCTGTCCATAAGCATAGAGAGAATGGATTCGGCTGCACTTAATTTCTGCATACAAATAGATGGGAATGTAAAGGTGGGTTTTTGGGGCATGAGAGAAGTGATCATCATTGCCACCTCTGGCACTTCTGCAGAGGGGAATTGGACACTTCCCTGCATGAATGGTAAAAAAAAAAAGTCAAACTGCTGGTAGAACATTTCTTCTTGCCAGACACAACAGGATTTTGGCCCAGAGAAGCCAGTTAGGGACCAGCCCATGAGGGGAAGAAACCAAACTGGGCATAACTAAAGGCATTTTTCTTTCTCTGATGTGCAAGCACCAACATCCATTTGCATGTCATCTCTTCTTTGCTCCTTCTTTTGCAGCCAATTGTATCTCACTCAATATTGTCCTGCAGTGAATCCCATCAAATTAGCTGGTCTGTTTCTGATGCTGCTTTGAGGCTTTTGGTACCATTGTTTTGTTTTATGACTGTTACCTCCAGGCTATTTATGTTCCGATCAGTCATCTGTTTTTTTTAATCTTTGGTTTGTCTTATGATTGTATTCAGCTGTTTGTTTCCCCTATGTCACCTTGGCTATTTAGTTAGAAATTCAGTTTATCCATTCATATATATTAGATAAAATGAAAATCCTATTGTTCCTCTCTATTAGGGGAGACAGACTAGGGGTGCATCTACACTTCAGAATTGATGAATTTGATGCTACTTTAACTGTCATGACTTAAACCTATGGAATCATGAAAGATGTTTAGCCTTCTATGGCAGGAAAAACGAAATGCAAAGATACAGAATGGGGGACGCATGGCTCAAGAGCAGTACGTGTGAAAAAGATCTTGGAGTCCTCGTGGACAACAAGTTAAACATGAGCCAACAATGTGATGTGGCGGCAAAAAAAGCCAATGGGATTTTGGCCTGCATCAATAGGAGCATAGTGTCTAGATCGGGAAGTAATGCTACCCCTCTATTCCACTTTGGTTAGACCACACCTGGAATATTGTGTCCAATTCTGGGCACCACAATTCAAGAGAGATATTGACAAGCTGGAATGTGTCCAGAGGAGGGCGACTAAAATGATAAAGGGTCTGGAGAACAAGCCCTATGAGGAGCGGCTTAAGGAGCTGGGCATGTTTAGCCTGAAGAAGAGAAGGCTGAGAGGAGATATGATAGCCATGTATAAATATGTGAGAGGAAGCCACAGGGAGGAGGGAGCAAGCTTGTTTTCTGCTTCCCTGGAGACTAGGACACAATGGAACAATGGCTTCAAACTACAAGAAAGGAGATTCCATCTGAACATGAGGAAGAACTTCCTGACTGTGAGAGCCGTTCAGCAGTGGAACTCTCTGCCCCAGAGTGTGGTGGAGGCTCCTTCTTTGGAAGCTTTTAAACAGAGGCTGGATGGCCATCTGTCAGGGGTGAATGCAATATTCCTGCTTCTTGGCAGAATGGGGTTGGACTGGATGACCCATGAGGTCTCTTCCAACTCTTTGATTCTATGATTCTATGATTCTATGGTGAAGAGTATTGATGTCTCATCTAAGTACAACACCTAGCATTCTATAGCATTGAACCATGGCAGTCAACATGGTGTCTTCATTAATTTGACACTGTAGATAGATGCACCCTAAATCAATGCATTTACCCATAAGCTGACTTGCCATTCAACAATGGATTCAGTAGGTCTACTAGAAATGAGTCCAACTGTATAGCATTCAGAGAGAGGGATGCAATGATATGACTGAGATACACAGTTGGGGGTCTGTATCCACAGATTACCCATGTATCAAAAATATCTCCCCTTTCCTCGAAGACAGTTGTTCTCAATCTTCCTAATGCCTCAAACCCTTAATACAGTCCCTCATGTTGTGGTGACCCCCAACCACAACATTCTTTTTGTTGCTACTTGTTAACTGTAATTTTGCTACTGTTATGAATTGCAATGTAACAATCTGATATACAGAATGTAGTTTCATTCACTGGATCAAATTGGGCATAAATATCCAATATGTCAAAATTTGAATACTGTGGGTTTGGGGGAGGGGGGTTGTTTTTTGTCATTTGGGAGTTGTAGTTGCTGGAATTTATAGTTCATCTACAATCAAAGGGCATTCTGAGCTCCATCAACAATGGAATTGAACCAAACATGGCACACAGAACTCCCATGACCAACAAAAAATACTGGAAGCGTTTGGTGGGCATTGATTTTGAGTTTTGGAGTTGTAGTTCACCTACATTCAGACAGTACTGTGGACTAAAATAGTGATGGATCTAGACCAAACTTGGTATGAATACTTAATATGCCCAAATGTGAACACTGGTGGAGTTTGGGGAAAATAGACCTTGACATTCGGGAGTTGTAGTTGCTGGGACCTATTCTGAACCCCACCAATGATAGAATTGGGCCAAACTTCCCACACTTTACCCCCATGACTAACAGAAAATACTGTGTTTTTCTGATGGGCTTTGGCAATCCCTCTGACACCCCCCATGCAACCCCACAAGGGGTCCCAACCCCTAGGTTGAAAAACACTGCTCTAAGAAAATTGGGTGCATCTACACGGTGGAATTAATTTAGTTAGAAACCATTTGATCTGGCATGGTTCCATGCTATGGAATTCTGGCGTATGTCATTTGGTGAGGTTTCATTACTCTTCGGCAGAAAAGACTACAGACTTTACACAACTACAGCTCATGGGTTTCCATAGCATTGGACCATGGCAGTTAAAGTGGTGTCAAATCACATTACATCTGCAGTGTAGATGCACTCTATATCTTATAATGCAGGATCACAGCCACAGAGATATAAACTTGAAATAAAAAGGCATTCCATTCCATTGATCCTTCACATCTTCTGAAATCACTTACCTGCAATTGTAAAGTACTGTGCATCAATGTATTGTCGAAGGCTTCCATAGCCAGAATCACTAGGTAGTTGTAGGTTTTTCAGGCTATATGGCCATGTTCTAGAAACATTCTCTCCTGAGGTTACGCCTGCATCTATGGCAGGCACCCTCATAGGTTGTGAGGTCTTTTCTGCATCAGCCCTATGCAACCATATGTTTTCTTCCTTATTTCCCCCTTTTGTTTCTATTTTTTCCCTATTGTAGCCTGCTTATGCATTTGAAAGAATCCATGTCCCTCTGTTGTATCAGCTGGATAAAAAAAGAGAGAGAAAAGATACCAGGAAGTTCATAATAGCAGCTCAAATTAACTGGGGAAATCATAGTAAATTGCTCCCACCTCTTTTCACTCAAAGGTTATTTGCTCTGCTTAATAGAAGGAGCAAGCCTTGGCCTCATTCAGTCCCATTAAAGCTGCTCTCTTTCCCAAAATCACCCCAAGGCAGTCAGGAAAAGAACTTTGATTGGCAATTGGAATGCTCCATTATTCTGGCAGTGAGTTGGCATCTCCCAAGATGGCTCAAATTAGCATATCCCAGGATGGCAGAAGTTATCTTATGCCTTGCTGCAGCGACTCACGGTTTTTGGATAGCATTCACAGCAACAGATTTTTTCCAGCCTGCTCCTTGCCAAAGGGGGTTGATACGGAAATAAATAAATAAGGCGCTAATGTCTGTCATTCTCTTGATGGAAGTTCATCCTTTGCAGGTTCAACCGGATCCACCCTGACCTCTGAAAAGCAGTAAACAAAGTCACAGGGCTTTGAAAGACA
Organism: Anolis sagrei ordinatus; assembly: GCF_025583915.1. Lineage (NCBI taxonomy): Eukaryota > Metazoa > Chordata > Lepidosauria > Squamata > Anolidae > Anolis > Anolis sagrei. Next base: position 10,476,189 of record NW_026845477.1, on the reverse strand, counting down.
GTGCTGTGATTCCTATTATTTGTCTGGCATTTGCTGGAAGGAGGTTGGGCTTTATACGCTAGGCCACTCTGGGTAATGGGATAATAGTGTCTTTCAATTTGATGGCGCCTTTCATTCCAAAAGAGCCCAGAGTGCTTTGCAAACCGTAGGCACAGTGGAATTGGACATGGCAGCTGTTAAGAGCCAAAATGCTGCAAAAGCATTGAGCACACATGTCTAATTTTAAGAAGGCATTTGACAGCTTTTATAGGAAATGCCACACAGCTGGAACCACAACTCAGTTAAACTGAAAGAAGTGGTATTTCTTTTGTATCCTGTTATAGGATATTATAAGATAGATTCCAGTGAATGATGCCCATCAGTGCATTCATCACAGAGAATTCTTCCGTGGCAATTTATTTTATTTTATTTTTTGTAAGTAGGAACACAGCTGTCAGCTAGTTGGCCTAATTGGATGGAATCTAGACATGGGCAGTCTTGAAAGATCCTCAGTGAATAGAGGCATGTGCTGATGGAATGCTGGTAGATTTCAATTATAGGCAGATTCTGGTTGATTGAAGATAGTGGTTCTCAACCTCTGGGTCCCCAGATGTTTTGGCCTTCAACTACCAAAAATCCCAACAGCTGGTAAACTGGCTGGGATTTCTGGGAGTTGTAAGCCAAAACACCGGAGAACCCACAGGTTGAGAACCACTGGTTTAAGAGGACATGAGGTTACTGATGTTGCTCTGACAATAACTAGAATTCCATACTACTCCAATGCTTATTTGTCATCTTTATAGTAGTTTACCATTTGTGGCATTAAAACAATAGGTCAGTGGTTCTCAACATGTATCTCCCCAGATGTTTTGGCCTTCAACTCCCAGAAAGCTGGTAAACTGGTTGGAATTGCAAGAAGTTGTAGGCCAAAACACATGGGGACCCACGCGTTGAGAACCACTGCAATAGGTGGTATTTCCATAGAGCAGTGGTTCTCAACCTGGGGTCCCCAGATGTTTTTGGCCTTCAACTCCCAGAAATCCTAACAGTTGGTAAACTAGCTGGGATTTCTGGGAGTTGTAGGCCAAAAACATCTGGGGACCTCAGACTGAGAACCACTGCCATAGGGGAAGCACAAGAGACAGTCAGATGGTCCTCAATTGGCTCAATTTATATATTCACCCCCACCTTTCCCTCCTCTGATCAGTTACAAGGAAAGAATGATGGAGGCAATGTCCATTTGGATACTGGATCAGGTTGAAACTAATTGAATCCAGCTATCCAGATAGCCACAAAACCTGTGGATACTCTAGAGTTTTCTGCATATTCCAGAGTATCTCTCAACCAAATCGTCATCTAGTCTAATCCCTAAATCAGGCCTTAAAGTTAGTCATTCAATCTCTGTTGGAAACAATCCATGAAAGAGAGACCACTAGTATCTGAATCAGTCTACTCAAGTGTCAATTAAGCCTTACCATCAGAGGGGTATTCCTAACACTGGATCAAAATCTCCTTTCTTGCTGTTTGAAACCACTGGTTTTGGTAGGAGGAATCAAGCCTGTCCCATCTTCTGTTTGATAATGCTTCCAATACATGGGCTCCACAATTCAAGAGGGACTGACAAGCTGAAATATCAGAAGAGGGCAACTAAAATGATCAAAGTTCTGGAAAGCGTGCCCTATAAGGAGCATCTTAAAAAGCTGGGCATGTTCAGCCTTCAGAAGAGACGGTTGAGAGGAGACATGATAGCGATGTTCAAATATTTGAAAGGATGTCATAAGAGGGAGATAGAATTTTTTCCTACTGCCTTGGAGACTAGGACTCAATGGAGCAATGAGTTCAAATTACAAGAAAGAAGATTCCACCTGAACATTAGTGGAAGAACCTCTTTGTCATAGAGATACCAAATTTCCTTGGAGACATTCCGACCTAGAAAAATCCAGAAAAAATCACTAAAGGTTAAATTAGTCCCTTGGTATATCTTGAATGACCCCAACCTCCAGCAAACATCATGACAAAATCACTTTCTCTGTATTTAAACACCCAATGCATGGGTTAGGAGCATGCATTTTAGTCACTTTTTAGTCTCAAGAAATTCTTTTTCAATACAGGAAGTCAGTGAAATTTACTTTCTGTTTCAACCCCACACACCTCATCTGGGCCTAAATTGATCTAGGAGACAAAAATATGACAAACAAATTGTCCCCATGCTGTTTGATTTTTGTTTTTGTCGTGTCAGGAGTGACTGCAAGTTGCTCCTGGTGTGAGGGAATTGGCCGTCTGCAAGGACGTTGCCCAGGGGACGTCTGGATGATTTGATGTTTTTATCATCCTTGTGGGAGGCTTCCTTGTGGGAGGCTTCATGTCCTCACATGAGGAGCTGGAGCTGATAGAGAGAGCTCATCCGCCTCTCCCCGGATTCAAACCTGCGACCAGTCGATCTTCAGTCCTGCTGGCACATGGGTTTAACCCACTGCACCACCGGGAGCTCCCATGCTGTTTGATGATGACATTATGGATTCAACATCTTGCCATATAAGACTCCACAATGCGAAAGCATTTTGATTTGTGCTGCGCTTGCATATCAGAACCCACATAGAACAGGAAATCTCTGGGTTGTGCCTTCATAAAGTTTATGTGCTTACACAGTACAAAACCATTCCTCTATTCCCCTTCCCTTACCCAATTCTGGGGATTGAGCTGCAAATGTAATTGTATTTTAAGGAAAGAACTTTAATTAGGTGGTTTGATATACAATTCTGACTCATGATGGATTATACCAGCTTTTGTATTCAGCAATAATTCCTGGAACTAAGTGATTCCAGTGGGACTTGGTTTTTGCTAATACTGTACGCTGGTAAATAAATTTAGTTCTTAATTGGAGAAGCTTCATCTCGAAAGTCAGTTTGGTGTCCTCGTCACTTAGTTACAATGGTATCTCAAAGTCCTCTCCCAAATTCAGGAAACAAATTGGAATGGAGAAAGACCCAGTTTTGGGGGGCACATGGTCAGAGCTTGGAAGCAATAAAAATAGAAAAAAAAACATTATCTACTATTAGGAAAGAATATTGAAAAATAATGTCTTAATGGATTAGTAGTTTTCATCAAATTTTCCATGATTTTCACAAAATTTGCAAAACACAATTCTTCATCACACCTAAGTTGTGTAACTTTATGAATCCCTAGCTATGTTGCAGAAGCACAACAAAACCCCATTGGTGAATTGTGAAGTTATATATCAGGACAATGACAAAGTGCTCCAATGTATATTGGAAACCTTTGGAGTACGTTGAGTTCTTCTGGTGCACATTGGCCAGTTGTGAAGTGCATTGGGCATTTGTGGTGCAAACTGAACACTTCTAATATGAATTGAGTACTTCTGATGCACATTGAGCTTTAGTGATGGGCATCAGATACTTCCGTGGTGTTCCAGATGTGTGTTATAGAGTGCCCCAATGCATATTGATTCCTACTCCACATTGGATCATGGTAGACTGGATCATGGCTGGATCATTCCTACTCCACATTGGATCATGGCTGGGCGGTTTCGTTTCGTAATTTCGTAATTTGTTAAAAATTCGTGTTTTTTTTATAACGAAGCGATATTGAACCATTCAGGAGCAACTAAAAAACGAAACGAATTTTTCCAATTCATTTCGTAATTGTTTCGGAATCGTTTTGTTATTGGTTAGTTATTGATTCGTTATTGATTCGTAAATGTTTCGTTATTATTTTCGCATGTCTGGTGCAAGTTTTAGGGTTGCTGTTTGTTTTCTCAGTGAAAAAAAATATAATTATCACACCAACGGTCAACAACAGAGGGAGAGGGAAGCTTCAGAAGTTTTTTTAGCGTATTGCGCAATCGCGGCTGCCATTAACGAATCGATTCGTAATCGATTCGTAATTGTTTCATAATTGTTTTATGATTTCCAAAATTTTGTAAATATCGAGCTTTTTTTAAGGAAAATTTTGGAATTCTTTTAAATAACAAAACGCAAAAAACACCCAAAAAAGAATCGAGTTTAGAAACAAATTTTTCCGTGTATTGTCGAAGGCTTTCATGGCTGGAATCACTAGGTTCTTGTGGGTTTTTTCGGGCTATAGAGCCATGTTCTAGAGGCATTTCTCCTGACATTTCGCCTGCATCTATGGCAAGCTTCCTCAGAGGTTGTGAGGTCTGTGAGGTCTCAACAGGTTCCTGGACCATCTTAACAGCATCCACCCAAACATCCAGTTCACCATGGAAAAAGAAAATGAAGGAAGACTGCCTTTTCTAGATGTCCTAGTCATCCGCAAACCAGATCAACAATTGAGTCACACCGTCTACAGAAAACCCACACACACAGATAGATATCTACATAAAAACTCCAACCATCACCCAAGTCAAAAAAGAAGCACCATTAAAGCCGTGGCAGACCGTGCAAAAAGAATCTGCGAACCCCACCTCCTCCAAGATGAACTGAACCACCTCAACTGGGCTCTCCAGGCCAATGGATACTCCACCTCAGACATCAGAAGAGCTGCAAGACCAAGAACAAGCCACGAGAGTAAAGATGAAGATCCACCCAGAGGAAAAGTGTTCCTGCCATACATCAAGGGAACCACTGATCGCATAGGGAAGCTGATGAGGAAACACAACATACAAACAATCTACAAACCCACCAAGAAAATCCAACAAATGCTACGTTCAGCAAAGGACAAGAGGGATCCTCTCACCTCTGCAGGAGTCTACCGTATACCATGCAGCTGTGGACAAGTCTACATAGGGACCACCAAACGCAGCAGCATTGCCCAAACACGAATCAAGGAACATGAAAGGCACTGCAGACTACTTCAACCAGAGAAGTCAGCCATAGCAGAGCACCTGATGAACCAACCTGGACACAGCATATTATTTGAGAACACAGAAATGCTGGACCACACCAACAACCACCATGTCAGACTACACAGAGAAGCCATTGAAATCCACAAGCATGTGGACAATTTCAACAGAAAGGAAGAGATCATGAAAATGAACAAAATCTGGCTACCAGTATTAAAAAACTCTAAAATTATAACAGCTAAACAACAGAGAGGAAAAAACCAGGCACAGATTAACACTTCCCAGCAACAGATTTTCCCAGACTCAGGCAGGCCTTCAAATGCTAATGAAGGTGATCAGCTAAACATTCACACCTAACTGCAGCAGGGAAGAGCTCCTTGCCCCACCCCAGCCATTCCACAGATATATAAACCCATTTTTTCCTACTTCCAACAGACCTCACACCTCTGAGGATGCTTGCCATAGATGCAGGCGAAACGTCAGGAGAAATGCCTCTAGAACATGGCTCTATAGCCCGAAAAAACCCACAAGAACCTTAATTTTTCCGTGTTTGGACAGCCCTAGTAGACTACTCATTCCACCTTTGTGCAACAAATGCCCATATATAGTAATTTCACAGCTGCAGTATACAGTGTGTAGGCACAGTTCAAACAAACAGGAACAGTTATTTGTTCAGAAAAATAGAGACAACTCATGCAAAGACTTCAGTATGTAAATGCCCAGCAACAAGAGAGAAGATATTATAATTTAGCTACATAGCTGGTGAAATGGTCCAATGGACCAATAGAAAATACCCCACCCTTTTGCAGATGAGGAAGAATATGCCCCCCATATACACATTTTGTACATTTGAAAGAGACAAGAAGGATTCATGTCTTTAATATAGAGCCACCACGATGAAGAGCTAAAGGGAGACTGCTGAAGAACATAAAAATGGGTTGGAAACTGGAAAAGTAAATCTTTCTTACAAAGAAGAACTATAGATGAATGCATTGAGATAAAAAGAGGAGTTCAGAATGGGAGCTGAAAGTCCCAAGTTGTTACACTGGCTTGCATTAAAGAATACCTGAGGAACTTTCCAGACAGGCCCTATATCCAAGGATCTTATCCCAGATTTTCTGTTTATCCCAGATATCTAGCAGTGCAGACTCATATAATCCAGTTTAAAGCATAAATGCGGGCCTTGATGAATGCAAAGCTGTGGTGAAAATTGCTGGAAGAAACATTAACAACCTCAGATATGCAGATAACACCACTATGATGGCCGAAAGCGAGGAGGAGCTGAGGAGCCTTCTAATCAAGGTGAAAGAAGAAAGCGCAAAAGCTGGGTTTCAGCTAAACATAAAAAAAACAAAAACAAAACAAGATTATGGCAACAAGAATGATTGACAACTGGAAAATAGAGGGAGAAAATGTGGAGGCCATGACAGACTTTGTATTTCTAGGTGCAAAGAGTACTGCAGATGCAGAATGTGGCCAGGAAATCAGAAGACGCTTACTTCTTGGGAGGAGAGCAATGTCCAATCTCGATAAAATAGTAAAGAGTAGAGACATCACACTGGCAATGAAGATCCGCATAGTCAAAGCCATGGTATTCCCTGTAGTCACCTACGGATGTGAGAGCTGGACCTTAGGGAAGGCTGAGCAAAGGAAGATAGATGCTTTTGAACTGTGGTGTTGGAGGAAAGTTCTGAGAGTGCCTTGGACTGCGAGAAGACCCAACCAGTCCATCCTCCAGGAAATAAAGCCCGACTGCTCACTGGAGGGAAGGATACTAGAGGCAAAGCTGAAGTCCTTTGGCCACATCATGAGGAAACAAGAGAAGACAATTATGCTGGGGAAAGTAGAAGGAAAAAGGAAGTTGGGCTGACCAAGGGCAAGATGGATGGATGGCATCCTTGAAGTGACTGGACTGACCTTGAAGGAGCTGGGGGTGGTGACGGCCGACAGGGAGCTCTGGCGTGGGGTGGTCCATGAGGTCACGAAGAGTCGGAGACGACTGAACGAATGAACAAAGCATAAATCCTGGAATCAGATTGTGGGATATAGGGCTTGTCTGGAAGGGCCCAGAGTTTGGATTCTTCTTTTCATCAATGTTACAGCAAGGAATTATTTTTGTGCTGATGTATTCCTATTAATTCTAACCATCCTTCCCATCCACCTTTTACAAAAAAAATAAATTACTGCTGCTATACCTATCCACCCATTTCTGCCGTAACACAAATACTTCCAATATGAATAAAAAAGAAAGAAATACACCAACAAAATAAGTTGCAGCAACCATGGAGATGACATTTTCCAGGTTATCTCTACTTCAAGTCAGCTTCTGAGATAAATCTCAGTTGCCCCAAAGCCTCCAGGCACCTTTCTTTGAGGATCTTTGGATGATTTACACAAAACACTTCATTGCTTTAAATCAAAAAGACACACATGCCATTGATTTACACCCAGCTGTTGTTTATGGGGCTCAAAATGTTCTCAGGTCAGAAGTAATTTTCAAAGAGTGATCCCTGTGAAATTCAGTCACTTTCACCATAACAAAAAAATGAGGAAACTTGGGACACATATGGAGGGTGAACGGAGAAGGAATCTGATTCTTTGCACCTTTTGAAGAAAAGAATGATCTACAAATGTTGAGTGGGTTCTTCAAAGAGCCTTCTTGATTTTTTAAATGTATTTAGATGTCTCATGGGGAAGGTGGTCCCTGGAGCATACATGCTCATTTTTGGGATTTGAGTGAAGGAAACTAGCAACATTTGTAAGCCACCTTGAGTCCCCTCTGAAGTCAAGAAAGGCAGGGTAGAAATGAAGTAATGCCTAGAACTGTAAAATTATTTTCCTCAAATTAGACACTATGTATACTAGGCTTGTGCACAAATTTGAAGTGGTGAGTTCTCTTTGGCCAATCTGGCTTGTTTGGCTTGGTCAGATGGCCATAATGGTAAGGGTTCAGCCATCATGTTTTTCCATCTGTAACTGGACCATGTGGCAGCCAATCATGGTTCCTGCTCCCCTATTCAGCTCCACGCAATGTACAGAGAGGCTGCTACATACTGTTCACATGGGGTTTCCCTGTCAACCCTGACTGTTGGGCCAATCGGAATAGAAGAATGCTGTGACGTTCTTACGTGAGCTGTGTCTATTTAATGGAGTGACTGCCTCCATTGCTCACTTTTGCTCCCTGGCTCTAGAGAGATGCTGACTGCCTTGCAGCTTGCTCTCAGCTTTATTTTTGGCTTGGCCTCTTTCTTTAATCGTTTTTTATTTCCTTTAATTTCTTGATTTTTTTTTATTTAGCGGGACTGACTAGGAGTTGTGAACATGCGGGACGGGTGGGTGGGGTGCACATGCACATCTGGGAGCCTGAGAGAGTCACCTAAGTTTCTTTTTTTCCTCCCCTCCTCTCTTTCAGAAAAACCTCATTCTCAGCAAACTACTACCTAGTTATCTACCTGTTCTTGTTGAAATTCATTTTGTTAGTTTTGGCCAATCAGCTCTCCCATCTATTAAGGTCATTTTGAATTCTGATCTTGTCTTCTGGAGTATTAGCTATCCCCCCTAATTTGGTATCATCTGCAAAATTGATAAGCACACCCTCTAAAGCTTCGTCCAAATTATTAATAAAGATGATGTGGCCCAGGACTGAACCCTACGGCACTCCACTAGTCACTTCTTTCCAGGATGAAGAGGAACCATTGCTGAGCACCCTTTGGGTTCAGTCACTCAAGCAATTACAGATCCACCTAATAGTAGCATTGCCTAGCCCACAATTTACTTGTTTGTTTACAAGATAATAATGGGAAACATTGTTGAAGGCCTTACTTAAATCAATATATGTTACATCTACAGCGTTCGTTGTATCTACCAAGCTTCTAACTCTATTGAAAAAACGAAATAAGATTAGTCTGGCATGACTTGTTTTTGAGAAATCCATGTTGACTTTTAGTAATCACAGCATTCCTTTCTAAGTGATTGCAGGCTGCCTCCTTAATGATCTGCTCCAAATCTTTCCTTGTCTTGATGTCAGGCAGACTGGACAGTAGTTATTTTTTTCGTTCTTGAAGATCAGGACAACATTTGCCCTCCTCCAGTCTACTTGGACTTCTCCTGTTCTGTAAGAATTCTCACAATTCAGTCTCAGGGTGCATCCATAAAGCCCCTTTATTGTGGTAACTCCTGCCATAAAGAAGAGAGTATCCAAATGATGTCTTGGACAATCCCAAATTAATTCACCACAAACCAGAAAAACCCTGGTTTGTAGTGAATTAATTAGATAGTGTATTTATGCCATGCCTTCTTGGAAGGCACAGCATAAACCCATTATATCTGGTGTCTGGACTGCAGTCCAGACAAAATTTTCACAGTATTCCAAACTAAATTAGTCTGGAAAACAGTGGAAATACCCACCCACCCCCCCCACCCCCAAAGCCCCCAAACCTCTTTGAAAAGTAAAGAAAACTTACCCAGCCTTCAGTACACTCTTGAAGCAGCTCTCCCGGCATGTAGAAATGATGCACCAGGAGAGCAGGGGGGAGAGGGAAGAAAAATCCCCCCTCCATGCTCTCCTGGTACGTCCAGGGGCGGCTCAACCCAAAGTAAGCATTTGCAGTATAGTTGATTTTGCCCAGGGGCGCTCTTGAGGTGGGGAAAATAGACCTTGACATATGCGAGTTGTAGTTACTGGGATGTATAGTTCACCTACAATCAAAGAGCATTCTGAACTCCACCAATGATGGAATTGAACCAGATATGGCACACAGAACTCCCACAATGAACTGAAAATATATATCAATGATTGGTTGGGGGAGGGGTGCCAAAATACTGTTTGCTTACCATTGAAAATTACCTAGGCCACCTCTGGGTACATCATTTCTATGTGTTGGGAGAGCTGCTACAAGAATGTACTGGAGACAGATGTTTTCATGGGCCAGTCCTGTGAGGGCATCTGGACACCCACCCCAGAAAGCACACACTTTTTGGGGTGAGAGTGAAGAGGCCCCCAGGACGATCCACGTTTTTAAAACGTGGATTCTCCTGGTATGAAGTCTTGTCTGGATCTCCCTTCAAAGATTATTGCTAGTGGTTCTGAAATTACTGCTGCTAGTCCCTTCAGTACTCTCGGATGCGGCATTTCCTTTTAGGCTGCATAATATGTTTAGTGTTTAATGGTTTTTTGAAAAATCATGCCCAATGAAAAATGGTTTAAGGGAGCTGGGTATGCTTAGTTTGGAGAAGAGAAGGTTAAAAGGAGGCACAGGACAGCCATGTTTAAATATTTGAAAATATATCATATCGAGGAGGGGACAAACTGTTTTTCTGTTGCTCTAGAAACTAGAACACAAAGCAAGGATTCAACTACAGAAAAATAGATTTAATATAAACATGAGGAAGACCTTTCTGACAGTGAAATATGCTTCCTGGGAGTCTGGTAGTATCTCCTTCCCTGGAGGTTATAAACAGAGACTGGATGGTCATCTGTTTGGAGTGCTTTGATTGTGTGTTCATGTATGGGAAGATGGGATTTATTGTATTGTCGAAGGCTTTCATGGCCGGAATCACTGGGTTGTTGTAGGTTTTTCCGGGCTATATGGCCATGTTCTGGAGGCAATTTTTCTCCTGACGTTTCGCCTGCATCTATGGCAAGCATCCTCAGAGGTAATGAGGTCTGTTGGAAGTAGGAAAAATGGGTTTATATATCTGTGGAATGACCAGGGTGAGACAAAGGACTTTTGTCTGCTGGGGCTAGTGTGAATGTTTCAGCTGATCACCTTGATTAGCATTCAATGGCTTGGAAGTGCCCGGGGGGAATCCCTTGTTGAGAGTGATTTTTATGTGCCTGTTTGTTTCCCCTCTGTTGTTTTGCTGTTGTAATTTTTGAGTTTTTTAATACTGGTAGCCAGATTTTGTTCATTTCATGGTTTCCTCCTTTCTGTTGAAATTGTCCACATGCTTGTGGATTTTAATGGCTTCTCTGTGTAGTCTGACGTGGTTGTGAGAGTGGTCCAGCACTTCTGTGTTCTCAAATAATACTCCAACCAGAGAAACCAGCCATAGCAGAGCACCTGATGAACCAACCTGGACACAGCATATCACTCTCAACAAGGGATTCCCCCCGGGCACTTCCAAGCCATTGAATGCTAATCAAGGTGATCAGCTGAAACATTCACATTTAGCCCCAGTAGACAAGAGTCCTTTGTCTCACCTTGGTCATTCCACAGATATATAAACCCATTTTTCCTACTTCCAACAGACCTCACTACCTCTGAGGATGCTTGCCATACATGTAGGTGAAACGTCAGGAGAAAAATTGCCTCCAGAACATGGCCATATAGCCCGGAAAAACTTACAACAACCCATGGGATTTATTTATTTATTTATTTACAGTATTTATATACCGCTCTTCTCACCCCAGGGGGACTCAAAGCGGTTTAGGGATTGGATTGGACTGGATGTCCTTTGGGATATCTTCAAACTCTATGTTTCTAAGATTTTATGTACATCAAGAGTGGTCCTTACGTATAACAATCACTTTGTTCACTGCCTCACCTAGGTAGTATCATCATAACAGCCCCTTGCTGAGGTGAAACGTCAGGAGAAATGCCTCTAGAACATGGCCCTATAGCCCGAAAAAACCTACAAGAACCTTGTTTAAGTGACATTGTTGTAAGAAGAGAATCATTAAAAAAAGGGGGAGACTAATAAAAAGTTATTGTCTTATTGGAGGGGGATTCCTTTGTTCCCATTTCTATCTACCCCGTCCTATTTTTCCATTCTCATCCATGTGCACTATTCCAGACTCTATAAACAAACAGGCCCTCCTGCCATTAGGGGAATTATTCTCCACCATTAAATAAGATATCTGGCAGGATTTCTCAGAGAGCTGGCTGCCCGAGATAGCAAAGGTGACATTTCAGGAGGACTCACCGTTTTTAAATGGGTGTCAAAATCCTCCTCCAGGATTCATTTTGCTGACATTCAGTGCCTCAGCCCACGAGTTTCACCCTTTCCCCATAATCACTGTATTCACCACTGCCAGGATGGAAATCAACTCTTAAAGTGTGAAGACCTAATAATAAACCTCAATGACTAGGGGATGCTTCTTCAACATTATTTCCACCTAATTTATAATCAAGATGTTCAATTAATAATTTTCGGTGCTTTACACAGTGTTAAGTCAGCTGAAAAGTATGTGATCCCTCCCTCCCTTCATCTTCACAGACATTTCATTTTTTCTCCTCCTTTCCAGTGCTGAGAGATGCATAATCATCCAGCCGCCCTGAAATGGCTAAATTCTTTGGCTGTGGAGCAGGATAATTTTAGAAGGAATATTTTAAAGAAGAAAAGGGCATGCTGGATTCCCCCCCCCCCCCCCAGTCAACTTAAGAAATGCCAACACTCTTTACTTTGTCATGATGGTTAGGTTTGGGTGTAAGGAAGCCTTCTTCTGCATGTATATATTCCTTTAAATAACCAGTCAAAGTGTAGAAGACCACTGAATTTCATGGGGTGTTTAAGGTCAAGGAACACTCAGAGGTAGTTCTGCTAGTCCCTTCCTCTGAAATATAGCCCTTAGCACCTGGTAGATAGGTGGCCTCCTATCCCAATACTAACCAGGACTGACACTGCTTACTTTCCAGATCAGACAGGGTCTGGTCAGGCATGTAGCTGGGGGGGGGGGATTGGGGGGCTTCAGCCCCCCCCCCCCCCGCCACCCCCCCCCCGAAATTCTCATGTTGGTTCGCGAAAAGGCCTTACTGGTGCATTAGTTAAACTGTTATGTTTATTCATATCATGATCTGATCCCCATACTCAATATATCCCATATGCATGGGGGTACTTACTTACTTACTTAGGCGATCCCTCGTTGGATGAGTAAGATGGTCTTCCATTATGCGTTTCCTTGTGGGTTCGTAGGTGGCTGTGGAGCCCTATTCTTGACCCGCATCTTCTCCCACAGTGAGGGCATTGGTTTCCAGGTGGAAGGCGGTCCCGGTCAGGGTTGGCTTGACACGCCTTCCTCCTGGCACATTTCTCTCTTTCACCCTCCACTCATGCCTTCTCGAATTCTGCAGCACTGCTGGTCACAGCTGACCTCCAACTGGTCCCACAACCACGTCTTTACTTTCCTCCTGAAGGAGAGGAGGGATGTTGATGCCCTAATTTATCCTGGGAGTGAGTTCCACAGGTGAGGGGCCACCACCAAGAAGGCCCTGCTCCTCGTCCCCACCAACCTCACTTGTGATAGCGGTGGGGTCGAGAGCAGGGCCTCCCCAGATGATCTCAGACTCCGGGGTGGGACGTAGAGGGAGATACGTTTGGACAGATACACTGGACCAGAACCGTACAGGGTTTTGTAGGTCAAAATGTGAAAGATGATGTGAAAGGTGATGGCCAGGTGTTCACAGGGAGCACCATGGCTGGCGGAGAGTGGCAGAAGTGTTATGAGGACAAAGGGACAGGCAGTCAGGGGGTGGGCTGGAACATTTGGACACATGCTCCAAATTCAGGAGGAAATTGTTGGAAATGGAACAGCACCAGGGCATAAATATACTAGGTAACCTGTTCCATGTATAGCTTAGCAATATATCCTGGCCTGCTCACTCCAGACCACCTTAAGAGCCAGCAATCATACTTTCCACCACCATCCCACCAGCAAATAAGGCTGCAACACTCAGAAACAGGATTCTTGGCACAAGTTAATGCTGAAGCCTCACCATTGGGAGGAGGGGGATGGAAATGTCATTCTAGTTCTTCCTCACTTGGAAGCTGCATCAACCTTCTTTGCCTGAGAAGACAGATGGTTTTTAAGGTGAACTGAGATGGCATTTATGTAATTTTAAAGAAAGATGACAGACTACAGAGCATATATACATGTGTAACTCAAAGTTGTGAATTCACAACTGCAATGCTGAATGTCAGCCAATTTCTGAAAACCTCTTATATGCAAATAGCCAAGGAACACCCTTGGGAAAAACTGATCATACTAACTTGAGGAATCAATTCACTATGTTCTTAGCCACTGTAGTCATGCTGTACACTATAGTGTTTAAAATACAGAAACCTCAAAAACGAATGAACAAATAAGTTAGAATATCAGAGTAGAGAGGGAAAGACAGAGAATAAGTCACATCTTTCAAAGATCAAATACACTTACAAAGAGTACCAAAAATCCTACTTTTGTTTCTATTTGATACTTAACAAGTACTCCACAACAGAGCATATCTCAAGCTGTGCTTTCATGTCTTTAGAAACCCAGACAGAAATTAACAAACTCTTGTGTTGTGCTTATTTATTTATTTATTTATTTGTGCAATGCCTGAGGGTATTTAGCTTGGCTAAAATGTTCAGTCTTTCCTTTGTGGGAATACCTTCAGAAGTTCTACTATTTTTTAAAGCCATCCTTGCAAGATTAACTAACAAAAACAAAGAAATAGGGGAGAAAATCTATTTATTTTTGCCACCTCCTTATCTTAAGGATCATTCCATTGATCCATTTGGGTATAGATTGATTGAGTTGCTCTCCTTGAGATGAAACAGGATAAAAGACCATCAGCAAGCTAGTTAATGTAGAGTCAAAGAGGTTGATGAAAAAGCCTTGTAGCAGCTTCTTGTTTGTTGGCTGTTCAATATTAGTGGTTTTTCTGTCTTTTTTTAGAAATGTGCAGAAACTTGCCTGGTAGGTTCATCATGATGTAGAATGGCATCATATGTTAAGGACACATATACACTCTGCCTGTCTATCGGTATTTATCTTTGTATGGTTGAGGGTCTACACCAAGAAAAAAGATTATAACTTGATGCCTATCTATTCATCTATGCATGGCTGAGAGTCTATATCAAGGAAACAGCTTGTGATTTTATGCCCATCTATCCATCTACTTGTCTATGCCTGGTTGAGAGTATACATCAAGGATAGAGATTATAACATTATGTTACATGCATAACACCACTATCTTATGCTGTGAATCTGAATGTGAAACCAGATTTGCACCTGTATCATCAGGATGCAACGTACATCCATATCCAGCATATAAACCTTCCCAAAAACAATGTGCAACCATGTGCAGTGATACTACTTATACAATTCTGTTTCTGAAACTTTTTCAACCAGTTTCATAGAGGAACATGTACATGAGTAAAATACCAACAGGATTCATAACAACATTACTCTGTGTGTATTGTAGTCCATATTGAAGATTTTTTTGACTGTCTTGCATATATTATAATCAGCAGCTGTCTTAATAAACGTCATGCTCCCCATCCAAAAGGATCTCTACTCTCTCCCACCTCATACCCATCAAGCAATATAATAATGACCTGAATCATTGTTATGTGCTTAATTGATTTAATTGTCTAACATTATGTGCATCCATTTGCCTTTGAGGAATCTTGCAACTTCATATAAAACCAAGAAATGTTTAATTTTATTTTCATGCTGAGGTCATTTTGATTTTTGAACAAAAACAAGGGAGCAAAGTACACTCTACAGGGCATATGTGGTCTCCAGATTATTTTTCTGACCCACATGGTACCACAGATATCCATTGTTGTCCCCCACACTGGAAAAAAAATCAATGAACAAACTCTGGCAAATTATCAAAGGATGGTGTTATGGGAAGGTGGCTCCCACATTACTGGGAAGCAGGATGGGCCAAAGGTTCCTCATACAAGCCATGTGCATGTAGACAGTGGAACTCATTCTAGAGAAGGATGTTTTTCCCAATCAAATACCAAGGCCAAGACACAACACAATGAAGGTGGGAGGATAACTTTATGGTCCCATGGTTAAATATCAGGTGTGTATCATAGGCTGCTTGATGAATTATGACAGTGCTCAATTATATAAATGCATGATACCAAAAGGATTCCACAACAATATTGGAAGGTTGTTTTTGTTGGTATGTGCTTTCAAGTCATTTCTGATTTTTATTTTTTTGGTCATGTCAGGAGTGACCTGAGAAACTGCAAGTCGCTTCTGGTGTGAGAGAATTGACCGTCTGCAAGAACGTTGCCCAGGGGACACCCGGATGATTTGATGTTTTGTCATCCTTGTGGGAGGCTTCTCTCATGTCCCCACATGAAGAGCTGGAGCTGATAGAGGGAGCTCATCCACCTCTCCCTGGATTCGAACCTGTGACCTGTCTGTCTTCAGTCCTGCCGGCACAGGGGTTTAACCCACTGTGCCACCAGGGGCTTCTGATGTATGGTGACATTAAGATAAACCTATCATGGAGTCTTCTGGAGCTGCATGTGTGACTCACTCAAGGTCAACCAGTGAATTTCCATGGCCAAGCAGGGAATCAAGCTCTGGTCTCCAAAGTCATAGTACAATGCTTAAAGCACTACACCACACTGGCTCTCAATTTAGCTGGATCTATAACTTCCAATTTGAGGTATGATGTATCAGCATTAGGAACACGAGAAAGTTTCCTTCAAGGAGATGTTTACTTAAGCCTGACATTTCCATTCCCACGTATCTGACAAGCCAATCCTGTGGCATCTTTCTCTTCCCCACCCAACATGCTCACAGTTGCTATTTTTTCCCTCTCATCAATTCTAAATTAAATGCACTTTTCTCATTCCACATTAATACCTCACAAACTACAGCATTAATGTGGAGTGAAAAGAGCAGCTGCTGAACCTGGAGCCATATGCTCCTTTCCTGGTGCCATGAG
This sequence comes from Anolis sagrei ordinatus, assembly GCF_025583915.1. Classification (NCBI taxonomy): domain Eukaryota; kingdom Metazoa; phylum Chordata; class Lepidosauria; order Squamata; family Anolidae; genus Anolis; species Anolis sagrei. The sequence continues at coordinate 10,459,713 of NW_026845477.1, read as the reverse complement.
CTAACAAGAAAGATCAGCAAACCCACACAAGCGACTACCCTCCAGGGAACCAGCAATCTCTCAAGGAAGCCTTGTACTGCAGAAATCAGAGCTATGGTTATCTCCACAGGCATTCTAAATTCGTTCAGGTTCTGTTAGGCCACATTCCTTTCCTCTCATGCATCTCCAAATGTATTTCGTACATTATCTATAAATATATAGTTCAATGGTGGTTGTGACTTCCATGTCAATGAAGCAGAGTATCCACATCAAGTTTTGATTTGAATGTTTGAGGAGCTATCCAAGGTTCTGAAACTATTTCGGTGCATTTGATAACTCCTTTAGATTTCAATTGAAAACTGGAATGGTTACGTACAGGGATTAAAAGCATGACCACTCGCATTCTTGAACACAGCAAGAACACATGTGAGAAGAGCTTGAAAAATGAGGCATAGAGGCATTTGGGAATGAAAAAAATGTGGTTTTCTGAAATTGCTGTGGAGACGGGCAGCCTTCCAAAGTCCTGGTAGGGGTTAAGGATGGGGAACTTGGTTTAAACTTTTATATTGTATATTTTATTGGTTGTAAGCCACCTTGGGCCCTTTAGTGGGGAGAGGAGGAATATACATTTCTTAAATAAATAAACAAACAAACAAACAAACAAACTTGTGGAATTTCAATTGTTGCTCAGAACCTCCAGGCTTGGGATCTGGGAGTGTGCTAGACATTCACACTGGCATCCCACAAAGAAAGGGATCTAGGAGTCTAAGTAGACCACAAGTTGAACATGTCAACAATGTGATGTGGCAGATATAAAAGCCAGTGCAATTCTAGGTGGCATCAAACTTCAGAGGCTTTTAAATGGAGGCTGGATAGCCCTTGTAGTCTCTTCCAACTCTACATTTCTGTGATTTTGATGATTCTGTGATTATTAGATGGTTTGGAGATCAGGCTAGATGACACAATTCCTGAAAGAGCAAACCAAAAGTTCTTTCTTAAAAAAATTTTTACAGCACTTTTCTTCCACTTTAACTCTGTGGCTGAACACTGTGAGATCTTGAAGTTTGTAGTTTGGTGAGGCATTAGAGCTCTCTGGCAGAGAAGTCTAAATACTATTTCCTAAACTACAAATAGGAGGTGGGATACTCTTCTCAGCAATAGCATGTGTGAAAACAACCTTTGGATTATTTTCCTTGATAACTAGAAAATTGGATAGACCACAAAAGGAAAACCAAAATACATACAATGGAAATAAATGTCTTGGCAATGCTACATGACCAAAAATAAATAAATAAATAAAACAATACAGGATTTATTGTGATATGTTATTGTTATTGCTTATTGTGTATTTTCTGTTTTGAGTTTATTTTAACTGTTTTGTATTGATTATTGTTATTGCTTTTGTTTATTGTATGTGTTGTGGGCTTGGCCTCATGTAAGCTGCACTGAGTCCCTTGGGGAGATGGTAGCGGGGTACAAATAAAATTTTATCATCATCATCATCATCATCATCATCATCATCATCATCATCATCATCGCAACCATAGTTTCCAACTCAGAGCATAATCATTCCTCTGTATTCTTTATTAGTAAGGAATACACGTGTACTTTTGGGAACCAAATTTCAAGAAAGATATAGACAAGTTGAAGGAAATTCAGAGAGAGGCAACAAGAATTGTGCTGAAAACAAAATATATGAGAAAAGGTTGAGATACATGGATATGTTCAGGCTGAAGAAGAAAAAAATGTGGGATTACATTCTTTAAATAGTGGAAAGGCTGCCATGGTGAGAATTTATTTATTTATTTATTTACAGTATTTATATTCTGCCCTTCTCACCCCGCAGGGGATGCAGGGCGTATTACAATGTACATATACATGGCAAACATTCAATGCCATAGACACACAGCATATATAGACAGACACACAGAGGCTATTTAACATTCCAGCTTTTGATGAGGGTATTCTGGCCACCAGGGGAGCTGTCGCTTCACTGTCCAATTGTGACACTGATGAAGGACTTCCTCATTCTTTGCATGCTTGCTGGATTTTTATGGCATCATAAATTAGTTAAATTAGCCTCCCCACATACGCGGTACCTAAATTTCCTACTTGACAGATGCAACTGTGTTTTGGGCTGCAAAGGTTGACAGCATGCTACACAAATTGGTCGGAAACTCACTCCGACCCAGGCTGGCTTTGAACTCATGACCTTTCGGTCAGTAATGATCTTAATGCAGCTGACTCCCTGCCAGCTGTGCCACAGTCTCAGTGAGAAGGTTATGTATTTTCTCCCTGTTACCTCATAGGATAGGATTAAGTCTAAAGTTACAATAGGGTGAATTTTATTTGAGCATTAGAAAAAAAATCCTTGATGGGAAAATCATCAATTACTTCAAGAGCCTCCTTCTCAGGTTGTAGTGTGAAAGGGTCCCAGAATATGAGAAATCTATGAGGCTTTCCTCTGAGTTCAACCAAATTATGCTAAGGTCCAAAATATATAGAATTTCACTCATGCTACTTTGGCTAAAACTGGAGTGTGCAGAACCATGTAGAAAAGAAGAATTTGGAAGTAAGAGATGAGGTGAGAAGGAAACTGATCATTTCTATCTCCGAAGACAAGGGAGAGACCTGACAATTATGGCTGTGTGAGGAGGGGGAAAAGAAATGATAATTTAGAAAATGAGGCCAACAAAAGAGGGAAAAGGCACCCTACTGCATTTTATCCTAATGATATAAATTTCAATTAACACAATTGATAAATGAAGCCATAAAGCAATGCAAACATGCAGAAGAAAAATTCAAATAATTTTTTTCTTCATGGTTCCAATTCTTTATAGTACATTACATCAGTTAATGGCAATTTGTATAATTTGTGTAATGACATAAATTGCCATGAAACTCTCACACAGCGAAGTGTGGTAAGAATGATAAATCGGGAGAGGAGGCAAGGGAGAGAAAAAGGAGGAAGTGGAAGGATCAGGCCCTTTTGTGATGTAACAAGGGTGTAACGGAGCTCCACAAGAAGGCAAAGATACTGTATCAGAGAGCATTGCTGAAATAATACGTTATTCAAGTTCAAATTTCAGCTCAGCCTTGAAACTCAAGGGGGGACATGGCAAGCCAAGTATTATTCTGAATTAAAATGGTTGACACACAAAGATAAAAGTAGTCAGTAGGGAAAGAATGTGCTTACTGACAGATGACCCTCATCAGCTTTGCCATATATTTATATTTATCATGTCAGAAGCAAATTGAGAGTTATAATGCATTAAAAAAAACACAAAGTTTAGAAACTTGGCATTATACTAGATTTTCTTTGACCAAAAGCTGTCCACTTCTAATGCCGCTGTAAGAAGGTCCTCCTGTAAAGGTGGCAAAGCTCAGACTGCATTGTAGTGGCTGGTCTGTGCTTTGCTCTTCTCCACACTTGCATGTGGAGATACAGAATGGGGAACGATGATGCCTGGCACGAGAGCAGTACATGTGAAAAAGATCTTGTGGACAGCAAGTTAAACATGAGCCAACAATGTGATGTGGCGGCAAAAAAAGCCAAAGGGATTTTGGCCTGCATCAAGAGGAGCATAGTGTCTAGATCTAGGGAAGTCATGCTACCCCTCTATTCTGCTTTGGTTAGACCACACCTGGAATATTGTGTCCAGTTCTGGGCACCACACTTGAAGAGAGATATTGACAAGTTGGAATGTGTCCAGAGGAAGGCGACTAAAATGATCAAGGGTCTGGAGAACAAGCCCTATGAGGAGCACCTTAAGGAGCTGGGTGTCTTTAGCCTGAAGAAGAGAAGGCTGAGAGGAGATATGATAGCCATGTATAAATATGTGAGGGCAAGCCACAGGGAGGAGGGAGCAAGCTTGTTTTCTGCTTCCCTGGAGACTAGGACACAATGGAACAATGGCTTCAAACTACAAGAGAGGAGATTCCATCTGAACATGAGGAAGAACTTCCTGACTGTGAGAGCTGTTCAGCAGTGGAACTCTCTGCCCCGGAGTGTAGTGGAGGCCCCTTCTTTTGAGGCTTTTAAACAGAGGCTGGATGGCCATCTGTCAGGGGTGCTTTGAATGCAATATTCCTGCTTCTTGGCAGAATGGGGTTGGACATCCCTATGAAATTATGGAGAGATGTAATAGATTATTATTTGTTGTTGTTCATTCATTCCGTCGTTTCCACGTCTTAAATGCTTGGATGCTGTAGAGACTTTGCCACCAATACGCAATATTCTGAGGAATCTTTAATATGGAAACTGGCTACCACCACAGTCAAAAGGGATGTTCAGTATTTGGTTGAAATTTACTCAAAACATGAGCTATTTTGTGGAGTTCCAGGGTCAGTGAAGCAGGTGGTGAAAACAGAAGAATGACCTGCCTTAGGTGAATGTGCTTGCTCCATCAATGTTTAACAGTTACACAAATGATTGGCCATGGCCAGAAGGGGCAGAGAGTTTCATCTATGCTGATGACTGTGCTATCATCGCTAAAGTATGGAACTTTGAAATGGTTGAACAGAAGCTCTCTGAAGCTGTAGGTGCTCTTATTGCCTATCATAGGGAAAACCAGCTGATTCCTAATCCATCTAAAATGCAGACTAATGGTTTTCATTTTAAGAACAGACAATCATCTCAAGCTCTGAGGATTACCTGGGAAGAAATCTCACTGAGCATTGGAATACACCAAAATAACTGGGAGTTACCCTGGACCATGCTCTGACATGAAGCACTGCTTGACTATTCCTATTAAACATGAGAGAAAAGACAGTCTTATTGTTGTTAACTGTGGTCAGGCCAAGTGTGACCTGACTGACAAGCCTGTGAACAAGAGGTACACCAGTGATCCTATCATCATCAGTTCTGCTCACACCTTGTAAACTAGGGGGCATGACTTCTGTGATTTGCATCTATAGCCCACCCCCACAATTCAATCTTCTTTTTTCCCCTCTGCTTTCTATCTTATCAAGCTAGTGACTCGTGTCATTTCATGATGTGGCCAATTTACAACAGATTTGGTGTAGTCATCTTGTTTTCTAGAGATAATTCTGGTTGTGAGGAGTCCTTTGATTGTGCTTTAACTGCATGACAGAAAGAAGGGGTTTCAACTAGATCGATTTTGGGGTCCCTTCCATCTATATGATTCTATCATGTAACTATCATATAACATTATATAATAAAATGGTACACATTCAATGAGATAGCTTTTGTGACTTTTTTTTTAAAAAAAAAACATTTTTGTCACAACGTTTAAAAAATCCCTAAAATCAGTAGATGTATGAATATTTCTGAAAGCTAGTGGAAATCCCCTGTTATGTGGTTATCATTGTATAGAGAATTTAAGGAAATAGCTATCGCAGTTTTTTTAATTTAGTTTATAAAAAGTTTGAAAATTCCGCAAAAACTTGTGAATAAGTGAAATGTTCTGAAAATTTATGGGATAACAATGGTAAATATGTTCTACCATTGTAGCAAGTTCACACAATGGCTGTAAAAATGAAGGAGAAAGGAGCCCCTGCAGTTTCCCCAGGTACACAATTACCTTAACAAAAAAGTATGAAATTTTCACTAACAATACTTTAGAAACACTTTAGAAATGAAACGTCAGTGCCCCCATTTTGTAATGAGTATTGAAACTTTTTTTATTGATCACTCTTGCCTATACATATGCTTCAAAAAATTCTAAAAACCAGTTGATGACTGAAACTTTCTGAAACTTGGTAGGCAGGTCGAATGTAATAAATGTGGCCTACAAGTGTGGCAGATTTCATCCTGATAGCCATTTTTTATTTTTCATGCCTCTAAGGCTGAGAGTGGAACTCATCCAATGTGCTTAAATTTGCAGAAAAATCAGTGAAGTGGGTGACAGAACCTTTCTGAAACTTGGTGGGATTGGTGCTTTTCTTATTTTTTTCTCATTGTGGGGAAATTCAAGGAGGGGTACCTCTTTTGGATTTTTTTTAATAATTAAAAAAACTTTTAAATTCCTAAAAATCAATTATAACCCTTAGCAGGCTTACAGTAGTAAATGTGGCCTACAAATGTGGCAAGTTTCATCCTGATAGCCATAAAAATGACAAAGAAACAAGCCTCACAATTTCCCCCATTGCTGCTAATGGAACGAATCTTAACTAAACAAAAATGAAATTTGGAATTCCGATTATGAATTGAAATGCACCTCCCCCCCCCAAAAAAATATAATTTTTGAAATGCAATCCAAAATGGATTTCTGCTGTTTTGCATACCTCTTCTTATTAATATGTTAAATGTGAATTTTCTGCACTACTAGCAAATGTAGATGCTCGGTGAAATCCATCCCCCTTCTTCCATGCTATGAAATTGGTCTAAGACTTAGGATATACAGGTCAATTATTTCCGTATGGCCAGCTGAAAAGAATTGGGGATGAACAAGGACACTTCTTATTTGCAATCCAACACAGAGAGTTCAGAGTTGATCCAGTTTCTTCTCTAACCAAAGATAATTAGGGAAAACTGTCAAGTCTGCAGATTAAGTGCTGCATGTATCTGCCTGGTGCTTACGTCGAAAACTGCTCAGATCTAAGAAGACAATCTTTTGTAATTAGCCGAGGCCACTATAATCCATAAAAACATCTGATCATATTGATTTTCAGTCAGTCAGGCTCTATCTGTCAACCACAATCCTAGAGATCATATGAAAGGTTTTACACGTGGCCAGCTTTGTTCTCAAAGGTCATTTAAAGTTTTCTTGGCTTGTGTGCACAGACTCATCTCTATTGGAGACTGGCAACCCTGGGTTCCAATTAAAAGTGAGAGAGATAGAATGGAGGGAGACAAGAGAGAGACTTGCTTAAGCAGAGAACAGAGTCAAAAAAGGCTTTTGTAGTTGAAGTTTTAGCAAAACTATGTCCATTAAATTGTGTTGGAGAAATGGCTTTGTAGAAAGACGGAAAAATATAAGCTACTGCCAGGCTCTCCGTATCCAGTTGAGTCATTATGCCAGTGAAAGGCTAGCAGAAGTATTATTATTATTATTATTATTATTATTATTATTATTATTATTATTATTATTGCTTACCTGTGGGAGAAGAATGAAAAGTTCTAACCCTGAAATACTGTAAGAACCACGTAGGAATTAAGCAGTCTTTTTCCTCAGTGAGACTTTGGGCAAATCAGTGTTGCTTTTCTGAATCTTGTAAAGAGCATGGAGCAGTGGGATGGCGGGTGGGGGCAGAATCCTCTAAGCTATATCCCAGGCGATAACAGAAAAGTGCTTAACTTGAGCATGAAAGTAATTATATTAAAGAAGGCATTAAATGCATATTTGAACCAAGGTTGTCAAGGACTCGGGGTGAGTTTGCCTTTGTGAGAAAAGGTTGCTTGCTTCATTAAAACTGGAATCCCAGCTTTACCCTTGATTTGTTCCTTTTACAGTTTCATCCTTTCATCATTTTTTTTATTTAATTCAAAGAGTATTTGCCTTTCCAGGGCTTGAGAGTAGGTCTGAAATGGTCAAAACTGGAACCTGGAGGAGAGTTACTCAACAGAGGCCTTAAAACTCAAAACGGGTTTAGTGAAAGTCCAGAAGCTTGGATTTTATGGAAGGAAACTAATGAACTCTGGGGCAGATTGGGTTGTTGTAGCATTTTTCTCTTGATGTTTCACCTGCATCTATGGCAAGCATCCTCAAACCTCCCAACCTCTAAGGATGCTTGTCAGAGATGCAGGCGAAACATCAGGAGAGAATGCTTCTAGAAAATGGCCATATAGCCTGAGAAACCTACAACAACCCAATGGTTACTGTGGGGCAGTAATAATCTGGGCAGATTTATTTGGGAACTTGGAGTGCTGAGTGTTTCTGAAGTAGGATCCCATGACATGTAAATTTATACAGTAAATGAAATTCCTTGCCTATAATCAAAATAAAAACATCACCAACGTAGCATTACCTTGCTTTGGCGAACAGGTTTAGGTGGCATGTGGCGGAAAAGTAGAAAGATTGTGCTGTTAGTTTTTACCTTTGGTAATCATGCACTACTGTAACGCCCTCTACATTGGCCTTCCTCTGTCGGTGATCTGGAAGCTCAAGTTGGTACAAAATGCAGCTGCTCGGCTTCTTGCGGAAATTCCGATGAGATGCCACATAACACCAATCTTACTACAGCTGCATTGGTTACCAATTGAGCACCGCATCACTTTCAAAGTGATGGTACTTACCTTTAAAGCCTTGCATGGTCTGGGGCTGATGTACCTGAGGGACCCCCTCACCCCCTACCAACCCCAGAGATCCCTCTGTTCTGATGACCAAGATTTGTTGGAAATTCCCAGTGTCAAGACCTTGCATCTAACAGCAACCAGACGCAGAGCCTTTACAGCAGTGGCACCATCACTCTGGAATACTCTGCCACCTGAAGTCCATGCCTTGTGGGACCTATCAGCTTTCCGCAGGGCATGTAAGACATATCTGTTTCGACAGACCTTTGATCTTTGATATTGTTGTTTTTAAATTGTTTTTAAATTGTTTTAAATTGTTTTAAATTTTTTAAAATTATGTTAGATTTTTGCCTGTTCTTATAAGCCACTCCGAGCCCCAGGGGAGTAGCGGCATATAAGTTTGAACAATAAATAAATAAATAAATAAATAAATAAATAAAATTTTAAGACATTGCCTTTTTATGGGACAAGCCCCAAAAAGCCTCAGTGCTAGCAAACTACATCAGCTTCCAGCTTTGAAGGAAACACTTTCCGCAGAGAATTTAAGAAGCAGGGATGGAAAAAATATTCAAAATATGGTTGAAATATATGTTTCTTGAGTGTTGGGAATCTTAGACTGGTGAGAATCTTGTAATTTGGGACTTATTCAGCACTGAATTTCAATTTGGCTACTCTTTTCTTTCTCACTCTCTTTTTGTGTGCAGAAAACTTTATTTTCTGTGGAAGATACAAGAGTTTTGCAAAGAAAAATTATTTGCATAAAATATTATTTTTATGCAGAAAATTCAGTTTCTTGCACACACACACACACACACTGTTTCACATGTATATTTTGTGCTGTATGTTCCTACTGAAAGCTGCCTTCAAAAAGTATGATGTTTGTAATTTAGAACTCCTCTTGAGGTCCCAGTTATAATCAGGTGGTTCCTATTCAAGTGCTGACTGGACCTGACCCAACTTCACTTCTAAAACAGGATATATTTATTTGTCGTGTCAGGGCAACCAGTCAATTGTATTACATTTCTAACAGAACAAAACAAAACAAACAGACAAAACACAACATTTGCAAGTTTGGTAGTTGATTAAATGTCCTTTGACCAGTAGCTGGCCACTTGGAGTGCTTCTGGTGTTGCTGCAGGATGAGATTGAGTATGTGAAATGTGGTATATGAAGGATTGTATGTTTTCTGCTGCTTCAGAGGGTAGGAATTGAACTAATGGATTCAAATTACAAAAAAAGAAATCCCATCCAAACGTTAGGAATAACTTTTAACAATATCAGTTATTTGTCAATGGACTAAATATATCTCAGAGTTCAGCGACTTGGAAGGCGCTGAACAGACTGTGCTCCGGCACCATGAGATGCAGAGTCAACCTTAAGAAATGGGGCCACAAAGTGGAGTCCACGACATGTGAGTGTGGAGAAGAGCAAACCACAGACCACCAACTACAATGCAATCTGAGCCTTGCCACATGCACAATGGAGGCCCTTTTTATAGCAATGCCAGAGGCACTCCAAGTGATCAGCTTCTGGTCAAAGGATATTTAATAGAATGCCAAGTTTTTAAATGATGTGTTTCTTAAATACATTACAACCGTGCCCTTGGTTCGTTCCTAATATGATAAATAAATAAATAAATCTCAGAGTTTCTTTTACTGGATGCTTTTGTTCAGATGTTAGATAGCTGCTTCTCAGGAGTGCTTTCACAATACATTCCTACATAGAAGTTGAGATAGATGAAACTTGCAGTTCCCTTCCAACACTATTATTCTTTGCTTCATTGTAGAGATTGACTATACTTATTTATTTATTTACACCCTTCTCAACCCTATGTGATATGTACATACAATATAATATATTATTAGCATAGCACAATATTAGTATTATATATTACTATATTGTACTATACCACTGTACTGTAATATTATTAGTAATACAACATGTAATATAAATATATAATTATTATATTGTATTATTATTAGTATTATATTGTATTGCATTATAATATTATTATCAATATTATATGTCTATACACTATATTATAATATTAGCACAGCACAATATTAGTATTATATATTACTATATTGTTGTTGGGGGGGGGGCTCCCAACTGATGACCCAGGAGACATGCTAGAACCCTGGCTCCTCTCCTTCACTCTGGCTCCAGAGGGTCAGTTGGTGCTGGGGGAAGGGGGTCCTAACCAAGACATGCTAGAACTCTGTCTTCCTGGCTCCTCTCCTTCACTCTGGCTCAAGAGCATCAATTGGTGCTGGGGAAGGGGGTCCCAACCAATGACCCAGGTAGAACTCTGTCTTCCTGGCTCCTCTCCTTCACTCTGGCTCAAGAGCATCAATTGGTGCTGGGGGAAGGGGGTCCCAACCAATGACCCAGGAGACATGGTAGAACTCTGTCTTCCTGGCTCCCCTCCTTCACTCTGGCTCAAGAGCATCAGTTGGTGCTGGGGGAAGGGGCTCCCAACCAATGACCCAGGAGACAAGGTGGGACTCTGTCTTCCTGGCTCCCCTCCTTCACTTACCATATATACTTGTGTATAAGTTGACCTCCTGTATACGGGTAGGTATTGGGGCCTTAATTATGGATTTTGATGTGACCTGCAGATAAATCGAGAGTTATTCCACAGAGAAGGGAAGTGCCAATGATTCAAAAAGGCATTACACCATGTTACTCAGAGAAGAGTATGAGTCATTTTTTATATATATAGGAGTTAAGGGACAGTATTCTGATTTTACTGTTGAGACGCTAATGATTGTTATACGGATGTTTAATGATTTATGTTACAATTGTTTTTAATTGCCCTATACTTGTCTTGTGATGTTTTGTATTGATGTTGTTCACCGCTTTGAGTCGCCTGAGGGCTGAGAAAAGCGGTATATAAATAAAGTAAGTAAATAAATAATATTGTCTCTTATAAAAAAAACAACAAAGAAGAAGAAACCATCTCCTTCTCTGAGTTGAGAGGGAAAAGGCAAGAGTTTACTTTCTCCCTGGAGAACCTTTGCAGGGAAGTGTTAAAGAGCTAGTCCTTTTGAGGGGAAGAGGCAACGAGCTGTGACACCCATTTCCTATCCAGGTATTAAAAAAGGACCAAAGCAGCTGCACAGTGGAAACAGTGTGTAGCAGGGGTCCTCAAACTAAGGCCCAGGGGCTGGATACGGCCCTCCAAGGTCATTTACCCAGCCCTCGCTCAGGGTCAACCTAAGTCTGACAGCAACCCTATCCCATCAGCCAAAAGTAGGTCCACACTTCCCATTGAAATACTTGTTGTTGTTGTTCATTCGTTTAGTCGTCTCCGACTCTTCGTGACCTCATGGACCAGCCCACGCCAGAGCTCCCTGTCGGCCGTTACCACCCCCAGCTCCCTCAAGGTCAGTCCAGTCACTTCAAGGATGCCATCCATCCATCTTGCCCTTGGTCGGCCCCTCTTCCTTTTGCTCATTGAAATACTAATAAGTTTATATTTGTTAAAATTGTTCTTCATTTTAATTATTGTATTGTTTTAAAGTGTTTTTTGCACTACAAATGTACAGTGAGCATAGGAATTCATTCATGTTTTTTTCGAATTATAATCCGGCCCTCCAACAGTTTGAGAGACTGGGATCTGGCCCTCTGTTTAAAAAGTTTGTGGATCCCTGGTGTATAGGGTCAGTGTGGCTTTTACGTTCTTCTGGGATAGACTAAGCTCTCAAAAGCAGGTTCTTTTTAATAAAGTACAGTATTCACATTGACTTATTGATAAATTGAACCAGGTCTTTGAGACTGGTTGTCAGACTAAATTTTCCAGACTTATACATGAGTATGTTCGCCACCCCCCCTCCAAAAAAAATTAATAATCTGGGGACATTGCTTTTGCTCAGATGTAAGATGGCTGCTTCTCAAGAAAGCATTAGCAGTGGGTTGGGATAGATCAGTGGTCCTCAACCTATGGGTCCCCTGGTGTTTTGACCTACAACTCCCAGAAATCCCAGCTAGTTTACCAGTTGTTAGGGTTTCTGGGAGTTGAAGGCAAAAAACATCTGGAGACCCACAGGTTGAGAACCACTGGAATAGATGGACCTGCAGTTCCCTTCCAGTTCTATTCTTCTATGATCCGTACAGGTTCATATAGGCCATTTAGCAGATCGTTTGTCTTGATCATTTCAGTCTGCTATAAGTCAGCTGTCCCTTCATCTCTGACCGAGTTTGACATTTGCTTCCATTTTATTCTTTTTGAAATTAAGTTCATCTCTGCCTTGTACCAATTTCCTAATGGAGCTTCTCTTTTTCACCTCTCTTCCAAATTAACTGCAACGGTCACATTTGCTTCCCAGCTTCTTTCCCCGATGGCAAAGACTGCTCTGAGAAGGAGGCTGTTGGATTATGACTGATCAATATCACAGCAGCCCAACCACCAAAGTGCCCCAAACCAATGCTAATTGAGATCCCAACTTACACGATGCAGATCAGAGAGGAGCTGAGAAATCCATCAAAACAGATGAAAATGAAATATATATCCCTGAGGACTCTCTGGCTTTTTCCTGGTGTCTGAGTTTGCAGTGCTGCATAATGAAGAGAAAAGCTTCGCTGGCTATTGTTAATTGCAAAAGAGAGGGTTTTTAGAATGCAGGGACTGTATCACCAAAAAGACAGAGCATGATGAACAATTGCAGTGTAGATTTTTCATCTGCACATATTAATGCAAACAGTGGCACAAAATAAGCTCATGATACCAAAACAATGGGCCCAATACTTGCATGTCAGAAACTGACATGAGAGAAGCCTCCTCACAGGATTGCAAGACATCCGGGTGTCCCCTGGGCAAGTCTTCGCAGACGGCTGATTCTCTCGCCACAGAAGCGACCAGCAAGCAAGCAAAACAACGCCGGGAAGTAGCAGCCAATAGTGAAAGGACCAAGGCAGAGTCATCTCCAGCTCATCCCTGTTTGGGTATCAGCCAGCATGTCAATGACTTAAATCTAGAAATAGTTTTCTAAGATCTACAGAGACACTCGCTGGAACACCTCAGCAAGCGAGAGTCCAAAAGTGGCAGGCTCAAACCCAGAACCTCAACCAATGGCTGATACCAAATGAGAGACTCCCCCTGGGCACACAGAGGACTGGGCGACCTGGAAGGCACTGAACAGACTGTGCTCTGGCACCACGAGATGCGGAGCCAACCTTAAGAAATGGGGCTACAAAGTGGAGTCGTCGACATGCGAGTGTGGAGAGGAGCAAACCACTGACTACTTGCTGCAGTGCAGCCTGAGCCCTACCACATGCGCCATGGAGGACCGTCTTGCAGCAACACCAGAGGCACTCCAAGTGGCCAGCCACTGGTCAAAGGACATTTAACCAACTACCAAACTCACAAGTTTTGTATTTTGTCTGTTTGTTTGCTTTGTTATGTTAGAAATGTAATATAATGGACTGGTTGCTCTGACACGACAAATAAATAACAAATAAATAAATACAGAGTCAAATTTTCTTAATCTGGATTGCTACCTCAGATTCTGAGCAACAGGCATCTCTAGTATCAATACTGAATCTGGTTTGCAAGAGTTCAGCACACATTCATGGGATGTATCCAAAGCAATCCTGTTCTGAGTTTTTCAACAATTTTGAATGTGCAGACCATTCTAGTCTAGAGCCCTTGGTGGTGCAATGGGTTAAAGCCTTGTGTTGGCAGGACCACTGACCAAAAGGTCAGCAGTTTGAATCTGGAGAGCAGGGTGAGCTCCCATCAGTCAGCTCCAGATTCCCATGCGGAGACATGAGAGAAGCCTCCTACAGGAAAATATTTGGGAGACCCCTGGGCAATGTCCTTGCAGATGTCCAATTCTTTCACACCAGAAATGATTTGCAGTTTCTCAAGTTGCTCCTGATATGAACCCCACCTCTTTAAAAAAATGTTTTCCATACAGTTGAATAACTGGTGTTTGCTATAGCATGTGGTATTTCTTGTCAGCAAACATTAGTTTTAGAAGTAACCACTTTTCAATCTGAGCTCAGAAGAGGAAGAACACAAAGTAGACCAAACCAGGGAGAAGTGGCCTGATGGAAATTGTGGAGATGTTTTCATTCATTAATCCCACTCCTATGGGAAACCTTGCTCATATGATTATAGGATTCATAATAGTGATAGAAATGGTTAATTCTACAACCCAGGTTATTGGGGCAGGCAGGCAAACATTCTCATGGCCAATTCCTATTCTGGATTGTTCTAAAACTGAGAACCAGTTTTTGTATGGTTTTACTAGGGGTGCATCTACACTGTTTGACATAATTTTGATTGTCATGGCTCAATGCCTTCACGAATGTTGAAGTTTAACAACATCTTTAGCTGAAGAGTGTGGATGCCTCACCAAATTAGAAATCCCCAAATTCCATAATATTGTGCTCTAGTTAAAATGAGATCAAACAGCATCAGTTCGATGGTTAGACCACATCTGGAATATTGTGTCCAGTTCTGGGCACCACAATTCAAGAGAGATATTGACAAGCTGGAATGTGTCCAGAGGAGGGCGACTAAAATGATCAAGGGTCTGGAGAACAAGCCCTATGAGGAGCGGCTTAGAGGAGCTGGGCATGTTTAGCCTGAAGAAGAGAAGGCTGAGAGGAGATATGATAGCATGTATAAATATGTGCGAGGAAGCCACAGGGAGGAGGGAGCAAGCTTGTTTTCTGCTTCCTTGGAGACTAGGACGCGGAACAATGGCTTCAAACTACAAGAGAGGAGATTCCATCTGAACATTAGGAAGAACTTCCTGACTGTGAGAGCTGTTCAGCAGTGGAACTCTCTGCCCCGGAGTGTGGAGGCTCCTTCTTTGGAAGCTTTTAAACAGAGGCTGGATGGCCATCTGTCAGGGGTGATTTGAATGCAATAATCCTGCTTCTTGGCAGGGGGTTGGACTGGATGGCCCATGAGGTCTCTTCCAACTCTTTGATTCTATGATTCTATGATTCTATGGTATAAATGCAGCCTAGGCCTCAAGATCAGGGTCTGAATCCTTGCTCATTCATCGAAACTCAGGATGCTTCCAGACAGCCTCATAATTCGGGACAAATAAGTGGGGCAAAAAATTAAGGTACCTGACAGCAAGTCCAAACACAAAACTGACAGTCCTAGTAAATGCTCCTCAGCATCCTGACACATTTGTTTGTAACAGATTTTAGAAATCCACAAGATGTATATGGGACATCCGCTGGAAGTTTACTTTTATTTTTGTTAAAAAAAAATCACTCTCTGAGATGTGCTAAATCTTATAAACACTGATGAAAGTATTTGAATGTGCTAACAAGGAGATTTCTTGTCATTATTGTACCTCCTCACCCTCCTGTTACCTTTACTTTTTTCCCCTTGAACCCCATTTCCCTCTGGGATCCCTTCCCTGCCATAGAATCATAGAATCAAAGAGTTGGAAGAGACCTCATGGGCCATCCAGTCCAACCCCCTGCCAAGAAGCAGGAATATTGCATTCAAATCACCCCTGACAGATGGCCATCCAGCCTCTGTTTAAAAGCTTCCAAAGAAGGAGCCTCCACCACATTCCAGGGCAGAGAGTTCCACTGCTGAACGGTTCTCACAGTCAGGAAGTTCTTCCTCAGAAATTCCTGACTGTTCAGATGGAATCTCCTTTCTTGTAGTTTGAAGCCATTGTTCCTTGTCCTAATCTCCATGGAATCAGTAAACAAGCTTGCTCCCTCCTCCCTGTGGCTTCCTCTCACATATTTATACATGGCTATCATATCTCCTCTCAGCCTTCTCTTCTTCAGGCTGAACATGCCCAGCTCCTTAAGCCGCTCCTCATAGGGCTTGTTCTCCAGATCCTTGATCATTTTAGTCGCCCTCCTCTGGACACATTCCAGCTTGTCAATATCTCTCTTGAATTGTGGTGCCCAGAATTGGACACAATATTCCAGATGTGGTCTAACCAAGGCAGAATAGAGGGGTAGCTTTACTTCCCTAGATCTAGACACTATGCTCCCATTGATGCAGGCCAAAATCCCATTGGCTATTTTTGCCGCCACATCACATTGTTGGCTCATGTTTAACTTGTTGTCCACAAGGACTCCAAGATCTTTTTCACACGTACTGCTCTCAAGCCAGGCATTGTCCCCCATCCTGTATCTTTGCATTTTGTGTCATCATCCACTGTGTATATTCAAGCTCTGTTTAATTTCATAAACATCAGAACAAAAGAACGGTTGCAGAGTTCTCCTGGGAATTTATTTCCAATTGTGCTTCCATTTAGCTACCTGTGTGGCCATGGCTCCATGTGTTTACAGCTCTCATCAGCTGTTTTGGGATTTTAAAAGGTGGACATGCATTGGAGCAGTCCACACTAGCATATAGGAACAAACCATCATCACCACCACCACCACCACCACCAACATCTTTATTTATATCCTGCCCCATCTTCCTGAAAGGACTTAAGGTGGCTTACAACATAAACAAATACAATGAATAATATATGAAAAGGAAAAATAAACCAGATAATAACATGACAAATCAATATAAAGACAAAACAAAATAAAACAAATCAAACAATAGGCAGTATAAAACATTAGTTAAAACACAGTGATTCCTATAAATTAAATAAAAGTTAAATAAAAGGCAAAATGCCTGAGTCGAAGTATATCTATATAATAAAGACCTCGTCCACATTTAGGGGGTGTTAACTAATCATTGCCAAAGGCCTGATTGAACAGTCGGGTGTTCAAATCTTTCTTAAATGTTGTGAGGGTGGTTGCTTGTCCAATCTTCCTGAGGAGGAAGTTCCAGAGTCGCATCACAGGGATGTACAGTGATGCAAATACATGCATTTTTTCAGCTAAAACTGGATTTTCAGCACACTTTTCAAACATTTTTTTTTGGCTGTTAATGCAATCTAGTGTGTATTCTTGGCAAACATCATTTAGCCACTCCCCCTTCTATCCTGGTTTCTTCCGCATTTTAGGGCCTGTGTAGAAGGACCCTCAATGTAATTTTTTTAAAAAAAATCTGTAATAAAAATCATAACAAATTGTGCTTCTGGAAATTTGCAATTTTGATTTATTCAAAAATAATCTAGGCCTAATGTAGCCTGTGGTGAATATTTGGCCACACATTGTTGCCTAGGCCACTAGAATTTACCCACTCATGCCTTAATTTGGATTTCAATTTTCTGAAGCACAATTGTCATTTCCTCCTAAATGGATGTAGCCCAAAGTTACAATGTAGTGATATGATCCATATAAAATATAACTCACAAGTTTATTGCTATGATAACACAAAAATTGATACAATATGTTTCATCATATAAGCAGGTAATATTTCTTCCTGGACCTGTTGAGTGATGGCCAACCCAAGTTCATATGGATACATTATACAAGATCAGAAAGCAGGCCATAAGGCCAGAGCCATGTTGGGGGTAGCAAGGGGTTTTCTTGTTTTGTACACCTGCAAAGCTTATACACAGTCAACTGGAACAATAGGATTGCATTAAATAAATAAATTAAGAGACTAACTTGGAAACCTGGATTGTTTCTGATGTGCAACCCAAGAAGTAATTCCTTTCTCAAATTACTTCCATCTCTTTGCTGTCAGATTGAAGTTTTTCTCTTTATCAGCCTAAAGCTATATTTCTTCAAACCATTGGAAGCAGTCCTGTTTAATTACACCAAGATCTCAATTTGGTGGACAGTCTCTTCGTTCAATAACTGAAAGCTCAGTCTTTGTTTACCATTTTTTATTCAAGACCTAATCACTGATGAAACTGAATAATTCTTTGAGACAATATATTGACTTACCATTTCATCTTTTCCCTTCTTCTCAGTAACCTGCCCTCAGGGACTAGGGGGAAGAAGTCTATAAGAAGTCTATTATTATTCCCTCTACTCCTCCTTCATCTTCTTCTCCACTTTCCTCCTCCACATTGCCCCTTACCTCTTCCTCCTTTTCCTCCTCCTTCTTTTCCTCACCCTTGAGCATAATGACCTTCTAGAGTTCCAAAAGTCAAGTGGAACGCAGTTTGGGGAAGATCCATTGTTCTAATCACAGCTGCTCCAAGACCATATTGTCAGTGAAATGACAAAGAAATTAGTAGCTCATTTTGTACAATGTGAACTTTCTCTTTCACTCACATTCTCTCTCTCTCTCTCTTCCTCTTGATGAGAACGTTCCCTTTGATAAATCAGCCATCATACCTTATTGCCATGCAGAGACTTGGGTGGGGGGGGGGGATGTCAACAACATTTCTTTTCTGAGTCTTCTGAAAGCAATCAAATTTCACTGCCACAAAAAGGTAATGCTTAATTTCCCTCCACCCCACCCCCACCCTCTTCCTTTTCTCCCCTGTTTTTCTGGCACAGAGAAAGTTAAAAGAGGACATATCTTTTCAAAGCTACAAAAATTGATTGGACTTGCAACAGATGAGGCTCCAGCAATGAATAAGATAAAGAGCGGATTCGGCACATTATTGCAAGAGGAGATCTCATCGGTGCGTACCATTCCCCGCCTTGCACACAGACTTCAATTAGCAGTTAAGGATGTGTTGAAATATGTTGAAGAATTAGTCATTTCGGAGGCTTCAGAAGGGAAACTAAACTAGAGTGTGTTTGTAGTCAGCCAAAAAGGAAAGGGGGAGTGGGGGCAGAGGGAAAGAAAGAAAAGAAATTCTGCAAGAAGTAGCTGATTGGGCATTTGTAGCATCATTGGAGCGTCTAAAGAACAGCCCAGTCACAAAGATGTGCTGATTAGCTCACAGTTCCAGGACAGTAAAGTCTGTTTTAAGGTTGCAGAAATTGCAACTTACACATGTCTCATTTTATAGTGATGCCATATTGTGGCAAAAAAATAAAAAGCAGGAGAACTTCAGAAAAAAATGACCTCCAGGGAGAGGTGGAGCTGCTAGTCAACCTATATCTTGCCTCCCAAGCTTTAATACACTTTAAGTTTACAAATGGATCTTGTAGTGCCTTTGAGACTAACTGACAGGAAGAAGTTGGCTGCACAAGCTTTCATAGACCAAAGCCTACCTTATGTTGTATCTAATGAAGTAGACTTAAGTCTATGGATGTTTATGCCACCAACATCTTTCAATTAGTCTCAAAGGTGCTACAAGATACCTTTCCATACTCATCCAGATTAATATGACAATCTGTTTGAACACTTCAGTTCCAATTACCTCCATCTCAAGTGTTGCAATCTATCTCCTTAATATATCTGTTTGGTAAGTCACAAAATACAAATTCCCATTACCACTGATGATTTCATCCACTGAAATCATATGACTGAGTTATACCAACTTGGACCAAATGACCTATCTCAAAGTTATTCTGGTTAAAACTCATAGGACAGCCGTGATCTTATTTCAGCTCACCACACTTCCTCTCATATAATATTATGTAATTGGATGTTTGATAGTTACGACTACCTGGAGTGAATCAGAATCAGAACATACAATCTCAGAAAATTTGTGTTTTCATTTCTATTACAGGCCCCAAGGGTTGAATATTGTTTGATTAAAACTACATGGTCATTTGGAAGATCAGTGAGTCACATTACTTGAATTAATCAACTTGGATTATCTTCTTACTTGAGATATTTATATTTATGTTTATAGTCTGAGTCATCCAAGGTAGTTTGTGGTAAGAAAAAAAAGACATAGATCAATTTCTTAACCCCACCTAAAATAAACTATTGTATTCATTGCTGAGTGCTCAGTAAACACTTGTACAAATCCCATTTACTCAGTTGGTTTACTCTGGTTCAGATTAGAAACTGGATTTAGCTTAAGTTTGTCAAGAATTAATCAAGCCAAAACGTGTAAAAAATAAAATGTGTGAACAAAGAAGTTTAGCTTGACAACAGCAGCAGTAAAGTTATCCTAAAAATCAAGTCTCAGAGAAAACTAAGGATAGAATCACCAACACCCTACAATGCTTTCTTAGATATGAATGTGCAACTAATTATTGGCTTGACACTTCAAACCTACCTTAATAGACAGCAGATACATTGCACATTCAGTTTTTTTCAGGGTGCAGGAGGAGGATCTTTCCAGTATCCACTTGACAGCAAGCATAGCTATGATGAGGAATTGTAACAAAAGCACTGCTTTTGACGGTTGTAACTTCAAGCTGCTTCTGCAGGGCCATTTAATCCAGAGTGTCAGTTTAAGAGAACTAGTTTGCTCTGGAGTTCCTACAAAGGAATCCTGGGAACCGGGTGTAAGATCCAAGAGAGTCCACATTCACTGAATCTTTCAATCCACATTTGGCTCAAGATTACTTGGCTCCATCAAAACCCAGAATTTTGTGTATTTTACTTTCCTCCTGGCAAACAGCTTCACAGTAATGTGGTGAAACATTGCATTCTCATGGGGATGAGAAGATTTTTCTAAAATATAGAAAAATAACACTAGAAAATTCACCCAAACACTCTGTGTTGTTCCGAGAGAAAACTTTTTAAAAGTTTCATGCTCATCTGTGAGAATGAATGAAACGATGATTTAGTTGTCTAGAAAACAAAACTTGAAGAAGCAGTGAAGGAAAGTAACTTTCCATTTACTCTCAAAAGGAAAGAAAGTTAAAATAACTGCAACTTCCAATCACCAGAAGCCAACATAGAACACACCTTACTTCCCTGTGGAGACATTGCTGATAGTATTTAAAGAATCAAGATTTTTGACATACAGTTTGAGCATCCCTTATCCGTAATTCCAAAATCTGAAATAATAATAATAATAATAATAATAATAATAATAATAATAATAATAATCTTTATTTGTACCCCGCTCCATCTCCCCAATGGGGACTCGGTGCAGCTTACATGAGGCCAAGCCCAAAACAATAATTAATACCCCTAATTCCAAAATTGTCTCCATGGGTGGCTGAGACAGAGACACATTTGCTTTCTGATGGTTCAACATACACAGCCTTTTCATGCAAAAAACTATTTTAAAATTATATTATTTAAAATCACCCACCAGGCTTTGTGTATATGGAGCATATATGCATATCATGCTTAGACTTGGGCCTAATCTTCAAGATATCTCATTGTGAACTTATATGCAAATACAAATATTTCAAAATCCAAAATGCTTATGTTTCCAAACATATCAGATAGACAACCTGTGTCTTAATTTGATTATATTTGTTGCTACTCAGGAGTGTACACATATTTGCCATTATCATGTCTTAATAGTCTTCTTCAGGATTGTAATACAACTCTATATATCTCAGAACATTGTTACCCTTATTTATTATATGGTCACTTCAATTCCAATCTGTAATGATATTTACAGCATATTACACAATACGATATTTATGTGACAATCTGTGTGTCTTTCAAAAGCATTATAATTGTGTGTTCCTAGAAGGTTATTTGGGGAGAAGGGTGTTTTTAATCATGCTTTTTATTATATATCAAGGAACATAATTGTAAGAATGGAAAACATTGCATTATGTTATCATTAAATTTGTCATTCCAGGAAGCAGTAAACAAAAGCCAATTCTGCATGGATTGATTGTCATGTTGATTTGCTTCTCTAAACGGAACTAAAGTTGTAAATTTATATACATAAACTTTATCCCAGCCCTCTCTCTCTCTATCTCTCTTTGTTTGCGTGTATGAGTGTGAGGAAACTAATATGGAATTAGGGAAGCATTGTTTGCTTTTCTGTATCTAACAATCAACAGCAGCAGCATTTTCAAATGATTATCCATAAGTATTATTTTCAGCTCCTGAATTTCCTTTGTCTGATCATCATCTTGTTTCTTTTGTACTTGTTCATAATTCACCTCTCTGGTACGTTGTTGCTCACTTTGAAAGTTTCATTCTCTTAATTTTTGGTTTTATTTTGTTTCTGTCTCTGTTTTTCTGCTTTTTGTTTTTTGGTGTAGGTGGTGGTTGAATGTCTTCATTTTTTCACTGTCTTCCCCTAATTCGTTCCTTTCCTTGGATTCAGCTATTTCTTTCCTAAACACAACTTTAACTCCAACACTTAATAGTTTTTCCCCTTTGCCAACACGCATGGTCCCATCTACCAAACCATAACCTTGACTTCCTTCCCTTATTTTGTATCCTTTGTTCCTGATCTCACTCAGCTTAATGTTTATGGAGGAAAACTAGGGAGTAGGCACACACTATAGTCATTTTAAATTTCATTTTTTCTTTCTCTTCTGCTATCTCCTTGGCTGAACAGAAATGCTATACTTCATTGATTCATGCTAACACATAGTTCCTTGCAGCAACTCTTTCCCTTAAACCCTTCCCATCCACCTCTCCTCCATTATTCCCTGCAGATAATTTTGCAACTTCTTTCATACTTAAATGTAGACTATTATAATTCCCCATGCTGGTTTAGCCATGCTGGTGGGGGAACGACTTCTTTGATGGTTTCCTGGGAAGTTAATGCCAATATAAGTCCATTGGACATTTTTTGCCATAATAGAATGTGTCTTGGAGCCTATCTAAGGCCTCCCCAACCCTTAGTTCTTTCTCTCTTGGAAAACTTGACTGACTCACCCATCTCTTCTACATTGTGATGTCTACCATTTACGTCAAGGGTGGGTAGGAATTTTCTCCCATTGAATGCCTACCCATACTGATCTTAGGGAACATGGATAATTGGGTTTGAATGGTTTCCTAAATAGCTGGTCACTCATAGGGAGCAGGCGAGTGAATCGTATTGGGTGAACATCTAAGGTACCCACATTTGGATGGAAGAGAGTCCTGTTAGAATTGCCTCCTTGGGTCACTGGACTAGGGAGATGAGGAGAGAAACTTTTTTGGGGTGCCTTTGGGTGCCTTTTTTGGCATCCCTATTATGTTGTTTGTTATCATCCATTTAGGAATGTATGGTGAACCACCCACTGTTATAAAGAAGACAAAATCCTGAAGAAGGGGAAGTCCCCCGAAACAAGTCAACCTCAACCCGGGGATCCTTGTCGCATTCTAATTTGGATAAGCATTAATATTTGGACAATACTTTGAACTGGACAGCAAACATTATAATTTGGACAATATTTTGAATTGGACAGCTATTTGAACTATTTGGACTTTATTTGGACTGCATTTTGAAGACTTTTTCAAGGACTACAAGATAGCCAAATAGCACTCAGACTTGTAATTTCTTTGTGTGGTTTATATTCATTCCTCACATTAAAGCCAAGCCATGCCATATTTTTCTTTAGAAAATTTCAAAATCAGACTTTAATTTTTGTTTCCACTTCTAGGAGGTTAGATGAGACATGCACAAACTTTGGCCCTCCAGGTGTTTTGGACCTAAACTCTGCCATTCCTAACAACCTACGGTTTTTGGTTGGGAGTCGAAGTAAAAAAAACTTGGAGGGCCAAAGTTTGCCCATGCCTAGTTTATATCATGCCTTGGTCATTTCTGCTTTGATTATTGTAACTTTCTTTGACTAGTCTTCCATTATCTCACCTTAGGTGGGATCCAGACAGGCCTTTATCCCAGGAGAATCCACATTTAGAAAATGTGATTTTCCTGTCCACACCCACCTCAGAAAATGTGTGCTTTCTGGGGTGGGTGTCCAGATGTTCTCTTGGGACTAGCCCTAAATAATGTCTGGAGGCCCTCCCTCCCCCCATGCCCCAGACCCCTTAGAAAAGTAATAAAAACTTACATGGCCACCATTACAAACCTCAGCTGGCTCTCCCGGCGCGTTGAAATGACACGCCAGGAGAGCAGGGAGGAGCAATTTTCCTCCCCCTCCCCCACTCTCCTGGCATATCATTTCTGTGTGCCGGGAGAACCAGCTGAAGCTTGTAATGCAGGCTGCAAAAGTTGGGGGGGGGGAATTCCCAAAGTTTGCTGGGCTTATTTAAACTGTGGGAATACTGTCTGGACTGCAGTATTCTGCAGTCCAGAACCGGAAATCATGGGTTTATCCCTCACCTTCCAAGAAGGCGTGGGATAAACCCACTATCTAATTAATTCACTACAAACCAGGGGCTTCATGGCTTGTAGTGAATTAATTCAGGACTGACCAGGTGCAGAGGCCTTCACTTGCTCAGCCTTCTCACACTGATACTGATAAAGAAGAGAGCAACCTTGATAGTGATTTAATGAGCAGGCAGGAATGTTTAGATTGGCGGGTCAGGAGGAGTTCGCGGTTAGCCAGCAAGAAAGAAGCCAGGTCGGTGAAAGGTCACCGTAATTCTTTCATGTTGGCAAAAGCGTAATGTTTTCA
Source organism: Anolis sagrei ordinatus (assembly GCF_025583915.1). Classification (NCBI taxonomy): domain Eukaryota; kingdom Metazoa; phylum Chordata; class Lepidosauria; order Squamata; family Anolidae; genus Anolis; species Anolis sagrei. The sequence continues at coordinate 10,435,349 of NW_026845477.1, read as the reverse complement.
TGTTGGCAAAAGGTATTTAGGCTTCTGGTTAACAAAGGGAAGGTGTCAGTTCAACGTGGCTTTTTGCATGAAAGCTTCTATGGAATAACCTTGGGCACGCTTTGGGCTTCCTGAATCGGGATTCTTGGGCCTTGTGTTTCACTGTTTTTACCAGGGACTCTTGTTTGACCATTGCTTAAGGGATTATGTTTTATGTTCTTACCTGAAGATCTTTAGAACTGTGTTTTGCATTTAACCTTTGTCTTTGGAACTTTGCATTGCTTATACTATGCTTTGACTTTGATTTTTCCTCAATAAACTACAAAATCTACAGCTTTTGTATGGTGGTGTTTAGGAGCAAGGTGAAGCCTACTCTGAGTTGCAACAACTGTTATGGTGGAACAAATCTCTCCCCTATGCTGATTGGGACTTTCTGATGCTGAGCAGAATTCTAGGAAATGTAGTTTAAGGCAGGGCCTTTTAAAATCTCTGGACTCTTCTCCTTCCCAAACTACATTTCCCATAATTCTGTGTTTTCTCTTTCTTTTCCCCAGATAACTCTGTTTCCTTCCTGTTGCATCCCTCTCCTAAAGACAAGAGGCCATTAATTATAGAGGGATGGCAGCCTTTTTGTCTTTGTTTTGCTTGCTTGTGCTGAAAATTAAACTGACTTTGAGAGGCTTCTGAGGTTTACAAAATTCAAACAAAAATGTATTGGGTAAGTTTTGATTCTTAAGTTTTTGGCATGGGCCATGCCCATGTGTTGTGTCATAAATATGAATGTAACAAATTTGTTCCAACTTACAAGGACTAGCAATAATTTTGCACAGCACTGTTATCTATCTCCATCTATCTATCCATATACTTTAGATTGTACACTTTTGGCAGACAGAAATCTCTTGCAATCCAAGATGAGTTAACTTTATTTCATTTTATTTTATGTGATTTGATATCAATTTCATTGACAAATGATGCTGCATGCATAAATGTTGCTTTGCATTTGAAACATTTTTATCTCCTGCAATGCATTGGATTTATGTGTTATTGTTGTGTGCCTTTAAGTCATGTTTGACTAATAGCAACCCAATTTTTCTTGATATTTTTTTTCATGGAAGGTTTGCTTTTGTTTTCATCTGAGGCTGAGAGAATGTGAATTTCCCAAAGTCAACCAGTGGTCAAACTGGATTAAAATCCTGGTCTCTAGAGTTATAGTCCAATGCCTAAACCACTACACCACATTGTCTAAATATTTCTCATAGGAGATTGGAAAATTCCCCACAGCTTACATAATAATGTAAGGGTTTTTGTTTGTTCATTAATTGCAGATTAATAACATGGCTGATTCTAAATTCAAACCAGTGAATTCTCCTTTTAGGAAAGAGCAAGCAATGAGCCATTTGAAAATCAAAACGTGGAGTTCCCGAAACAAGCAAATCAGTAAGCCGGTCTCACTCGGAGCCATTTGTTCAATCCTGGTTTATGAAAGGTAACGGAAACTCGCTGCCTTTCTGGAAACAAATGTATCTCAACTCAGCTTCCATAAAGATTGACGGTGACTTAAAAATAGCCTGAGGTTAATATTATAAATCTTTCTAAAAGGGTTTTTTAGTGCATATTCTTCATGTCGGCATCAGACCAATCGCTCAAAGTGATGGTCTTTTAAGGGATGTCGAAACCAAACAGTGAAAATGACGGGGAAAAAATTTGAGGTTACTGCCCATATTTTCCTTTCCAGTGAACTTGAGAGAATTGTTCACCCAAGCTATGATATGTAGGAAAGCTGGAAATGCTATCGTGGAACTTGATAGAGTCAACAATGATTGTTATCATTGAAGAAGAGGGGAAAAGAGATTGAAACTTAAGCCTCTATGGTGCAGCTACACTGCAGGATTAATGCAGTTTGGCACCACTTTAACTGCTATGGCTCAATGGTATGGAGTCCTGGGAGTTATATTTGCACAATGCTATCAGCCTTTTCTGTCAAAGAGGAACTTTGCCTCATCAAACTATGAAGCCCAGGACTCCATAGCATTAAAGTGGTGACAAACTGCATTGATTCCACAGATGTATCCTAGGAAAGATTCTGTGTTTAATTGGTCAGCTTTAATGTCATTGTACTATTGCAGAAATGTGTGCCACCCAACAGTCCATGATGAAAAGTGGGATACAGGTGACTAAACAACATCAGAGAGTGGTCAAGGTGGCAAAAGTTAATAATGCAAAATGACCATAAAAGTTAGGTGCGACTGCCACATTTGCTTTTTTCCTAAGACCACTGGGAAAGGCAATATTTTGTCCTCTTCTGTCCTCTGCCCCTTTTCTAAAGCCAGCTTGTAGATCTGCAATGCTCTCTCCAGGTATTGCTGGAGTCTTCTTTGCATACGGCAGGGTTGTATATTGAAAAATGGTTTAAGGGAGCTGGATATGCTTCGTTTGGAGAAGAGAAGGCTAAAAGGAGGGATGGGACAGCCACATTTAAATGTATGAAATAATGTTATATCAAGGAGAGGACAAACTGGTTTTCTGCTGCTTTAGAAACTAGGACTGGTTCAAGTCACCACCGCCTTCTCGGTGGTGGCTCCTCGGCTGTGGAACACCCTTCCCGTGGACATCAGACTGGCTCCTTCCCTGATGATATTCCGCAGGAAATTAAAGACTTGGCTCTTCAAGAAGGCGTTCGAACAAGAAGTGCATTAATTGGTAAAGACGACAGGAATGGAACAACGGAAAATGATACTCGATTGTGGTTTAAACGATGAGACGACATGAATGGCTTTTTGTATTATTGATATTGTTGATGTTTTTGATGATAATGTTTTTGGTTATTGCTGGATTGATTTTTAGATTGTGTCTTGACTTTTGAACCTTGTTCTTCTATGTTGTACACCGCTGTGAGTCGCCCCCGGGTTGAGAACAGCGGTATATAAGCAAAGTAAATAAATAAATAAATAAATAAATAATAAGATTGGGAAAGGCATATGACAAACAGTTGTATATTCTCACGCAACCTATTCAACTTGTATGCAGAATGCATCATGCGATGTGCAGGGCTTGACGAATGCAAGGCTGGGGTTAAAATGGCTGGAAGAAACATTAACAACCTTAGATATGCAGATGATACCACTTTGATGGCCGAAAGTGAGGAGAAGCTGAGGAGCCTTCTTATCAAGGTGAAAGAAGAAAATGCAAAAACTTGGTTGCAGTTAAACATAAAAAAACAAGATTAAGGCAACAAGACTGATTGATAACTGGCAAATAGAGGGAGAAAACATGGAGGCAGTGACAGACTTTGTATTTATAGTTGAAAAGATTACTGCAGATGCAGATTGCAGACAGGAAATCAGAAGACATTTACTTCTTGGGAGGAGAGCAATGACCAATCTCAATAAAATAGTGAAGAGTAGAGACATCACACTGGTGATGAAGATCCACATAGTTAAAGCAATGGTATTCCCCTTGGTCACCTACAGATGTGAGAGCTAAATCATAGGGAAGGCTGAGCGAAGGAAGATAGATCTTTTGAACTGTGGTGTTGGAGGAAAATTCTGAGAGTCCCTTGGACTGCGAGAAGATCCAACCAGTCCATACTTCAGGGAAGAAATCCCAACTTCTCACTAGAGGCAAAGATGAAGTACTTTGGCCACATCATGAGAAGACAGAAAAGAGAATGATGCTGGCGGAAAAGGAAGGAAAAAGGAAGAGGGGCAAGCAAGGGCAAGATGGATGGATGGTATCCTTGAAGTGACTGGCTTGAATACGAAGGAGGTGGGGGTGGTGATGGCAGACAGGGAGCTCTGGCGTGGGCTGGTCCATGAGGTCACAAAGAGTTGGAAGCGACTGAATGAATAAACAACCACAACATCCTCTGCCCCTACTGAGTTAATGGAGTGCAACCTATTTTTGCACTTGAACAGAACTTGTCACACTTGAAGGAAGCTGAGAACAAAGGTGCAAAGTGGGAAGCTGAGAGAAAAACCAGGACCTTTTAGAGGCAGCTGAAAGGTGAGATTGCAGAGAGTTAATCAGGACTGTCCCTACCAAATCAGGAGATTGGAAGATATGGAAATGGCATTAAAAGTTACATAAATGTCAAGGGCTACAGCAAACTAGGTCCTAATGAATGAGTCAGAAAAGAAAAGTTTGAGGAAGAGCCAAACCATTTCTGGATATCTGTGTTTCTTTTCTTCCTAAACTTGTAAGCTTCTAGTTAATGTTGTGTCTTTTGGACACAAACACAAATAAATCATGATATATACAAAAAAAAAATCCCATTTTGCAATGTGTGCCACTTAGGAGGATGCTTCCTCATAAGACATACTCTGCTCCTCACAGGAGACACATTTATCTCTTGAAGCAGAAATAGATATGTCTGTGTGACCTATGAATTTACGGAACAAGGAATGTATAACTAAATGAAAGGCTGGTAGGAGAAAGATGGAGTAGCACCCAAACCAGTGGATTCCAATTACGAGAAATAAGAGTCTGTGTAAACATTGAGGAGAACTTTTTGTGTAAAGAAGTATTTGAAAGTGGACTCAACTGCCTTGGGAGGCAGCAGATTATACTACATGGGAGAAATTTCAGCAGTATTTGGATGCAAACCTTTTAGGGATGCTTTAGCTGTGGATTCTTTCATTATGCAGAGCATTGGACAAGATAGCAATGGTTTAAAATCAGTGTCTGGGACAGTACATTATCATACATATTGAGTTTTATTCCCGATTGCTGCTGCTGCTGCTGATGATGATGATAATAATAATAATAATAATAATAATAATATAATTTATTTGTACCCCACTATCCAAGGTGCAGCTTACATGAGGCTGAGCCCAAATACAACAATACAAGCAATAATAACAACAATACAAGCAATTAAAATAAAAACATAGACAATAAAATATGCAACAATTAACAATAAGACAACACACAATTAAAAATGTGGGAGGCCAAATGTAAAGTTTAAATTGGAAGTAATGCATGGGTGACAAGGTGAAAGTGGCATTTGTGGAAAACATACAAGCAGACCTAAAATGTAAAGTGCTTTGGAGGACAAAGTGCTACGGGATCATTATTCTGGGAAGGCAAACTGGAACAACCATGTCTTCAAACTCCTCCTAAAGACTGCCAGAGTTGGGACCTGCCTGATGTCCTTAGGGAGTAAGTTCCAGAGTCGAGGGGCCACCACCGAAAAGGCCCTCTCTCTCGTCCCCACCAATCGCGCTTGCGATGCAGGTGGGATCGAGAGCAGGGCCTCTCCAGATGATCGTAGAGATCGTGTGGGTTCGTATACAGAGATGTGGTCACGCAGGTAGGCGTTCAAATGCTTGGTCCCATAATCAGGTTTTGAGTTTCTTCCTAATGGACAGGAGGATGGTTGCCAATCTGATGTCACTGGGGAGAGAGTTCCACAAATGAGGGGCCACCACTGAGAAGGCCCTGATTTTTGTCCCCACCAGTTGTGTTTGTTTCCAGCTGCATTGTTGTTGGAAATGGCACTACTGACCCCGGAGATTTGTCTCCAAGGACATCAGAAAAATAAATGATTTCTTTCTCTCCTCATCAACCTTCCACAAATTCAGCAGAGAACCAGACTGTCAGATAGAACAGAAGGCATAGTTCGCCCTTAAAGTTTATTTTAATTTTTTTATTAAAAGTCTGCAGGTATGCGGTGATATGGATCAGCACATGAGCAGATGTAGTAGATATAGTCCAAGTTGAAATAGTTGTGTTGATTCCGATGGCATGAAGACACCCCTCCCACATTTTGATCTCTATTAGTTGACAAAGCTATTGCTCTAAATGCTAACAGCATGGAAAGTTAATTTTTGGACTATAGTCCCCCAAATTCTAGGAATTGAAAATGTATTTTTTTAAAAGCTCTGCTAGCATTCTGTGTCCAAAGTCTCATTGGCTGCACTACAAAAATATATTGATTTTTCAATAAGTTTATTTTCTGAAATGACCAGCAGAATTTTATACCTTCAGTTAGAAGAAGGAAGAAATCCTGGTACTTTACCAAAATAATAATAATAATAATAATAATAATAATAATAATAATAATAAATTTATTTATACCCCGCCACCATCTCCCCAAGGGACTCGGAGTGGCTTACATGAGGCCAAGCCCAACAATACATCAATAAAAACAAAAAAGCAATAAACAAAAACAATAAATCCTTCTTCCAATTTACTACTATAACTTATATTTGAGGTCTATAATACTGGTCTATGGTACCAGTCTTAAATTCTGTTCTTCCTTATTCCTACAAGGTTTCTATTCAACGGAGTATCAACTATGAAGTCCGTGGTCCTTCTTTAATTTACATGAGCATTATATATTTATGAATCTGCAATTTCTTTTGGAAGCCAGTTGGGTGTGCTGTCTACATACTCTTTCACTATTGTATAGAAAGCAAAGAGAGCCAGGATTTGGTTTGGGTGTGTGATTGACAACAGACAGATATTGCTACACAATTAAAGCAAATGCCAGTGTACCATGGGACAGCTCTATTAGCCCTGCAAAGTCATTGTACGGGCAAAGGGGGCGATTTCACCTCTGGGGTATATTTGAAGAGCAACTTGGATGACTCCATTGGACGGCGGTAGAATAAATCAGCATAAATCTGGTTATGTGACAGAGATAAATGTATACCCTGTAGGCCAAACATGAAAGATCTTTAATTCCCTCTTCATCCTTTGAGGAACTATTATGCCTTCCAGGGGTCTATAATCTTCCTGAAGAATCAGGGCCTCTAGCAACAGTACAAGGCTGTATCTGGTGAGCTGGGTGAACTTTCCAAATGAAAGTGTCAAAATGGGATCCTCTATTTGAGAGTACGGGGTCCCAGATCTCAGGGCCTGACCCCAAATTAAGGGCTTGGTCCCTCTCCTCCATTTCATAGAGTGAGTCTCAGGGTGAGAGCACAGTATTGAAAATTGTATATAGTCACATTTTCCTCTTTACGTGGATATGACATTATTCATGTGTACACTGTGTTGGGAGTGATCCTGGACTCATCGCTGAGCCTGGAACCCCAGGTCTCAGCGGTGGCCGGGAGAACTTTTGCACAATTAAAACTTGTGCGCCAGTTGCGCCCATACCTTGGGAAGTCTGATCTGGCCACAGTGGTCCACGCTCTTGTTACATCTCGAATAGATTACTGCAATGCACTCTCTGTGGGGTTGCCTTTGAAAACTGTTCGGAAACTTCAGTTAGTCCAATGGGCGGCAGCTAGATTAATCACCGGAGTGTCATACAGGGAACATACCACCCCTCTGCTATGCCAGCTCCACTGGCTGCCAATCCAGTTCCGAGCACAATTCAAAGTGCTGGATTTGACCTATAAAACCCTATACGGCTCCGGCTCAGTGTACCTGTCCGAACATATCTCCTATGTCCCACCTCGGAGTTTAAGATCTTCTGGGGAGGCTCTGCTCTTGGCCCGGCCTCTATCACAAGTGAGGCTGGTAGGGATGAGGGACAGGGCCTTCTCAGTGGTGGCCCCTCACCTGTGGAATTCACTCCCCGGGGAAATTAGGTCATCAACATCCCTCCTCTCCTTCAGAAGGAAGCTGAAAACATGGATATGGGACTAGGCCTTTGGGTAATCTGGCAGACTGACAAGGTAATGACGACCAGAATCTGGAAAGGACTATGGTAATGCTGAATGGACTTACGGATTTTAGAACTCGGTGAACGTTGGCCACTAGATTAGCTTTTAGTTGTTATTGTATTAATTGAATGTTTTAACTATTGTGGTTATTATTATTATTATTATTATTATTATTATTATTATTATTATTATCCTTATTTGTACCCCGCTAACATCTCCTGAAGGACTCGGTGCGGCTTACAAAGGCCAAGGCCCTCAATAAAACAACAGCATAACAAATACAACAATAAAACTCATAAAGCAGCCAATAAACATTAAAGCAATAACAGTAAAATATCAAAACAATACATCATGACACATTTAAAACTAGGGCCGGGCCAAATGTAATGAATAAATTAAAAAGTGCTGGACATTATTGCTGTTATGTATTTTATCTGTTGAATTGTTGACATCGAATTGTGCCGGTTGTAAGCCGCCCTGAGTCCCACCTTGGGGGTTGAGAAGGGTGGGGTAGAAGTGCCCGAAATAAATAAATAAATAAATAAATAAATAAATAAATAAATAAATAAATATACCCGTGTCAGACTTTAATCTAACATGCTGAATACCAGATGGCTGTATGGCCATGGACCTCACAAGAGGACCTCACAACTTCTGAGGATGCCTGCCGCAGATGCAGGTGAAACATCAGGAGAGAATGCTTCTGGAACATGGCCATACAGCCCAGAAAAACTTATAGCAACCCAGTGGTTCCAGACATGAAATCCTCCAACAAAGCTTAATCCCATTGTTATTCCATTATACAAACCTTGTCACAACAGAAAGTGTGCCCTCCTTTGACATCTGATGTTTTTGGTTTGAAATATCAGGGCCTGGGATGCTCCTGATCTGGAAACATTATTTAGATGACAAGATGGATTATCATTTGAGAAACTGAATTGAAATCCTTTCAGGCAAAGGAGGCTATGTAAACAAACCAGGCATAAAACAGAGTCATGATAACTTGATGACAGACTAGTGTCTCAGATTGTCATTAAAACTTCAAGCAGATAATGGAAAAGTCTGGATCTGTATGGGTTTTCCTGAAACCCTACAGATCCATTCCCAGTTAGGCCGGACATTACTGTGCAGCGATATAAATGTTCTGATCAGAATTAGGATTAGGAATGTGAAACAGGGGAGCCAGCATGACATATTGGATTGAGCATTGGACTATGATGCTGGGAATCAAGGCTCAATCCCCAGACATCAAAATGTGCACATTTTCTCTTAAATCAAAAAGGCTGTGGGATTGTGGTGACTCACGGTGGGGAGAAATATTTTGAAGTGTTGCCAATTGTAGCACAATGATGAACCGAGTCAGGATTTATATTCCTCATTATGTTACATGAGGCAGGCCCTAATGTTGCAAAGAATAGATTATATAAAGCAAATTGATGGAATGGAAGTGCAGGGAGAAATCCAGTGGTTTTAGCGAATGGGTATGTAATATGGCAAGGTACATATAACAATCTATACCAAGCAAGTTACTCTGGAATATTTCTGCCCTGGAACTGCCCTAGCTCTGGAACATATCTCCTAAATCTGGGGCCAATGTCCAAATAGTTTCGCCTGTCTCTTGGCTGCCCCGTCCTTTGTCCTTATGTTGCTTGCTACTGCTGCTCTTGAAATACACAGAGCTCCCTCTAAGCTCCTGGTTGTTTGTTACCTATAAGATCTGCTAATGTCAGAATGGGACACCTATAGAATCAGCAGGGAGAAGGTAGAGTGGCCCACTCCTTTTTCTTTTTGGTGCCCCATTCTGGCAGATGCTACAGGTGATGGCCAAGGGCTCAGAGGAAGCTTTGTGATTTTCAGAGGCAGCAGCAGAGTTATGAGTACTGTGGATCAAACTGAAACAGACCCAGTCCAGGTGACCACAAATCTCCAGAATGCTCAGCAGTTTCCTGTTTGCTTCAGTATCCCTGGCTTTGCCTAAAGCAGTGGTTCTCAACCTGGGGTCCCCAGATGTTTTTGGCTTTCAACTCCCAGAAATCCTAACAGCTGGTAAACTGGTTGGGATTTCTGGGAGTTGTAGGCCAAAACCCTGGGGACCCACAGGTTGAGAACCACTGGCCTAAAGGATAGAAAGGTAAGTCTAAGCACAGAAAACTGGGACACTCACCTGAAATCCCATGTCAGTGCAGGATTTGAGTTGACTCCACTTTTTTATTCATACAGGTAAGGCCCTATTGCTTTATGACATGAACTAATCCATTGTCATGAAGAACTTTCTTTAGAAGCAAGGAATAAGAGGGACTAGCCACATTATTGCAGAGATGGAGCAAGGCAGAAAACCATTGAATATACTTCAGTCGGGGAAAGCTATGGATTATGTGGTGGCCCATTAGACCCCAATTGACACCCTGTACAGTCCTCATCAGAACACTGCAACATTTCTCAGCACCCAAGGATATAGAATATGGGTTACCACAAGCCTTCATGAGCTATTTTGAATTAGCCTTCCTTCAAAGATATTTAGCTGCCAAGTCTCTTTCATGTGACTTCTTCATCTGATGTCTGAGGACCGAAAAGCAAGGATACAGCACTTGATGGATGTTGAATGATGAACATTTTATAGATGAAGAAGGACTTTGAAGAGGGAAGGGGGAAATATATATACAAAACAATCTGTACCTGAAATACAAGCAAAAGGAAAAAGGAAAAAAATGCTTCGTTGGAGAGAACTTCAACTTTGCCTTGAGCTGGCTATAAAGAGGGCAATTTCTATTTTCCACATCATTTCTTGAGGCCTCTTTCATTTCACCCAAGACCCATAAAAATAAACACAACAAAAGCAAAGTGCTTCTTTGCTCCGTTGTGTGGACAAGCAATGGGAATTAAAGTATCTCCATTCATAGGGCTCACCCTTCAAAGCCATCCAGAGAATGATTTATGGCTGATTGATCAAAAGTGTGATTCAAACTGAAATCCTGAGATGTCAGCTTGAGGATAAGTTCAGCTAGATGTTACTTCCAAGAAAGATGCATCATATTGGATGCTTGGCTGCAACTTTCATGTTTGTATTGAACTATTTTATATTGAAGCTGACCTCTGGTCTACCTAGCCAAGTGCCCTGAAGACAAGTAAATATCCCATGTCTCAGATATTTTCCCAAATCAGTTGTCCAAGGTCTTTCTTGAACTCGACTGATCAGTCCCTACTGGGAAAGTTGGTGTGTGATCCCCTATCAGTTCTATCTTCTCCTTTATTTATATGTTTTAAACCTCAGATTCATTCCACCCTGAATGTGAAGAAATTTAAGTTTTCATAAACTATGTCAAAACAAACAAAAATAAACTGCTGTGCTGCATTGAAAACATTCAGATTCAATAGGACAGTTATCAACATGATGGAGAAGACCACACCATACTAACATTCAAATCTGAGCATTTTTAAAATACATTTACTTTCATGTTTACTTTTTCATTTAAACTAATTTACACATTTCCCCCCAATGTACATGTTTGTCATTTCCTTTTTAAAGAAACAAACATATTTTCCCATGAATTGCATTCCTCCGAAAGACCTCACAAGTCTCATAGTTGTGTGATTCTTGAAGGGAAATGTGTTTCATTTCAGAGCAAGTCATGAGAGCCAGGAGAAAAAGAAAGATATCCAGATTACTGTATGGGAATGGCTTCTTTGTAAACGGACTTACATTGTTTGAAATTAGAATTTAAAAGATTTTGAACATCTGTATGCAGCCAAAGGTTGCTATTATGCAACTCTGAAGCAGAGTATGCAAAAGGACCAATGCACAATGCAATGGATACACAATGGGATGGATACACAACAGTCCTTTTGCCAGCTTTGTGATATAGTTACATTACCTTGGCTCATACTTAATCCAATGTACACAGCGCACTTATGTGCATCAGGAACTCTTGATGGTGTTCTGTTACAGATTTTCGCAATTCACTAACAAGTTTTCTGAGCAGTTAAGTGTACAATGATTTACATTGAGTCAAAGATCCTACAGGATTATGGCAACATATTTTTGTTGAAACAGTTAAATGCAATAAAAGATTTTCCATCCCTAGATATAACCCTAAATATTTGTAGGACCAAAAGAAACTCTTTGCTTCTTTAGGGCAATATTCCCCGGGATTTCATGACTTGTTTCACACATGTTGGTTACCAGATATCCGTACTAACCTGTGGATACACAGACTGACTAGTAAAAAGCATTGCATTTGACATTAAGAAAATTTCGATCAATGGTAATGTATTTGCTATTGTCTGAATCAATACTGCAATCACAAAGAGAAGAAAATGTGTGTATGAATCCTCCTCCTTCTTTTTGTTGGTGAATGCAACTTCCAACCTAGAGTTGTTTGGAAGTTTCTCTCATATCACTGACAGAAGGAGGAGATCTCTGTTGTGGGAAGAAGCTGTCAGTTTAAAAGTCCAGTCTGTTGCAGAAATGCCCCCTGGGAGGACACAACACTGGAGAAGTGATGACGTGGGTATACAGATGATTCTTTGATTGACTCAAATGTCCAGTTTCATGGAGACTAAGGTACAAGACCCAAAAGACAAAGGGTCACAATCCCAAAGAACCAGGGGCTTGGTTGCCTATTCAGAAGATAAATAATAGAATCATAGAATCAAAGAGTTGGAAGAGACCTCCTGGGCCATCCAGTCCAACCCCATTCTGCCAAGAAGCAGGAACATTGCATTCAAATCACCCCTGACAGATGGCCATCCAGCCTCTGTTTAAAAGCTTCCAAAGAAGGAGCCTCCACCACACTCCGGGGCAGAGAGTTCCACTGCTGAACGGCTCTCAGTCAGGAAGTTCTTCCTTGTGTTCAGATGGAATCTCCTCTCTTGTAGCTTGAAGCCATTGTTCCGTCCTAGTCTCCAAGGAAGCAGAAAACAAGCTTGCTCCCTCCTCCCTGTGGACTTCCCCTCACACATTTATACATGGCTATCATATCTCCTCTCAGCCTTCTCTTCTTCAGGCTAAACATGCCCAGCTCTTTGATCAGCTCCTAATAGGGCTTGTTCTCCAGACCTTTTATCATTTTAGTCGCTCTCCTCTGGACACGTTCCAGCTTGTCAATATCTCTCTTGAATTGTGGTGCCCAGAATTGGACACAATATTCCAGGTGTGCTCTAACCACAGCGGAATAGAGGGGTAGTATGACTTCCCTAGATCTAGACACTATGCTCCTATTGATGCAGGCCAAAATCCCATTGGCTTTTTTTTGCCACCACATCACATTGTTGGCTCATATTTAACTTGTTGTCCACAAGGACTCCAAGATCTTTTTCACATGTACTGCTCTCAAGCCAGGCATTGTCCCCCATTCATATATATATTCATATTTGTTTAGCTTTCTCTTCCATGGGAATGACAAGCCTCCAGCTGCAAAGATCTTAAGCTCATCTTGGTGACAAAAAGGATCATCTGAATCACATACACACATAAAGGGTTTGATTTTATTTGGCTTGAGAGATTACTAGAAAGCCATTTGGTTAATTATATAGTGATCTCTGATCCCAGGAGTTTATGCAAACGGGGCACGAGAAGAACAGACGCCTTCAAGATACATTTGATGCAAGTTTATACCTTTAGAAATTGATGCAGTACACAAGCAATACAAGTTACACAAAAACTATAATGTTCTACATGTATTAAAGTGTTTAGGTTTCATAAGAGTTTGGGGTACAGCTGGTGCTGGGTTTTAAAGGAACCTCCAGTGACTTCAACATTTTGAAACTTTAAAGGCACAGAAAATATTTTAAAAATCAAGTCTTTTTGAAGTCTTCTTTGTGCAGATATCTTTTGAGGAGGTTGGGGGGGGGGGGGTGTGTGCCGTAGCTCGACAACACTATCAATGACAATTTTACAGAGATATTTTGACAGCTCATCTGGAAATTCTCCCAGAGCAGATATTGCTATTGAAAAAAAAATCCATTTGATTCCCTTTCTCAAAAGCATTGAATCTCAATTTATAGATCTCTGTATTTCAGTATCTTCACCCTCTCTCTTTGGGTGCATCTATACTGTAGAATTAATGCAATTTGACACTATTTTATCTGCCATGATTTAATGCTATGTAGTTTGGTGAGGCATCTGCAGCCCTTGGCAAAGAAAGCTATAGCTCCTGTGAATCCATATCATTGAGCCATTGCAGTTAAAATGATGTCAAATAGCATTCAACCTGCAGTATAGAGGCAACCTTAGTTTGAAACTGAATTAAAGGGTCAGTGCAGATGGGACCTTTGAGGGGAAGCTGGGGACTTGACTTAGGAGAGGGGTAATATATAGGCACTGAGCAAGAATCCCAGGTAAAGTTTATACCCAAGTGGAGATCTAAAGAAGATGAAACTTGAATTAGTCAGTGAATGTATCAGTTGCGAGAATGCAATGCTTCTCTGGAGAACAAGCCCTATGAGGAGCAGCTTAAGGAGCTGGGCATGTTTAGCCTGAAGAAGAGAAGGCTGAGAGGAGACATGATAGCCATGTATAAATATGTGAGAGGAAGCCACAGGGAGGAGGGAGCAAGCTTGTTTTCTGCTTCCCTGGAGACTAGGACGCGGAACAATGGCTTCAAACTACAAGAGAGGAGATTCCATCTGAACATGAGGAAGAACTTCCTGACTGTGAGAGCCGTTCAGCAGTGGAACTCTCTGCCCTGGAGTGTGGTGGAGGCTCCTTTTTTGGAAGCTTTTAAACAGAGGCTGGATGGCCATCTGTCAGGGGTGATTTGAATGCAATATTCCTGCTTCTTGGCAGAATGGGGTTGGACTGGATGGCCCATGAGGTCTCCTCCAACTCTTTGATTCTATGATTCTATGATTCTATGTTACAGAGTAACTATCTATATATATATATAAATGCTCTGTGCATAATGAGTACCTTAAGAACAAAAGAACCAATGAATGAAATCACACCAAATTTGGCAACAAAATGTCTCACAACACAAGGAGTGACCATCACTCAAAAAATTATGATTTTGTCATTTGGGAGTTGTAGTTGCTGGGATTTATAGTTCACCTACAATCAAAGAGCATTCTGAACTCCACCAACGATGGAATTGAACCAAACTTGGCACACAGAACTCCCATGACCAACAGAAAAAACTGGAAGGGTTTGGTGGGCATTGACCTTGAGTTTGGGAGTTGTAGTTCACCTACATCCAGAGAGCACTGTGGACTCAAACAATGATGGATCTGGACCAAACTTGGCACAAGCACTCAATATGCCCAAATAGGAACACAGATGGAGTTTGGGGGAAATAGACCTTGACATTTGGGAGTTATAGTCACTGGGATTTATAGTTCATCTACAATCAAAGAGCATGCTGAAGCCCACCAACGACAGAATCAGGGCAAACTTCCCACACAGAACCCTCCATGACCAACATAAAATACTTAAGGCCATCCAGTCCAAATTCCTTCACCAGGACAAGAAAATGTAATCAAAGTCCTCCTGACAAAGAGCCATCCAGCCCATAGCTATAGATAGATAGATAGATAGATAGATAGATAGATAGATAGATAGATAGATAATATGATTCACACACACACAGAGAGAGATAGTATCATAGATTTGAAAGGGACCTTTAAAGAAGGACAATGATATGTTGCATGTTCCAAGGTGGGCAAACCAGACACTCTCCACATCAACACTGACAAAGAAACAGCAAGAAATACTGTTTACCCACAAGCAGAAAGCAATTAGATATATTAGAAACCAACACTTTCTCATTATTTTATTTTCCAGATCAACAGACTGGACCACACCAATGTGTGGCAGGGGACGGCTAGTATAAATATAAATACAATAAATATTGTAATATATAAATAAATATAAATATAATAATTCACACAGAATTGACCTATTTCTAGTGAAGACATATTTACATTTTTTTTGTAATTTTGCAATAAGAACAGTACAAAAGTCAAGTACAAAACTCACTTCTTTCCTGTATTTTAAAGGCAAACTAACACTAAGAAATGGTCTCTTTTATCTGTACTTTCTCAGCTTAATGTCTACATATCAAACTTCTTTTAAGAGAAAAAAGAAAAGGAATAGTAAAATAAAATGGTAACTTTGATAGCCCTCTACTTACGTGTTTTTTAAATACTTGAGGCAAAGAGATCTTATTTTGTCATTTTTCTCAGCCCTATCCGATGACGACGGAAACACCTCCCATTTTAAATACTACAGAAAAAAGTAACATGTCATTAAAAAGACTCAACGTGTGTTTTCAACATGTTTGGGATTAATACTGTGAAGAATCAATGAATTTCTGCCTAAGTGGGAAGTGCTTCATCAGTGTCGCAGATAGACGATGAAAGCAACAGCCCCCTTGGCGGCCAGAAAAAAAAAAAGTTAAATAGCCTCTGTGTATGTCTGTATATGTTTGTATGTCAAAAATTGGCATTGAATGTTTGCCATATATGTGCACACTGTAATCCGCCCTGAGTCCCCTGCGGGGTGAGAAGGGCGGAATATAAAAGCTGTAAATAAATAAATAAATAAATAAATAAATAAATAAATAAATAAGGTCTTGATTTTAAAAGCCACATGAGCTCCTGCCTGGAACATACATCTAGCTCACATTATTGAAACTTTCTTCTTCTTCTGCTTCTTCTTCTTCTTCTTATTATTATTTACCCGCTTCTCCCTGTGGCTTGATTAAACACATTAAGGGCTTTCTTTTATACACTTTTGTAGGAGTTTGTTATCTGGCCACAGCTTGAAGCCAGGTTTGAATTGCATGAAATGGTCGATGTAGATGAGGCCTAATTTTTACTCTGATACCATAGAAAAGCTGGAATGGATGCCAAGTCTGGGTGATCTGATTGAGAATAGCACAAAGGTAAAGGTTACTTTTATACCTGCGAGTTTCTTCTTTGCTTGTGATGATTGCCAGATCCAGTATCAATGAGGAGCAGTACGTGAAACACACAGCTCTTGTTAAACAAAAAACCTTTGCTCATTGGGTTGTTGTAGGTTTTTTCGGGCTATATGGCCATGTTCTAGAGGCATTCTCTCCTGATGTTTCGCCTGCATCTATGGCAAGCATCCTCAGAGGTAGTGAAGTCTGTTGGAACTAGGAAAAAGGGTTTATATATCTGTGGAATGACCAGGGTGGGGCAAAGAACTCTTGTCTGCTGGAGTTAGGTGTGAATGTTGCAACTGACCACCTTGATTAGCATTTGATAGCCTGGCAGTGGCTGGAGCAATATTTTGTTAAGAAGTGAGTAGATGTCCCTGATTGTTTTCCCTCTGTTGTTTTGCTGTTGTGAATTTTAGAGTTTTTTTTTTAATACTGGTAGCCAGATTTTGTTCATTTTCATGGATTTCCTCCTTTCTGTTGAAATTGCCCACATGCTTGTGGATTTCAGTGGCTTCTCTGTGTAGTCTGACATGGTGGTTGTTGGAGTGGTCCAGTATTTCCGTGTTCTCAAATAATATGCTGTGTCCAGGTTGGTTCATCAGATGCTCTGCTATGGCTGATTTCTCTGGTTGAAGTAGTCTGCAGTGCCTTTCGTGTTCCTTGATTCGTGTTTGGGCAATGCTGCTGCATTTGGTGGTCCCTATGTAGACTTGTCCACAGCTGCATGGTACACGGTAGACTCCTGCAGAGGTGAGAGGACCCCTCTTGTCCTTTGCTGAATGTAGCATTTGTTGGATTTTCTTGGTGGGTCTGTAGATGGTTTGAATGTTGTGTTTCCTCATCAGCTTCCCTATGCGGTCAGTGGTTCCCTTGATGTATGGCAAGAACACTTTTCCTCTGGGTGGAAGTATTTGACAATACAACCTTTGCTCATGTTTTCCATAGTTTTCTAGCTGAGATCTAAGCAATTTTCTAGAAAACTTATATTGGTGTTCTTATCAAAATCATGTCTTGGAGTACTTTGAAACATTTTCCAGAGTTCCTTCCCTGCCAGCCATGATGAATTAAGAAAGAAAAGAGATGACTTTTTGGGTTGCACTATATAGGGAAGAGATTTTAGCAGGTAGCTAAGAGTTGAATCTCTGCCATAAATGCTGACCAGTAGACTCTTCAGTTCAGATATTGTTGGGTGTTATTATTCTTATTTTGCAGACTGCAAAACCTTGATTGCTACAAGAGTAAAGCTCAAAAACATGAAATCTGTTAGAGCAGAACAGTTATTGGAAAAGGAAAAAAACACAGCTTGATCAGAGGAAGGAATGGGAAATGTTGAACATAAGTGTTAAGGATCATATGGGTGTTTTTTTTTTCCCACACTATCCTCGATCTTTTAAACTCTGTGTTTTAAGTTTCCCAAAGATAGTTGCAATGTATTCCTTTATAGTCTGAGAAATCTGATCATCCAACATTGAGTTGGAATACAAAACACTGAATTAAGTGTAGTGGCCTGAGGCATTCTCACCGAATTGTTAAGCCCTTTTCTGGACTGTACTATAATAAACTGTAAATAATAAAATGTTTTGCATTTTTTTCAAAACTTTCAACAGAATGCTAGAGTAGAGAAAAAAGAATCCAGCATAAATTTATCTGACCTGCTAGTTTTCTGCTTGTGAACTTGGCGCAGAAAAGAAGCAGGTTTATAAATTCAGTGATGGCAAAGGCTGCTTCAGATTTTGTGTGAGAAACACAACCTGACTTGTAATTTCTCCAAGAACAAAAGTTATGCAGCTACTGAGAAGGCCCTTTCCCAATATCACAAAACAAATGCTGAGAAGTTAGTGGGACAGAGAGAAAAAAGCCACTTCTGGAGATTTCAGATAGGTAACAGATTCATATAAGATTCTTCAAATAACCTGCTCAAAGTCTTGTACATCAACCTCACTTGTAGAAGTTTGCCCAGAAGGAGACTGGAAGCCAGTAATTGAAGATCATGATGAATAGTTATTTCCTAGAATGCATAACTCCACATAACAGCTGTGGAATTTGGCTTATGCAACTATGAATTACATACTCTGCCAAAACAAAACATCTACAACTACATGTGAAAGATGTGTAGGACACCAACAGAATTTGAAACCATATGTGAATGAGGGGATATTTTCATCCTCGACTGGTAAGAACTAATATTGCTCTCAACACATCCCTATTCAACTGATGAAAAAGAAATTCTCATTAACTAATTAAAAAAAATAATGAATTTATCTCATTCATGGTCTGTGAGCCAGTTAATGAAAGCACACACATATCTTTGAGTTTTTCACCAGGAGATTCAGGCCTTTTAAAACCAACCTTGAATTAAACACAAGTAAAAGAGTATGACTAATAATATGCATATTTGGAAAAATGAGCACGAAGTTTAGACATTAAGAATAAATGTTTAAGTACTTGAAGAAAAATGCTTGACGTGTGTGCAGCATTTCTTTCTCTCCATTTTTAAATTTCATATTTTTGCATAAAAACATAAATAAAGAAAATAATGCTTATAAAAATATACACAGACTGAAACATACTTAAACCACAGCTACAGAAGCATTTTTTACAATGGAAGGGAACAAATGAAATTGCACAATCCAAAAGTGCAACTTGGAGTCTACAAATATAGCACAAACTACTTTGAGTCTCCTCTGGAGAGAAAAAGCAGGGTATAAATATAAACATGATGATGATGTCAGTAACACTTATATGCCACTTTAAGTGACTTGAGGGAATATAGAGCCAAACCTGTGGTATAGCCACTGATAAATGTGGTGTAAGCACTGAGAACTGGGAAGCCCTGGCCCTTCAGTTCTCTAACTGGGAGTCAGCTGTTACCAACAGTGCTGTGAAATTTGAAGAGGCACGGATGAGGGGCAAAAGGGAGAAATGCATCAAGAGGAAGGCACGTCAAGCCAACCTTGAGCAGGATTGCCTTCCATCTGGAAATCAATGTTCTCACTGTGGAAGAACATGAGGGTCTAGTATAGGTCTTCACTGTCACCTACAGACCCAATGCCAAGACCCTATGCTTGGAAGGCCATCCTACTCATACACAAGTGATCGCCGATGATGATGATCTTTCCTTGGAAACCCTGGTTTTGTCGTGTGCTTATAATTTTCTACTAAGGAGCTCCAATGTCCTCTTATTAACTTTTTTTTCTCATGACAGGAGTGATTTGAGAAACTTCAACTGAAAACTTATGAATTATATCCCTATTTTAGGATGTTATCAGACCAACCCAGTCTTCTACTACTGCAAGGAATACATACGTCATATTGCTGGATTCACAGCAGAATCCAACAGTATGACATATGGTTTATCCAGTGCAAGGAGAAGAGGGATTTTATTCAGAGTTTTATGGAAACTCAGATATAATATCAATTCTATTGAGATATCAATAGCTAGATAAGGCTGCATCTGACCCAATCCAAGAGCCACATGTCCAACAGACACAAGTCCTTTGGTGACCTCGTTTCTGGTGAGGTCACAATTTATGACCAAAAAATGGGCTGGGCTTCAGCAAAGCAGGTTAAGTCACCAGCTGCAGTAAATCTTGTCAGTAGAAAGGCTGCCAGTTCAAAGCCTGGGTCAGGGTTTGAAAGCAAAATGTGAGTAGATAAATAGGCACCACTTTAAAAAGTGGGGAGGTAATCTGAGTCATAAGGAATATTGGCAATTTGGTCAAAGCATGAAGTTACAAACAAAGCTCTTTGGCAGGGAGATGGAGCGACAGCACACCCCTACCCCCCCATGGCCAGAACCGAGCACAAAGCCTCCAAGATGCCAAAGTTGGGAAAAGTCAATATATACCTCTATCTATGTAAAATTGTCTTGTTTGTATATAAAATGGCATTGAATGTTTTCCTCATATGTATGTTCTGTGATCTGCCCTGAGTCCCCTTCAGGGTGAGAAGGGTGGAATATAAATACTGTAAATAAACAAACAAATACATCAATACATGTTGTCAGCAAGCCTGTGTTGGGAAGCCTCTTCTAGCTGGCAACACAGAGGTGGGGGCAATGGTCCCAATGCACTTTTGGCCTGGCTTCCATTCGGAAGCTCAAAGGATCCCAGTGACATTCCTGAAACTGCATTGGGGCAGATCCAGAGCAATTTACCCCACAATAGTTTGGTAGATGTGGGTGCATCCTAAGCCAATTATTAAAAAAAAACACAACGCAATTGCAAAACCACAAAAAGTAACTCAAATACAAATACAACTATCATTTGAAAGGAGCTCCACCTTGTTCCCATTGACACTCCTTCTCTTGCAAAAGGTCTAACTCTTTCATCAAAGTATACCAAAATTGTTCCAAAAAGATGCACTGGAGGTGAACCTCTTTGCTAAATGCACCTTTTCATGTATAGCTCAAATTTGTGTATTTCTCATCATCATTGTGAGAGATGTCTGTCTTGAATGCCATCAATTCAATAAATGAATGTGTAATAGCTCAGTACTCTTCCAGTTACTGGTGACTGCCATGCACAGATCCATTATAGTCAAACCATTATTTGTACCTCATGCAATGGAATGGCTGAATGGGTCAATGCTTCAAATCCATGATGAGCTGTATGGGTTAATACACCAGAGGGGGAAGTTAAGAGATCACAGTCAGGTTAGGAACCCCCAGTTCAAATTTCCCATATATAAGATCCCACCATCCCATCCCTGGAAATGAATGACAATTAAAGAGCACATTCAGGATCGAGGGGCTGTCAAGAGTGCTCCCATTTGTGCTGCGATCAGCATCCAAAATACTTTATTGTATGTCATGCGAATGCCACAGTAGCAGAAAATCAGAGCACGATAAATAGAAAGACTTATAAATTAAAACTACTCACAAGAGGGTTCAGAGGATTCATCTGGCACCATTTATAGAGTGCTAAATATTATTCATTGCTAAGTAAAGGCACTAGGCATTCTTGTGCCATAGCAGAGTTTATTTATGACAGTCTTCCCTAGCCCTACCTAGAGGTCTCTGGCTATCTGGAACAATGACTGTCAGAGCCCCTGCACACCCACCATGTTGGGATGGATGGAAATGGAAATCCTGGGATGCATCTCAATGTGGCTTCACACCATTTTATCTGCCATGGCAATACTATGGAATGTGAGAACTGTAGCTTTGCAAAGTCTTTAACCTTCCCTATCAAAAAGCACTGGTGCCTCACCAAACTATGAAATCTCAGGATTCTATGACATTGAGCCATGCTAGTTCAATAGTGTGAAACTAAATTAATTCTATAGTATGGGTTCAACCTGTAAACATATGGAAAGCTGGAAAAAGGAAACATGGATGTTACTGTTTTTGTTTAATTCTTCTATGCAAGAATGAATAATGTATTGTCATAGAATCATAGAATCATAAAATCAAAGAGTTGGAAGAGACCTCATGGGCCATCCAGTCCAACCCCCTGCCAAGAAGCGGGAATATTGCATTCAAATCACCCCTGACAAATGGCCATCCAGCCTCTGCTTAAAAGCTTCCAAAGAAGGAGCCTCCACCACACTCGGGGCAGAGAGTTCCACTGCTGAACGGCTCTCACAGTCAGGAAGTTCTTCCTCAATGTATTGTTGAAGGCTCTCCTGTAGTTTGAAGCCATTGTTCCGCGTCCTATCTCCAAGGAAGCAGAAAACAAGCTTGCTCCCTCCTCCCTGTGGCTTCCTCTCACATATTTATACATGGCTATCATATCTCCTCTCAGCCTTCTCTTCTTCAGGCTAAACATGCCCAGTTCCCTAAGCCGCTCCTCATAGGGCTTGTTCTCCAGACCCTTGATCATTTTAGTCGCCCTCCTCTGGACACATTCCAGCTTGTCAATATCTCTCTTGAATTGTGGTGCCCAGAATTGGACACAATATTCCAGGTGTGGTCTAACCAAAGCAGAATAGAGGGGTAGCATTACTTCCTAGATCTAGACACTATGCTCCTATTGATGCAGGCCAAAATCCCATTGGCTTTTTTTGCCGCCACATCACATTGTTGGCTCATGTCTAACTTGTTGTCCACGAGAGACTCCAAGATCTTTTTCACACGTACTGCTCTCGAGCCAGGCGTCACCCATTCTGTATCTTTGCATTTCATTTTTTCTGCCAAAGTGGAGTATCTTGCATTTGTCACTGTTGAACTTCATTTTGTTAGTTTTGGCCCATCTCTCTAATCTGTCAAGATCGTTTTGAATTCTGCTCCTGTCCTCTGGAGTATTGGCTATCCCTCCCAATTTGGTGTCATTTGCAAACTTGATGATCCTGCCTTCTAGCCCTTCATCTAAGTCATTAATAAAGATGTTGAACAGGACCGGGCCCAGGACGGAACCCTGTCGATGGCTTTCATGGCCAGAATCACTGGGTTGTTGTAGATTTTTTCAGGCTATATGGCCATGTTCTAGAAGCATTATCTCCTAACAGGTTCCTGGACCATCTTAAGATCATCCACCCAAAGATCCAATTCACCATGGAAAAAGAAAATGAAGGAAGACTGCCTTTTCTAGATGTCCTAATCATCCGTAAACCAGATCAACAATTGGGACACAGTTTACAGAAAACCCACACACAGAGATAGATATCTACATAAAAACTCCAATCATCACCCAAGTCAAAAAAGAAACACCATTAAAGCCTTGGCAGACCTCCCAGACGAACTGAACCACCTAAACTGGGCTCTACAGGCCAATGGATACTCCACCTCAGACATCAGAAGAGCTGCAAGACCAAGAACAAGCCACGAGATCCACCCAGAGGAAAAGTGTGCTTGCCATACATCAAGGGAACCACTGACCGCATAGGGAAGCTGATGAGGAAACACAACATCAGGGACATCTAATCAGGGACATCTAATCACCTCTCAACAAAAGATTGCTCCAGGCATTTCCAGGCCATCAAATGCTAATCAAGGTGGTCAGTTGAAACATTCACACCTAGCTCCAGCAGACAAGAGTCCTTTGTCTCACCTTGGTCATTACACAGATATATAAACCCTTTTTCCTAGTTCCAGCAGACCTCACTACCTCTGAGGATGCTTGCCATAGATGCAGGTGAAACGTCAGGAGAGAATGCCTCTAGAACATGGCCATATAGCCCGAAAAAACCTACAACAACCAAGAATGAATAATTTCTGAAGTTTTTACCCTGTTGGGTAAGGTTTGAGAGTTCTTGTGCTTGTTTTAACTACCTTTGAACTTTGGGATTTTTTTAAAAAGTCATCTGCAGAATCTCTGTATTGTGAATTGTATTAATTCCTGTTTTCTGGAATTAAAATTCTTTTCACGAAATGCTCACTTTCTGCGTGTTTTTTCTACAATACCAATATTTTTGGTGTAAATTAATTCAACTGCAGCCTGGTTTCCCAAAATATGAAAAACATATTATGGCAGTTGATAATTTTCTTGGTGGGATATCATAACATTCAATATGTGGAGACCCTCTTCCATGTCAAGAATGGGGGGGGGGGATGCATTCTTCATTTCTCTTGAAAGGTGCTCCATAGATTTCTGCTAAAATTGCCTTGGCTAGTTATGTCAAATCATAGCAAGATACCAGTTAGCACTTTTATGAAGTTGTGATTTCATCCATGGCTGGACAATGTTCCTAAGATCCTGCAAAGCCCCAAAGGGGCTAACAGCACCGAATCATCTGTCTGCCTTTGTTACCAGAAACAATAGTGCTATCGAGATGAATTAAGGTTGAAGGAGAATTCTGTGTGGCTGCATTCTGATGAGAGCTTTCCAAATGTGCTGTTCCCAAATCAATATACCACCTCAAATTCAGTTATCTCTCTGTATTCATCCATCTCACAGCTTTGCAATGGCAGCCTGACAACAAAAGATGCATACAAACTGTATATTGTGGTGAGAACATAAACATGCATATATCATTGGGGAAAATGATAAAAAAGACATTACATGAAGAAAACCATGTCTGCAAAAAAGTGTCTATATTATGAAAAAGCTATATAAAAGAGAATTTTCAGCAGCCTTGGAAGTTATTTCGAAGTACCACCTATACTTGTCAATAAGTCACCATTATGTGTAAATTACGTTATGTGTAAAGTCCATCCTCCAGGAAATAAAGCCTGACTGCTCATTGGAGGGAAGGATACTAGAGACAAAGTTGAAGTACTTTGGCCACATTATGAGGAGACAGCGAAGCCTAGAGAAGACAATTATGCTGGGGAAAGTGGAAGGTAAAAGGAAGAGGGGCCGACCAAGGGCAAGATGGATGGATAGCATCCTTGAAGTGACTGGACTGACCTTGAAGGAGCTGGGGGTGGTGACGGCCAACAGGGAGCTCTGGCGTGGGCTGGTCCATGAGGTCACGAAGAGTCGGAGACAACTGAACGAATGAACAACAACATGTGTAAATTGAGAGCAGGATTTTGGGGTCAAAATTATGGGTTGTAATGTGACCTCTGGGCCTCCTGATGGCACAGTGGGTTAAACTGCTGAACTGCTGAACTTGCTGACCAAAAGATTGAAGGTTCAAATCCAGGTAGTGGAGTGAGCTCCTGGTGTTAGGCTCAGCTTCTGCCAACCTAGTAGTTCAAATACATGAAAATGTGAGTAAAGCAATAGGTAACATTTCTGCGGGAAGGTAACAGTGCTCTTTGGTTTAGAAATGGAGATTAGCACCACCCCCCAGAGTTGGACATGGCTAGACTTAATGTCAGGGGAAACCTTTACCTTAGTATGACCGCTGGATGTGTTGATGGCCACCCCTTAATCAGAGGAGGCACCAGTAACACCTCAGTGGGCACTGCCAATGGCATTCTCCTGCCCAGGCATTAAAAAAAGGCCAAAAATGGTGCCACATTGGAGAGAGTGTTGAGGGAGAGAATAGAGCGAAATGGTTCTTTTGACTTCCTACATGGTAGACTGAGCTCTTCTCTCTCACCACTCTACTCAAAGAAGGGCAGGGTTCCTTTTGTTTGGTAAGACTTCTTATCAATACACAAAATCCACCAATCTACAAAACTTAGAATATGTTAATGTTATTTTAAATTCTGGTCCTGCCCTTTGGGGTATTGGAAAACCCTACTAATTTGTATACATTTGATAAGTACACCCTTTCATAAATACCACAGTATTTATGAAGATTTTGAGTAGCACTAGGCCCAGGACAGGACCCTTCTGCACTGCAGCAGGATGGAGAGGAGCCATTTGTGTTTTCCTGTGGAAGCAGTTGGTCAGTATTATTTCATTTCACATTCAATTCAATTTCTCCAAAGCAGAATTGCACATGTAGTCCCATTCCATACATACATGCACATTGCTGGTTGATTATGTGTGTCTACTCTTGCTAAAACTGGTGGTGAGACTTCTTCAGTTGCACATTTGATTTCTCACACAAGGATGCAACCGGTTGTGTGTTCAGTTTTATGATGACACCATTTGATATAAAGATTGCACAGAACAACTAGTGCATACTTCTTCGTGCAGAGATTGCTACACAACTCTAGTGTAGGACTGTGTAGACCATCCACCACTTTTCAACCCCACAGGGCAACTTTGTGGAATCAACATGAGGCACATTGCTCCAGAACTGTTCTACTTTCAATTAATGTAAAATGTAAATTCCGTTCCCTGCAAACTGCAATTGAACAATCTCTATTGCCTTCTGACATGTAACTCCAAATTTATACCCTACACTCAGGGTTGACTTCTATGGATCTATGTTAATTTACATCGGCCATAGATCTGGATCATATATTTGGAGACAGAAATAGTATACATGAATATATATGATGAGAGCCTATAAAGTATTTATTGGCATGAATTTGTGATGACCACATTACTCATTTTGTGCTGGTGCTTAAGTCTTTAAGTCATGGAGCCCGAGATATTGCAGGGGTGTAAAATACAATTCTACTTGCAGGGAGAAACTCTTCCAATTATTGCCACTATATTCCCTCTCTTGGTATTGTGCTAGAGATGGTAGTGCAATTGCACATTTGCCTTGAGAAAAGGCTATGGCTGTAGCAAAGATGATGAACATTCAGGACACACCCATCCATTTTCTTCTCTCTCGGTCTACTTCGGTTCTGGTATGTTCCTATAAATGGAAATGAACAGAAATAAAGTAGCAAAGATTACTCTTACAACGAGTGATAGGTTTGGTTTACAACACTGAAAGGTACCTTAAAACTCTTTAGTATTTCAAAAAGTGTCTAGTGATGAGATTTGGTAAAAATGTATAACATCACTATTTGATGTTATTTCTAAATTAACTCAGGAGTTTCTAATAATTTTAACCTGGGATGTATCTATACTTTCAACCTGATGATAGGCTCATCTTCATAGTCACCTGGGGCCTGTCCAGAGCACTGCTGCTTCAGGTCAGTCCCAAATTTAGAGGAACTGGGTTGTTGTAGGTTTTTTCGGGCTATATGGCCAAGTTCTAGAGGCATTTCTCCTGAGGAGAAATGCCTCTAGAACAGGGGTCCCCAAACTATGGCCCGTGGGCCGTATGTGGCCCGCCGAGGGCATTCCTCCGGCCCACGCGGCCTGGCATGGCCTGGCCACTCCCACCCGGTGCTGCTCCGTCAATTGCGGACACCCTCTGCTCTGGCCGCTCTGCCTGTGTGAGAGGGAGAAGCCTCCCAGGTGGGTCCTCTGCAGAGCAGAGCGGCCGGAGCAGAGGGTGTCCGCAATTTACGGAACGGCGCTCAGGTTTTTACAATTATTGGTTTGCATTTTACTTTTCATAATGGCTTTCATAGGATTTCAACAGATATGTCCTGATGCTGATCAAGTAGAGAAATGCTTAGCTTTAAAAATACAAAGAACATGTGCACAGACCATAATCTAGTTTCCCCTTTGCATCCAATTAATTCCTTCAGCCATTTAAATATCAGTGTTTGATATATTAATAAGACCTTGTATTTCACCTTTTACATCTTTCTATATTTTTAAATTCAAACTTTGCATGTGTTTTCCTCTTCTCTTTTAATACAACTTTGCACATGCAATGTATCAAACCCAGTATTTTCTGTTGTTCATGGGAGTTCTGTGTACCAAGTCTGGTTCAATTCCATCATTGGTAGAGTTCAGAATGCTCTTTGATTGAACTATAAATCCCAGCAAATACAACCCCCAAACGCCACCAGTGTTCACATTTGGACATATTGAGTATCAGTGCCAAGTTTGGTCCAGATCTATCATTGAGTCCACAGTGATTTATGGAGGCAGGTGAACTACAACTCCAAAACCAAAGGACAATGCCCACCAAACCCTTCCAGTATTTTCAATTGGTCATGGGAGAAATGTGTGCCAAGTTTGGTTCAATTCCATCGTTGGTGGGGTTCAAAATGCTCTGTGATTGTAGTTGAACTATAAATCCCAGCAACTACAACTCCCAAATGACAAAATCAATTTTTTTGTGTGAAGGACATACATTGGGTTGTTAGGTGTCTTGTGTCCAAAATTGGTGTCAATTCGTCCAGTGGTTTTTGAGTTCTGTTAATCCCACAAACGAACATTACATTTTTATTTATATAGAAGTGTGGGTTTTTGTTTTTTTATTTGGGGAGGGGGGGTTGCACTGCAAATAATATATGTGCAGAGTACATAGGAATTCATTCATGTTTTTTTCAAAATACAATCTGGCCCTCCAACAGTTTGCGGGACTGTGACCCAGCCCTCTGTTCAAAAGGTTTGGGGACCCCTGCTCTAGAACATGGCCATATAGCCTGAAAAAACCTACAACAACCCAGTGATTCCGGCCATGAAAGCCTTCGACAATACATTCAGAGGAACTGTTCGCATGACTCACTCCCAAACAACTGCAGAAGGAGAGTCCGATCCAGTCACCCTCAAATTGAACTGTCATTTATTGCTATGGCAGCTGGCTATGGAGCTCCAGAGAGTTTCTAGCCAACACTGGGCTACTTTGCTGATGTCATGAATGACATCCAAGGTAAGTTTCATACCTTAACTTCTGCTAATGTGGGATAAGACTGGAATTCCCTGAAATATCATGTAGACATCCAGTAGCAACTTATTTCCCAATTCAAGGTTTCTGGACCCAGTGCATTCAAGCTCTAATCTTCATACTCTTCCTTTCATATCTTTCTCTGTCTTTTTCTCTTTCCAGTTTTGATACTTTTGGAGTGCCATCCATTCTGTTTGTGTATTTTAGCAGTTACATTGTTATTTGCTGTCAAGTTGATTTCAACTTATGGTGACCGTATGAATGACAGGCCGACAAGAATTCCCCTGTTTTGTCTTGCAAGCTCAGGGCTGGGGCTTCCTTGATTGAATTAAGCCAAATTTAATGTGGTCTTCTTCTTCTTTTTATAAAAAAAAATGTTTTCCACTCTTCCCAGTATTATCATCTTTTTCTAAAGAGTCACGTGTGCTGCATTATAACTATAGAATTATAGGAATTTTAATACCACATTAACTGCCACAACTCCATTTTATGAAATTCTGAGATTTATGGTTTTATGTGAAGTTTACTCTTCTCTGTCAGAGGGCTCTGGTGCTACAACAAACTAAAACCTCTAGGGTTCCATAGGATGAAACCATGGCAGTTAACGTGGAACAAACATTCATAATTCCGCAGTGTGGATGGTCTCTTTGTCTCCTAATATGTTAGTTGGTTACTTTGTCTGGTTACACACATGCAAGTTCTCAATAAGTGCATTTGGGGAGGGCAGTAGTACCTTTCCTCTCTCCTGCCACACAGGCACAGTCATACTGGACATCTTAGGAAGCTTCCTCATCCATCCATTCTGTTATTTATAGAGAGTGGGCAGGATTAGACAAGCATCCAATGAGACCTGATGAGGAAGCCATCTCATTTCAGGATTAATGTAATTATTTTGCATTTCATAGAATCATAGAATCAAAGAGTTGGAAGAGACCTCATGGGCCATCCAGTCCAACCCCCTGCCAAGAAGCAGGAATATTGCACTCAAATCGCCCCTGACAGATGGCCATCCAGCTTATGTTTAAAAGCTTCCAAAGAAGGAGCCTCCACCACACTCCAGGGCAGAGAGTTCCACTGCTGAACGGCTCTCACAGTCAGGAAGTTCTTCCCCATGTTCAGATGGAATCTCCTTTCTTGTAGTTTGAAGCCATTGTTTCATGTCCTAGTCTCCAGGGAAGCAGAAAACAAGCTTGCTCCCTCCTCCCTGTGGCTTCCTCTCACATATTTATATATGGCTATCATATCTCCTCTCAGCCTTCTCTTCTTCAGGCTAAACATGCCCAGCTCCTTAAACCTCTCCTCATAGGGCTTGTTCTCCAGACCCTTGATCATTTTAGTCACCCTTCTCTGGACACATTTCAGCTTGTCAATGTCTCTCTTGAATTGTGGTGCCCAGAATTGGACACAATATTCCAGGTGTGGTCTTACCAAAGTAGAATAGCTGGCTACAGGGTCATAGCCAGATGTCTCTTAATCCTTCCTGCCCTGCAAGAAGCATAGAATGAGGGCTTCACAGTCTGTATTGTAAGTCTGGAAGCATGATATAAGACTCATCCTCATGTAGGTCCAAATGTGAAACTACCGTATATTCCGGCATATAAGACGACTGGGCGTATAAGACGACCCCCCAACTTTTCCAGTTAAAATATAGAGTTTGGTATATACTCGCCGTATAAGACCACCCCTCTTCCATTGCACACCAAATAAAAATAAAAAATAAAAACATCAGATTTGATTTCAAATCCAAGACTATCAAAGCAGTATCCAGCTCTTCGGCTTAGAAATGGAGATGAGCGCCAACCCCCAGAGCCGGACATGACTGGACTTAACGTCAGGAGAAAACCTTTACCTCACCTGTAAACTCCTGTATGTTTATTATTTATTTAACAGTTGTGGGTCCATGGAGCGTAATAAAGTTCTATAAATTTTTACCTTACCTTACCTAGAGTGAGACCAGGGCCGGGTCCAATGTCCTTTCCCCAACAACAACAACAATAATGGAAATCTAGAATTGGAAGGGACTCCAATGGCCATCCAGTCTAACCCTAATTCTGCCAGACAGGAACACATGTCCAAGCCCTCCCGACAGATGGCCATCCTGTTCTACTTAATAATAGCAATAGCAACAATAATAGCAATAACAACAACAATAATAATAGAAGGGACCTCAATGACCATTCAGTCCAACCCCATTCCTGCCAGGCAGGAAGACACAATGCAAGCCTTCCTAACAGGTGGCCATACAACTCTGCTTAACAATAACAACAACAACAGAACGCTAGAGTTGGGACTCCAATGGCCATCCATTCCAACCCACTCACTCCTGCCAGGCAGGAAGACACAATGCAAGCCTCCCCAACAGGTGGCCATCCAGTTCTAGTTGCCATATATACTCGAGTATAAGCTGACCCGAATATAAGCTGAGGCACTAATTTTACGACCAAAAACTGGGAAAATTTATTGACTCGAGTATAAGCCAGGGGAGGGAAATGCAGCAGCTAGTGGTAAGCTGAGGGGACAGAAGTTGTCATAAAGCCATCTTGTGCAGCTTCCAAAACCCAACACGTGAGAACATTTTGCACTGCAGCCAGATATTTCCAAGGTCATGCCCAAAGGGTTTGATGAATATACCCTTTTTGAGATAGATCTAAATCAGGCATGGGCAAACTGTAGCCCTCCAGGAGTTTTGGACTTCAACTCCCACAATTCCTAACAGTATTTGAGAACACAGAAATGCTGGACCACTCTCACAACCACCATGTCAGACTACACAGAGAAGCCATTGCAATCCACAAGAAGCATGTGGACAATTTCAACAGAAAGGAGGAAACCATGAAAATGAACAAAATCTGGCTACCAGTATTTAAAAAAAACTCCTCTAAAATCAGGACAGTAAATAAAAAACAACACTCAAAAGCAGGGGAAATCCAGACAATAAAAATCAGGACCAACTAACACCTCCCAACAAAGGATTCCCCCAGGCAGGAAGCAGCCAGGCTTTGAAGCTGCAAGGCCATTCAATGCTAATCAAGGTAGCCAATGGCAACATTCCCACTTGCCTCAAGCAGACAAGAGTTCTTTCTCCCACCCTGGACTTTCCACAGATATATAAACCCCACTTGCCATGTTTCCAACAGACCTCACAACCTCCAAGGATGCCTGGCATAGATCTGGGCAAAACATCAGGAGAGGACACTTCTGGAACATGGCTATACAGTCTGGAAAACTCACAGCAACCCAGCCACTAGCTGTTAGGAATTGTGAGAGTTGAAATTCAAAACAATCTGATAGAAAACTGGGACTTGTAGTTTGGTATGGTACTGGCTCTCTTAAACAGGGAAGGCTAAGGACCTTGTAAAACTACAACTCCTGTGATTCCATGGCACTGAATCTGTGGCAGTTATTTGGGGGGGGGATTCCCCTTTAAGAATAGATGGCCCTTGCACTGGGACTTCCCCTTTAAGGCTGCCTCGTTTTTGGCTGCAGAAACAAAACCAAACGGGGGAAAGAGACCTTTTTCTTCCTCCTTCTGCAGGCTATTGAAAACTTTTAAAACTTAGGAGCGGCTGTTCTTTCAGAGGGAGCTGAGCACAGAGACAGGAAAGAAACCCCAAAGAG
Source organism: Anolis sagrei ordinatus (assembly GCF_025583915.1). Classification (NCBI taxonomy): domain Eukaryota; kingdom Metazoa; phylum Chordata; class Lepidosauria; order Squamata; family Anolidae; genus Anolis; species Anolis sagrei. Next base: position 10,403,278 of record NW_026845477.1, on the reverse strand, counting down.
GGGAGGGAGAAAGAAGAAGTTTCTGCAGCAGGACTTTCTCGGAGGTGCCTTTGTTTTGACTCTCCTTGAGTAGCACTGTTTGAGGGAGGAGAGGAGAGGGAGAAAGAGGCTGGGAATGGGAGGCTTGGGGGAAGCCTCTTCTGCCCCTTTTTCCTGCAGGAGGAGGAGGGGGAGGAGGAGGAGCGGCAGCTGCTGCGCTGCTTGGGGATGGCGAGGGGGGAGGAGGAGGAGGATCGGCAGGTCTGCCGGGAGGGCTGGCCAGCTGAGCTGCGAGACCAGCAGGCTCCCTTTGGCCTCTCATGGCTGCTCGCGTCCCTCTCTCTCGGCATCCTCAAGTGGTGGAACTTATAGCCGGCACACAAGACGACCCCCCCACTTTTAAGATGACTTTCTTGGCTTAGAAAGTCGTCTAATATGCCGATTTTTACGGTACTACAGGATTACAGGCAGTGGGTCTCTAACATGATTATATATGAAAGTTGTCAAGGGACACGGCTGTTAGTCTTCAACCAGTCTGGACCAGTAATACCTTGGACTGCCCATGGAAGTGGCCACATACTCTGTGCCCAACCTACTGTGGTGGCAGTGTGTGGTCTACATGGTCCAGCTGGGCTGTCACTTTACGTTCCCTGTCACCATTGCCACTGCCACATAGCTGAAGAACTCCATATGAGTGCCTGACCATTGTGAGCATTATGTGCTGACATTAAAAAAAATGTGCCCATACATCCAGTCCTCCTATACCTATGCCTATGAAGGTTGCTTCAGAATTTTGAAGAAACTTAAAAAAAGGGGGGGGGGCATTCCCTGAACTTCTTTAGCACAGGGCCAAACTGGTTCAACCTAGTTTACCCTGTGTTAAGAACCAGAGGCCACTGGACACCATGAAACCAGCCAGGAGTGACTTCTGGGTCACTTCATCTTTTGTGGCCAACATAAATAAGCCCTAGGTGATATGATGCATAGGGAGATCAGGTGCTGTATTGTAGTAATTGACAGTTTTAATGTGTCTTTCACTATGATGTGGATGCGTGAACCAATAAAAAGTAGTATAGCCAATTTGTTTTGCTGCCCCGTGGTAGTTAATGGGGGAAGATTGGTGATCCAGATTCCCAGATAGCTTGAAGTTTATTCAGAAAAATTCAGTGCTATATTGAATTTTCTTGGTGTTCGGTATGTTATAGAAATGGTTGAAGATTTTGACCTGAGATCACATAAGCACAGTTACACTTGTGACACCATTGTGCACATGGATGCAGATTCTCTTCCAATGTGTACCTACCTGCCTGATGTCGTGCAGTCGTGGGAAGTAGTGATTATTCAAATGCAAATTCAGCTGTATATTTGGCTGCATGATATTGTCATTCAACATATGTAGCAAAAACAGCATGCAACTCTCCATCTATAGATTTACACTAGGCTTGGGCGGTTTTGTTCGTTAATTTCGTAATTCGTTATTAATTTGTATTTAAATTAGCTTACTATCCAATATTGAGCCATGCAGGAATTGTGTGAGGAGTAATAAAGATTCGAAACAATGTTTTCAATTTATTTCGTAATTATTTCGTAATTATTTCGTAATTATTTCGTAATTATTTTCGCATGTCTGGTGCAAGTTTTATATTTGTTGTTTGTTTTATCACACCAACAGTCAACAACAGAGGGAGAGGGAAGCTTCAGAAGTTCCTCCTATCCCATTTGGAGGTTTTTTTTTGCATATTGCGCAATCACGTCCGCCATTAATGAATCGATTCGTAATTTTACGAAATTTCGTAAATTTTGAAATTTTTTAAAGGAAAATTTCGGAATTATTTAAAAAAACGAAACGCAAGGGCCCCCTAAAAAAAAAACGAGTTTAGAACCAAATTTTTCTGTGGTTACCCAAGCCTAATTTACACTATGCAAAACTAGTGTAAGATGGCCTTAATGCAGGACTAGTACACTAACCAAGGGAACTGGATTTGGTCATAATTTTCTTTCAAGGGTGCACTCAAAACCAAAAAAAAAGGACTTTGCTTAGCATGCCATGAAATGGCCCCAAGTCTAGTAATAAATGCTGTACGTTTTCCAAAGCATTGCAAATAGTTGTCTTTCCCCGGCCACATTAGACTCTGTTTCTGTGACAATTTTCTGATAAGGAAATACATTTGTTTTCTGAGAAGCTAACTGTTATTTGAAATTTAACCAGCTGCATTAACTTTCTTTGATATCTTCCCAAGGTTGCAACACTCTAAATAAATGCAAGCCATTTATTAAGATGGTTATTTTTTTTTATTTGCATGACAATGTTTATTTTCCTTCGTGAATTACCTTTCTGGATTTCACCACTGCTGCAATGCCGCCCATATCTTTAGTCAAAGTAATACTTTGTTTCACTTATGCTTACACTCTCTTCATTCTATAGACCAAAATCGCTTTCAATTACACATAGATCACAGTCCTTAACCATTAGTCTCACTTGCTTGTGGTTAATAATTCACCTTATATTCCAGCATCCATCAACATAAAATCAGCATAACAACTTTTATGAATCCCTTTATCATCAGCACATTCCAAATGCTTATACAATCTGCACTCCAGATTCGCATAGAAACTGGTTTAATAGCCCTTAAAGTCGCAATAATACTCAGTTCCTTTCCATCACAGAGTTATTGTTCATTTTGTCAGAGCAGACTATTTTTTTTTCAGAGCTCTTTTATATTATCTTCCCATTTTTCTTGAAATCTATTGGCCCATATTCTGATCACGGTTAATTTAGAGCAAATATGATTCATGACCAGGATGGATTCAAATGAACTGCTGAGGTGGTAAAACTTTGAAGTGATGGGCATGTGGTTGTATTCTCTCTGATCTCTTCTAGCCTGCTGTTATTTTTACAGAGTTGCAAAATGCAAAGTGTTCCTCATGGCAAGCATCACAGAAGCAAATTGCATGCCCCTGTGGAATCACTACCAGCCCTCTCTCAGTCACCCCATTTCAGAAGTAGAGGCCACCACTGAGTTTAAGAGTGAGCTATTTCATTGCAGTAATATCATTAGAAATAATAGAAAAAGTAGAAATGTGAATCCCAAGTTGGTTCATCCTGGATAGGTAAATGACACCATGCACAAAAGAACCTCCTTCTCCAATCACATAGTGAACATTTCTTTGCAAAGGAGGATATAATCAATTTGTGGAAATAGGTACATTGTGAGTTTTGATTATGCAAATTTCTGTAAAATGCTAGTTTTGCACATAGGCATTTTGCGCAAATAGAGAAAAGCATGGACAAAGACCATATACAACTTTTTAAAAAGAAATAGCTTGGTGTATCAGGTCATACCAACACAGTTTTAAAAATGAACACACAACTCAGCTGTGTCCAGCTTTTAATGTGGGTCAAGTGGAAATGAAATTTACTCAAGATTCCAGGTAACTCTGGATTGATCCCAGTGTTTTGGAGGATTAGATAGATGGATTGGGCTAAATCCAACCACACCTATGATCCACACATCCAATAGATCCATTGCTAACAAGCAGCTTCCTGCTAGAAGCTTGCTGGGATATTCACTCCTGTTAATGTCATACTTCGCTCATTGGAGGAAAGGATACTAGAGACAAAGTTGAAGTTCTTTAGCCACATCATGAGGAGACAGCAAAGCCTAGAGAAGACAATTATGCTGGGGAAAGTGGAAGGCAAAAGGAAGAGGGGCCGACCAAGGGCAAGATGGATGGATGGCATCCTTGAAGTGACTGGACTGACCTTGAAGGAGCTGGGGGTGGTGACGGCCGACAGGGAGCTCTGGCGTGGGCTGGTCCATGAGGTCACGAAGTCGGAGACGACTGAACGAATGAACAACAAAAACAATGTCATACCAGGGTGCCCAGTCATGTGACCCAGAAATATGACATCAACAGTAAACCTCTGGCAGGGAGTTGCTTGTTGGCAGTGACAAAATTGGTGGACATGGTCCACAGACCAGCCAGCCATGTGGAATAAGCATATAGCTGTGCAGATGTTCCTAATTCCCACCAGAGAAGCTTCAGGGTGTTTTAACCCACAATTCTCAACTGAGTGTAAACACTAGACATGGGCGAGTTCACTCGGAGACTGTGGAATTTGGAAATAAAGTTGGATGCTTCTGGCTTCCGAAGGGATTTTTGATGCGCATCTGTGAGGAAGAAGTCCCCCATAGTTTCGAATCTCCTTGGGCCATTGATTACAATGTGCAGAAGTAGAGTCGGAACTATGACTAAGTGTTTGGGATGAAACTAAACCTGATGGGAGTTGCAGCCTAAGATGCTTGCCTCCCAGCCATTCGGCGCTTACGTTTTGGGGAGGGTGGGAGGGATTATCCAGCATCTGGCAGACAGTGCTGCTTATAAACCCAAGCACATGGCTGGAAATGCTCACTCCAACAAGGGAAGAGATAAGGGAGGTTGCAGCTTGGGAGTTGTGTGCTGTTGTTTTGTCCTGCCACTCTTGGGTGGGTGGTGGATTGTAGCCAAAGTAGAAGGGAGGAATACAGAAGGCAGAAGGGTGAAGGGAGGGAAGTTTGTTTTTTTAGAGTGGGAGGAAGAAAAAAGAGAAAGAGAGAGAAAAAAGAAGGAAAAGTTTGATTGTTTGGGAGGGTTTGCTTGGTTGGGAGGGAGAGGGAGAAATTAATAAAGAAAGGTTTTTTTGGGAGGGGGGTTGGTCTGCCTACTTTCTGTGTTCTGGGTCAGGCTTCTGGGAGTTCAGACTGCATTTCCCATCACTGCAGCAACTGAGCTGCACATTGGGACCCTTTCTAAGTCAGGGAAATTTTCCCAGGTAATTTTGGTCCTTCTCCTCTCCCATTTCCCTTTGGGTTGGAAAATAAATAAAACAGGTTTTGTCAAGACTTTAAAAATGTACCAAGAACTGTTAGATGTATGAATATGTCTGAAAGTTGGGGGGGGGGGGATCCTTATGTCATTTCCTTGGAAATTCAAGGAGGTAGCTCTTTTACTTTTTTAAATAAATTATTTCTGCAATTGATTAATAAATGTCTTTAAAAATCAGCGGATCACCTGAACATGTTGAAATGTGGTAAGCTAACAGAGGGCTGTGTGTTCTAGGAGTATATAAAATTTCATCAGGATTGGTCTAAAAACTAGGAAGGGAGAAGTCCCTGAAGTTTCCCCAGTACCAGTGCTGTATTCTGTGTATAGCACAATCGTGTCCGCCATTAACAAATCGATTCGGAAGTTTGGGAAGTTTTGGAAAGTTCTGACTTTTTGGGGAAAAAATGGAAGTGACTTCCGAATCGAACCACCAATGCCCCCTACTTCCAAAGTGAGTTTAGAACCAATTTTTTTGGCTCAACCAAGCAAAGTGAAGACTTTCTGTATATATTTCAAATTTCAATATTAACATCAAAAATACATAGTACAATTTTACATTGGATTTGTGCTACATTAGAACAGTAAAGACAAATATCACTTAAGTAAAATAAACATTAAATATTAAATAACCAGAAAAATAAAATAAGGTGTAAACACTAAAGTAATCTGGGAATCTGCTATTGCAACACATCCATTGAGGTGGTTTAAAACCAATATAAAAAAGATTAGGACTAAGTACGTTCCAGTCTACTTGGAATACACAAAGCTCATTCCAGAAGTGTGTTTAAGAACTGATCCAAGAGTTCAGAAGAGCCTTGACTCCCAATGTGACCATCATCCCACTTTCTTTGCTAGTTAACTTGTACCCAGTATGCTTTATTATGCTAAGATAGTTGAGGAAATAGTTTTTATGGTTGCCTCTTGCTAGCATCGGGGCGAAAACTGGGGGTTTGTTGGTGATTTCGTGTAAGATTTGACTTCGTATGCAGGGCCGCTGTCAACTTCCAATAAATACAACGTTAGTCTCACACTGCAGATGGGATCACTACAGGACTTGGAAAGTTTTCGCTGGACTGTATCACTGTGTGGAGGAAACTTTTCTCAACTCAGATCAAGACAATTATGAGATTATTTTCCTTGTCTTCTAAGCAGTAGTGTCCCTGAAACACATGGGCATAGTTTAAATGCAAAGGGAGGGAGGAGGGAGGAGGGAAGGAAGCAACCATGCCACCAAATTTATAATCACAATGTTGAGAGCCTGGATGACAAAACAGGGAAGAACAAAAAAGGAATAATAGAAATGGTAATAGGAAACAAATGTGAGCAAACTGAGATTAATGCATTTAATATTAGAAGAGATATTGCTTCTTCTGGTGAAGGAGCAATGCTTACTGTCCTCCACAATGCAAATAACATTACATAAAAGCAAGGCCGTCCCCATGGGGACCAGGGCACATAAGGACATTTTTCCCATCTATAAAACGGATGATACAACCTGAATTCCTTCATGGCAAAGAGAGTGTTGGACTATGACTCTGAAGGCCTGGGACCAAATTCTTGCTCAGCCATTAAATCCACTGGGTGACCTTGGGCAAGTCACACTCCCCCAGCCTTAGAGAAAGATAATGGTCCTAGAAGTGGTCCCAGGCTCTGCTGGTATTGTCCACCCTGTTTGAAAGAACCTGAAAGTTGTGCAGATTGCATCCTTTTTCATCCAATTATTCTTTTGGAAGAAAGGTAGAGCATAAACGAACATATAAAATAAACAACACAGAAAACTCAATTGCCTGTCAGCAAAACCCTACAGAAATATGACATTTTCACACTACCATAACTTTTGCTTTGATTTAATTGTAACTGCCATAAGTCCATCCTATAGAATCCTGAGATTCTTTGGGCAATAATTCAACTCATCCCCTTCCTAAACTGCAAATCTCAAGATGGTGCCATAGCAATCACAGCACTAGAGATATGTGGTATAGATGGGCTTGCAAACAATCAGTCCATGGTTTCCACTGTGTTACAGTAATATGCCCATGTTTAGTGTACATAGACCTGTCTGAGTCCTGCAAGGTGACAAAATAGTAAATATCAATTTATTTATCTGAATGTTGTTCAATGGTTGCCAAGAATTTTATTGCACAAATATGGCAAACTGGCTTTGAAGCAGGACCATCGCCTTTAGTTTCTGTTACCATCATGAGATGCCACAGATAATCTACTGCTGGTCTGTCATCTCCTTACAACAAACCCATTTCCTCGTATTGTTGGGAAAACTACTCAAAATCAGATTTTACAATGGTCCCTACACTTAACTTGTGTAATATTTATTTATTTATTTATTTATAACTTTATTTGTACCCCGCTAGCATCTCCCGAAGGATTCGATGCGGCTTACAACAGGCCGAAGCCCAACATAATACAACAATACAATATCTAGCAAATAAAAACAGTTAAGCAAAAAAAAAAAAAACAATGACAATAACAATACGACAAGACATTATTAAAAACTGAGTTGGCCGGAGTAGGGGCACAAGGTTAAAAGTGCTGATATATCGGAGGGGTGTGGGATTATGATATAAGTGTGGTGTGCAGTGTGCGGTGATTTTGGTACTAAAGTGCTTCTGGGATTTGGTACTGGGAGATTCCTAATCTGAAAAGGCACATTGGAACAGCCAGGTTTTCAAATTCTTTCTGAAGACTGCCAGTGTAGGGGCTTGTCTGAGATCTTTCGGGAGGGCGTTCCATAGGTGGGGGGCCACCACAGAGAAGGCCCTGTCTCGCGTCCCCACCAAGCGTACTTGTGACGCGGGCGGGATCACGAGCAGGGCCTCTCCAGATGACCGGAGTGAGCGTGTGGGTTCGTAGACAGCTATGCGGTCACGCTGACTTCAGGGGATGGGATTGTCTTCTTCACCTTCACTCCAAATAATTAAAGATGAAAAGTATTTTAATTAAACTTGGATGAAATTGTAATTTCTTTGGCCATGAAACATGAATTACTTAATTGTCACTGTTGTACAATCACATTGAGGTGCAATACTGGAGGTGATCACACTACTAAGTTAGTGATATATGAGGTCATGTGGATGCCACAAGATGGTGACTTTGTTTGATATACTTCCAAACCCAAAATGTGGCAATGATTTCTCCACTTCATTTTTGAAAACATTATAATTGTTGTTGTTCATTCGTTCAGTTGTCTCCGACTCTTCGTGACCTCATGGACCAGCCCACGCCAGAGCTCCCTGTCGGCCGTCACCACCCCCAGCTCCTTCAAGGTCAGTCCAGTCACTTCAAGGATGCCATCCATCCATCTTGCCCTTGGTCGGCCCCTCTTCCTTTTGCCTTCCACTTTCCCCAGCATCATTGTCTTCTCTAGGCTTTGCTGTCTCCTCATGATGTGGCCAAAGAACTTCAACTTTGTCTCTAGTATCCTTCCCTCCAATGAGCAGTCGGGCTTTATTTCCTGGAGGATGGACTGGTTGGATCTTCTCGCAGTCCAAGGCACTCTCAGAACTTTCCTCCAACACCACAGTTCAAAAGCATCTCTCTTCCTTCGCTCAGCCTTCCCTAAGGTCCAGCTCTCACATCTGTAGGTTACTACAGGGAATACCATGGCTTTGACTATGCGGATCTTTGTTGCCAGTGTGATGTCTCTACTCTTTACTATTTTATCGAGATTGGACATTGCTCTCCTCCCAAGAAGGAAGTGTCTTCTGATTTCCTGGCCACAGTCTGCATCTGCAGTCATCTTTGCGCCTAGAAATACAAAGTCTGTCATGGCCTCCACATTTTCTCCCTCTATTTTCCAGTTGTCAATCATTCTTGTTGCCATAATCTTGGTTTTTTTTTTATGTTTAGCTGCAATTATAATAGGTCTGTGAATATACAGACATTATAATAGGTCTGTGAATATCTAAAGTAGAGAAAAGAGAGAGAAGGAAAGGAGGAAAGCTAGTCTCAGCTCACCTAGTTAGCACTCTGGGCCTTCAAAGTGATGAAGTGTGACTTCTCGCATAGATATCCAATCATCTCTTTCCACAGAAAATGTTGAGACAATGGCAATGCTTTTGCTACATTCTCCCTTCTTTCTCTTTTGGATTCCCTTCCCATCTTCTCCGCTGCAGTGGTAAGTGCATTAAGGAAGTATATTTAGGTCACTTCAGAGCAGAACATTAAAACAAATGCTGATAGTTCAAGGTTAATAGATGCATAAAACAAAAGTAATTCCGTGTCAAAGCTGGGCTGACAGGTGATTTGACTTGAGGCTGCCTTGCAATCACTCTTTTACATGTGCTCTCTGCAGAGCCCGGTGGAAGGTGTTATGTTTCTGACATTTACTTGTCAGAAAGCTATGACAATAGAAATTGTTTCTATCTCTGCCAGTCCCAGATGTTAACCTTCGAGCTTTATTTTGTAATTGGGGTTCCGCCGAGCTTTAACATTTTCTATTGATTCAATCGAGGCGATAACATTTCCAATCATAAGAAGGCATTATAGAAATATCAGGCAATTCACATATCAAAATGTTTGATAGCTGGGCTCACCGCATTAATTTCTGTCACCTTTGCGTGGAACCTTTTATCCACTTTTTTAATACTGAAGGACACCTGGGAGTACTTCCTGTCACTTTTATTGTTCAATAAAGTAGACAAAAGTTTCAATTAACAGGCAGGGAGCCCCCTGGAGAATTGTGAATGAGAGTATATTTTATTCATTTGATTGTGATTTAGCTAAACTTCCAACTCTATTTCCACCACCACAAAAACACAAACCCACAATCTTTTTCTCCACCCTGCCTCCCCCAAGAGTTAATGAAGTATTTGTGCTGAAATCAGCCCAAGTCCAAATAATTGTGTGGAAAGGCAGAGCTGGTCTTTTTCTCCACCTGTGGTAAAAACAAGGGTAGAGATAGAGCAATCTAGCCTAGGCTCAAAAGCAGATGAAAGTTCTCCATGCATCCCAATTGTCACTGTTCTGGTCATGGAAGGAGAGAAGAGGCAGGCAGAGGGTCACCATGCCTAGTCCCAAAAGGAAATGAAAGATGGTTCCTCCATTCCAACTGCTACTGCCCTGTCATCAAAGGGAGAGAAGAGAAGGCCAACAAAGCTCTATCATATGTAGGCCCATAAACAGATGAAAACCTTATCTTCATCCCATCTAGCACTGCCCTGTCATCAGAGGGAGTGAAGAATGAATTGTCTAAGCTCCATTATGCCTAAACCCATAAACAAGTGAGAAGCCCTTGCTCCATCCCAATTACCACTGTTGTGGCTTTGGAGGAAAAATACGGAAGAGGCATAATCTGCTGGACCTAATCCCCCCTCACACTACCACTCCTCTTGTCTCATGTTTTATTTATTCATTATTTATTTACTTCCAGCATTTCTATCCCAGCCTTCTTAATCCCCCCCCCGGGGGGGGGGGGCTCAGGATGGCTTACACTTGGCAACAATTTGATGCCATGCATACAACAAACAACAATATAACCACAATTTAAAACGATGGATAAAACATTAAGTTAAAACAGCTAAATTGTAAATTGTAAGCCTGATAACTATCAAATTAACAATGTATACATCCTCTGAAAGTGTTTTTGTCTGATGAGTGGGATATAAATGCACTAAATAAATAAATATGTAGGATATTTCCTGAAGGAAATCTCAGAAAGAGCCAGCTAGTATGACATGAAACAATTTGTGTTTTCACAGATGTCTTAGTAGTGGTTCTGTTGTAGTAGAGCCTGTTAGCAACACTGCAAGTGTCAGAAGAGGGAAAAGTAGTGCTCAAGAGTTAGATGAGGAACAACAGAGGAAAAGGATCCGGGATAAACTTATGTCACCCACTGATGAAGATTCCTTCGAAGGGTTTTCTGATAGTGAAGGGTCAATGAGTGAGGAGGAGGATGGAGATGCAATTGATGTGAATAGGGGAACTAAGAGGGTTACTCAGGAGCAGGAATCGGATGAGGAGCGACAGAGGAAGAAGATCCGGGATATACTTACTGCTCCCACAGATGAAGAGTCTTTCATGGGTTGCTCTGGGAGTGATGGGTCTGGGAGTGATGGGGAAGGGGATGACACACTGGATTGGACCAAGGTGCAAGAGGTTCAAGATGTATGTACTCAACCAACATCTAGTGACACATTTGCGGTGTTTTCTGGTGGTGGGAGATACTGAGGAGTCTTGGGGAGAGTCAAGTCTTGACAAGAGGTGAAAAAGTTGGAGGGATGGGCGCCGGCGTTCAGGTGCAGAGGCAAGGACAGCTGTTGGGAATGACAACGGGGTGGAGGTCAGCTCATCATTGGATGATGAGTTGTAAGATAAAAGGAGGCACTGAAATTGAAGAACTTTGCAGAAGGCAAAGTGTTGGTTTAATGCCTTGGGTTTTGTAGCTGCCACTTTCATATTGGGCTTGGGCTCTGGATCTGCAGGTTGCTGCTTCCGTTCGTGGTACAACTTGGCTTGGATTCCCGTGAGTGCGGATTTCCCCTTCCTTGACTTTGGATTGCTTTTGACGATGACACTGCCTACATGGACTTTGGAACCTCGCAACTTTGGACTTGGCTTTCTTTGACTTCGGACTTCATTTGACTATGGCTTTTGCTTCACGGCTCTTTGTTTGTTCATCCTTCATTCGCTATGTTATTTTGTGTGTTTTTGCAAGCACTTCAGTTTAATCCGGATCTTTTCGCTGGATAATCTGGTTTATTGCTTTAGTTCCTTTTTATACTGGAACTTGCTGCTGCTTTTGGGTTTTGACCAGGGACACTGAAGTAAGTGTCTCTGAGTCCTTTTTGTTTTGTATTAATAAACTAATCTTTTGGACATACTCTTGAGTCTGGCTCTTTAAGGCGTCTGGGTTCCAACAGGTTCAGATTGGCTTAATTTTGGGCCAGTAGTCTATATTGCAGTTACAGATTTGCAGTCTACAATTATGGATTTGTAACCATTCTACATGCATCAAAGCTACATTATTGCCACAAATATACTGCTCCTTAAGCCCATCTTATCAGCTATAAGCCACACTGAATGAAGTTCAGACATTTAGTAGGATGCAAGGAGGATGAGAGTTCCATTTTCTCCCATGAGTGAGTGGGGATATAATAATTAGAAACATGTCCTCTGCCACTATTCCTCACTGCAGCCTTCCTCACCCTTGTGCATTGCTGGCTGTTATGATGGGCTTAACTACCTGGCCAAAAGACATCACTTGAGCTACACCTTGATAGCTAAGACCCCATCCACTTAGTCACTGCTGTCCACCTCGATTTTGGGGTGTCCTGATAATGCCACCACCCCCCAAATGAGAACTCCAACTCACATCCAACCAGAAACAGAAAATTCTACTTCCAGAGATACAATTTGCTGCATCCCTCTTGTGTCTGAACAAGGCAAAGGAAGGTGGAAATGCTAAAGATGGAATACTCATGTAAATAGCAATTGAAAAGCATTCCAAATAACAAGACAGATGTACAACACTGAAAATCCAGCACTTCCATGAGAATGCTAAAATCTACTACATTGTTTTGTGGAGCTGTAAAGCAAGTGCCGTTTGCCAGAAGGTAAGAAAAAATACATAAAAATTTGGGTTTTGATAAAGGTTTAAGAGATCAGTTGCAGGGACTCTCTTTGATCTTTCACTCAGTTCCTGGAGTACATGTGTAGGCATTCCAGAGCAAACTGGATCTCTTAAACACATATTCTGCTCTGGATTAAATGACTGTGTGGAAGACCCCGAAGTTGCCACCTTATGATAGTCATTTCACTCATTAATCTCAACCAAAGTAGACACCTTACACCAGGAGGGTTGAACTACATGTTGACTTTCCATTCAGCAATTGATTCAATGTATCTGCTCTAGACATGACAATGAGTGCATTTACACTGTAGAATTAATGCAGCTTGACACCACTTAAATTCCCATAGCTAAGTTTATGGATCATGGGAGTTATACTTAAGACTTCTCTGCTAAAGAGACCTGATGCCTCACCAAACTACAACTTCCGTGAATCCATAGCTTTGAGCCATGGAAGTTAAAGTGATCTTAAACTGCAATAATTCTACTGTGTAGATGCACCATTAGTCCAAATACGATGGGATTAAAGCCAATGATTTTTTTTTATTTTTTTAAAAACTTGATATTTCTCTAAAGGAGGGGTCTTCAAACTTTTTAAACAGAGGGCCAGGTCACAGTCCCTCAAACTGTTGGAGGACCGGATTATAATTGGGGAAAAGAATTAAAATGAAGAACAATTTTAACAAATATAAACTTATTAGCATTTCAATGGGAAGTGTGGGCCTGCTTTTGGCTGATGTGATAGGATTGTTGTTGTTGTTGTTGTTGTTGTTGTTGTTGTTGTTGTTGTGTGCTTTCAAATCATTTTAGACTTAGGTTGACACTGAGCAAGGGCCGGGTAAATGACCTTGGAGAGCTGTATCCGGCCCCTGGGCCTTAGTTTGAGGACCCCTGCTCTAAAGGGCTGATATATCTCAACTTTAAGTTAAGGCAATTCAACCTCTTTCAGTAGATTTTTAACCTGAGATTTATCATTTGGAAATATCCTTGTACCAAATCTTTAAAAAATATCGTTGTTGACCCTCAGTTGTAGACATTTGCCTAAGATGGATATGCTAAGAAAACAGGAGATTTTCTGGGCAGAAGTGTTCTCAAGCAAGAAGATTTGTTTCTGCCCTGATCCTTTAGATACCTGTTCTGACATTAAATTAATGGGACTGTGCATAAACTTAGAAAGAATCAGGACCCATATATATTAGCTTGGTTGCACATCTGTTCTTAATTGCATATACAGTACAGCATCATTTATCTGAATGGCTTTGGAAGACGGCCAACACTTTGGGATAATCAGACATTTGGGAAACATAAGGGTAATTTTCATAGGGCTACATTTACATAGGACTAACACAGGCAACATGCTGTGGATTTAGAGAACTGGGATATTTGGATTACTGGAGGTTCAGGAATAGGGTTTTTATTTAAAAAAAACCTGTAGGGAAAAGTCACACTTTTGGTATACAAAACAACTTTAGGGGATATTCTGCATTCTTTGACCTTTCTATTTCAATGTTAATACCTAGTGGGTCCTCAGTATCCACTTTGATTTGTGGATCCTACTATTCACAAATTCTCAGGTCCCATTATATACAAAATATAGGAAAATTATGCTCCTTATATAAAATGGCAAAATACAGGTTTAGGGTTTTTAAGAAACAAAAATTCAATATTTGGATGGTTTGTGAATGCAGTATCTATGGATATGGGGGTGACTGTAATGGAAGATCTAGGCTACATAGAGGTCTACAGATCATGAAGCGTTTTTCATATCAGTATTCTCCTAGGAAAGCAAGGCTTCTGTGCAATGTTGTATAGGTCTTGCAAGCTTTTAGAAGTATGTACAAATACTTTTAGAAGAATACATAAAGCAACCTCTTTGCTACCTCTTATGGTAGCTTTAGTAATCAATATCTGGATTGATGGGGAATGGATTGGATGAACAGAGAAGAGAAAACTGCAAGATTTCTTTAACAGATTGTTTGATTTGTTTCAACTTTCCTGAAACAATCTCACAAATGTCAGCAGGATGTATATTCAAACATATTTGTGAAACAGTTGAGAAAAATGTGCATCAGGAATTTTCACAGTTTCAACCCTATCCTGAACAAAATTGTAATTTGGTGTATTTGTGTAGAAAACAGAATTTTGTGTACAGAAAATACTATTTCTATATAGAAGTTAGATTTTTTTTATGAAAGAAGACACTATTTCCTGTGCAAAACCCCACACATACATTTTGCACACAAAAAAAATTGACCTGTGTATAGTAGGCTTGGATAACAACGGAAAAAATTGTTTCTAAACTCGTTTCGTTTTTAGGGGTCCATTGCATTTCGTTTTTTTTAAAGAATTCCGATTTGTTTCTTTAAAAAAATTCGAAATTTACAAAATTTCGTAAATTTCGAATTGATTCATTAATGGCAGACGCGATTGGGCAATATGCTAAAAAAACCTCCAAATGGGACAGGGGGAACTTCTGAAGCTTCCCTCTCCCTCTGTTGTTGACTGTTGGTGTGATAAAACAAACAACAACTATATTATATTATATTATTATATATTATATTATATTATATTATATTATATTATATTATATTATATTATATTATATTATATTATATATATTATATTATATATTATTATATTATATTACTATAATATTATAATGTTATATATTATTATATTATATTATATATATTATATTATATATATTATATTATATTATTATAATATTATTATATTATATTATTGTATATTATATTATTATAATATATTGTATTATATATTATATATTATTATATTATATTACGAAAATAATTACAAAATAATTACGAAAATTGGAAAAATTGTTTCGATTCTTAATTACTCCTCACACTATTCCAAAATGGCTCAATATTGGATCGTAAGCTAATTTAAATACGAATTAATAACGAATTACGGAATTAACGAACGAAACCGCCCAAGCCTAGTGTATAGTCTTTGTAAATTATCTAGTTTTTGCAATGGTAAAGGCAATAATTGATATTACTCCCTACAAGAAGACCATTAATGAATTTCCTAATCCATATTTACAGTGATACCTTGATTTAAGAGTTTAATTCATTGAGTGACTGAGCTCTTAACTCAAATCACTCTTATCTCAAAGTGAATTTCCCAATGAAATGCTATCAATAAGTTCCGCCCCCTTGAAACCACCCCCCATTAATTTTGTTATGTGTTTTAAAATAAGAAAATGCAATTTATACATAACAAATGATGTATAAAAATGATGGCAAAAGAAAGGTCAACTTTTAAATAGAAGTACAAAATTGTGGCAAGGAAGCACAAAGCACGGAGTGAAGTGGCAGAATCATCTTTTTCTTCACACTGTACTCATTCCAGACTCCCTCCCTCTCTTGCTCCCTCTCACTCTCTCTCCAGGAAGCCAAACATACCAGGAATAAAAAGCAAACAAAATCAACTGACTAAACCAAAGTTCCTCAAAGTGGACAAGAACAAAGTGGACTGCAATTTTTTTTTAAAATGGACAAGAGCAGACAGCACTCTCCCAAAGTGGACAAGAGCAAACAACAATCTCCCAAAGCAGACACGATCATGAGGCAGAAGGGACAGAGTCTGCTCCCTTGAAGTTCTCTGGCACAAGCTCTTAACTCAAACCACTGCTAGTATGATGAAATGAAACTTTGGCTATTTTTTATTTATTTATTTATCGAGTTATCAGCAACCAGTCAATTATATTACATTTCTAACAGAACAAAGCAAACAAACAGACAAAATACAAAAATACAAAATACAGAATACAAAATTTGTGAGTTTGGTAGTTGATTAAATGTCCTTTGACCAGTATCTGGCCATTTGGAGTGCTTCTGGTGTTGCGGCAAGGAGATCCTCCATTGTGCATGTGGCAGGGCTCAGGGTGCATTGCAGCAGGTGGTCAGTGGTTTTCTCTTCTCCATACTCGCATGTCGTGGATTCCACTTTGTGGCCCCATTTCTTGAGGTTGGCTCTGCATCTCGTGGTGCCAGAGCACAGTCTGTTCAGCGCCTTCCAAGTTGCCCAGTCTTCTGTGTGCCCAGGAGGGAGTCTCTCATTTGGTATCAGCCATTGGTTGAGGCTCTGGGTTTGAGCCTGCCACTTTTGGACTCTCGCTTGCTGAGGTGTTCCAGCGAGTGTCTCTGTAGATCTTAGAAAACTATTTCTAGATTTAAGTAGTTGACGTGCTGGCTGATACCCAAACAGGGGATGAGCTGGAGATGTCTCTGCATTGGTCCTTTCACTATTGGCTGCTATTTCCCGGCGGATGTCAGGTGGTGCAATACTGGACTGAGCAACTTGGGCTGAGCAACAGCTTGTAACTCAAAACACTTGTATGTTGGGATGTTTGTAAGTCAAGGTTCCACTGCACTGCTGTTATAGTTACTTCCATTACTAATCCCACTATTGTTACTTATTTTGTAGTAACTCTTATCATTTGGATTCCAATTCATTTTATGTATTTCACACATCTGTGTCATAATGAATAGAATTAAAATGAATTCCAATAAGTATCCATAATAGTACTAAAACAGAAATAATAGATGCTATGGTATTTTAAGTCAGGAATTGATAAGAACAGTCTTTATTGTAAGCTTCTTGGACATCATTGTGAGCTTATGATATCTGAGCTTCTAATGGAGGAAATCCAAAGTTACTTATCATTCTTAATTGTCCCACAAGGAAAAGGATATTAAGTAGCAGACATTTACCGTGATCACGATAAATATTATATATGCTGGCATATTCATGCTTCAGATGTCCACACAAATAAAAATGTGTTTTTAATAGGTATACCATCATCTCAAGATAAAGGTAGTCTTATGGCCCACTCCAGCAAGTCCTGATAGAATAGTTTGATGTATACCCATATCACCTTCAAACATATTAGCATTTCTTATGGTATCAAGGTCAATGTCTCTTTCTCAAATAACATTTCAGACCTATAATTGTTCATCTACAAGCCGGCAATTATGGAGGAATTGATCAGCCAGTAATTAATGCTACGCTATTACACTTTTTAATTTGGAGATTATGCAGCAGCGAGCGTTCACACATTTTTAATTTGTATATTATACAGCCACAAATGTTTACAATGCCCTTTTTAATCTCCTTACACTACCCAAGCTATTATTCACTATAGATTAATGATACGCTGGATGCTGTGGTTTATTTCATTTACCACTCTTACCAAGAGAGCTGTTAACATTAGTGTGTTCTAATAGGAAGGACAAGAGACCTCTTCCAGAAAATTAGAAACATTGGAGGTAAATTTCAGGCAAAAATTGGTATGATAAGAAACAAAGATGGCAGGGACCTAACAGAAGCTGAAGAGATCAAGAGAAGGTGGCGAGACTATACAGAAGATCTGTATAGGAAGGATAATAATATCGAGGATAGTTTTGACGGCGTGGTGAATGAATTAGAACCAGACATCCTGAGGAGTGAGGTTGAATGGGCCTTAAGAAGCATTGCTAACAACAAGGCAGCAGGAGATGACGGGATCCCAGCTGAACTGTTTAAAATCTTAAAAGATGATGCTGACAAGGTGATGCATGCCATTTGCCAGCAAATATGGAAAACACAAGAATGGCCATCAGACTGGAAAAAATCACTTATATCCCCATACCAAAAAAGGGAAATGCGAAAGACTGCTCAAACTTCCGTACAGTGGCCCTTATTTCTCATGCCAGTAAGGTAATGCTCAAGATCCTGCAAGGAAGACTCCCGCAATACATGGAGCGAGAGTTGCCAGATGTTCAAGCTGGGTTTAGAAAAGGCAGAGGAACGAGAGACCAGATTGCCAATATCCGCTGGATAATGGAGAAAGGCAGGGAGTTTCAGAAAAAAACATCTATTTCTGCTTCATTGACTATTCTAAAGCCTTTGACTGTGTGGAATAATAAATTGTGGCAAGTTCTTGGTGGATGGGCATACCAAGCCACCTTGTCTCTCTCCTGAGGAATCTGTACAAGGACCAAGTAGCAACAATAAGAACTGACCATGGAACAACAGACTGGTTCAAGATTGGGAAAGGCGTATGGCAAGCTGCATCCTCTCACCCAACCTTTTTAACTTGTATGCAGAACACATCATGAGATGTGCGGGGCTTGAGGAATCCAAGGCTGCAGTGAAAATTGCTGGAAGAAACATTAACAACCTCAGATATGCAGATGACACCACTTTGATGGCCGAAAGTGAGGAGGAGATGAGGAGCCTTCTAATCAAGGTGAAAGAAGAAAGCGCAAAAGCTGGGTTGCAGTTAAACATAAAAAAACCAAGATTATGGCAACAAGAATGATTGACAACTGGGAAATAGAGGGAGAAAACGTGGAGGCCGTGACAGACTTTGTATTTCTAGGTGCAAAGATTACTGCAGATGCAGACTGTAGCCAGGAAATCAGAAGACGCTTACTTCTTGGGAGGAGAGCAATGTCCAATCTCGATAAAATAGTAAAGAGTAGAAACATCAGAATGGCAACAAAGATCCGCCTAGTCAAAGCCATGGTATTCCCTGTAGTAACCTACGGATGTGAGAGCTGGACCTTAGGGAAGGCTGAGCGAAGGAAGATCGATGCTTTTGAGCTGTGGTGTTGGAGGAAAGTTCTGAGAGTGCCTTGGACTGCGAGAAGATCCAACCAGTCCGTCCTCCAGGAAATAAAGCCCGACTGCTCACTGGAGGGAAAGATACTAGAGACAAAGTTGAAGTACTTTGGCCACATCATGAGGAGACAGCAAAGCCTAGAGAAGACAATTACGCTGGGGAAAGTGGAAGGCAAAAGGAAGAGGGGCCGACCAAGGGCAAGATGGATGGATGGCATCCTTGAAGTGACTGGACTGACCTTGAGGAGCTGGGGGTGGTGACGGCCGACAGGGAGCTCTGGCGTGGGCTGGTCCATGAGGTCACGAAGAGTCGGAGACGACTGAACGAATGAACAACAAAATTACTTAATGTCTTACTGCAGCTGGTAGTGAACGTTGGTTACCTTTTAAAATATTACCAGTCAATTACTTCCTCTCTGTTTTGCCTTTCTCTTCTTCTTCCTCATTCTTTCATCCCAGTGATGGTAATCAGGGTTATGACACACTGCATTTTAAAGAGTGAAAGTAACCAACAAGGCAAGCCAAATTAGTCACATTCCACCAAAACCAGAATTTTGCAACCCATCTATATTATCCCAATTAAGAGATCTTGTGGAAATCATCTGCTTGCTTGAATAATGTAGCCTGCGGTCATAGCTATTGAGCATCCTTTCCTCCCTGTTTGGCTATAAACATGAAGAGGCAAGAGATATGCATGATACATGCAGTCTATTCCATGATTTTTGAAAAAAAAATGACTTATTTAAGCCTTTGGCATTCCCCTCCTCTCCCACCCAGTTTTCAAGTAATACAAGATTATATAGCTAAATTGTAAGACATGTTGCAGTACTAGATGCAAGCTTTTTCCATGTCTTTTGTGAATTTCTAAATTGGATAGAGAGACAACATAACCAGAGCAGATGTTTTCTATTGGAGTTCTCTAAATGAATATTGCAAAGACAGACTTCATTTGCAATGTATGTGTGTGTGTGTGTATCCTGGGATTTGTAGTGTTATGTGTTCCTTAGAAATAATAATAGTAATAATAATAATAATAATAATAATAATAATAATAATAATAATAACTTTATTTATATACTGCCCTATCTCCCCTAGGGGACTCAGAGCAGTTTCCACATATGCAAATAATACAAAAACATACAATATTGTAAAGGTAAAGGAAAATATGATAAAGTGGTCTAGAGATATAAATCGATCAATATCCATGGCAGAGTGGGAAGAGATATGGCTTAAGAAACTAAAATATGCTTACGCAGTAGAATTAAAGGAGAATTGGTACAAACTATTTTATAGATGGTACCTAACACCAGAGGTACTATCAAAGATCAGTAAGGAAAAAAATAAAGAGAAATGTTGGAAATGTGAGAAAAACAAAGGTAATTTCATCCACATGTGGTGGAAATGTAAAAAGGTTAAGAATTTTTGGTACCAAATAAGGGAAAAAGATGGAGACAATTTTACAGATAAAATTGAATTAAAACCTGAGTTTTTCCTGCTGGGAACCACAGACTTTAAAATGGATAAAAATACAGATAAGCTTTTCTTCTACTTGACAACTGCAGCAAGGATTATTTTAGCTAGAGTATGGAAGACCAAAGAAATACCCACAATGGACTCTAAAAGTTCTGGATATTTTGAACATGGATAGACTTACTCAAAGAATCACACAAAACAATGGAGGTGACAAAAAAACGGACTGGACAAAAAATTTAGATTTCATTAAAAAGGAAAATAAAGAGATCTATATTAGCGAATTATGAAAGAAACTCAAAGGAAATATCAATAAGAAACCAGAGATTAAAAAAATAATAATAACCAGATCATTATTAAGTGTGAAGATTTTCAACTTGGGGAGACCTGGAAGTTTACTCTTGCTTTTATTTCCTTTATTATTATTTTTTTGCCTTTTTCTCCTTTTCTTTATTTTTTTTAATTTTTTTCTCTCTCTTCCTTCTTTTTCCTCTGACTTTCCTTAATGGATTGTTCCCACTCTTTTTATGTAAAACAATGGAAAAATAAGTTGTGTATCTGTTTTTCTTTCTAAGCTCCTACTTCTGAGGAGCGTGTTATATTCTCAATAAAGATATATATTAAAAAACATACAATATAAAACAAAAACATAGGCATAAACTGTTAATACAACATATACATTAAAATAAATTTAAAACCAGTTCCGCTCTCTTCTTCATGCAAGGTAAGCTGCCAGGGGCAAAGATTTCAAAAAGGGGCCTGGACTATTTGGAATGGGCTAAACCAAGACTAGTGCAAGGAGAAGGGGAAAATGGGATTAGCTGAATGCTACAGTTCAAGGATCGGTCTCAGCAATAGCCCTACTAGGGTACCAGGGCCACTCAATTCCAGGGCCAATTAAAGGACTATAAAAAGGGTCTGGGATGTAAGAAAAGTTTCCTTCAGATGACAGGGAACTGGGGAATGGATGGTGTACAAGGCCAAGTCCTAACTGTTGGACCAAGGGTTTGATACTGGAGACTAGTCATTGAAGGCCTGATGAAACCACCAAGTCCAAGTTCTTACAGAAGGAGGTGAGGGATGGGACCAGGAAATCAGAAGACATTTACTTCTTGGAAGGAGAGCAATGACCAATCTCAATAAAATAGTGAAGAGTACAGACATCACACTGGCAATGAAGATCTGCATAGTTAAAGCAATGGTATTCCCCATCGTCACCTACGGATGTGAGAGCTGGAACATAGGGAAGGCTGAGCGAAGGAAGATAGATGCTTTTGAACTGTGGTGCTGGAGGAAACTTCTGAGAGTACTTTGGACCGTGAGACGATCCAACCAGTCCATAGTTCAGGAAACAAAGCCTGACGGCTCATTGAAGGGAAGGATAGTAAAGACAAAGATGAAGTACTTTGGCCACATCATGAGAAGACATGAAAGCTTAGAGAAGACAATGATACTGGGGAAAATGGAAGGAAAAAGGAAGAGGGGTCGACCAAGGGCAAGATGGATAGATGGTATCCTTGAAGTGACTGGCTTGACTCTGAAGGAGCTGGGGGTGGTGATGGCCAACAGGGAGCTCTGGCGTGGGCTGGTCCAGGAGGTCACGAAGAGTTGGAAACCACTGAATGAATAAACAACAACAAATGTGGCAAAATCAAGATATCCTTTTGGGTTTTTTTCCCCCTGGAAAAAATAAAGTCATGTTTGTTCGAAGCCACGGGTGCAGGACCTGTGCATCTGGAGGGATAATTGTATATTCCATTCTTTTTACCAGTTTGGGGATTTTTCAAATGCTTTTTGTATGTCTTCATGTTTTCAGTATACAGGACATCATTATACCTTTAGTGAAAGAAATCCTTGACTTCAACTAAATTGTGACAATGTAATATGAGTTATTTATTTCTTTACTGAACAATACTTCTGTTCATTCCTATCCCAAGAGATCCCTCGGTGGTCCAGACTAAAATCACTGAGTCAATTGAAATGTAGTGCAGAAATAATGTAAATGTTCATAATATATTTTTGAAATATGCATAAAACAGTGTAAAACTGTGATATGCATTGTGCACATATTAGGTTTCAAAATGTTTTATTAAAAAGCCATATTAGTTCTTGGTGCAAGAATGGGATCAATGTGTAAAAAGAAAAAGACTACAAGCTCATGTTCTGGGACATTGTAATAAATAAAAAAACATGCATATGGGTTTTAGGTCTCAGCAGCTTTCGAAGTTCCAGGAGCTTTGCAAATGAGTTTCTCCTCTTTTCCAATATTCCACACCTCTTTTGCCATGGAGATTAAGGAGTTTATAAAATACAACTCGGTACAGCCATGAGGGATTACTACTATATATTATCACTCACAGCTCATTAACCCCAAAGCCCTGCTAACTAAGAAAATCCTCTCTAATGAGGCTTCCTTCACTGCACTGAAGAACAAAAAGGTCTCCAAGTTTTGCCTATTACCAATCTCCCTCACATTATTTCCCCATAATTAAAACAAAACTCTAAGGCCATTAAATTACAAATCTAAATTTTCTCAACTCATGAAAAACTCAGGGTCAGACAAAGATAACACTAGAACTTAGAGCAATTGGACTAAGTTGGGTTTTTTTTTTTTTTGTGGGCATGAGAGTTATGGCTTGTTAACAAACACACATTTGTATATTTTGCCCTATGGAATTTTTTACTGAATTGTATTCAATGATGCAAAGGATAAAGCAGCCATCTCAGAGGCAAGAAAAGGTCTAGAAACCTTTCAACTTTTCCCAAAGGAATCCTCTTCCTTCATTTTCCCACTCACATAATCAAGACCTACAAGGAAGGTCCTTGGAATGCCTATCTTGCATAGGAATATTACAAATAATGTGCTGTAGGCCAGCTTATTTTAGTTGGCACGCTGAAATTTGGAAATATACCTACAGAGTACATAGAATGCATAATATAGAGCAGTGTTTCTCAACCTGGGGGTCGGGACCCCTGGGTGGGTCACGAGGGGGTGTCAGAGGGGTCTCCAAAGACCATCAGAAAACACAGTATTTTCTGTTGGTTGTGGGGGTTCTGTGTGGGAAGTTTGGTCCAATTCTATTGTTGGTGGGGTTCCAAATGCTCTTTGATTGTAGGTGAACTATAGATACCTGCAACTACAACTTCAAATGTCAAGGTCTATTTTCCCCAAACTCCACCAGTGTTCACATTTGGACATACTGAGTATTCGTGCCAAGTTTGGTCCAGATCTATCATTGTTTGATCCCACAGTGCTCTCTGGATGTAGGTGAACTACAACTCCAAAACTCAAGGTCAATGCCCACCAAACCCTTCCAGTATTTTCAGTGGGTCATGGGAGTCCTGTATGCCACGTTTGGTTCAATGCCATAATTGGTGGAGTTCAGAATGCTCTTTGATTGTAGGTGAACTATAAATCCCAGCAACTACAACTCCCAAATGACAAAACTGATCTCCCCCCAACCCCACCAGTATTCAAATTTGGGCGTATTGGGTATTTGTGTCAAATTTCGTCCAGTGAAGGAAAATACATCCTGCATCTCAGATATTTACATTAAGATTCACAACAGTAGCAAAATTACATTTATGAAGTAGCAAGACAAATAATGTTGTGATGGCAGTCAGCACAACATGAGGAACTGTATTGAGGGGTCACGGCATTAGGAAGGTTGAGAACCACTGATATAGAGAGTATAAAATATAGAGTATAAGATATAATGTAGAAGGCATTGTGTACTAGAACATACGCACTTTTGTAGGTGTGTGCTTCTAGATACAAAGACAGATTTGCCTCTATTCAAAAGTGAACAATGAGAGAATTATGTCTGCATTTCTAATAACTTTGAAATATGAATAGATTTGACAGATAATAAATTCATTCTAAGTCTAATGTCTGATATCAACAGAATATCAGTCTGAAGGGAAGTAATCCTACCATCCCATTCTGCTTTGGTCAGATCTCCCCATAATACTGTCTCTGGTTCTGGGTACCACATTTCAAGAGGGATATGGACATGTAGGAAGTTGTCCAGAGGAAGGTGACCAAAATGGTAAAAAGCCTTGAAGCCAAGCCCCATGAGGAGGGGCTTAGGGAACTGGGATGTTTAACCTGGAGAGACAAAGTTAAGATGGAACATGATAGCCATGAAATGATATCATATGGGAGCTGGAGTAAGCTTGTTTGCTGCTGCTCTGGAAACTGGAGGCATATCTACATGGACACTTAATCCTGAAACAAAGGGGTCTATATGATGCATGGAGCTGATTTGTGCTAATGTGGGCCCAATCATAGAATCATAGAATCAAAGAGTTGGAAGAGACCTCATGGGCCATCCAGTTCAATCCCCTGCCAAGAAGCAGGAATATTGCATTCAAATCACCCCTGACAAATGGCCATACAGCCTCTGTTTAAAAGTTTCCAAAGAAGGAGCCTCCACCACACTCCGGGGCAGAGAGTTCCACTGCTGAACGGCTCTCATGATCAGGAAGTTCTTCCTCATGTTCAGATGGTTAACAGCCTTGTACAGCTTGATTGTATTGGATAGGACAGCTGATATGGTAGTCTAGTCAAAAACTAGGGATTACATTTTTTAAAAAGTGAAAAGTAAATAGCAAATGACTGCTCTGTCAGTTTCCATTGTACGATGAGGAAGCTGCCATACAGGCAAATATCCTACTACTCACATCAGCCAATGATTATGTCATTGTGAAATACTCAGAGCCAGCGGTCCAATATATATTCAGAGAAATGATGTCATGCTTTAAAGCACTAAACTGAAGTCATTTCTTGCTTCCTTTTCTTATAACATAAGCTAAGTAGCACAGAGATGCAAACTTTCACCCATGCAAGCCAGGCTTAGGGGCTCCTGTAAACAAATTCATGGATTGCCTGCACTAACTTTTGGATGGATTACATGAAACAAGAAACATAAGTTTTTGTTTCTATCATGGACTATCTCACTGCAAATTCCTTAATAATCATAGTCCATCATTTTGAATGAGGCATGTAACAATGCATTCTACAGCCTATCCTTGCCCCCCCCCCCCCCATATTTCAAGTTTAAACACATTATTTCCAAGAATATGGGTTGGTAAGTTCTAATTCTGCTCTCTGTGATATGTCCCATCCTCCACAAGTTAGGGGTATAAATAATATTTTAAATATATGTTCTTTTTTTTCAAAAAATAGTTGAAAAGCATGTTTTTTGAGTGTCAAAAAACCTTGATGTGAATGCTGAACAAATGATAATTTTCATATTTGTGAAGGCTTTTAATGTGATAAATTCATACATCCCTGTGTGCCTCTGTGTGTGCACAGGATTTGCAATAATATATTATTTATCTGTGCTGTTTCTTCTAGCATGGCACATTTTGTGCAAACTACATTGTGAGCAGTGAATAGTCTACAAAAACTGTGTTTTCCAAAGATTATCTCACAATGGAAAGAAAATGGATTAAAATACATGTTACTTTCTTTGAGAACAAAATTAGTGAATATTTACACTTTTAACAGAATACTTGTGTGTCAATTATTTTTTCCCTTCTGTTCAATAGAAAACTGAAAAGATCTTTCTCAAAATATAGCAAAGAAATTCAGGGATATCTTCCTACTAGTATTAGAACTTTACTATTATAAAGCTGTTGCCTGTACAGAAAATTCAGTAAATGGGGATTTATTGTGTTCAAAATGTGCATATGGTAAATTGGCAAGAAAGCAATTTTTCTACATATAAATAATGTTTTCTTCATAGATGATACTGTGGGCTGCCCAGCAATTTTGTACAAAATAACCTATGCAAATTTTGCACAGAATAAGTCCCAAATTGCAAATTGGTTTCAAAGACTGCATGGATTTTGGAAATATTCTTGAAGCAGGAAGAAAAAGATAAATTACTCATTACTTTCTCTGAGAAAAAAATTGCTCCTCTAGTCTAGTCCAGGGTGAGATCTTGCACTAGAGTGAAATACCAGACTAAGTAACTAGAACAGAGACCAATAAAACCAAGGAAGTGGACCACTATTCAAGTAACCCAGACTCCTAAAACTGACAGATGGAGATTTCTTCTTCTTCTCTGTCAGTTGTAGTTGATGCTTGATCTACAATACTGTCACTGAGTAGTTAAAATTAAAGATAGTAGCAGACAGAAATATCTCCACTCTCTTATTAGAATATCCATCTGGACATTTATGGAGTAAATCTTTAATGATTCATTGTGTTAACTCTAACACTCTATTTCTGGGAAGTGGAGCTATTCTACTATCAGGGAATAGGAAATAATTGAAGAAGCGTGAAGCCCTCTGTGCCTATCCAGGAAGTGAAGTGGTTAACAACATTAATGTGCCACCTGAATTTATGACTACGCATACGGCACGTACAGATGAGTACCTGTCTCTGGGGTTCTGTATGATCACAGGCAGGTTACTTACAAGGAGACACGTTGGCAAGATTTCTCTTCATTATTGTTCTAAATTATGTCATTTGCAAGTCTGAAAGTGACTTTGAATTTCACGCTCCAAACCAGGAAGTTCCCATAGTCACCTTTGCTGATGAGAACATGCTTTCTAGAAAGTCAAATTTCTTCAGAGGAAAGATAGTTAAAGAGAAAAGAAAGCAAGGGTACCCAAAGATGAATGCAAATACACTGACTACAGATGGAAAG
This sequence comes from Anolis sagrei ordinatus, assembly GCF_025583915.1. Classification (NCBI taxonomy): domain Eukaryota; kingdom Metazoa; phylum Chordata; class Lepidosauria; order Squamata; family Anolidae; genus Anolis; species Anolis sagrei. Next base: position 10,376,092 of record NW_026845477.1, on the reverse strand, counting down.
AATAGTGGGAAATATTCTATCCCAAAATGATTTCTCTTAAATATTGAGACACCCCAAGGAAGAAAATCCTGAAAGGGTAAAATTTTATGCTGTTCAGTACTTATCCAGTGTGTAGAAAATGACATTTCTGCAAAGAAAACAAGTTTTCTGAACAGAAAGCAGCACCTTGGGCACAGAAAACAACATCTAACTGTGGGGATATGTCCTTTGTTCAAAAAAAAATCTCATTTTCTGTACAAGAAATACCCAGAAATATTTGTGCAAAATAATTCTCAAACTTTAAACAGGCTTCAAAAATTATACATCAGAAAAATATAAAATTATTTGTCTGCAATAAAAAGTAGGATTACATGCATAACACAGATATATATTTATTTAGGACTTTATCACATGATGCTGCTACCCCATGCCATTTTCAGGACCAAGTTCACTGGCAACTAACAACATGATATCCTGCAAATATTGTACCCCTCTTTTGGCCACACTTTTGTTTTGTTTTGTATAAGTCCACCCTCTCACAGTTCCTCTGCTCAGGAATACTTTTTAAATAATTGTTTAAGAAACTTTGCAATTTCAGCAAAGTATAGTTAAAAAAATCAAAAGCTTTCTTGAGTACTAGGGCACCATAAGAAGACAAATCCATCCACTTTGGAAGACATTCGGAAAGATCAAAGGCATACCAAGAATCCATAAAAACAGGTCAACTTAACTGGATGTCAACTGATAAATGAGATCACAACTACATGTCTATATGTGTGTGTGTATGTGTGTGTGTATCCCCAATCTGTTGAGTATTAGGCATTAGGGAAGAAGTGATTATGGACAATTATTATCATTTTGGAGATGTCAGCCATGATAAAATTTGATATGGCATATAGTAAGGAAACAATTTTGTGTAGTTACCACTGAAAAAGGAAAGATAGACTTGTTTGAAACCAAGAGGTCAGATTTGGGGGAATGTGGAAAAAATACAAGACGTAACATTATCAAAAAAAGTGCCGAGATAGGGTTAGCAGCACCAGAAAGGAATGTGTAAAGAGATAAAAGATGCAGACCTCAATCAACCTGATACCAGTACGAATCTCTGAAACACAGAACGTCAGCTATAGAAATGTTAAATCCAGAGCCTGGTTAATCTCTTCACATTCATGGAGATATGGATATGAGCTAAGCAGATCAAATTTTTACTATGCAGAGATGTGCTGGCTCCAAGCTTGTCTGGAAGATGAAGCATGTCTTCTGCCCTGTGTTAGCTTTTAAAACTTTTGATCTCCAGGAAACTTTCTCTGCATTCACAAAACTGCCAGTGAAGCCCTTTACCTTTGTCATGGGACCCTTGCATATTTCAGAAGACCTTGGGAACTTCTAATTTGGTGCTACACAACATACTGATCCATGGACTAATGCCAGTTCAGGAGCTATTCTCTTCAACTCTGCAAAAGGTTTCCTAGAAAGAAAGATTATAGAAATTCAAAAATTCAGTTAACAAAGAAATTTAAAACCAGAAATTAATAAACTAAGTACAACCAGCCCTCCATATTTGTGGGTATAATGCAGTGGTTCTCAACCTGGGGTCCCCAGATGTTTTTGGCCTTCAACTCCCAGAAATCCTAACAGCTGGTAAACCGGCTGGGATTTCTGGGAGTTGTAGGCCAAAAACATCCGGGAACCCCAGGTTGAGAACCACTGGTATAATGTTTGCAGATTTGAATATTTGTATTTTTGTTTAATATGTTAGCTCTAAGAATCTCTAGATCATCCAGTGTGACTTCATGCTGAAACATTTGGGACCATCTACACTGACCATTTAATGCAGTTTCAAATTGTTATTGAAGAAAGTGGTTTTACAGAGCAGACAATCACATAGCAAATTTTAGAACCAGTGTGAACCCTGAATGGTGACCATACAAGCCACAGAGCACTGATGAGCATTAGGGATATTCTTCCTCACACTTTTCTCACGCTGAGTTTGTTACCTATGAGGAATGGCTTAAGGAGCTGGGCATGTTTAGCCTCAAGAAGAGAAGGCTGAGAGGAGATATGATAGCCATGTATAAATATGTGAGAGGAAGCCACAGGGAGGAGGGAGCAAGCTTGTTTTCTGCTTCCCTGGAGACTAGGACACGAAACAATGGCTTCAAACTACAAGAGAGGAGATTCCATCTGAACATGAGGAAGAACTTCCTGACTGTGAGAGCCGTTCAGCAGTGGAACTCTCTGCCCCAGAGTGTGGTGGAGGCTCCTTCTTTGGAAGCTTTTAAACAGAGGCTGGATGGCCATCTGTCAGGGGTGATTTGAATGCAAGATTCCTGCTTCTTGGCAGGGGGTTGGACTGGATGGCCCATGAGGTCTCTTCCAACTCTGTGATTCTATGATTCTATGATCTGGCCAGTATAGATGGGGTCTTAGAGATTCTTGAAGAGACGTTCTCTAGCAACAATTTTATTGTCAGATTTTCAACTTTTGGTCAGATCCTGTTCCTTTAATCCCCCCCCCCCCCAAAAGTGGATGTCCTTCTGTATACAATAACTACACACACACACACACACACATAAAATACAGTATCCCAGTGGATAAAAAGGACAGTATGCACTACCAATTAATCCTCAGTTGCATCTCTAAAGAAAACAGAACTTTACTTGCTGGTGAAAAAAGAATAGAAAAGAAGCCATCTCTCTTGTGGAAGAGAATTTCACAACATAAGAGCATTTATCGAGAAGACCTTCTTCTTCAATGACACCAGAGACAGGTTAGGAACCATTGTTTAGGACTTTCTATTTTCCATTTTCAACTTTTCTATCTCCTTCTGTTTTAGATTGGAAAAGAAATGTTATTTTTTTCCTCTAGTTTTTAACATTATAGAAACTTTTTTGTGTTAGATAGCAATGGAAGGAGATAAAGATATAAGATGGTAAAAATGTCCCTGTCCTATATCCATTCATTCCCCATTTCTCATATATTTGCAATAAAAAATTCCAAAAAGAAAAAGAAGACCTTCTCTTATGCCCTCACCAAACTGAACTATGATGGTATTGGGACCAGCAGAAGAACTTGCCAGGATCATCTTAAGATTCAGGCAGATTTATATATGAAGACAGAAGGTTTGGTCTGTCATACTTTGTGCCTAAGTCATTGCAAACCACAATCGGAAAACCTCATTGATAATGTTTATTATTATTAATGAAGTGTGCACTGGATGGACTGTGTAGTATTACCTTAGGAAGTTTGTCCGAGTTGAAAGACCTCCAAACAAAATGAATCTTGGTGAGTTTGAAGTCAAAATGTACTTTTAGTTGTCTAAATTGTGCTATAGACTGACTTTTCTATCCTGTCAGATAGTATTTATTTCTGCTTTCCCATGAAACATCCCTGGTGCTTTGGATCAAACACAGGTATAATTTAAGTAAATAAGGCAGAATGTAATGTAATTAAAGAATCTCCCTAAGCAGGAAACATCAAAGTAACTTGACATTATTTTTAAAGCTGTATACTCACATCTGAATTGGGTTTCGGTGAACACATGGCCTACAAGGAATGTTGTTTCAACATTTCTTTTCTTTTTTAAAAAAAATGAAATTCATTGCAGAATTTGCTTTCTAATACCAAAAACTACAGCCCAGCATCTGAGGGAGCACAGATAGATGGGAAAACATGCAGGAAATATTACTCTCACTCTAACATGACTTTCTAATACAGTCAGTCCTTTGAATTTGTGGATTAATCTTTTCCAGATTAGATTATTTGTGGATTTGAATAATATGGTCTCTCTATGAATCTCTAAGTTCTTCAGTGTGGGCCTATGATCAGCTCTGTTGGAGGTTGGCTATAGAACTGTGCTGGAAGTCTAGAGATTCCTGGAGAGAGTATTTCTCTAGGACATTGGTTCTCACCATTTGGTCGTCCAGGTGTTTTGGACTTCTCCTCAAAGTTCCAGCCATTTTACCAGCTGTTAGAAATTGTGGGAGTTGAAGTCCAAAACACCTGGAGGACTGAAGGCTGTGAAACCATTGCTCTAGAACAGTGGTTCTCAACCTGTGGGTCTCCAGATGTTTTGGCCTTCAACTCCCAGAAATCCTAACAGCTGGTAATTTGGCTGGGATTTCTGAGAGTTGTAGGCCAAAACACCTGGGGACTCACAGGTTGAGAACCACTGCTCTAGAAGATTGGGAAACCATTGCTCTAGGTCCCCCAACATGTTCTCCAACAGAATTCTATGTCAAATTACATCAGAATTTGATCATACAGTTGCACTGGAGGATCTAGAGATTCCTATAAATGTATTCGTTTACATTTTAAAATAGCCATTTGGCCCAGTCTGAAACAAAACAAAAAAATGAACAGAATGTTGATGTCTTCACCTGGATCTAATCTGAATGCAAATTAATTGCTTTGAACTGGATTATATAAATCTATACTGCCATATAACCCAGTTCAATGCAGTTAATCTGTATTCAGAAACTGGATTATAAGGCAGTGTAGATGGGCCTTAGGCAATCAGTTCAAGGTCATGTTATGTATATGGTTCTCTTGCATATGCAGATGTACATTGTTGGCCAATGTACAACTACTGAAATTGGTGGAGGCATTCCTTCGGTTTGCCCTTTGGTTGTATGTTCAACATAAGAGGTAATGATGGGCAGGACATGTAAGTCTGCCTGTGAATAATAACATTAAGCAGTCTGAATGTAGGATCTAGGCCTGGGTAACAACGGAAAAAATTGTTTCTAAAATCGATTCTTTTTTGGGGTTTTTTGTGTTTCAATATTTAAAAGAATTCCGAAATTTTCCTTTAAAAAAGTTCGATATTTACGAAATTTCGTAAATGGTAAAAAAATTACAAAACAAGAACGAAACAATAACAAATCGATTCGTTAATGGTGGCCGCGATCGCGCAATACGCTAAAAAAACTTCTGAAGCTTCCCTCTCCCTCTGTTGTTGACTGTTGGTGTGATATTATAATGTTTTTTCACTAATTAAACAAAAAACAACTATAAAACTTGCCCCAGACATGCGGAAATAATAACGAAACGACCTCAAACCAATAACGAAACGAATACATAACGAAATACGAAGCATTTACGAAATGAATTGAAAAATTCGATTCATTTTAAAGTTGCTCCAGAATGGTTCGTTATCGCTTCGTTAACAAAAAAATAACAAATTTTTAACGAATTACAAATTAACGAAACGAAACCGCCCAGCCCTAGTAAGATCCCATCCAGAATTTTCTGCCTCTGAAGAAAAGAAAATGACCCTTGTGAAGAACAGAGTTGTCATTATGCCTGCTAACTATAACATGGCTGAGGAGCTTGCATGTTCTCAAGAACATTGAAGGTCAAAATGCAACCAGAAAATCAGAGTAAAAAAGTGAGGAGAGGGCATTTCAATTCAAGTCATAATGTTCATTTTTTAAGCTGTTCAATGAAAAGCCAAGGTGAAAAGGATTGTGGGTGATTTTCTGCTCAACAGCGCAGCTGAACATGTGTTGCCTGGCAAACAAACTCCCTGTAAGAAAAGGCATAAAAGAAAACTTCCTTCTTTGGAGACAGTGCAGCGGAGGAGGCAGGGGGTTATACGCCTCAGGACTCTCTAGTTCTGTTGTCTCTGGGAAGCAGCATTGAGGTTCCGCACTGGTTGACTACCAGATGTTCAATCCTGCATCACTATTGGAAGGTTGCGACAAAGCCCCGGAGAGTTGAATGACAACAATCTGTCAACTAGTCATCATTGTCTTATGTTTTACCCCCTCTCTCATATTCCATTATTCTCCACCTTATGTCACTGTTTTTTAGTCTCTAAATTGTTCATTGTTTATTTCTGCTCCTTGTTTCCATCCTTTTATACATATATAAAAATAATAATGGCATTCTGCCACTGTGCTCACTCTTTGGAGACTTGATGTCCCCTTCCCCCCAAAAAAGAAAAAAAAAAGAAAAAAAAGAAGGGGGGAACAGAGAAAAGCAAGGATAACTCAATTACTCATCAGGCTAAAGAAGTTCAAGAAGTGATGACACCAAGGGTAGGAAGAATGATAAATGCCACTGGGCTGTTGTAGGTTTTTTCGGGCTATATGGCCATGTTCTAGAGGCATTCTCTCCTGACGTTTCACCTGCATTTGTGGCAAGCATCCTCACCTCACTACCTCAGGCACACTCAGGCCATTGTATGCTAATCAAGGTGGTCAGTTGAAACATTCACACCTAGCTCCAGCAGACAAGAGTCCTTTTTCTCACCCTGGTCATTCCACAGATATATAAACCCTTTTCCTAGTTCCAACATGTTAAGGAAAGAAAACTTGGGATGCTCACAGAAAGTCACTGTGCATCATAGAGGTCACTTCCAAACGAGGCTTAAGAAACCTGCTCTGAAGAGGGTCTAAGTCCCCACAGGCACCATAAAGAACCGGGTTTTCCTGGATGTTGTCTCCATTCTGGTGCATTAACTACTACACATGACTGGGGCCAACCCAACCTTCCCCAAAGCCTTAAATTAAATTTAAAAAAATCCTTACTGGGTCACCATGAGTTTGCTCTGGCAGCCTTCCTGGCACATGAAATGATGTGTCAGGAGGTGGAGGGTGCAGGAAGGATTTGCCCTCCCTTCACCTTCTGATGTGTCATTTTTATACACCAGGAGGCATGCTGGAGCAGCCTCATGGCAACCCAGTAAGGATTTTTTAATTTTAAGACTTTGGAGGTGGGGTTGGGAAAGGGATTGGTGTCTTCATCAGTTCTCCAGGCTTATTGGATCTCAAAAAGTGAATTGGGCTGTGAGGACAGTCTCCTGGGACTGTTTTCCTCACAGGGTCCATACACTCTCGGTTTAATTCAGGACAAAGACGGGTTTTCCTGCTTTGTCTCAAATTAATTCTCTTTTACCTGAGGCGTCATTTGGATGCCTCAGGTAAAAGTTTGACAAGACCTGCATTTTGGCCTGGGTCTGAAAGAGTCTGGAGGCTGCCAGCACTGGAACTGAGGTGAATGCATTTTTTTTAAGGATAGAGAAACCCTATCTTGTGGAAACATTGAGCATTTTTTTAAAAACAAACAAACAAACAAACAAAAACAATATACTGGTAGGATGAACATCAGCCTGCCTTACCAATCAAGTTGAACTTGTGAATTTCAATTTGAATTTTATTAGTGAATTTTGACCTACATTTAACTGTTTCTATCTTTTTATATGTATTTTAATAGTCTTGTGTTTTATCTTTCTGTTTTAGTCATGTTGTACTCTGTCTTGAGTTACAAGTTTATTATTTATTAGAATCATAGAATCATAGAATCAAAGAGTTGGAAGAGACCTCCTGGGCCATCCAGTCCAACCCCATTCTGCCAAGAAGCAGGAATATTGCATTCAAATCACCCCTGACAGATGGCCATCCAGCCTCTGTTTAAAAGCTTCCAAAGAAGGAGCCTCCACCACACTCCGGGGCAGAGAGTTCCACTGCTGAACGGCTCTCACAGTCAGGAAGTTCTTCCTCATGTTCAGATGGAATCTCCTTTCTTGTAGTCTGAAGCCATTGTTTCATGTCCTAGTCTCCAAGGAAGCAGAAAACAAGCTTGCTTCCTCCTCCCTGTGGCTTCCTCTCACATATTTATTATTATTATTATTATTATTATTATTATTATTATTATTGTCACCATCATCATCATCATATCAAAATGGACATTTGCTGGCCAGTGTGGAGGGGCACTCAGAATTGCAAGTGACTGCATTTTACAAATAACCAAGTGTTTCAGTAGCAATACTTCCCCTTAATGTTTTCTGCATCTTCTCCTTCAATAGAACCTATTAATGCTTAAGTCATAACAATGCCTAAGTAATCCAAGTGGAGTTTGCAAATAGATGAGATCTTAACCATCACATTTCAATGCATGATGGTGTCATTGATGAAGCCAAATAAGAATTAAGGCAATATTTCTTGGATCACTTTTATGAGTAATTCCAGTCAGGTAGAAATTGCAGCTGAACAAGAGCATGCCATTGTGTGACTTGAACAGGTTTGGACTTTTCAGTTTACCAGAATCCTTCCTTATTCACAGTCACCAAATTCAAAAAATACATTGGACGACCTTTGTTGTGCCTGCCTGCCACTGAGGTGTCAAAAAGGAGTAATTTATTCCTCTTTGAATATTGGGAGATTTGAATCAAAACTTCCAAGAGTTAGGAAGAGCGCTTTGTTTGGACAGATTGATTTGTCAGCTCTCTTCTCTCCCCCCTCCCCCAATTTTACTCTGAATATGAATTAATTCTCATTTTGGGAGGGTAAATTCCTATTATAATATTAGAAGCACCCATTTATAATCAAAATCCCCATGCAACATTTTTGTAGTGAGATAAGACTCTTTGAAAGGACTGGAACAGCCTAGGTCCTGCAGAGCAGAATCTGTGATGGTTAAGATTCCTCATTGTGAGACATCTGGTCAAAAAGAGGGGAAAAAGAGCTCTGAACAAAATTGTCATCCATCCCCACTGTTTTCTTGATTGTTTCCAGGGACAGGAAGAAAGCCATGTTAAGAATTTTGGAAATGCAGACTAAAAATATTTTACTAAATAAGTATAAGGCATTCAGTGTACTTGTTGTGGAACAGCAGGTAGGAACTAATGGCCTTTTTGATGTCTTCCAGATCTATGATTTCCATAGCTGGTACCTAATTTAGGAAGATACAATGCAAATATCATAGAAGCATTTGACAGTGACAGCAAAACAATGTTTTCCATGGCTGAAGAATCTCTAAGCCTGCATCTATTCTGTAGAATTAATGAAGTTTGATAAAAATAATTCAGTGCTGTGACTCAGTGTTATCCAAGCCTAGGAGATGTAATTTGGTGAGGCGCCTTACTTACTTGTTGTCTGATTATGATGGCTTTCCAAGTGTTAGAGTCTTGGTGGACATGTAGGTGACTGTGGAGCCCTATTCTTGACCCCATGTTCTTCTACAGTGAGGGCATCGGTTTCCAGGTGGAAGTTGGTCCTGGTCAGGGATGGCTAGATGCACCTACCTTTTGACACATATCTCCATTTTGCCCTCCATTTATGCCTCTTCAAATTTCACAGCACTGCTGGTAACAGCTGAACTCCAGTTAGAGCACTCAAGGGCCAGGGCTTCCCAGTTCTTGGTGTCCATGCCACGTTTTTTTAAGGTTGGCTTTAAGCCCGTCTTTAAATCTCTTTTCCTGCCCACCCACATTTTGTTTTCCTTTCTTGAGTTGGGAGTAACTGCTTTGGGAGATGATGATCAGGCATTCAGACAACATGGCCAGTCCAGCAGAGTTGATCGTGTAGGGGCATCACTTCAATGCTGCTGGTCTTTGTTTCGTTCAGCACACTGACATTTGTCTGCCTGTCTTCCCAAGAGATTTGCAGGATTTTTTGGATGCAACACTGTTGGAATCGTTCCAGGAGTTGAGGATGACTTCTTTAGACAGTCCACGTTTTGCAGGCATAGAGCAGGAGGCAGTGACAGACTTTGTATTTCTAGGTGCAAAGATTACTGCAGATGCAGACTGCAGTCAAGAAATCAGAAGACATTTACTTCTTGGGAGGAGAGCAATGACCAATCTCAATAAAATAGTGAAGAGTACAGACATCACACTGGCAACAAAGATCCGGACAGTAAAAGCAATGCTATTCCTCATAGTCACCTATGGATGTGAGAGCTGGACCATGGGGAAGGCTGAGCAAAGAAAGATAGATGCTTTTGAATTGTGGTGTTGGAGGAAAGTTCTGAGAGAGCCTTGGACCACGAGAAGATTCAACCAGTCCATACTTCAGGAAATAAAGCCCAACTGCTCATTGGAGGGAAGGATATTAGAGGCAAAGATGAAGTATTTTGGCCACATTATGAGAAGGCAGGAAAACTTAGAGAAGACAATGATGCTGGGGGGAAAGGAAGGAAAAAGGAAGAGGGGCTGACCAAGGGCAAGATGGATGGATGATATCCTTGAAGTGACTGGCTTGACCTTGAAGGAGCTGGGGGTGGTGATGGCCAACAGGGAACTCTGGCGTGAGCTGGTTCATGAGGTCATGAAGAGTCGGAAGCAACTGAACAAATGAAGACAGCAGAAGGGTTGGGAGGACAATAGCTTTATAAACAAGCACTTTGGTATCTCTATGAATGTCCTGAGCCTCAAACACTCTCTGCTTCATTTGGAAATATTCTAGGAGATGTAGTTTGGTGAGGCACCAGCACAATTTAGCAGAGAAAGCTAAAGATGCTGTAAACCTAAAGCTCCCATGATTCCATAGCATCGAGCCATAGCTGTTAAAGTGGTGTCAAGCTGCATTAATTCTACAGTGCATTCTAAGAGAGTTGTTTCCACCTCTTCCAAGTTTTTGATGTATCATGGTATTCCCAGAAGTACTCCTACAAATAAGGCCCACAAAGCTTGCCCCTTTGGCTGTCTGAGCTGAATCTTGTTGTCAGAATCTGGTTTTCTCCATCAATCGTATCCACATTCATACTGCAAGGCTGTGAATTTATAAGTGTAACCTCCATGTATTTTTCAGACATGCCCACTTGAACATCTCCATAAGCAAGAGCAAGCCCTATGACTCTATGAATTAAGGCAGAGGGTATTATTATTATTATTATTATTATTATTATTATTATTATTATTATTTTGGAAAGTTCACATTTGAGAAAACCACCACACAATGAAACCAGTAATGGCTGATCATTCATTGCCCAAAATCTACCACTGTTTAGCTGAGGTGATAGCTTTTAAATGCTAAAAATAAAGGAAAGGAAAAGAAAAGGTCACATCAATTACATTCCAGGATGAGCTATAGGAAACACACAAGACATTACTTCACAATAGCAGGCTTTTCTCTTGTATTCTCCGCATGCATTAACCTTCATTTTATTTGATGAGTGAGCCTGATTTGTGTGTTTCTGTGTATATCATGAATAATTTCATTAAGAAACTTCCCCCCACTGTATCTTTTTGCTGCTACTCCTACATCCTTAAAATATTTACAATTTGTAATGCATAATAAATATAGACGAGGAAGGGAATGATTTCTCTGGCTTTACAATTATTGGAGCTTGTCACGTCCTATAACCTTTCCTGGCATATACAATATTCAGTTCTTAAATTTAGCATTGGCATTGTGTTATCTCTGTGTGATGACGAGACAACAGCCACGTTGGCGCGCTCCAGTCACTAATCATGTCGCTTTTGATTCGATTAGCATAGAAATGTTCTTGGATTTATGCAACATCAGGGGAAATGTGTTAAAAATACTTGTCAGTGTCCTTACGATTTATCTTGGAGAGGAAGAGGTGTCACAGTAATAGTGTGTGTGTGTGTGTGTGTGTGTGTGTGTGTGTGTGTGTGAAGAGATGGAACTTATGTGGCTTTCAAAAATTTGTTGTTGTAGGATAACTGAGGAATCTGGTTTTCGGTTGTCTCAATCTCAGCCTGTTCTATTAAAATTTTCACTTGAATACATAGAGAATGAAATGGATGTTGGGATCATGGGGCACTTAGAAGCCCACTCCCTCCATATACCCAACAAGATCACAGATTCAATATAAACATCTTCAAAGAGCTGTCTAACCATGTTTACATGAATGAAGTCACAAACCTTCCATCATGAGAACTCCTGATTAGACAGGTTTCCAAGTCATAGGATCTCACAAACTGCTTTCAGTCAATGGTGATTGCAAACACATATGGAGATCTTTGCAATTTGTGCATGAAGGTCTCGTCTATTGCTGGTTGCATGACGATGTTTGAGGTGAGATGGAGCTTACTCTTTTCTCTTGTTTTCACCACACATGTAGACCTCCTTTGCTGCAATTTTGTTGCAGCTTAGTGACAGTGGCAATTTGGGCCAAGAAGGATGGCTAGAGAGTCTTGCATGTTCAAGTACCGTTCTCCATTCATTTAGTAATTTTATTTTGCAATGCACAATAATTTATTTTCTCTTCCATTTTAGAAGAGTGAAATTGCAAGATGGTGTTTTCCATCATTTCTGAAAAGCCTTCTCCAATCCCTTTCATGGGCCTATGATGGGATAGTTTGGATTTGGTTGGTTTGGGCTGTTGGTTTTGTTTTAAATAAACATTTAAAGAACCAGCCATAACAAAGTCTCGAAGGCATGTTTTAATGAGGCTTGACTCTGAATAATAATCAAATCAGATGCTAATAATCACTGTAATAGACGTCTTCAAATTAATTGCTGCTTGAACCAAAATACTTTGCAAAGGTTTCCAGAGAATATTTAAGTGGATATCAATGGTGCCAACAAACATGGAAACACAAACTCCTGACTTAACCTCCATCATTCACCTTATATCACCTTGGAATCTGAAATGATCTTCACAAATGCAACTATCACTTGTCCCTTTCTGTTTCTTACCATATAGCTTTTCCGCTACTGTTTTCTATTTCTATTTTGAAATAGAAAAAACTAGGATTACAGATGGGAAAGAATTTCAAAATTTTCAGCCAAATTACATTTTGCACCTCCTAAGTTTCATCGTAAGGCAAACCACAACCATTAAAATGATGATGATGATGATGATGATGATAATAATAATAATAATCTACACATTTGTAAGCCATACAATATATTTTGTATGCAGAAATCCATGCATGCATTTTGTAAACATGAATTAAAATTAATATAATAAAATGCACTGATATAACAATGAGGAAATGAAAATGTACTTCTCCATTTTTTCTTTTGACTCCCAAGCAAATCCATGTTTTCCAGAACAAAATCTGCAAGTATCCAAATCGAGTTCGACTTCACAATTTTTCACAGGAAAGGTGAATGTGTGAATTTTGTTTCAAAATATGGACTGAATTCTCACAGGTCGGTCCTTCATCGCTGTCCATGAACCTAGTTCCCAAAGAGGTACACTTAGTATCATGACCTTTAAGGATTAGCATTTGGGTCCAAGATCTATAGAAATGTTAAATTAACATTTCATATCTGGTTCATGTTATCATCCAATGCTCCTCCAGAGACTAGAAAATGATCCAGATTCAAATTACAAGTAAGGAGATTCCATCTAGATGTTGTAGAGAACAAAGAATGGTTGGCCTCCCATCTTTGGAGATCTTTAAAACAGTAATTGGATGGGCACCATCCAGGAATGCTTTAATTGAATATTATTTCATGTCAGGTAGTTGGACTAGATGACTCTTGTTGTCCTTTCCATCTTTAAGATCTCCCTGCTCTATTAAGACAGTGATATTTTGTTGAGGTATTGGGCATATTGCATGTTACTGCTAGATGTATCACTTTTCTGAATTCCAACAAGGGACTTGCATCATAATTAAGCCTTAAGACTTGACAGCAGACAAATAATTATATTCATCTTTAAACAAACCCAAGCTTGAAGTGGGGGGTCCACATTCACCAAGTGCGAATTATCCCAAAGGATGAAAATGATGGTTTTGTGAGCGCTTTCTTCCCAGGCATGACCGACTTCCTTTTACTGAACCAAAGTTTCTCTTAGGAAAACTCTCCAAAGCTGATTACCTGTCCCCAGAGCCATCCATTCCTCCTTTGAGAGATTCTTCTTAACATCAGGGGCTCTACCGAAACATATGAATTAAAGTGGAAATTGAAAGTATTCAAACATAAATTAATTTATACCCAAGGGTTATTCGTGCCAACTAGCAATAAATATGCTGGACTTTTTTTTCTTAAAGGTAATTTGGATGAATACAGGCTGCCAGAAAAAGCAATCAAGGGCAAGAAAGAGGCCTGCGTGAGCTATAAAGCATCAGATAGAAGAGAGATATAATCAGAGAGATTAAGGGGAAATTAAAGAGAAGAAGGGGCGAAAAAGAGATTCAAGGCAGTTGGGTTGCCTTTTAAGAGCTCAACAGATAACTTTGTTATCTCAACTTCTTGTCAATGGTAGGGACTCCAGTTTCAATTTTCTCTAAAGCATGAGTGACAATTTAGAGTAGACGTGAAGGTAGGATTGTTGCAGGATATTGGTAGAGGCTTCTCAATTTGGATTGCAGAGAACCTATAAGGCAAAAACCTTGGGTTTGAACCTGAGCTATAAAAAGAACAAGTTGGTTTTGGACCTGATTTGCCAGCAGTTTATGGGGAAATTTTCAGTTCAGCAGATTCAAAACTGATGTCCTAATGGGATGATTTGCCCAGGGCCTTAAAGGAAGTCTGTGTGGCAGAGATAGGACCTGACCTCATTTCTCTGTGCTAAAATGGGAATCAAGGCAGTGTGGAAGTTTTTACTCAGATAAAACATTGGAGAGTGAATAACAAAGCAAATTGGATGTCAAGAATCAGGAAGACTTGAAGCAAAGTCAAATTTCAGTCTATATAATACTACGCCTCCTATAGTGGACTATGAGTATTAAAGTCTGGAGCATCTTTTGGGCAACAAAGTTCAAATATACCTCTATTAATGAAGCAGACATTTCCTAGACAACACTTCTTTATCTCAAAAATTGCTGCCAGAGGCAGAAATAACACTGGAAGAATAAATATAGGTTCCCAAACAACCCAATGCTGTTAAAAATATCCAACTAGACAGATAATAAAAGGGAAGTGTAAGCTGGGCAAGCATAAGAAACCTTCATAAAAATAGAATTTAACTTTCTGGGACTTTTAAAAATGACATATGTCTGTACTCTGGCCCCTCCTAGACATGAATAGTTATAAAAGCCTTCCTTTCTAGTATGAGAATTTGCATAAACCAAAAGGTCTTCCGAGCTATGATGTTTTTATATGGTGACCTGTGCACTAAATTCTGCCTTCCCTTTGAGAATCTAACATATTTTTCTTCCAAAATGTGTTAATCCCATTTTTTCTATCCTATGAGAAGGCCACAAAATGACTGAGAATGGATATTGTACATGACAATTAACTTGTTATGCAAAATATGTACTTCTAAAGACCCTAGAGGGCATACACAAATGCCGGTTCCTCTAGATTGGGTTGCTTTTGCCACCTGTAGTTGAGCTGTCCAAAGCTTTAAGCTGTTTTGAATGTGGCTCTCAGAATCCTGAGTGGGATATTCTGGGCAAGTTCATTCAAAGCAGTTACTTTCCCTTAACTGTCATAGGACTAAACTTGGAGAAGGGCAAAAAGCAGATGTGATGCAGTTCCAATGCCACTAAAAATAATTTCTCCAATATTGTGGAGCGGCCAAGAAAAATCAGCAATCAATAAAAATCAGGATGAAATCAATTCTCAGCTCCTGAATCCTTCCCTTTCAGGTTAAGAGAACTTCTACCCCTAACTCTCTATCTATCATATATATCCCTATCCATCCGTCCATCCATCTGTCTGTCTGTCTGTCTGTCTGTCTATTTATCTGTGGCAAGACAACAGCACTTCTTCCAATATTATCCAACTCAGAACATGACAGCCTCTCTTTCTTCTTGTTTTGGATTGATGCCATTGATTTCAGGCATTTTTTACAAAAAGAGAGAATATCTGGATTTAGAGATTAAAAGCCCTAACACGATGTGGCTTCAACACAGCAGATAATACCACCATTCAATGAAAATGCCAGAAACAGCATCCTACCACCTTATCACATTGGAGCTATTTGCCTCTTTGAAGCACTTTGGGGATGGGGCCTGCCAAGTGTTATACCTCACCCCATTTACCCTCCAAGTGCCAAGGAAGTGTTGCAAGATGATTCTTTGACAACAATGGAAAGGTAAGTGTGTTTTAGGTAGCTCCAAAAAAATTACCCACATGTTTTTGCCCTTTCCACAATCTGATGGGGCAAAGGGCAATGTGGCCATGCACATTATCCCACATCTGATGATGACAGGGTGCCAACATGCCTTATCCTGTCCCCACCATGTGACAGGGAAGGAGGGAGAGTGCGTAGAGAACCATGAGGCCAATGAAATGGAACAGAGGCAGGGACCATGTGAAGGGGTACTTGAACTATCACCTTTCAGTTCCATAATTGGAAGCCAAAGAAAGCGAAGCCAAAAGGCATGACACTTTTTATATTCTTGAATTCTGTTTGTTAATCACTTCAGTGTACAGCAGGCTTTAGTTATCCACTGGGATTTGGTTCCAGGACCTCCTGTAGAGTGATGGCAAAATGAGGGTCATGGACAACAAGTTAAACATGAGCCAACAATGTGATGTGGCGGCAAAAAAAGCCAATGGGATTTTGGCCTGCATCAATAGGAGCATAGTGTCTAGATCCAGGGAAGTAATGCTACCCCTCTATTCTGCCTTGGTTAGACCACACCTGGAATATTGTGTCCAATTCTGGGCACCACAATTCAAGAGAGATATTGACAAGCTGGAATGTGTCCAGAGGAGGGCGACTAAAATGATAAAAGGTTTGGAGAACAAGCCCTATGAGGAGCGGCTTAAGGAGCTGGGCATGTTTAGCCTGAAGAAGAGAAGGCTGAGAGGGGATATGATAGCCATGTATAAATATGTGAGAGGAAGCCACAGGGAGGAGGGAGCAAGCTTGTTTTCTGCTTCCCTGGAGACTAGGACGCGAAACAATGGCTTCAAACTACAAGAGAGGAGATTCCATCTGAACATGAGGAAGAACTTCCTGGCTGTGAGAGCCGTTCAGCAGTGGAACTCTCTGCCCCAGAGTGTGGTGGAGGCTCCTTCTTTGGAAGCTTTTAAACAGAGGCTGGATGGCCATCTGTCAGGGGTGATTTGAATGCAATATTCCTGCTTCTTGGCAGAATGGGGTTGGACTGGATGGCCCATGAGGTCTCTTCCAACTCTTTGATTCTATGATTCTATATATATTCTCAGCTATAGATAGTTGAATCTGTGGATGCAGAATCTGTGAATACCTTGATATATATAGATTTAGCTAAACTAATCTAAGTAATTTTCTTATGCCTCTTGAGACTTCCAAGCAGAAAAACACACATCCCTCAAGTTGCAAATCTGTGAATTTTAATAGCACTTTGGAGAAACAGTATGTATACAAAACAAATTACTTTTTAAAAATAAATGGAAGTATGCATTCTATAAAATGAATGAAAAGGTATACATTCTATAAAATGGGTCAGTAAATGCAAACTTTAAGAAAAATGTGTTAGCAATCATACAAATCTCAAAGTGGAGGAGAGTGTCACAACTAGGGGGAATACAAGGAGAGGAAGACAATGAAAGTGGAATTTAGAGACATACTTCAAAGTGAGGGCAGAAAAATGTACGCCTTCCCAAGTAAAATTTGCCAAAGTTTCCTGAAAAAAAATGGCATTTTGCTAATTTTGATTTCCTAAATTTCTTTGGGGTTAATTTAACCCTAGATGATGGCACCAAGTTTTAAAATTCGTAGTCAAGCAATGTCCAGATGATGGAATATTTCCTTCCTGGATATATCCCATTAGAATATTTCAGCCATACAGACAGAGAACAAAATTATCTTTTTTATTTTTTGAAAAATTGCTAAACACAATTTTCTGTCATTCATGATAGTTCTTCCACAAGGATGGAGGAGGAGGAGAAGAGAAGAAAAAGAAGAAAAAGAAGATCTGTCACATTATTCTCAATGTAAAATATGAAAAAGGTTTGATATTCACATCAGGATTTCTTCAAAAAAATAGAAAGAAAAAAAGGAAAGGCACAACAGCTAAATTTTGGGTTTCAACTACTTGTCCGTGTCTGATTAATTAAGCTCAAGGCTTTTCTGATACTCCCCACAGATTTTGTCCCTGCCTTTGATTAATTTAATTAAGGATTTTCCAGCCTTGGCTCCCCCAAGGGGTGCTGTGTGGAAGCAGCTAAATGCAACTTTTTGAGAACTTTTTGAAGCAAAGCGGGGTGGGGGATGAAGAGTCTGACTATTTTGTATTATATTAGATATTTTGAAGAACTTCCTCATATTGGCGGTTTAGTTTATGGCCCTGACAAAAACATGTAATTTCACATGTGCCATAAAAAGCCTCTAATCCTATGTGTGTAAAAGAATAAAAGTATCTCATAGAGATTCAGTTTGATGGCTGTTATAAAATATAATAATAATAACAACAACAACAACAACAACAACAACTACCAATAACACTTTATTTATATTCCGCTCTAGCTCCATGAGGGGACTCAGAACAGATTACAACATACACAGATAGGCAAACATTCAATGCCTTTGATACCGTGAAATAACAATGACACACAAATGCATAGAACAAACATAAAGGTTCCCCCTTTCATTTCCGACTTCTGGAGGCAATGCTCAACTCCGTCCATTGGGAGGTGCTCTTTTTTTCATTTCCAAGCCGAGGAGCCTATGGTCCGTAGACACCTCCTGGTTGTGTTGCCAGCATAGCTGCATGGGCGACTTTATTACCTTCCCTCCGAAGCAGTTTGTATTGATCCACACATATTTCAGTGTTTCCTAACTGCTAGGTTGGCAGGAGCTAGGGCTAACAGTGAGCATTTTGTTTATCTTTTAGATGTTGTGAGAACCTTAATTACCTTTGCATACCATTATCTTGCCTTAATGTAAGGCTCTGAGATATAGGCAACAACACAGCCTCTATCTCTATCTATCTCCTCTATCTATCTCTATCATAGAGGCTGTGTTGTTGCTTTTGCACAATTAAAACTTGTGCGCCAGTTGCGCCCATACCTTGGGATGTCAGATCTGGCCACAGTGGTCCATGCTCTTGTTACATCCCAAATAGATTACTGCAACGCACTCTATGTGGGGTTGCCTTTGAAGACTGTTCGGAAACTTCAACTAGTCCAACGGGTGGCAGCCAGATTACTCACAGGAGTGTCATACAGGGAACATACCACCCCTCTGTTGTGTCAGCTCCACTGGCTGCTGATCCAGTTCCGAGCACAATTCAAAGTGCTGGTTTTGACCTACAAAACCCTATACAACTCCGGCCCTGTGTACCTGTCCGACTGCATCTCCTTCTATGTCCCGCCTCGGAGTTTAAGATCTTCTGGGGAGGCCCTGCTCTCGGCCCCACCTCTATCACAAGTGAGATTGGAGGGGACGAGGAGCAGGGCCTTCTCAGTGGTGGCCACTCACCTGTGGAATTCGCTTCACAGGGAAATTAGGTCATCGATATCCCTCCTCTCGTTTAGAAGGAAGCTAAAAACATGGATATGGGTAATCTGGCAGACAGACATTTCACCACTGTCACTCCATAACAACCATATAGTTTACTATGAGAGCCTCCCCTGTGGTCGCATAACAGAGCACCCATTTGATCAAAGAGGAGGAAGGAAAGTGATTTTTCCTGTTGATCATGCAGGCATCACTTTCTGAATTCAGACACAACCATAATGGCTCAGATTTAACTAGAAGCTCTGGGGAGGAGTGGTGCTGATAACATGAACATGACCTATCTATACCCTTCCCTACACTTGAATGCATGTGGCCATATGTGTGTGGACAATGGATTGGACCAAAACAGACTAGAGCCAGCTGATCAGCCAACCAAACTCCCAACCTCAAGGACATTCCAGGTTTTTTTTTTTTTGTGCAAACTCTGGATAATCCTATGACTTTTCTTACTGCACAGCAAAATTAAGTTAAAGACTAAAATCACTATGTCGTGAAAACTGTCAACAATAATTTTAAAAAAACAAAATGTCATGGCCTTAGTGATGTATGTAGAATGATGGTCTTTTTTTAAAAATGTGTGTAAACACTGGCTGCCAATCCAATTCCGAGCACAATTCAAAGTGCTGGTTTTGACCTACAAAACCCTATACAGTTCCGGCCCAGCGTATCTGTCCGAACTCATCTCCTTCTACATCCTGCCTCGGATTTTAAGATCTTCTGGGGAGGCACTGCTCTCGGCCCCACCTCTATCACAAGTGAGATTGGTCATCAACATCCCTCCTCTCCTTTAGAACGAAATTAAAAATCTGGATTTGGGACCAGGCCTTCGGGTAATCTGGCGGATAGATAAGGCAGAAGTGATGACCAGAACTGTTGGATTGGACAATGTGGAATTTGAATTTATGGACTATGAGATGATAAACGTTGAGCACTAGATTGTTTTTAAGGATTGTGATACATAATGGATTGTTTTAATTGTCTTAACTGCCTAATTGTTTAATTACTGTTTATTAGGCTTGGGTAACAACGGAAAAAATTGTTTCTAAACTCGTTTTTAGGGGTCCATCGCGTTTCGTTTTTTAAAAGAATTCCGAAATTTTCCTTTTAAAAATTTCAAAATTTACGAAATTTCGCATAATTACGAATCAATTCGTTAATGGCGGACGCGATTGCGCAATATGCTAAAAAAAACCTCCAAATGGGACAGGGGGAACTTCTGAAGCTTCCCTCTCCCTCTGTTGTTGACTGTTGGTGTGATAAAACAAACAACAACTATAAAACTTGCACCAGACATGCAAAATAATTACGAAATAATTACGAAATAATTACAAAACAATTACGAAATAAATTGAAAAATTGTTTCGAATCTAATTTACTCCTCACACTATTCCTGCATGGCTCAATATTGGATCGTAAGCTAATTTAAATACGAATTAATAACGAATTACGAAATTAACGAACGAAACCGCCCAAGCCTACTGTTTATATGTTTTATTTTTTACCTTGTTGTTGTGCCGGCATCGAATTGTGCCTTTCTGTAAGCGGCCCTGAGTCCCCCCTCGGGGGTTGAGAAGGGCGGGCTAGAAGAGCGAGAAATAAATAAATAAATAAGTTGAGTTCCATGCTTAAAACGCAAAGCATTGCTGCTATTGTTTTCGGTTGAGTTGAGTCCCATGCTCAAAACACAAGCTGCTGCTATCATCTCCTTTAGTTGTTGCTGACCACCAGGATAAATTGACGCAAAGAGGTAATTATCAATTGTTCTTGGATGTGTTTTAATTCTGCCTCAAAGTGATAAACAGAAGCACACCCAGGGGCTTGCAGAAGAAGCCCATGTTGACACAGTAGCCATGGCATTCAATGATTCCCAAAGAAAGACAAACTGTCACTGCAGTCCTTATAATGAAATTTAAGTGATCAGCCCTATAATTCCTCTTATTAGCTTTAGCCGGGATAGAAAAGGTCAGTGCCCTGGCAAGCAATGATTCGCAAATAACAGGTGCAGCCATTTTCTATTATACCACCATGGGATAAGATTCTGTCACTTTTATTTACTGAATTAATCCACCAAAGTCCAGCAGGAGAACAACAGTCAAATGGCCATTAATTGTAGTCTGATGTGTAGATGAAACAAATCTCCAAAGGGACCATAAACCTTTGTTCTTTTAGCCTCTTCTGGCTCCCTATGCTGGGATTATCAGTAAATCACTCAGTGCTTCATCTGCTTATTAAAAATTTACCCTGCCGATCTTCCCAGGTGACTTCTAACCAATCCATTCATTTGTCGTTTACTCCTTTAAGATGATCCATCATTTAATATGGTGGCATCCATTAGGAAATTGACAAAGCTCAAATTGAATGGAGGGAATGGTTAATAGTGCTGCAGGAGTCATAAAAATGTGTTACTGGTGAAAGGGAAAGTTTAATTTAAAGCACCAGTGGAAGAAAGAAAATAGATGCATATTTCAAATGTAAATTTGCGCCACTATTTGAGTGAGGTGAAGTGTGGGCCGATATCAAGAAATAAAGGCAAGGCACAGCTATGTAGAGATAAACCAGGAGGAATCCAAGAAAGAAAACCTAATTGAATTGTGCTGGAGCTCCAAAGGAAATCCAATACTCTTTGCAGGTCTGAGGAATTCACCTGAGGCTGGATCTGCACTGCCCTATATCCCAAGATAAAATCCTGGATTATCTGCTTTGAAGTGCACTGTATGAGTCTACATACAAAAGCCAATGGTATTGTGGCCTGCATCAATAGGAGCATAGTGTCTATATCTAAGGAAATAATGCTACCCCTCTATTCTGCTTTGGTTAGACCACACCTGGAATATTGTGTCCAATTCTGGGCACCACAATTCAAGAGAGATATTGACAAGCTAGAATGTGTCCAGAGGAGGGCGACTAAAATGATCAAGGGTCTGGAGAACAAGCCCTATGAGGAGCGGCTTAAGGAGCTGGGCATGTTTAGCCTGAAGAAGAGAAGGCTGAGAGGAGATATGATAGCCATGTATAAATATGTGAGGTAAAGCCACAGGGAGGAGGGAGCAAGCTTGTTTTCTGTTTCCTTGGAGACTAGGACGCGGAACAATGGCTTCAAACTACAAGAGAGGAGATTCCATCTGAACATGAGGAAGAACTTCCTGACTGTGAGAGCCATTCAGCAGTGGAACTCTCTGCCCCGGAGTGTGGTGGAGGCTCCTTCGTTGGAAGCTTTTAAACAGAGGCTGGATGGCCATCTGTCAGGGGTGATTTGAATGCAATATTCCTGCTTCTAGGCAGGGGGTTGGACTGGATGGCACATGAGGTCTCTTCCAACTCTTTGATTCTATGATTCTATGATTATTTATTTATTTAGTGTATTTGTATACCGCCCCTCTCAGCCTTCCGGCGACTCAAGGTGGTTTTACAAGGCAAAATTCAATGCCACCAAAAACACAATTACAATATAAAAACTTTACAATATAATAACATCAATAAAATCATAACAGCTGTAAGAAAACATTCAATACATACTCATAAAAACAATGTCCAATTCCACCTTGTAGTTGATTCCGTTCTTATGTCCGTTACTCAGTATTCGTAAATGCCTGCTCGAATAGCCATGTCTTGAGTTTGTTTTGAAATGCTAAAAGTGAAGAAGCCAATCTAATTTCCATAGGAAGGGCATTCCATAGCCGAGGGGCCACCACCGAGAAGGCCTTGTCTCTCCTCCCCACCAGCCATGCCTGTGACGATGGCAGGACCGAGAGCAGGGCCTCTCCAGGCGATCTTAAAGTCCTCCAAGGTTCATAAGGGGAGATGCGTTCGGACAGGTAAGTTGGGCCAGAACCATTTAGGGCTTTAGAGGCCAAAGCCAGCACTTTGAATTGTGCCCAGTAACAGACTGGCAGTCAGTGGAGCTGGCTCAACAAGGGGGTTGTATGCTCCCTGAGAGCCACTCCAGTTAGCAACCTGGCTGCCATCCATTGGACCAGTTGAAGCTTCCGGACAGTCTTCAAATGCAACCCCACATAGAGAGTGTTGCAGTAGTCTAAGAAGATAATCTGGGATCAGATACTATGGGCCCTTCCACACGGCTCTATAACCCAGAATATCAAGGCAGAAAATCCACATTATTTGAGTGTGGACTCAGATAACACAGTTCAAAGAAAATATTGTGGATTTTTTTGTCTTGATTTTCTGGTATATAGGGCTGTGTGGAAGGGCCCTGGGATATAGGGCAGTATAGATTCAGTCTGAGGCCCTTTATACACTGCCATATAAAATCCAGATTATCTGCTTTGAACTGGATTATGACATAGTAGTTCAAAGAAGATCACATGCATGATCTACTTTGAAAATCTGGATTATATTGCAGTGTAGAAGGGGCTTTAGTATAATAAGGTCTGATTTTCCACACCTCTCTATTCAACCTTCTTGGTACTTTGGCTATTGGGCACACAGGCTTCATTCTTCCCCAGGGAGAATAACATGGATTCTCCTTTAGTAAAGTGTTGGTACTAGGGTTGGATAGGATCACTCGGAAAAGCCTGAAAATCAGAAGGAAACATACGAATTAGGGTTTCCAATGTAGTTTTGAACCATGCGTGAAAGGGGTGTGTGTGTGTGTGGGGGGGGGGGGGGGTCAAATTTGAACCACTTACCTATTTTTATTTTTGGAAACATTATATAATGTCTCCCAAGGTTATTTTAATTTTCACAACCATTAAGCAACTTTGGTAAAGACAAGAAATTTTTAACATCTTATTTTCCAAGAGTGATGCAAGGAGGGATGAGGTGGGTGTGGCTAAGCACAGCCATTGTTGTAGTTTGTGAAGACCAGGCCCCCAATGGTAGAAATTGCAAAAGGTCCTGCTGTTAAACTACATTTCCCACAATGCCATGCTGCTCATTAGCCAAAATGGCTGAAGGACTCAAAAACAGCTGTCTGTAGCAGTCTTCGTCTAAATATAAAATAAACTGATTGACTCTACAAAGGTGTCTAAAGAAGGCGGCAAAGCAATAAGCAACTTTTGCAAAGCCAAGAGAACATAAACTGCTTAAAAAACAATAATTTCACTTTGGCCTGATTGCCATGAACAAGGCACTGGGGTCACCAGCCACAGCCAGCCAGCCCCTTACAGTCAGTAAGTAATGATAAAATAAAATGATTGATTGCATCTGCAAAAAGGAATACATGGATGGATGTGTCTTAAGGGTCCCCTCCAACTCAGTAGAGGAAGCAAATGGATATCAGGAGAGTTTGGATGGTGCCTTTCTAGATGTCCCTTGATGGGTTCTGTACTATGATTTCTGTTCTCCACCAACTTAACACAGTTTGTGCCACACAAACAAAACTTTTGGAGTGGAACAACTACTTTCAAAGTAAAGACCACCCAATGAAACAGGAAATAACACTTTCAAACCAGGAACAGATCTTCTTTCTTATCAAAAATGTTTTTATCAAATTTTTGAAAATTCTCCAAAAATCCATAAGTCAAAGGTTATGAAATTTGGTGAGCTAACAGTGGTCCATGAGTTCTACCACTTTAGCAAGTTTCGTCAGGATTTGTCTAAAAATGAGGGAGGGAGAATCCCCTGAAGTTTCCCCAGTGCTGTTTTTTTCTACCACGCATGCGTGTCCGCATTAACAAATCAATTTGGAAGTTTTGGAAGTTTTGGATAGTTTTAATTTTTTTAAAGAAAAATTTGGAAGTGACTTTAGAATCGAACCACCAAAGCCCCCCATATCCAAAACGAGTTTTGAACCTTTTTTTTATCAACCAAGCCTAGTTGGTATCTCACCACACTACAGATTCTGAAATTCCATAGCATTGAGGCATAGCAGTTAAATACCCCTTCTACATTGCCATATAATCCAGATTATCAAAGCAGATAATCCACATTATCTGATTTGAACTGGATTGAGTTTATACTGCCATTTAATCCAGTTGAAAGCAGATAATCTCCCACAGGAGATTAGAACTGCTCCCTCCCTCCTGACGTTCAGGAAGCTAACAAAGACTTGGCTATGGAATGCGGCCTTTGACAACTGAGTCAACTTTGGTCCACATGGAAGGAGAATGAATAACTGTGAATTATGACCAGGAATGCTTTGATGACGTGGCTATGTGATTGTGATAATGACAATGTTGTAATGTAATATGTTTTTAATTGTGTAATGATGATGCATTGTGTGGTTTGTATTTTTGTATATGGACACATTTTGTGAACCGGATCTGAGTCCCTCTTGTAGGTGAGAAGATCGGTATAGAAAACTTTTAAATAAATAAATAAATAATAAATTGTATATGGTAGTGTAGAAGGGGCCTAAGTGAGCTCAATCTGCATTAATTCTGGACTCTCAGTGATCCAGTGGGTGAGTGTATGATTTTTGCACACTGTCCTTAACTCAGGGACTTAGAGGATTGAACTGTAGAAGTTGGCCAAAAGGTGGGCTAAAGAGTTTATTTTGATTGGATGATTCTGCTGTTGATTGTCATTCACGGGATCTGTATGCAAGGTGAGTCTCCCTATCATTCCACATAGACAGCAGTGAGATCTGGTGTCACACAATGCTTGAGGCTTCTTGGTACATTGGGGAAAATACATACCAACTTTTAATAAGATGACTTGGTTTTTCAAGTCCACTCTTTATGGTTCCAGAAGTCCTTTGAAGTCCCTAAATTCCTGATTTCTCAAGAAAGCTGAGTAAAATAAAGGGGTTTTTTTTTTATGATGATTTTTCATGATTATTTTACCATTACCATATGCCCCATGGCAGATATGCTTGATGCTTTTTTGACATGCCAAGCCTGCCAGAACCTTGCTGTGCAGATCTGCTGTCTGGCTTTCAACAGAGAATACGACACATAAAGTTCTGGGATGGCAGCAAACTTCATCTCTTGGGCACTGCTTTTTGTGTTTGCTGTTCTTTAGAAGTGGCACTGTGTTAAGAAATGAGACATGGAAGATTTTTGAACACTTGGATCACGGGAAAGAGCAGTGCCAAACTAGGAGGGGGTCTTTGATGCTGGAATTTCTTCTGTCATTGTCAGAAGTGCTTCATGAAGCATCCATCAATTTCATATCACAAGCAACATTCTCTTGTTTCTTTAGAAATAAATGTAGTCCTAAGTTTTTGTAAAGATTGAATCCCAGAAGAGTAATAATGCAGACAGAAGTTTTGATGGGGAGGGCTGTTGAATCAGATTTATAGAAACTAAGCTTTTTGTTCTTGGTTAAAAGAGTAAGAAGAAATAAACAAAAAAAAGACCCATTTAATGAGTTTTCTTATTTATTCAGAAAGCAATAGTGATTTCTGATATTCTGCACACCTCGCATTCTACCATTAAAGAAAATAAAAGACACTGAATACTAGTGAATGGAATATTTGATTATCTTCTGGGAAGGTTAGGAAACATTTCCTCTTCCTTCTTATTCTTCTAGAATTTTAAGTAGCTAATTTATTTATTTCGGTTCCTTCTACCCCACCCTTCTCACCTCGGAGGGGACTCAGGGCGGCTTACAAAGACACAATTCGATGCCAGCATCACATAACAGTAGTATAAAACAACATAGCAGCAATTAACAGTTAGCAACAGTTTCTGCATTACAACAATAAAACCAATAAAAACCACTTACACCTAATTAACGGTCAGTGTTCGCCACCTCATAGTCCAATTTCCAATTCCACTTTGGCAGTCCTGTCAGTCCTAGTCGTCTGATTGTCCTTATCTAGTTGTCAGATTGCCCAAAGGCCTGGTCCCACAACCATGTCTTTAATTTCCTCCTGAAGGAGTGGAGGGATGTTGATGACCTAATTTCCCCCGGGAGTGAGTTCCACAGGTGAGGGGCCACCACTGAGAAGGCCCTGCTCCTCGTCCCCACCAACCTCACTTGTGATAGCGGTGGGGTTGAGAGCAGGGCCTCCCCAGATGATCTCAAACTCCGGGGTGGGATGTAGAGGGGGATGCGTTCGGACAGATACGCTGGACTGGAACCGTATAGGGTTTTGTAGGTCAAAACCAGCACCTTGAATTGTGCTTGGAACTGAACCGGCAGCCAGTGGAGCTGACACAGCAGGGGGGTGGTGTGCTCCCTGTATGTCGCTCCGGTAAGCAATCTGGCTGCCGCTCGCTGGACCAGTTGGAGTTTCCGAACAGTCTTCAAGGGCAACCCCACATAGAGTGTGTTGCAGTAATCTACTCGGGATGTAACAAGAGCTAAGAGTTTGCAATGGTTAAGTATTGAATTAAGACTGTGGCAATCATTATAGTGTGCCTTTAAGTTTGTTCTGACTTGTGGTGAACCTCTGATGAATATATCATAGATTATTTTCTTGGCAAGGTCTCTTTAAAAATGATTTGCTTTCACCTTCCTCGGAGACTGAGAGAGTGTGTTTTGCCCAAGGTCACCCAATGTGTTCCTTTAGCTGAGTGGAGAACCCTGGTTTCCCAGTCCTAGTCCACTTCAATAATAAGACTTCTGGAGAGAAGGAATCAAAACTCCATTCAGCCAAGAAAATTCTCCCAAGCTTACCTCTGACAAATCACAGGGTTACTGCAAACTGGAACATAAAAATAACACAACAAAGCTCTGAGCAAAGAACCATAACCACTATTTGCTGGGATGGTTCCAGATAGCCCTTTATCCCAGGATCATTCACATTTTAAAAATGCAGATGTTCCTGGAGGGCTGTCTACACCCAACCCAGGAAGCGTGTGCTTTCTGGGGTGGGTTTCCAGATATTCTGCCAGGACTAGCTCAGAAGAATGTCTGGAGGCCCTAACCCCCTCCCCCAAAGCCCCCAACCCCCAAAGCCCCCAACCCCCTTTTAAAAGTAAAGAAAACTTACCCGGCTTCCAGTACACTGTTGCAGCTGTTCTCCTGGCATGTACAAATAACCCACCAGGAGAGCGGGGGGAGGAAAACTGTCGGAATGGTGTCTGGACTGCAGTCCAGACACCAGAAATACTGGGTTTCTCCTGTGCCTTCCAAGAAGGTACAAAATAAATCCACTATCTAATTAATTCGCTACAAACCAGGGTTTTCCTGGACAGCCCCTTCTTTATTGCGAGAGTTATAACAATAAATGGGGTGTCTGGATGCACCCTAGGACTGCTATTAATCACAGATTGCTATGGAACAGAATCATAATTGGATCAAGTTTGAAAATAAATTATATATGGTCACTGTATAGACCAGGTATTGGTAAAGCCAAGCCTGGGGCCCGGATGGAGCCTCCTGGGCTCTTTTCTCAGGTCCTCCTCTCTCACACCATCCTATCCTTTTTCCTTCCTCCTTCCCTCGCTAATTATCCCTCCCTCCTTCCCTTCCACCCTTTTTTCCTTCCTTTCTTCCCTCTTTCCTTCCTCC
This sequence comes from Anolis sagrei ordinatus, assembly GCF_025583915.1. Lineage (NCBI taxonomy): Eukaryota > Metazoa > Chordata > Lepidosauria > Squamata > Anolidae > Anolis > Anolis sagrei. Next base: position 10,347,709 of record NW_026845477.1, on the reverse strand, counting down.
TTCCCTCTCTATCTTTCTCCTTCCTTTCTTCCCTTTTGTGCACCAGCTGCGCCTGTACCTTGGGAAGTCTGACTTGGCCATGGTAGTCCAAGCTCTGGTTACATCCCGCCTAGACTACTGCAATGCTCTCTACGTGGGGTTGCCCTTGAAGATGGCCCGGAAGCTTCAATTAGTCCAACGTGCGGCAGCCATGATTCTAACAGGAGCGGAACGCAGGGAACATACGACCCCCTGTTGCACCAGCTCCACTGGCTGCCAATTTGCTACCGGGCTCAATTCAAGGTGCTGACGTTGGCCTATAAAGCCTTAAACGGTTCTGGCCCAAGCTACCTATCTAACTGCATCTCTGCCTATGAACCTACCAGGACTTTGAGATCTTCCGGGGAGGCCCTGCTCTCGATCCCGCCTGCTTCTCAAGCACGGCTGGTGGGGACGAGAGATAGGGCCTTCTCGGTGGTGGCTCCTTGGCTGTGGAACGCCCTTCCCACGGACATTAGGCTAGCACCATCCCTAATGGTATTCCGCAAAAAAGTGAAGACCTGGCTGTTTGTGCAGGCGTTCGAATAACTAGTGCAATGATTGGCAATGTACATAGGAATGGACAATGGATGACGAATCTGGATTATGTTTTGGACGATGAGATGATAGTGATTGGTTATTGTAGTAATTGTTTATTGATTGGGTAATATGTTAAGTTGTTAATTGTTGTTACATTATTGCATTGAATTATTGCTGTTTTTATTGGTTGTGAACCGCTGTGAGTCGCCTTCGGGCTGAGAACAGCGGTATATAAGCAAAGTAAATAAATAAATAAATAAATAAATATTTCCTTCTTTCTCTATTTCCTTCCTCCCTCCATTCCCTTCCTTCCTTCCATCCATCCTTCTCTTCCTTTTCTTCCCTTTATTCTTCCTCATTTCCTGCTGGGGAATGTTTAGCTGGGAGAAGCGAAGGTCGAGAGGGAACATGAGAACAATTTTTCAAGATTTAAAAGGGTGCCCCATTGAGGAGGAGGGGAAAAACTGAGTTTGTGCTGCTCTAGAGACTAGAGCACAAGGACACAATGGTTTCAAATAGCAGAGAAAGACATTTGTCCAAAAAGATTAGGAAGAACTTCCTACGAGTAAGAGCTGTTGGAGAGTGGCATAGGCTGCCTCAGAGTGTGGTGGAGTCTCCTTCACTAGAGGCTTTACAGCAGAAAAGGTCTATCGGGAGTGCTTTGATTGTGCTTTTTGCATGGCAGGAGGTTGGACTGGATGGCCCTTGCAGGTCTCGTCCAGCTCTGGGATTCTAAGATTCTATATCGGGAGTAGGTGATACAGGGTCTAATGGATACATTTTTTCTCTCCTGTCCACCATCTCATCCTGACAAATCCTTTTGGGATCCAAACATTTCCCATCTTTCCTTCACTTTCTGCCTCAAAAAAGAAGAGGAAGGGGAGGAAAGGGCAGGGAGAGACTTGGCCAGAACCCTGTCCCTCCCAGTTCACTCACCTCGCTCCGGCCCATCATGCGGCTCCCAAGTTAGAAATTTGTCCATGATTACATTCTTCTTCTCTTTTTTTGAAAGAAATGGAAAGAAAATTGTAACATATATTTTTTAAAAATAAAAATAGTAGTAAAACATGTTTTTCTACTGTTACAAAAACATAATGAAAATATGAGAATTTGAAGTATGGGACTTATATTCTAAATAAAATGTGTATGTGTTATTTTGCACATAAAAGAATCTTTTTTTTATGAAGCAAACTGTTTTTCCTGTATGATAAATAATGTTCCCTATGTTCCCTATGTTTTGGTGCACAAAACAACAACACACATATTCTGTACAAAATAAGTTCTAAAATGTGGACAGGCTTCAAAAATTGTGGGGTTTTGAAAGACTTTCTCACAGCAGAAAGTTTAATCTTAAAATCTTTTGAGAAGAACATAGTTGAAGAACTGCATCTTTCATTCTCTCCCAACATCCGGCTCCTTCTTTCCCTATTCTAAGGGGTGCAAACATGCTGAGCCCCAGCACAGTTAGTCAAGTGGGCAATTTTTAGATGCTCTCATTGTAAACTTTCAGTGGAAAAACATCAAACATCCACACCCTACACACAAAAAAGCTTGTTACTCGTGTCAGGATGTTCAAATATATGCACAGTTATATATGTTATACACACAACTCACGTTAAGTAAAATGTTCTTCCTGCTCTACAAGACAAATTGTGGCATTTTGTATAAGTCTTCAGCAGAATTCTACGACTCTTTTCCCCTTCTTTTCATTCTGCAACTTGTTTTCAAATCATATACAAAAGAGAAAGCCCTGCATTCAGGAAGCATCTTTTCTTCCTCTGTAAATAAGTGCATGCATTTGCAGTTCAATAAGGTAATTGAGTGAAGAAAGGAGGGGAGAGAAGTTGTGAATAACTGAAATTGATTTTTACGCATAGCTCTGTGGAGAGACATTAACTACTTATGAGATCATGATGGCTTCAGGCCCATGTTTTCTGTTCACATTATTAGTGATCTAAGGAGTTAGTGATTTAGGGGTTGTGTTAATGTTAGGGGCACAACAATTCTTCCAACATTTGGTTGTTGAACCAAAGGTCTCAATTTTGGGAAATGTCAAATCCTTTCTTCAATTCTCTTATTTCTTTATTTATGTATTGGTTTGGATTAGGGCTGGGCGGTTTCGTTTCGTTAATTCATAATTCGTTAATAATTCGTTATTTTTTTCAATTACAAAACGATAACGAACCATTCTGGAGCAATTTTAAAAAAAACGAATTTTTAAACACGTTTTGTAAATGCTTCGTATTTCGTTATTGTATTCATTTCGTCATTGTTCTGAGGTCGTTTCGTTATTATTTCCGCATGTCTGGGGCAAGTTTTTTGTTTAATTAGTGAAAAATAATTATAATATCACACCAACAGTCAACAACAGAGGGAGAGGGAAGCTTCAGAAGTTTTTGGAGGTTTTTTAGCGTATTTCGCGGTTGCATCCGCCATTAACGAATCGATTCGTTATTGTTTTGGAAATCGATTCTTTAATGTTTTGTAATTTTTTTCACATTTACGAAATTTCGTAAATACCGAACTTTTTAAGGGAAAATTTTGTAATTATTTTAAATATCGAAACAAAAAAACCCCCCAAATACAAATCGATTTTAGAAACAAATTTTTCCGTTGTTACCCAGGCCTAGTTTGGATGTTATTCTGAAGTTTCGCTCTCATTTATAACAGGGTCATGTAATACAAGTTTATGGCTAATTAACTTTATTTGATGGGCAACATGATGTGGATTGCCATTTCTTTAAAATTAAATGTCTCAGAAGCTTTGCATGTTTCCAGACAAAGTTCCAACAACTCCTCACAGAAACAGAATGTAGAAAATGGGCTAAACCAAGTATTCAAGCAAATGATCTATTTTGCATGCTGTATTTGATCCCAGTAGTCATCCTTCTCTGCCACCATGAAAATATAATTTTTGGTCAGTTATATGAGAAGACTACTGTGGTGAAGTGTGAATTTTAACCTACAGTCATGTATAATTATAGGTAGATGTTTAAAGGGGTAAATATTTAAAATAGCATATGGATGGCATCCTTGAAGTGACTGGACTGATCTTGAGGGAGCTGGGGGTGGTAACGGCCGACAGGGAGCTCTGGCGTGGGCTGGTCCATGAGGTCACGAAGAGTCGGAGACAACTGAACGAATGAACAACAAGGGGGATGGTAGCCAGCTCAGCTCACTCTGAGATGGGTTGCCATGGAAAAAGGGGAGGCACCAACTGCCACTTGGCAAGAGCAGGCATTTTAAATAGGCAGTCTGTGTTCAGAGAACCACAGGGAAAGCTGATTCTACTGTGTTGAGAATCAGGAAGGTTTAGGCTTTTAGCCTGCGTGGTTTAGATAGGTCAAGTTGACTTATTTAGATTAGTAGTTAAGGTTTGAGCAAAAAGGGGAAGAGAACCCCAGTAAGAATCTTTACTGTATCAGAGATAACAGAGGGGAAAAATAGGCTAGTACCTAGAGTGATCTGTTAAGGAAAAAAACATATTTGTAAGGAAATAAGTTTAAGACCCTCCAGCAAAGGATCACCGCCTTGTCGGGGCGCTGGAGCTTGAGCACCTCAATGATGTCATGAGCGAAACCGTGAAGGGCCACCCAAGACGGGACGGTTGTGGCAGAGAGGTCAGACCAAGCGTGATCCCTGGGGAAGGCAATGGCAAACCACTCCAGTATCCTTGCCAAGAAAACTAAATGGACCAGTACAACCAGAGATATGTCGGTATGCCATTGGAAGATGGGACTCCCAGGTCGGAAGATGGCCAAAATGCTACTGGGGAGGAGCATAGGATAAGTTCAACTAGCCCCAGATGTGATGACGCAGCTAGCTCAAAGCCGAAAGGAAGGCTAGCGGCTGACGGTACTGGAGGTGAACGACGAATCCGATGCTCTAAAGATCAACACACCATAGGAACCTGGAATGTAAGATCTATGAGCCAGGGCAAATTGGATGTTGTTATTGGTGAGATGTCAAGACTAAAGATAGACATTCTGGGGGTCAGCGAACTGAAATGGACTGGAATGGGCCACTTCACATCAGAGGATCACCAGATCTACTACTGCGGACAAGAGGAACATCGAAGAAATGGAGTAGCCTTCATAATTAATAAGAAATTCGCTAAAGCGGTGCTTGGATACAACCCAAACAATGACAGAATGATCTCAATTCGAGTGCAAGGAAAGCCTTTCAACATTACAGTGATCCAAATATACGCCCCAACCACAGCTGCTGAAGAAGCAGAAGTAGATCAGTTCTATGAGGATCTGCAGGACCTACTGGATAATACACCAAAAAGAGACATTATTTTCATTACAGGAGACTGGAATGCCAAGGTGGGAAGTCAAATGACAACTGGGATCACAGGCAAGCATGGTCTGGGAGAACAAAATGAGGCGGGACGCAGGCTGATAGAATTTTGCCAGGAAAACTCGCTGTGTATAACGAATACTCTCTTCCAACAACCTAAAAGACGGCTTTATACATGGACCTCACCAGATGGTCAACACCGAAATCAGATTGACTACATCCTTTGCAGGCAAAGGTGGCGGACATCCATCCAGTCGGTGAAAACAAGACCTGGGGCTGACTGTAGCTCAGATCACGAACTTCTTATTGCCCAATTTAGAATAAAACTAAAGAGATCAGGGATACACACCAGTTAGATATGATCTCACTAACATTCCTAGCGAATATACAGTGGAAGTGAAGAACAGATTTGAAGGACTAGATTTAGTAAACAGAGTCCCAGAAGAACTATGGACAGAAGTCCGCGACATCGTTCAGGAGGCGGCAACAAAGTACGTCCCAAAGAAAAAGAAAACCAAGAAGGCAAAATGGTTGTCTGCTGAGACACTGGAAGTAGCCCAAGAAAGGAGGAAAGCAAAAGGAAACAGGATAAGGGGAGATATGCCCAGTTAAATGCACAATTCCAGAGGTTAGCCAGAAGAGATAAGGAACTATTTTTAAATAAGCAATGCATGGAAGTGGAGGAAGACAACAGAATAGGAAGGACAAGAGACCTCTTCCAGAAAATTAGAAACATTGGAGGTAAATTTCAGGCAAAAATTGGTATGATAAGAAACAAAGATGGCAGGGACCTAACAGAAGCTGAAGAGATCAAGAGAAGGTGGCGAGACTATACAGAAGATCTGTATAGGAAGGATAATAATATTGAGGATAGTTATGACGGTGTGGTGAATGAATTAGAACCAGACATCCTGAGGAGTGAAGTTGAATGGGTCTTAAGAAGCATTGCTAACAACAAGGCAGCAGGAGATGACGGGATCCCAGCTGAACTGTTTAAAATCTTAAAAGATGATGCTGTCAAGGTGATGCATGCCATATGCCAGCAAATATGGAAAACACAAGAATGGCCATCAGACTGGAAAAAATCAACTTATATCCCCATACCAAAAAAGGGAAATGCGAAAGACTGCTCAAACTTCCGTACAGTGGCCCTTATTTCACATGCCAGTAAGGTAATGCTCCAGATCCTGCAAGGAAGACTCCAGCAATACATGGAGCGAGAGTTGCCAGATGTTCAAGCTGGGTTTAGAAAAGGCAGAGGAACGAGAGACCAAATTGCCAATATCCGCTGGATAATGGAGAAAGGCAGGGAGTTTCAGAAAAACATCTATTTCTGCTTCATTGACTATTCTAAAGCCTTTGACTGTGTGGATCATAATAAATTGTGGCAAGTTCTTGGTGGGATGGGCATCCCAAGCCACCTTGTCTCTCTCCTGAGGAGTCTGTACAAGGACCAAGTAGCAACAGTCAGAACTGACCACGGAACAACAGACTGGTTCAAGATTGGGAAAGGCGTACGGCAAGGCTGCATACTCTCACCCAACCTTTTTAACTTGTATGCAGAACACATCATGCGATGTGCGGGGCTTGAGGAATGCAAAGCTGGGGTGAAAATTGCTGGAAGAAACATTAACAACCTCAGATATGCAGATGACACCACTCTGATGGCCGAAAGCGAGGAGGAGCTGAGGAGCCTTCTAATCAAGGTGAAAGAAGAAAGCGCAAAAGCCGTTGCAGCTAAACGTCAAAAAAACCAAGATTATGGCAACAAGAATGATTGACAACTGGAAAATAGAGGGAGAAACCGTGGAGGCCGTGACAGACTTTGTATTTCTAGGTGCAAAGATTACTGCAGATGCAGACTGTAGCCAGGAAATCAGAAGACGCTTACTTCTTGGGAGGAGAGCAATGTCCAGTCTCGATAAAATAGTAAAGAGTAGAGACATCAGACTGGCAACAAAGATCCGCATAGTCAAAGCCATGGTATTCCCTGTAGTAACCTACGGATGTGAGAGCTGGACCTTAGGGAAGGCTGAGCGAAGGAAGATCGATGCTTTTGAGCTGTGGTGTTGGAGGAAAGTTCTGAGAGTGCCTTGGACTGCGAGAAAATCCAACCAGTCCATCCTCCAGGAAATAAAGCCCGACTGCTCACTGGAGGGAAAGATACTAGAGACAAAGTTGAAGTACTTTGGCCACATCATGAGGAGACAGGAAAGCCTAGAGAAGACAAGTATGCTGGGGAAAGTGGAAGGCAAAAGGAAGAGGGGCCGACCAAGGGCAAGATGGATGGATGGCATCCTTGAAGTGACTGGACTGACCTTGAGGGAGCTGGGGGTGGTAGCGGCCGACAGGGAGCTCTGGCGTAGGCTGGTCCATGAGGTCACGAAGAGTCGGAGACGACTGAACGAATGAACAACAACAACAAGTTTAAGACCTGTCTAGTGGAAAGAACACTCCTCTTAAGAATGGTTTTATAAAAGGTTATAAATGTAACCACTAAAGGAACGTACCTCTAGGAGTTAAGAAACATTGAAACCATTAAGCTTCTATACTACAATAAACTTATTACAGTTTCTCTTAAATCCAAGCCTCTGTTTCGTATACTTTCGAGTCAAGCCGTGCTGCACATCAAAGAAAGATAAACAAAATATTACAGGCTAGTGTCTGTGTTATCGATTCTGAAGATTCATTACAAATTGTAGGAGACCCTGACAAGTCGCTAACGTCCCTACAACTGGTGGCATCGTTACAACTACCCTGTAGAACAGGTATGGGCAACCTTAAGCCCTCTAGGTATTTTGAACTTCAACTTCCAAAAATGGTTGGAAGCAGCACACCAGCAGAACATTGCTGGGGATGTCACTTCTGCTGATCTCATACTGTGACCTCATAGAAGCCACAACACTAGAGAGCTGCTTTTGGTTGGTGAAATAGTAGTGACGGCCCCAATGCCCTATCAACCCAGCAGGCTCTGAACCTGAAAAGGGCTTCAGGGTACTCCTATGCTATATCTAGGACAACTCCAGATGATATAACTATATTATTTCAGAAGGTGGAGATGCAGCCAAATTTTACAAAACGTAGCCAATGTTTTAAGTCCCATTTACTGCAGTGAGGTCCATGCTAAGGCTTTTGTTCAGAGCAGAATAATGCATAACTGTGGCTGGCTTGTGGCCAACATATTTGTATGTGGACATTGGGTTGGGGAGAGTTTGGGGCTAAGCTTCACCTTGACAGAGCACAGAGATCCTTCTCTGCCAATGCCAGAAAATGGCCAAAGGCTTATTTGACGTCCTCAGAAGACTGGCAGACTTTTGGCTCATAGACTCTACTGATACTCTCTGTGCTCCTCTACGCTTCTTGCCCTCCAGGCAGCTTGCTGTCTCATTTATTTGATTGTGGTCAAGTTGGGAGCCTGAGCACTAACAGACAGCTGCTCTCCTTTTATTTGCTAATGAGTTTGATGATTTTGATCTATCTTGCTTTGCTGGCTTTTTAATAAATAGATAAATGAGAGGTGGTTTTATTAACTGGCTGATTTCATATCAGAATTGTGCAAATGCATACACACTCATTTTGAAATTCAAATGCTCATCTGAACTTATTGGAGTTTGGAACAAAATTCAAATCTTTTTCTAGGGATCTTCCAAGTTGATAATTATTTGGGTACACCATTATGACAGTAGAAACAATCATGACATGGACGTGCCTGTGTCATGACTCATCATCCTTGTGTGTTCTGAACTCCAAATATGTGTATCTCTCAGAGTTGGGGGAAAAGTAATTTTTAGATTGCAACTACCAGCATGGCATTGGGTCATGGGTCTATGGGAGATGGAGTTAAAAATAATGTTTCCAGACCCTGGTATGGCTTCCTAAAGTATCAGAACTACAATACATTGGCCCAAAAAGAGAGGCAAAGAAGAAACAGACCTGGTCAAGGCCCTATACATAAAATAATAATAATAATAATAATAATAATAATAATAATAATAATAATAATAATTTATTTATATATCCAGTCATATGACCATTTCAACCCGAGTAAAAGACAAGGCAAAAAGGTGAGGATAGCAGCTGACCTATTTACAGTCAGAGTCTTTCAAAATCCTATACAATTTGAGCACTTAAAAACACAAAGGAAATTATAATGAAGAAAAGGGTGCTTGGCTTCAGATTAAGCAAAATGTCTAAGGAGTCTTTTTATACCTATCAAGTTTTATTCTGTGCCAGAAATTATTGTGTGATGCATATGCTGGTGAAGCCTTTCGTGGCCCACTATACAAGTTGCATAATGAGTGATTAATTTCCATAATATGTAAAATGACTGATTGCTGGAACAGAATCAGACAAAGAAGAAAGTTGAGAGATGTATTCACTGAAGATGAGAAGAAAAGAGAGAGAATCAGAATCTCATGGAATCAGAAAGTTGGAAAAAATCCAGTGGGCCATATAATTCAACCTTCTGCCAGGGAAAACGTGTATCATTAAAAGCTTGCTGAAAAGTCACCATATGACCTCTTTTTGAAAGCCTTCAGTGAACACGAGTCCATGATTTAGGAGGTAATTTATTATTCTAGTATTGAACAGTTCTTACTATTGTTGTCAGGAGTAAGAAGAACAAGATTTGGAGAGAAGAGAACTGGAAAGATTACTCAAAAATTTTCCCCAAAGGACTTTTCAAGTGTTTAGAATCCCTGATGAGAAAAAAACCCCATCATGCCCTGGTAACTTCCAATGACGCCACTATAGGGCATCTAGCCATATCACCAGCATGCTTCTGTGAGGGATCTGGTTCTGACAGATTACACAGAAGCAGGGTTGCATTGTCTCCTTGGCCTGACCAGCCATCTGGACATCAAAGGGTTCCAGGGCAGAAACAGAGCACAGTACTCTGGGAGTTTTTTTGGTAAGTGTAGATGTAGCATGAGAGGGGAGAGCTCTGGAGTAGAAGATGGGATTATATTTTTAGCTTGGACAGAATCTACCTGGATTGCTAGTATAGTAGTATTTTCATATACAGTTGAGCTTCACACACACACACTATATACATCCTTCAAGTTCTTAATAAAACCTATATGCATGTAAATAAAACCCCAGAACATATGTATTAACAAGGAATCTTGCCTGTTCTCTTGCATGACTTGCAATATCAATTTCCCATTAGGTCATCCAGGTGGATGGGTGACTTTTGAGGGCTATTGAACACAGGGAAGCTCCACTATCTATCACAATTACCCAAACACCTGTGCTGTACTACTTTTGGCTCATCTGCTAAAAATAAAATAAAATATGAAGCTCAACAGGCCTCCCATTTTTCCCCTTGGAAAGAAACAAAGATGTGACAATATTTATTTAATTTCTTCTAGCATTGCTCTTGGGCAGTCATCAATCTTCTCTAAGGGGATTAAGAGATCTGGATTTATTTGTACATTTTTTGTTTATTACTTGCTAAGAGGACATTGAAAGTGTGTTATGGGGTTGTTAAGTGTTTTCCTTGAAAACCTCACTGATCTTGCAGAGTTTGCCAACATGTTTAGAAAATAATGGATTCTATTTGAAAGGTCTATTCAGTGGTCAGAAAGGATGAGCTTCCAGCTCAACTATCAGAGTGGGAATATAATTATACAGAAACAATAAACATTTACAAACAAATAAAAAACATCACAATACAGGCTATTTTGAATTCAGAGTTAGTTATGTATGGTTGTCATAATGGGGAAATAACCTGCTTCCCTGGGCTTATTTTGATACTGAACCTTTTGTCAATCTTCTAATGGACTAGTTGTGAGTTAGCCCTTCATGGTAGCCTCTCATTTCACTTTTTCTCATGTATGTGAGGACCTTGGCCCTTCTAGCATACTAACACATGAAAAGAACATCGAGTTTGGTAATAAAAGGCCACAACTTTATTTGGTTTGGCACCACATGGGTCTCAATCCTAAATGTAATCCACCTTTTTGCTGACCAATATCATTACATAAGTATCTTGGTGGCCGCCTGAAACAACTTGCTGGGTTGTTCCAGCCATGATCTGTCTTAGGTCCCATATTCCTAGGGTGGTGTGGGTTCACCCTCACCTGAGTGAGGCCTCATAAAAACTACACCTAAACTGGGTTTCCATACATGGAACCCCTTGAATTCATCAGAGTCTGTTGCACTAGTCCCTATTTCCTGGATCCAAGACCCATGCCAAGTGCCCCAACTCAAAGTTGTAACAAGATTGCAACAAATATACAGATGAGAGTAGGAGTAAGACCAGGAGCTGCTGAAGAAGGCCCACCTTGTAGCGTGTCTATATACTGATATGCCTAAGAGCGGGCAGCTCCTGGCAGCTGCAATGCCTCACTAAAAGCCACAATGTGCTCCCATCTGTCCTCCCCTGCAGAATGAAAAGGGGACTGAGAACTAGGTATGTGCAATTCAGCCAAAACCCATACTGTTTTTGGTGTCTGGTTTTTGGCTGCCTCCCTGTTCCATTTTTAGGAAACTTCCTGAATTTGGGGGGGGGGGTCTGTTTTCATGTTTGAAAGATTTCACCCATTGGTATCAATGGGGAAATTTTAGAGGCTTCTTTCTCTGTCATTTTTGGACTATCAACATGAAACTCACTTCACTTATAGGCCACATCATGTACTGCAAGCCTGCCAAGTTTTAGAACATTTCATCAATCCACTAAAACTTTAGATTTTGTTTTAAATGCCATAACATTTATTTAAAAAAAACCCACAAAAGGCCATTGAGAATTGAAGTCCCAAGTGCACACCACAAGAGAGGAGGTGAATAGATAGACTCAGTCAACCAGGTCTTTGAATAGATGAGAAAAAAGTGGGAAACACAGAGAAAGAAAAACCTCAACTCTCATCATATCCCAGGAGAGATAACAAGGCTTCTCCAATGTTTGCGCCACACGAAGTACTGCTGGGAAAATGAGTTCCCATTTGCCTCAAATGTGTGTGTGTGTTGGGGGGCTTTGGGAAGGGATGGAGGAGCCTGCTGGAGAAGAAAGCAAAAGAGAAGGCACAGCTTTCCTGGTTAGTGAGGCTGCCCTGTCCATATGCCTCCACCTCAAGTAGACTGCAGCTCACTCAATCTCATTTCTCCCCATTATTAGCCCCCATTGGCTGAAAAGATCTGGCTACTGTGATCTGTTCTGGTTAAGGCTTTGGCTGCCATGTGCCAGTCTCATTTTCATGTATTTGTCAACTGAATCCTCCAAATCATTTGAATCCAGTACAAAAAAATGAAATCGTGCACAACCCTACTGAGAACTTGCAAAGCTTTGTTTCTTGCAGAAAGCAACCATGTGCAAATTCTTTTACAGAATTGTACCAAATTGAAAACAGCCTTTGAAAGAAGAATAAAACCATTACAATTATTCATGGCTTTCTTTGAGAAGAAACTTAGAGCAGGATTACTTCTGTATTGTCAAAGGCTTTCATGGCTGGAATCACTGGGTTGTTGTAGGTTTTTTTGGGCTATATGGCCAGGTTCTAGAGGCATTTTCTCCTGGCGTTTTGCCTGCATCTATGGCAAGCATCATCAGAGGTTGTGACCTTACAACCTCTGAAGATGCTTGCCATAGATTTAGGCAAAATATCAGGAAAGAAGGCCTCTAGAACATGGCCATATAGCCTGAAAAAACCGACAACAACCCAGGATTACTTCTCTCATCTAATCAAAACTCAGATTGCCATGAGACAGTTGTTTCCTCCCTATTTATCAATCAACACTTCCGTATTTCCAGCTATAATGAAATCCCAATAAGCAAGAGGCACGAAGCAAGTGTGTGAGAAGAGAAGGGTAGATGCTAGTTTATAAAAACAGTTTTCATAAAACAAAGCAAGCGAGCCAAATGTTTTTAGCATGTAATTGAAAAATTGTCCAGGCAATAAAGGATACCGAGCAAGGAGCAACGGCATGTAAATATTCCAATCAACATGAGCACAGGCTCCTCTTTTGTCCAACAATAATACCTGGATTGTTAAATCTCTGTCAGAGGTACTTTATGTTCCTTTTCAGGGAACAAGTATTTTCTTCTCTGTATTCAATACCAGAAACATGGGCAAAACTGGTTCTAAGATGCTTCCCTCTGGTGAAATTGTAATGGTGGATGCATTTTATGCTAATTTAAAAAGTGGGAATAAAAGAGAAGCCATAGAATATACCCAAGAAAAGTGTAAACAATCTACAGAGCAATTTATGATCATCCCCACTATGATTGCTTACCTCTTATTGCCAGGTCTTAATTCCTTCCTTTTTTTCAATGTCTGTCTGTCTTCCTTTTCTTTTTCTTTCCCCCCTCAAAACCAAATCCCATGCTTAAGCTAAACAAACCCCTGGGAGATTCTGGGCCAAAACACTGGGCACTGGGCCAACAAAAACAAACAAACTAACACTGTTTTGCTCATTACTCTGTAAAATGAATTAAACAAAGAGGGTGAGAATGGGGAGATTTCCACTTCTATCCACCATCTACATCACTGGTTCTCAACCTGGGGTCCCCAGATGTTTGTGGCCTACAACTCCCAGAAATCCCAGCCAGTTTGCAAGCTGTTAGGATTTCTGGAAGTTGAAGGCCAAAAACATCTGGGGACCCCAGGTTGAGAACCACTGATCTACATCAAATATGGGGTTTCTACAATTTGTGTGAGGGTTACACCCTCTATTCCACTTGTGAATCAAATGTGGAGTTCCCATTCAGTACATCATACCAATGCCATCAACTGTGGCCAAATGTTAGGGTCTTCATTCTTAATCCACCAAATCATATGCTTCCATGGGGCTCAAACACCATGTGAGGGCTTTCCCTGAGTCCCACCCCTGTTACACAGACAGATTTTCTTCAACCTTCTCTTGTGTGACATCAACTATGGAGTCAATATACATTCATTTGAAGATTTATGCTACTTTTATTCCCAACAGGATATAACCCTTCCAACTTTAATATTGCCTCCACAGATTTTATCTGAAACCAAGCTCACAGAATGATAGATGATAGGTGTCCAAAGTGCATAAACTAAAAAACAAAACTGTATGTACAGAGTCTACATACAAAATAGCAGAATATCCATATGTGACATTTGCATATGATACCACACTCTTTCATCTCAAATGAAATGAGACATTAATGAAACATAGAACTTAACCTGAGTTGAATCCCTCACAAACACATTTCCAGTTTCACTCTTCTCCAAGTCACAAACTAAACTCTTCACTCCAAACTGCCATTCGCAAAGAGCACAGCATAATGGTTTGAGCATTGGACAAAACTCTTTTGAAAAGGGTTTAAATCCTTGATTATCCATGACAAACCACAGGGTGACTCTGGTAAGTCATATGTTCTTAGCCTCAGAAAATATTGTGGTCAGTTTGAAGGCACATAACACACATGGTTTCGGCAAATGCCTCATTAAAAGAATCCTCAGATATTCCAGCTATCAACATTCATGACAACCTCCATTATCCCCCAGCTCCCAACAGCTACTTACTAGACACAAATTGGGAAATAAACAAACCCATCACATCACACAGAGCCTGCATAGAAAAGAGAGCCTTGGGAAACAAGATTCTAGAGTAATGGCAAACCTCACCACTCAAAAGAATCATGGGGATTAGATCACAGGGCCGGGTTCTAGCTCAGCAGGTTAACTGCCAGCTGCAGTAAATCTTGCCAACTGAAAAGTTGATAGTTCGAAGCCTGGGTCAGGGTGAGCTCCTGGTGTTTAGTCCAGCTTCTGCCCACCTAGCAGTTTTGAAAACAGCAATAGGTACCACTTAAGTGGGGAGGTATTTAAAGTACTCATAAGGAAATTTCAGAAAAATGCTGGCAACTTGATCAAGGAGGAAGTTTACAAACAAAGCTCTTTGGCAGGGAAAGTGGAGACTGGTGAACAGAACCAAGCACAGCTTCCAAGATGACAAAGATGGGAAAGGCTATATATACCTCTATCCATGTACAGTTTTCTGTCTTCTCAGTGTATAACAGCATTGTATGTTTGCTGTATACATGTTCTGTGATTCACTGAGTCCCCTTTGGGGTGAGAAAGGCAGAATACAAATACTGTAAAAAATAAATAGCTTACTAAAGTTCCTCTCTTAGAGCCTTTTTAAGTCTATGTTGGAGCAAATAGAGTAAAAGTCCAAGTGGCATGTTTATTGTAGCATGTTAAGTGTCTCTCTCTTCTCAATTAAGAGAGATTTCCAAATTGGGTCAGATCAATCCATGAGGTAAAACAAGGTTATTGGTATGTTTCAGTACCAGCTCATATTGCAGATACATGTACTGTATAAGTGGAAATGCTAGGAAACATTGAAGAACATATACGCCAGCGTCTAATCTCCTACCTACATCCCAAAATGATATAGCCCATTCTGTCACCTGAGCCTGGGTAGACAATACATTTTGCTTTGTTCAGACATGATTACAACTATTGTAGAGCCAAACTCAATTGTTAGTCCCAAGTAGGGCAGACTTAACTGAATCAGTGGAAGATACATAAATGTTGACATGACAAATTTGCACATATTCAATGAGCCTAGCAAATATATAGGCCAAAGAAGAAAGCTTGCTTATTCTAGTGTCTTTTGAACACAACCTCTTGAAGCACTGTACAACTCTTGCAGAAAGTCCACTGCTAACTTTCCATCTAGAATGATTTGGAAGCAATCGTTAGAAGAGCCAGTAGCAATTCAGAAACTGTTGGGTGTGTGTTATGTTTTGTCAAAGCTAAACAGACCAGAGTTTCCAGCAGATTGCTCTACATTTAGAACCTACAATTTTTCAAGTGGATTCTCTTCTTTCTGATAAAACCAGCTGCTTCCCCGCTTCATCGCTACCCTTGCAGAAATAAACTCTAATTTGAAAAATATATATATTGTGCTGGAAATTCCTGATTAATTGGGGTCATCCAGTATAAACCTGGAGACATAATTGTCTGTGTTTTCTTTCTTCCCAGGAGGTTTTGGCATATGTGTAGGAGAATGGATATGATCAGTTGTGTGCTGTTTGCGCAAATAGATATGTTCTTGGCTGGCACCACTTTCATATTACATCCATAGGCCCATTACTGACTGCCACTGCAAAATTCTTTCTGTGCACATATACTTCCCGTGCCAATATGACTGCTATTCAAAAAGTATGACTGGAAAAATGTCACACATTGTGAGCCCCATCCTGTTTTCAAGGACACATTTGAAAGTGCAGTTGCCTCTTATTACCGACGCTCTAGAAGTGGAGGTATCCAAGTCAGTGGGGCTGCCTGAAATGTGTTGCAACCCAGCCTTCTGTTCAGACATAGATACGAGGCAACTGAGAACCATGGAGTGCAGTGGTTAGATTTAGTGATGCAGCTGAACCCTAAAATGAGTAGTTTCTTAAATCCAATCTGGGCATTTCATGATTTTCAAATGAGGAATGAGCCTTAACTTTGAGCCAATGAAATTTTACATCCCCATAATTCAAACCAAGACTGATTAGAAGATAATTTATCTTTTCTGCATCTGTGCAGTTTGCATGGTTAGCATGAATGATCAGCCATAGTCTGCCCATCTTGGACATGCTTTGTTGCAGTATTGCTTTAGGACAGGGGTGTTCAAACTTTTTAAACAGGGAGCCAGGTCACAGCCCCTCAAACTATGGGAGGGCTGAATTATAATTTGAAAAAAAATGACTGAATTCCAATGCACACCGCACATCTTATTTGTAGTGCAAAAAACCACTTTAAAACAATACAATAATTAAAATGAAGAACAATTTTAACAAACATAAATTTATTAGTATTTCAATGGGAAGTGTGGACCTGTTTTTGGCTGATGAGATAGGACTGTTTTCGTTGTGTGCTTTCAAGTCCTTTCACACTTAGGTTGACCAGGAGCGAGGGCTGGGTAAATGACCTTGGAGGGACGTATCCAGCCCTCAGGCCTTAGTTTGAGGACCCCTGTTTTAGAATAAGAAAGGAAGTGGGTTAGGACTGTTTGCAGTGTTATGGATATTATGGACTGAGGTGCTTTGATATTTTTCTTTGACCAATAAAAGAATCAGCATTAATATATTAATATGAAATTATTCCTCCTTTTCTTCTCCTTCTCCTGTGCTGTCTTCTTCTCAGTCTGTAATTTAAGAAAGCTTACAAACTTTAATATATACAGCTTAACAAACCATATCACACAAAAGTTAAAAACATAATTATATGAACAATATAGTTTAATGCAGTTAAAAGTGTGGCCATTTTTTAAAAAATAACAAATAGGAACATTTTGAAAATCCCATGATAGGTTTGCCTTAGGGTCTCCATAAGTCAGAAACAACCTGAAGGTCTACTACTACTACTTGTCGGAACCCAGATGCCTTAAAGAGCCAGACTCAGGAGTATGTCCAAAAGTAGAGTTTATTAACACAAAGCAAAAGGGACTCAGAGACACTTACTTCAGTGTCCCTGGTCAGAACTCTAAAGAAGCAGCACGTTTCAGTTCAAAAAACAAAATAAGGCAACAATCCGGATTATCTGAAGAAAAGATCCAGATTAAACTAAAGTGCTTCAAAAGCCATGCAAAATGACACAGCAAGTAAAGGGTGAACAAACAAAGAGCCGCAAAGAAGAAAGCATAGTCAAACAAAGTCCGAAGTCAAAGTAAGCCAAGTCCGAAATTGCAAGATTCCAAAGTCCATGTAGGCAGTGTTGTCATCAAAACTGGTTCGAAGTCAAAGAAGGGGAAATCTGTAGGGCTGGGCGGTTTCGTTTCGTTAATTCATAATTCGTTAATAATTCGTTAATTTTTTCAATTACAAAACGAACCATTCTGGAGCAATTTTCTAAAAAACGAATTTTTAAATAGTTCTGCAAATGCTTCATATTTCGTTATTGTTTTGAGGTCGTTTTGTTATTATTTCCGCATGTCTGGGGCAAGTTTTATAGTTGTGTTTTGTTTAATTAGTGAAAAAAAAATTATAATATCACACCAACAGTCAACAACAGAGGGAGAGGGAAGCTTCAGAAGTTTTTGAAGGTTTTTTAGCGTATTTCGCGGTCGCGTCCGCCATTAACGAATCGATTCGTTATTGCTCCGGAAATCGATTCGTTAATGTTTTGTAATTTTTTTCACATTTACGAAATTTCGTAAATATCGAACTTTTTAAAAGGAAAATTTTGTAATTATTTTAAATAACGAAACGCAAAAAAACCCCCAAAAAACGAATCGATTTTAGACACAAATTTTTCCGTTGTTACCCAGGCCTAGAAATCTGCACTCATGAGAATCCAAGCCGAGTTGAAACACGAACGGAAGCAGCAACCTGCGGATCCAGGACCCAAACCCAACATGAAAACGGCAGCGACAAAACCCAAGGCACGAAACCAATACTTTGCCTTCTGCAAAGATTCCCCATTTCAGTGCCTACTTTTACTTTACACCTCATCATCCGATGATAAGCTGACATCCGCTCCGCTGTCATCTCTTACAGCTGTCCTTGCCTCCACATCTGAACACCGATGCCCATCCCTCCAACTCTTCCACCTCTTGTCAAGACATAGATCTCCTCAAGACTCAGCAGTATCTCCTGATTGCCAATCCCCACCACCAGAAAACCCCACAAATGTGTCACTAGACGTTGGCTGAGTACATACATCTCGAACCTCTTGAACCTTGGTCCAATCCAGTGTGTCATCCCCATCACTCCCAGACACGTCACTCCCAGAGAAACCCATGAGAGACTCTTCATCTGTGGGAGCAGTAAGTATATCCCGGATCTTCTTCCTTTGTTGCTCTTCATCTGATTCCTGCTCCCAAGTAACCCTCTTAGTTCCTCTATTCACATCCATTGCATCTCCATCTTCCTCCTCACTCATTGATCCTTTGCTCTCAGAAAACCCTTCGAAGGAGTCTTTGTCAGTAGGTGACATAAGTATATACCAGATCCTTTTCCTTTGTTGTTCCTCATCTAGCTCTTTCTCACGAGCACTCCTTTTCCCCCTTCTGACACCCATACTACCACTTGCAGTGTTACTAACAGGCTCTACTACAACACTGCTTCTTCTACTACTACTACAAAGTAGTGCTGGGATGTTATCTACAACAGTAAGGAAGTTTTGAAAAATGCATATATAAGGAAACAAAAAGGAGCTCCACGTGCTATTGAATTGTCACCTTTTTGTTCCTTGGAAAAGGCAACTTGTTTTGGCCCAAATGAGAAAATATCTTTGAAGGTTGAAAAGAGAACAAAAATACAAATCTACTATAAATACTAAAAAAAGAAACAGGGCAACACTAAATTATCCACACACACATACACTTTAGTGTGTGTGTGTAAAAGTATGTATGTACATACTTTAAAGGATCCTACATAGCTTGATGGATCTGGATAAAACTTGTTACACATATCCTTCATTATCCAACATAAAATACTTGTTGGATAACAGAAAATATTTTTATTGACAGACCATGAACCTCATGCTGCAGTGCTCAAATACAACTACAAGAGGGCAGGATAGGTAGGTAGGTAGGTAGGTAGGTAGGTAGATAGATAGATGACAGATAGATAGGCTACCTCAATGGTAGAGATGACAAATGGAAGAGGAAAAAGACTCCCTCTCCTAGGGCCTACTCACCAATATTTGAAGGCAAGACCATCAGTGGTGAGACAATGGGGGAGTCCCTCTCAATAGTGTCCCTCTGTTCTGCTTTGGTTTGACCTCAATTGAAATACCGTGTCCAGTTCTGGGCACCACAATTCAAGAGAAATATTGACAAGCTGGAAGGTGTTTATAGGAGGGCATCTAAAGTGACCAAAGGTCTGGAGATCATGCCTTACTGGTAGTGTCTGAAATAGCTGGGCATGTTTAACCTGCAGAAGAGAAGGCTGAGGGGAGACATGATAGCCATGTATGCATATGCTATAAGGAAGAGGGAGCAGTCTTTTTTTTTCTACTGCCCTAGAGATTGGTACTCAATGGAGCAATAGGTACAAATTACAGGGAAGGAGATTCCATTTGAATATTAGGAAGAACTTCCTAACTGAGAGAGCTGTTCAACAGTACAACTCACTGCCCGGTAGTATGGTGGAAGGTCCTTCCTTGGAGACTTCAAACAAAGGCTGCCAGGAGTAATTTGCTCTTTTCTTGCATGGCAGGGGGTTGGACTAGATGACCCATGTGGTCTGTTCCAAGTCTATGATTCTGTGAAATCTATTGTTGGATCCTATAGGTTCACTCTATTGGGTGGGGCTAACCAATAGAATTTATAATGATGAAAATAATGATGACGATTTTAGACAATTGGTAATTAGTCAAACTGAGAGTAAATTCAAAAGCAGTTATTTCTTTATAGATATGTATGAGATTCTGGTGTAAATGATTTAGACATCCAAGTATAACACTACTGAAGAGAGAGAATATAATTATCCCAGAGTTTATTCTTCTGCAATCTGTTTTTAATCTGTAGTGAAATGGTCCAGTCCATTTCATTTCCAAGAAAGTGAATCACGAATGTCATTGGCCAACTTTCCGATCGTTAAAATGGGAGAGAGATCTTTCATTCCTTTGTGTGAAATAATTAGCGCTTACAGTCGTAATTGAGGCTCCCACCCATTGCTAGCCATTTCAGAGCTGACCAACTCCATCACTGCATTTGACAAAACCATTTTCTGAAACCCAGCAAAAGGGGGGAAAATCAAAATGATTAAAAACTTCAATTCACAAAGTGACTTTTATTTTGATAATAAATAACGTACGAGTCACATTGCAAAATGAGACCCTTAATCATTTGCTGTCACGTTATCTGTCAAAATATAGACAGGAGGGAAAAATGATCACTCATAAATAAAAGGTAACTTTCCATTTTCACCATATGAGAGACAGGATGAGGAGGGGGTGCTGTTTTGTCAATGTTTTGAGATACCAATCGTTGATGTGATAGGAGTGGGGGAGGGGGATGCTCTACTTGCATAACCTCATATTCTCTTTGTTCAGCTGCACCAACATTTATTAATTTGAGTATAATTATTATCTCATACCTTCAATAGAAGCTGGAAAGAAATGGCATCATGATTATAATTATTAATAGAAGGGGTTTCGATCGGGGGGAGTGGGTGAGGGCTTTCAAATGTGGAGAGAGGAGATAGGGAACCGATAAGAATGAAATTACTTATGACTTGAGAAGTGCTGTGCTATGAAAAGTCAGGGGAAAACATTACTATAAAACCAGAGGCAGTTTATGTAAGTAGCACAGATGGAATGGCCAAGAGACTGTTCAAACTTAAGCATCATGATAAAGTGGAATCGTGGTGTTTAGTTTGAATGGTCTCTTGGCCATTCCATCAGTCATGGTGGCATTCTGTGGAATCCTGAGATCGATAGTTTTATAAGCTTTTGCATCTGTCTGTCTGAGAATTCTAAATTGCTTCTTTTGTTAACTGCCTTTAGGTTGAGCTTCACCTACAGTGATCCCACACATAAGAGATCTTCAAGCCACCCTTTTATCAAAAGTCCTGCTCAGTGTTTTCAACCTCTGAACTGTAGCTTCCTTGATTGAGTCTACCCAGGTGCACTGTGGTCTCCTTCTTTTCCCATTTCCTTCCTTCTACCTTCCGAGTATCAGTATTTTTTCCCAAATGAATCATGACTTCTCATGGCATATCTAAAGTATGCCAATCTCAGTTTAGTTATCTCCATTTCTAAGGAGGTTTCAGGCCTGTTGCAATTACAATTTTTAGAAGTCCACAGTATTCACAGACCTCTTCTTCAGCACCACACCCCAAATGAATTGATGTTCCTCCTGGCAGGGTATTCAATCTATTTACTAGGCCTGGGTAACAACGGAAAAAATTGTTTCTAAAATCGATTCGTTTTTTGGGGGGTTTTGCGTTTCGATTTTTAAAAGAATTCCGAAATTTTTCTTTTAAAAAGTTCGATATTTACGAAATTTCGTAAATTGCAAAACAATACGAAACAATTACGAAACAATTACGAATCGATTCGTTAATGGTGGACGCGACCGCACAATATGCTAAAAAACCTCCAAATGGGACAGGGGGAACTTCTGAAGCTTCCCTCTCCCTCTGTTGTTGACTGTTGGTGTGATATTTATAATTTTTTTTCACTGATTAAACAAACAACTATAAAACTTGCCCCAGACATGCGGAAATAATAACAAAACGATTTCAAAACGATAACGAAACGAATACAAAACGAATCCGAAGCAATTATGAAACGAATTTAAAAATTTGTTTCATTTTTTAGATGCTCCTGAATGGTTCGTTATCGCTTCGTTATAAAAAAATAACGAATTTTTAACAAATTACGAAATCACGAAACGAAACCGCCCAGCCCTACTATTTACATTTGAAGATCTAGTTTCATCATAGCTCTCCTCCCAAACTGGTTCCACTTCTGATTTCTTGGCTGTAGTCTCTGGTATGACTAATGATTGAGCCAAGATACAAAAAATATTGTCGAAGGCTTTCAGACCTCACGACCTCTGAGGATGCTTGCCATAGATGCAGGTGAAACATCAGGAGAGAATGCCTCTAGAACACAGCCATATAGCCCAAAAAAGCCTACAACAACCCAAAAAATCTTTATTTGATGTTCAGCTGTAGACTTGCCTTTGCTTTCTTTCTTTTTTCCCATTTCTTTGGCAGTCATCTCAAGATATCCTAAAAGCACCTGATTATGTCTCATATTGGTATTTAACCCTAGTTATCCCTGGTATATATATTAGGGCTGGGCGGTTTCGTTCGTTAAATTTGTAATTCGTTTTTGATTCGTATTTAAATTAGCTTACGATCCGATATTGAGCCATGCAGGAGCAACTAAAAATCGAAACAAAATTTCAATTTATTTCGTAATTGTTTCGTAATTGGTTCGAAAGCATTTCGAAATCATTTCGAAATCGTTTTGAAATTGTTTCGTTCTTGTTTCCGTATGTCTGGTGCAAGTTTTACAATTGTTGTTTGTTTTATCAGTGATAAAAAAATAAATTATCACACTAACAGTCAACAACAGAGGGAGAGGGAAGCTTCAGAAGTTCCCCCTGTCCCATTTGGAGGTTTTTTTAGCGTATTGCGCAATCGCGTCCACCATTAACGAATCAATTCGAAATTTACGAAATTTCGTAAATAACGAATTTTTTTAAAGAAAAATTCTGAATTCTTTTTAAAAACGAAACACAATGGACCCCCTAAAAACAAAACGAGTTTAGAAACAAATTTTTCCGTTGTTACCCAGGCCTAATATATATATATATGGATAGGAAATTGAGAAATCCACTGGGTGACTCTGGACAAGTCACATTTCAGCTTCAGAGCAAGACAATGACCCCACCCCACCACCCCCTAGCATTTTGCCAATAAAATGCTGTGAAAGGATTTCCTTAGGCTGCCATAAGTCATAAAAGACTCAGAGATACACAAGAGCAACAAATTCTAGATTGTGTTGACAGGAGTATAGTGTTCAGATCAAGGGAGGAATGTACAATACCACTCTATTCGGCTGTCATCAGACCTCACATGGAGTACTATGTCCAGTTGTGCACACCACAATTCATGAAAAATATTGTCATGCTGGAACATGTCCAGCGATGAGGAACCATGATTCCAGATTTCCAGATTAAAAGTCTGGAAATCAAGCTCTCTAGGACATGGTTTAGAGATATGTTGGAGAAGAAAAAAATTAATAAGGGACATGAAAGGCACATCTGAAGGAATGACATGTAGACATCATTGCATTTTCAATGCAGAAATTTAACTATTCCTTGCAATATTATTTTCTATGCAGAAAATGCTGTTTCTGCACAAAATAGCCATGTGTTAATATTGTACAGATGAGTCCTAAATTGTGAATAGCCTTCAAAAACTAATATAGACAGACCCCAAGTTACAAACAAGGTAGCTTCAGTAGGTTTTTTCTTAAGTTGAATTTGAATGTAGGTTGGAACAGGTACATATTTAAGTGTAACTTCACACACACATCCTTGGCTAGCATAGGGAAGAGTTAACACTCCTGTTGCATTTTTCTTACCATCTGTGCTCCTGTTCAGACAATTTCACCTCATTTTGTGTAACTGGATTTTGAAAAAAAATGGTTTGTTAAGGAAAAAAGAATTGGAGAGAAAGCTTTAGTGGAAACACCTTTCCTTCTAATAATTCTTCCAGGAAAGAATTTCCCTTCCTAGGGGTAGATTTCTCCCACTTTCTATTGTCTCACCACCCACATTTTTGTAGTGTGAAGAAAATTGTAGAATTAGCTTATTGCTAATTTCAAGAAGAAACCTGTTGGATTTGTGGGCCAGGCTGAACCTGTTTCAGCTCAAGATTCAATAACGCCACCTTTCCCAGATAAACAATGTATGTTTCATGATCATTGCTTCCTATCCACAATCCGATAAGGAGAACTGAATAGAGACTTTGAGCTGTACAAGCAAAGACATATTCCCATGGGATGCCTTTAAAAAATCCTTCCCTCTACTATCTCAGATGCTGTTCATCAGTAAACACTGCAGATGTCCACCTGGACTTCATCACTGTTCTGTTTCCTATGTATCTCCTTGAGTGAACATTTGGGAAACAGGTGTTCTCCTTGCCCTGGAAATCAATAAAACAAGACGAGAATGAATTTGTTGGCTTTTGCAGCTGCAGTTCCTTTCCAACCTATAACAATCCAGACTGGATTCCTTCACACAAGAAGGATGTCCACCAGACTCCACTTTTTGTAAACCTCCTGCAGAAGAGATGCGAGTAATTACATTTGGATGTGAAATCCATAAAGACTAATGAATCCTGCAGATCAGTGATCAAGTCTGTTGTTCCTTGGTAACAGCTTGTGGGCTGGATTTTCATTGCAGGTGAGTTGAGGCACCACCCTTGTTTTTATTTGCCCAACAAAGGCAATGCAGCTGTTCTGCGATTGTGCACATTTCTTCTCGATGATTTCAATAAAGGACTTTCCAATTTATATGCAAAGTAGGTTGAGCTCTCAGACCTCTAGCAAGCTGTTGGGGTGGCCTTTGATATCAGAAGTCTTGGATGGCAGCCACATTTGGGGAACATTTCCTTCAGAAATGATTGTAGTGGAACGCAATACATTCATTTAGCTTTTTTCTTCTTCTCAGCAAACATTTTCTGAACTCTTTCGTGCAGATAAGCATAAATTCACTAAAGGGCCAAATCCCCATTGAGCATAAAGTGGACATCTGGTACACACTTTGCTCTTTCAGTAGAGGTGGGTGGCAGGTGGCGATCTGAACATCTCATGTTGCAGTTTTCCCATGACCACATTTTGCTCCTTTCTAGAAACTGGCAAAATGACTGGGCAAAGGAAAATTAAGCATCTGAACAGAATCGTTACAGAAAATGATTATCTCTACAAGAATGTTTAGGGCAGAATGCAGGGAAGATAGGAATCAAAGATAGGAATCAAAGATTTGTAGAGTTGAAATAGACCATAATGCTCATCCAGTGTGACTCTATGGTCAACTTCCTCCACTTGTGCTGGAGGACATAGAGGTTTCTAGAATGAGGACCTGTCTTGGAATTTAAAAGTTCTTCAGTGTTAAAGTAACACTGTTACTTGTTTAACAGTGTTAAAGTTCCCACGAGGAACTCGATTAAAATAAGCCAGTTTCTCTCATGATTTAAGGCTGCGTGGAAG
Organism: Anolis sagrei ordinatus; assembly: GCF_025583915.1. NCBI lineage: Eukaryota > Metazoa > Chordata > Lepidosauria > Squamata > Anolidae > Anolis > Anolis sagrei. The sequence goes on along the minus strand of NW_026845477.1, from coordinate 10,322,207 downwards.
GGCCCTTGGCCACTTTCTCTGGACACATTACAGCTCTCCTGCCCTGCTCTCTCTCTGAACCAGAGTCCAAAGTGGCAAAAGTTCAGGAATCATGGCAAGAAGAGATGCTCGATATTCAATCGTCCAAGGTCAAAAGCCATAATTCCAAACTGAGCCCAAATAGTTGAGTTAGCAGTCAGTAAAAGTAAATGATAAATCAAATACTTACAGTGGCTAGGTCAGGTCAAGAGGTGAAGTGCAAATTTGCTTCCAGTAAATAACAAGTGACAGCTCCCTACTTTTAAGGACAGTCAATTCAGTCAATGCTGATAGTCCATTTTTCCTATCCTGGTGACTTGATGGGCTTTTTCTTATCCTGGGGCAAACTTCCACCACCTCCTGCTGCTGTTGTTGCTGCTAGGAATCCTCTGGAGAATAATTTGCCTTAACCTCAGGCTGAACTGGAGGAGGATAGGGCTGCCTATCAGATATCTGCTTTGGATGGTTCAGCTTTGTCCTTATAAGAGGAACTCTCAAAGAATTGGGGGGGGGGGGGTCATGTTATGATATCACTATTTTTTTTTTACTTTAGTGTCTAGAATAATGCAACTGAGCTCAAACCAAAACAAGATAGTGTGACACATGTATCCCCCTTGAACTAAACACCGTATTACTGTTGCTGCATACTAGAATTATCTTTGTTTATGTATTGTTCACTGAATTTATTTTTAAATCAAAGGGGGATGGGGAAATATGGGGAAATATGGGAAATATATCACAGACCTCCTTATAGAAGCTGCTAAACTCCTGCCAAAGGGAAAGTTCATTAGAGGGAAGTAGAATTCTTATTTAGAGAGAAGCTTTGCCCTCATCTACCTTCCATTATTGCACGCTGCATACTGGGAATTTATGAAAATAAAACACAGAATTATCATTTTTTAGTGTCACACTATGTCAATATGTCCCAAGAAGTCATTTCAATGGTGAACCCTGTCCCTTTCCTGACATAACTGATGCCACTTCATGATATGGGTACTTCAATAGCAAAGATATACATTTCTATATCAATTTAACTTCAGACTAAAGTGTCATAGAATCATAGAATCAAAGAGTTGGAAGAGACCTTCTGGGCCATCCAGTCCAACCCCATTCTGCCAAGAAGCAGGAATATTGCATTCAAAGCACCCCTGACAAATGGCCATCCAGCCTCTGTTTAAAAGCTTCCAAAGAAGGAGCCTCCACCACACTTCGGGGCAGAGAGTTCCACTGCTGAATGGCTCTCACTGTCAGGAAGTTCTTCCTCATGTTCAGATGGAATCGTCTTTCTTGTAGTTTGAAGCCATTGTTTCGTGTCAGTAGTGTTTGTTTCAGTGACATAGTCACATAACCCTATCTGATTGATTTCACAGTACCAAAAAGCTATCCCTTTATGTCAGAGTTAGGGAAAACACACTTTTTCCTAATTCTGGCAAAACCGATTTGGGAGAGCAGGGCAAGATTTGTGAATCACGGCAAACAGCAAAATGGAAATACCTTCGGGATTACGGAGGCCATAACTCCAAAAACCTCCTTGTCACTCTAGAACATTTGAAGAGTTAAAGTTGATTCAGAGGTTCATGGACAACATCTCTAGACTATTGGTAGGTTGCACAAAAAAGCTAAGCAAAATTGGATGTTCAACCTATGGACATTTTGAAGAAGCAGAAAAAAAAAGATACTCAGAAAGATGAGAGTCTAATTCTACTCTAGTTCCAACTAGCATGGAGCCATTCGATCAATTGGATTTAGCTACATGTTGTCTCACTATTCAATGATTTTAATGGGCCTACTCTGATTGGATGCATCAATGGGATTCTTGACTATTTAGAAGGGATCCAGCATTTCCCATTAGCAAGGTATTGTCTGGTGATTTTAACAATCACAAGATACATGAAATAAAAGAGCCAGTCTTTGCAAGATGGCTGGCAAACAGAATGAGTCAGGACTTCGCTTAATGTAATCTCTTTGGAATTTGAAAGAGAAAAAGAATCCAATCTCATAATTTGGTGGATGGAGAGTTCTTCCTTATAATATGATAGACTGACCCAAGTGAGGTAAGGTGCCTTCTGCTGATTTGTATCAAATTTGCCCTACAGATGACAAACAGGTTTGGTGTCCTCCTCTTTCTTTTCCTTTCTCTTCCCCACCCTCCTTTTCATGAACACTAAATTTATCATATTTTTTCCGAGCGTTAAAAAGGGAAACCAGATGCCATCGCTATTAACTTTTGGAATCGACTGTCATCTTCCTATTAAATCCTTCCATCCAAGTAAAGCCAATTATTTGCTTGATCTAAAAAGGTGCCGAAAATGGAGACGCACAGGGTTTCCGAAAGTCCACTTTAATAAGACAGGTGGGTAACTAATAATGTGGAAAATTGCCTGCAGATTGAGGAGACTGGGAATGACTAATGGCCAAAACTAAGCGAGTAAATTAGTTGCCAAATGATACCATTTGCAGGAGTTGTGCGAAAGGGGGACTTGATGGCCCAGAAGCATGTGGCACTGAACACAGAGCAGAGCACTTGAGTGTGGCCCAAATTCAGAAAAGCATGCCATCAACTTATGGTAGGTCGTGGATCCCCCCCTCCCCCCCCCCCACACACACTTTCCCCTTGACTTTTAAATTATTATTATTATTCTTTCAGAGTAAGTGGTGCTCTTTGGGTAAGTGCTTAATAGCATGGGCACGGGAGTCTACTTAGTTCAGCAAAGTTTAACAAAGTTGTCATCAAGGTCAAAGATGCTGAATCAGAAACAACCAAGTTATTCTGCAAACCAAGCAGCATTGGCCTGAAAATTAAGAGAAGGGAAAGAAAAACTGGAGGAAAATCACAATTCAGATGAGTGGGTGAGTGTATTAGTAGGCATGTTATACTCTTATTTAAGATGCATTGATGTCACATTCTTGTTAGTTGTAATTATGTCAAATGAATCCCATTTTAACAATGCAGTGTGACCCCTGTATTTAAGGAATTTATATATACAGTTTGCCACTTCTTCACTTATGGCCTCCTATTCAAGCTACACTCTCCTCTTGGTCACTTTGCTATTTATCCCACTGAGAATAATAGGGTTCACTAGCATCTGGGGCTTCACATATGCATACTATATAGCCTCACCTTTTACAATTGGTGAGTATTATTACATTTTTAGATTGCCGAGACCACTCATATATCCCAGAAGTCTGTATTACTTTAGCCTTCCCAACAGAGAAGTAATTTCTCCATGCAATACTTTAAGATCTAATAGTGTCTCCTTCAGAGCCTGAGTGCTTGACCAAAAGAATCCAAGGTTGGGAAATATATTTGAGTATATTTTGCTATGAAGGCCTCTAGAACAGTGTTTCTCAACCTGGGGTCGGGACCCCTGAGGGGGTCGTGAGGGGGTTTCAGAGGGGTCCCCAAAGCATCAGGAAACACATATTTCTGATGGTCTTAGAAAACCCTTTGACAGAGAAAGTTGACATCTCTCCACCTGTCCTCTTCTTTTTGGAAACAGAAAGCAAATCCTCCCACAAAAGCCCTCCTCCTGCTCTCTTGATGTAGGTGGACTCACACTCCCGTGGGAGACTTTTCTCATGTCCCCACATGGGAAGCTGGCACAGACATCAGTCTTTCAGTCAGCAGTCCTGTTGGCACAAGGGTTTAACCCAGTGTTTCTCCACCCCCCTTGTAGGGGGTCACGAGAGGAGTGACAAAGGGTCACTAAAGACCATCAGAAAACAAAGTATTTTCTGTGGTCATGGGGGGTCTGTGTGGGAAGTTTGGCCCAATTCTATCATTGGTAGGGCTCAGAATGCTATTTGATTGTATAAATTCCAGTAACTACAACTCCCAAATGTCAAGGTCTATTTCTCCCAAACTCCACCAGTGTTCACATTTGGGCACATTGAGTATTTGTGCCAAGTTTGGTCTGGATCCTTCATTCTTTGAGTCCACAATGATCTCTGAATGAAGGTGAACTACAACTCCCAAACTCAAGGTCAATGGCCACCAAACTCTTCCAATACGTTCTGTTGGTCATGGGAATATTCTATCATTGGTGAGGTTTAGAATGCCCTTTGATTGTAGGTGAACTATACATTAGGGCTGGGCGGTTTCATTTCGTTAATTCGTAATTCGTTAATAATTCGTTAATTTTCTTGATTACGAAGCGATAACAAACCATTCTGGAGCAATTTTTTTAAAAAATGAATTTTTAAATACGTTTCGTAAATGCTTCGTAATTCGTTATGTATTCGTTTCGTTATTGTTTTGAGGTCATTTTGTTATTATTTCCGCATGTCTGGGGCAAGTTTTAAAGTTGTTTTTTGTTTAATTGGTGAAAAAAAAATATAATATCACACCAACAGTCAACAACAGAGGGAGAGGGAAGCTTCAGAAGTTCCCCCTGTCCCATTTGGTTTTTTAGCGTATTTCGGGTCGCGTCCGCCATTAACGAATCGATTCGTTATTGTTTCGGAAATCGTTTCGTTAATGTTTTGTAATTTTTCACATTTACGAAATTTCGTAAATATCTTTTAAATAACGAAACGCAACCCCCCCAAAAAAAGAATCGATTTTAGAAACAAATTTTTCCGTTGTTACCCAGGCCTACTATACATCCAAGGAACTACAACTCCCAAATGACATAATCAACCCGCCCCAACCCCACCAGTCTTCAAATATGTGGGCATATCAGGTATTTGCACCAAGTTTGGTCCAGTGAATGAAAATCCATCCTACATATTAGATATTTACATAGCAGTAGAAAATTTCCAGTGATGAAGTAGCAACAAAAACAATGTTATGGTTGTGTGTGTGGGGGGGGGAGGTCACCACAACACGAGGAACAGTATCAAGGGGTTGTGGCATTAGGAAGGTTGAGAAACACTGATCTTGAATCACAGAATCATGGAAACATAGAGTTGGAAGAGACCTCATGGGCCATCCAGTCCAACCCCTTGCCAAGAAGCATGTTCTTGGACTAATTATTGTCTCTCAGTGTAACCTACCCATACAAGATTGTTGTGAGAATCAGTATAGAGATGGAGAGTCATTTATACATATTTGAGTGATTTAAGAATGTGCATCCCTAGTTCATCCACAAAAGGTTCCTCTGATTTTCTTATCCATCCTTTGCTTGAAAGCCTGGGTATCAAATTGCCAAAGGAACAGAAGACATTTGACTGACTCATTAGCAAATGCAGACTTTGTTCCCTTTCTTTCTCCCTGCTTACTTCAAATAATTACGAACTTCCCATTTCAGATTCATCCTTTGTGTGCCCATCACTTCTGGAATGCTCCCTCCAATATATTTCCTAGGTGAAGTGGTAAAAAGTCTATAATTCGATACAAGGCTTCACAACAGGTGGCTAATTGTTTTTGCTCTCGGCCCTCCAGGACCTTAATGTGTGAGTCAAACATTTGAAATCAAGAGCGACCGTTGAGCAAATAAGCAAAAGATTGGAAAAGAAAGGCCCATCATGGCAAACATGAGGGTAAGGATGAAGTGCAACTCCTCTGGCTGCAAGGCGCAGGGTGAATTGATGTGTTTGAAGGAATACCGATTAAGATGTGGTTGCAAGCCATGCAAGGCTTTCCCCAGCCCAAATGGAATCTGATCCTCTTGGCTGGTTGCTAGCATTGGAGGATGGAAACAAAACACAGAGAAAAGCACTTAAACGTATGTGATGGAGCTTGGTGTTTCTGCTGCTATGGGAGCTCCATGCTATCAAAAGAAGAATTAATCAATAAAAAAAACTAGCAGGAATGAACCAATAAATGCTGAAAACAGTTTACTAAACATACTGAAAAGATGAAGCCAATTGTAATGCCATCCCTTCATACTAGAAAGATAGCAAGTGGGGAAACCAAGAAACCTTTACAGGAATACTATAGGAAATAAATAGTTACAGCGCATGCAAAAAACCCTTTGTAAAAGAAAACTGGTCAAACATTGGACACTTTATTTACAGTTCAGACTGAGGGTTGGCCTTACTTACTTAGGCGGTCACTCGATGTCTGAGTAAGATTGTCCTCCAAGTGTGGTGTCCTGGAGGTGGGTACGTAGGTGACTGTGGAGCCCTATTCTTCACCTGCATGTTCTCCAGCAGTGAGGCATAGGTTTACAGGTGGAAGGCGGTCTCAGTCGGGATTGCCTTGACGTGCCTTCCTCTTGGCACGTTTCTCTTTTTTGCCCTCCATTTGTGCCTCTTCAAATTCTACAGCACTGCTGGTCACAGCTGACCTCCAGCTAGAGCGCTCAAGGGCTTCCCAGTTCTCAGTGTCTATGCCAGTTTTTAAGGTTGGCATTGAGCCCATCTTTAAATCTCTTTTTCTGTCCTCCAGCATTCTCTTTTCTGTTCTTTAGTTCGGAGTAGAGCAACTGCTTTGGGAGACAGTAATCAGGCATCTGGACAACGTGGTTGGTCCAGTGGAGTTGATGGCGGAAGACCATCACTTCAATGCTGGTGGTATTTGCTTCTTCTAGCACACTGACATTTGTCCACCTTTCTTCCCAAGAGATTTGCAGGATTTTTTGGAGGCAACGCTGATGAAATCATTCCAGGAGTTGCATATGACATCTGTAGATAGTCCACATTTCACAGGCATAGAGCAGGGTTGGGAGGACAATAGCTTTATAAACAAGCACCTTGGACTCCCTATGGATGTTCCGGTCCTCATACACTCTCTGCTTCATTTGGAAAAATGCTGCACTGACAGAGCTCAGGCAGTGTTGTATTTCAGTGTCAATGTTGACTTTTGTGGAGAGGTGCTGCAAAAGTAGCAGAAATGGTCAACATTTTCTAATGTTACACCATTAAGCTGTATATCTGGCATTGAAGATGGGTAGGTTGGTGACTGCTGGAAGAGCACTTTGGTTTTCTCGATGTTCAATGACAGGCCGAGCTTCTCGTATGCTTCTGCAAAGGTGTTTAGAGTGGCTTGTACGTCTTCTTCTGAATGCTCACAGATGATGTTGTCATCAGCATATTGGTTCTATAACAGATGTTGTTGTACCTTGGTTTTGGCTTTCTGTCTGCTGAGGTTAAATAGCTTGCCATCTGTCCAACAGAAGATTTCCACTCCGGTGGAAAGCTTCCCATCAACAAGATGAAGTATCATAGCGATGAAGATGGAAAATAAGGTTGGGACAATAACATATCCCTGTTTAACATCTGATTCCACCTTAAATGGGTCACTTTGGGAGCCATTGCTGTCCAAGAATGCTGTCATCATGGAGGAGCCGTAGGATGTTCACAAATTTGTCTGGGCACCTGATGTTTCTGAGGATGGTCCAGAGAGCACTGCAATTCACTGTGTTGAATGCCTTTGCAAGGTTAATGAATGCCATGTAGAAAGGTTGAGTTCCACAGAATTGGAGCATAGATCAAAAAAGCTCTACGCCTTGTAGCTTCCAAGTGTACCTCCCTAGGGCCTGGTATGTATAGGAGATTTTCTTGGGTGGATCAAGGTAACCACTGACAGGGAAAAAGGAATGAGGCAGTCCCTATGATATAAAGGACCTTGGCCATTTTGTGCTCTAAATGTCAGGATCAGTATCTTGTAAGAGATCCAATGTTCCATTGATAGCCAATGCAGCTGTTGTAGAGTTGTTCAGATTTATCTTCCTAAATTCACTGCAGTTGTAGATAGGGGTCTACTTGGTGTACAACAAGGATACTGAACCATTATTTCAATATCCATGTTACCATTGCTACTCCCAGACAGCTACAAAGCTCCATGCGAGTTTCTGGCTTTTGCAGGAATCCATTCTGACATCAGTAGAACCTCCTGCATGACCAAGAATAAGGAAGAGGCCCATCTACCCACATTCTTTATGATCACACAGGCATGTCTTCTGATGTCATCATGGGGTATCTTCAATGGCTAGGATCTTACACTGAGCTCTGGAATCATTTGGGAAAAACAATAGTCACAATTCACAATCCATCCCCTGTCCCTATGCTAATGAACTCAGGGAAAAGGCAATGGTAGCAGTGTCTCATGTAGACTGCAAATTGGTTTTGCTGTCCACACTGTCCTGAAGTTGCAGGGTTGCTCCAAAGTTTCAGGCAAATTTTGAAACCTTCCTTCTCCAATTTTTCATAACCTGGGGTAAATTGGATTACTTCCTAGAAGTGGGAAATCCTTATGGAGACAGCTAGGTTTGAATTTAGGGTGAATCTGGGTTATAATGACAGTGTAGATGAGCTTCAAAGCCCAAAGTAAATTCAGAGTCTCATAAACAGGGGAGCTACCTGAAGCCACTGCAGCTCATAGCATCAGAGCTCACCTAACATAAGCTGGAAGGAGGACTTGAAGGAGGGATGCAATAAAAAGTTCAAACAATCACGCATTAATTTGGTAACATAATATAGTACTTATTTATGAACAGACATGTCAACTCATTGTTCACTGTTCCATAAGCCTTGCTGAAATTTCACATTCACTATCATGTCTCCTAATGAGTCGCCTACGGGCTGAGAAAGGCGGTATGCAAATACAGCAAAGAAATAAATAAATAAAGTGGTTTATATACTGTCTTTCCCATTGGCTAAGAGTCATGCCAAAGGTACCTGGTGGCTACTCCATTTCCTCCTGAGTTCACTCCCTTGTGTTCTCACATTGTACAGTGTGAGAACTTCTAGCTTGTAGGTTAGGAAGAAATACATTCTGTCTAGGGAGAGCTGTGTTTATGTGTGGAACAGATGAAAAAAAAGGAACTAACGACATTATTTTCAGGAAGAACTTGGATCCCAGAAAGATACTACAAAACTGACATTGATTTAATAAAAATTAATGACATTATTGAAAGTGGGTGCTCATAAAAAGCATAAAACATTTGTGCTACTGCCTTCCTTGGTGATGGAACTAATAAACATCATCCCATGGCAGTTGTAGAATGGTTTTCAGGGTCTTGGAATCAAATTTAGAAGATGATGCTAGAGGCAGGAGTTGCCTTGGCCTCTAAATTAAGGCCATAAAGCTGTAAGGCATCAAGTCTGTAGATACAAAAAAAAAAAGCCTTACAAAACCCCCCACAAAACCATGTCAGGCATGGTGGAGTCAAGGAATTTGTTTGTTGGAAATATAGCCAGGTAGGAAAACCTGTGCCTTCAAAATTAAAATGTTAGCTGTAAGATATTCCAAATTTTGATGGTGATTGCTGATTTATGGTTCTTTAATAATGCACTCAGATTCTTGAGAGAAAGAGCAAGTTGTCAAGACCCAGAAGCCTCAAGAATGCCAAACACAATATAAGAGGTCCAAACACAGGTTTATTGAACACAAAAAGGCTTTAGAGACACTTGCTTCCGTGTTTCTAGCACAAACTAAAAGTCTATAGCAACCGCTACGTAAAAAACTCAACATAAATATAATCCGGATTATTCCCGAGTATAATCTGGGTTAACGAAAATATACAGCAATCTGCTTGTAATTCAAAATGTCCAAAAGGCACCAAAAAACAATGTGGGAGCAAGCAAAATCAGAGTCCAAAAGCAGTCCGTAGTCCAGGCAAATGTCTTGCTGCAAGGAAGTCTTTGGACGTGTTGGAAATTCTCAGCCAGAGAGCTCCATGCATTCAACAAGCTAAAGACCCCAGGAAAGCCCCATGGGGATTTAAGTGGAATTATAGTGTTATAGGAAAGATCCATAGATTAATTTCTTGTGAGGACCCTTTCAATTAAACAGTTGTACTGTGATCCAAATCTGGGTGAAATGGCTCCAATTCATAGGAATTGTTGAATTGGGGTGGGAGTGAGCTGGGGTTATTTGGAATTCGTGAACCAGCAATAGTGTAGTGAACTGAGCACTGAATGATGACTTGAATACCAGGGTTTGTACAATCATATCGCTGGAAGACTCATCTAATCTATCCCATCTAAGCCCTTTCTATCATGCAGGAATACACAATCCAAGCATGTTCAATACTTGGCCATCCAGCCTCTGTTTAAAACCCTTTAAGGAAGGAGACTTCACTTGACTCCAAGGCAGAATATTCCACTGTCACATAGCTCTTACTGTCAGGAAGTTCTTTCTTATGTTCAGGTGGAATGTCCTTTCCTACAGTTTGGATCCATTGCTTTGTATCCCAAGGTACATCTCCACTGACCAAATAATGTAGGACAAAAGCAGTTGAAGTGAAGTTAATGTGCACATCAAGCACAGGAACTGGGACAAGGACTGGCCATACACACCAGAGATGTCAGCTCCAGTGTGATTCCAGGATTCACATCTGTAGCTTCACAGCCATGGGGGATCCATGTATTTTATTCCAGTGCACTCTGCTTCAATGCACAGGTGTGGGTCACTGAAGCACCTGCCAATTCATCAGTTTCACCATGTGATGTGGTTTATGTGCCGAAATGAACTGAAACACCTTAAGCAGCCTATTTCAAAATATCCTAGAGTTTTGTTCATGCCAGTTTAAGACCTCAAAAGCACATCTTCATACTATGTGTCATTTGGACACGACATTTTCAAGCTTCCTTAAATCCTTGTTAAGTGGTCAATGTAGATATGCCCCTTGTCTCGACAACAGCAGAAAACAGCAGAGATTCTCAAATCTGAATCTCTGCTTGTGCTGTCGCACGCTGGGCGGGCCTGAGCATAAGACTGTAGACAGGACATAAATTCTGTGTGCCCAACGGGACGCTGGGGCCCTTGGATTTCCTTAAAACAGAGTCTTTAGATTGCTTAAAAGTTCAACAAAGTTCTTTATTATTGATGAAAACAAACAGGTACTTTAAAGCTTTCTTAACAGTCTATTGGCTCTCTCAATCTTGTTCACTGGGAACAGGCACTATCTTCATAACTGTATACTAACTAATGGGGAAATCCTTAACTTCTAATCTGGACAGTCTGTCTTTGCCTCTGTTGGCGTGGAGCCCCTACACCCGGTACCAACTGCTTCTGGCTTCTGCGAGTGACCCTTACCAAGCAGAGCTTTGTAGACTTCCAGAGGAAAAAGGAGTTCAGGTTTCAGTGATGGCTGACTGAAGTCCCTCAGCAGAGGAGCTGTAAGGCTGTATAATCCTTGGCCAAGATGTGGGCTGTATAACCCCGGCCAAGCTGTAAAGCTGTATGTCTCCCGGCCAAGCCGTAGAAGATGAAGCTTTCTACAGGAGCTCTTGGTTTTATGTCCTGTGTGAAAGGCTTCTCTGTGTGGACTGAACCCAAACTGGCTCCTATTCCCTCCAAAACCCAAAAAGGGGGCGGGACCAGGGAACCTAACTATAATTGACAGGTGGCTTGCCCTATGATTGCAGCCAAAAGAAGCCACCTATCTGCAGAGTCCCTGAAAGGCAGGACTATAACAAACATTAAATGCAAAGCAAAAAAAACTGGAGCTCCTGGTGCAGTTGTACCTACACACTGCTCATCTCTGAAATGCACAGAGTGACCTTGGGCAAGTCACACTTTCTCAGCCTCAGGGGAAAGCAATGGCAAACCTCTCCTAAACAAATCTTGCCGAGAAAAGGATAGAGTTGGTATAGGTTAGAAATGACTTGAATGCACACAACAATAATAAGCGTTTTCAGTCACGGAACTCCCTTGCAACTTCCAACCCCATCATTCCATAGGATATAGTCATGACAGTTAAAAGTACTATGATTGTGTAGGATTCATACCTTGCGTATTCCAATCATGATGGCAGCTTTGTTCACCTGTGTGTTCTACATCGTCACAGCAATGCTCTATCAAAAGGATACAGCTATTTCCTGTGAAATGACACATATAATATTTGTAGAATTGAATTTTTTTAAAAAAACAGCAACAGAGGTTACAACTTTCTTTAGTTCATTAGATATTCTGATTATCCTACACCACAATTCCAAATTGGTGACAGGCAAAATATCAACATGTTTTAAAGGCCTTTTATCATGAAAAAATCCTCTCCTGCACCTTGTACTTATCAACTGCTCTTTTGTTGTTGTTGCTCACAAACAGACACCTGCTGTTGCTTTTGTGCTGCCTGCTTCAACCTTTAGTTTACAACAATTGAGCAATAACAACAAACTAAAATATCAACAACTGGGAAACATCAGGCGTTGAAATGAGGGGCTCTTCTTTCAGAAAAAAAGCGAAACAACAGCAGGAACTAGAAATATAACCACCATTACTACAACTTTATTAGAAATCTACAATAATTCTTCAAATTGGCTTTTGTTTTTAAAGCATAGGTGTTGTGTTTCTGTCCACGTGGACAGTTATTCTAAATATTTCCAATGCTGATTTGTTAGTCACTGGAAAGTAAAAAAAAAAATGGGTCCCTGGTTTCTTATAGAGATGAAATGAATAGGAGGGGGACAATACACTATGGGAACATCAACACTGTATAATTAATGCAGTTCACAGGTACCTTTGCTGACATCAAAATGGGGTGCCAACATGACCAGCAAGAAGAAAGGAGACAATTTCTTTTCCTTTTCCCTGTTTGCTGATACCAGAACAGGTTATCTGCATAGGCAGGGAAGAGGAGGAGAGATTGACACCAAGACCAGTAGGTTAGATGAAGATTTGTGACTCCATCCATGGTCAAAGAGATCTTTATGGTGTCTTCATTCTCAGTGTCTCAGCTATTGTTGACAAGGGATCCCATCAGACTGCAGGGGGAAAGTGGAGGGAACCGGCCCCCATCATTCCCTATTGTCTTTCCCTATCTTCTGGGATGGCCTCTTATTCCATGTAGTTTCCTGTTATTTTCCCTATCCTTTCCCTGCTTCCTTCCTCGTTGTATTCCTCAATGAACTCCAAAGCAATTCTGGGCTCCGTTTCTGCATGCTGGTGAAAAGGGACTCTGTTTCATCAGTTTGCAGAGATGGGGGAGAAGACACAGCTTCTGGGAATACTTTGTGTGCTGTCGCACGCTGGGCCTGTGCATAAGACTGTAGACAGGACATAAATTCTGTGCGCCCAACGGGATGCCTCAGATTAAAGGCCCTTGGACTTCCCCACAAACAAAGTTCTGTAGAGGCTTAAAGTAAGTCCAACAAAGTTCTTTATTGATGAAAACAAACAGGTACTTTCAAGCTTTCTTAACAGTCTATTGGCTCTTGCAATCTTGTTCACTGGGAACAGGCACTATCTTCTTAACTATAATTAACTAATGGGGAAATCCTTAACTTCTAATCTGGGCAGTCTGTCTTTGCCTCTGTTGGCGTGGAGCCCCTGCACCTGGTACCAGCTACTTCTGGCTTCCGCGAAAGACCCTTACCAGGCATAGCTTTGTAGACTTCCAGGGAAAAAGGAGTTCAGGTTTAAGTGATGGCTGGCTGAAGTCCCTCAGCAAAGGAGCTGTAAGGCTGTATGATCCTCGGCCAAGCTGTGGGGCTGTATCGCCCCGGCCAAGCCATAGAAGACAAAGCTTTCTACGTATCATTGGTATTATGTCCTGTGCGAAAGGCTTCTCTGTGTAGACTGAACTCAAACTGGCTACTATTCCCTCCAAAAACCCAAAGGGGGGCGGGACCAGGGAACCTAAAGATAATTGACAGGTGGCTTGCCCTATGATTGCAAACTATAACAGGAAGCCACCTTGTTGCAAAATCCCAAGCCTGGGATTGCAAACAAACATTTAATGCAAAGCAAACAGAATTGGAGCTCCTGGTGCAGTTGTACCTGCACACTTTGAATGGGTGTTTTTTGCATCATGAGAGATTGAACTAGCTGGCCCTTATGTTCTCCTCTAATTCTAGTATTCCATGATTAGAAGTGGCAAATACATGAGGGAGGTGAAATGTGCATTGCCTTAGGAGAAGGAATGCATTCCCATGTTATCTGAACAATGATCCCAGAATCCACTTGAGCATTCACAATTTGGGGCTGCTCTGGGGCATATGTACAGTGGGCTAAACTGCTCAGTGTAGATCAGCCTTAAATATGTAGTTTGATTATACCTCTTTTGATTTAGGCCAGTCTTTGGCAAACCCCTTCTTTCTGTAGAGGAGACTTTGGACTACTATAATTTTCTTCTGTGGATATCCCCAAGGGTTTTTTTTTCCCTGATGGCAGAAATAGAACTGAAAACAATAAATCTCCCAGACTTTAGAAAATGGTGCTCTGAAGCATGAGAGAGTCCAATAAGGAAATCATCTCTTGCCTCCACACTAGATGTTTCCAGAATGTAGAAGGACCAAAGAAACTTTTTCACCCAAATGATTTTATTTTGCCATCTCTGTGAGTTTTCCTCTTGCTAGCTAACTTTCATTGTTGCCAATCATTCCTAGTTTACTAATTTAATACTTCTCATCCACAGTACTCTGTTTTTGTTCTTTATTTCTGGATGTGTTTGCCCCACTCAACAGAAGCGGCAAACAATAATTCTGACTTATATTGAATAATTCTGAATTCTGACTTGTCCATCCTGCTAAGAGGAAAAGAAAGCAGTGCAACCATTCCATAAAAGAGAGACCAATAGAGAGTGCATGGAGTTATCTATAGTCATGCAGTTGGTAATAAAAACTCTAGCAATGTCTTCATTTTCACGCAACAGAAAGTAGGTGCCATTTTGTTTCCAGCCCTTTCTTTTATTCTCTTGCGTTCCATAATCTTTTTTGACATCAGGGAGAATTATTAGTTGTGCTCACCCGTGCCACGCATCTTGGTTACCTCTAATTGAAATGGAGGTGATCTTGAGTGGCAAAATTGGTTAAGAAACTCTTTCAAGTGCCTCGTTTGTATAATTTATCAGGGGAATCAAACGCTTCTGAGTTTGGATCATTTAGTTCTCAGGAGCTTTTAATCTCTGATCATATCAGGAGGTGGGACAGGACTCGATCGTAGAAGAACTTGATGATAACTTAGAAATTTATTTACTGTGTCAAATGCTGATGTTGCCAGAAGAGCAGTTTGAGGTGAGAATTACCTTTCACAGAAAATTAACTACAGGAAGCTACTTAATTTGAAGGAAATGCAGACCTTATAACTTTTTTCTCAATAAATTTCTGCCATAGAATGGAACATATTTGCACTCTCTCAAGCTTAAACAAATTCTTTCATCAAGCACAAGAGTTAAAGGAGAGCTATCCTTTAAAAAGGGAACATTAAAACCTATCTGATTGAAGAGGGAGAATTGATCTGATTCAACCTATTCAGGGCTCTTCTCCAAACACAACCTGAGTTCAAATATACTTAAATATATTTAACATGGAGTAGAGTTCTATGGATAACATGGACTGCTGAACTACACAAATGGAGCAAATTGGGTCTGCATTTTTAATTTATTTACAATATTTATATCCTGCCTTTATTGAACACGAAGGTGACTCATTTTGCACAGAATTATGCAAAAACAGACATTTCAAAACCAACCTCTCCCCTTTCAAAAAAGCAAAACACACATTTTGGATAAGCAAAAATATAACTTGTATTGTGAAGTGCTATCTCTATGATTTGCTTTGGTTTATATGTAATTGTTATATTGTTGTTTTATTGTGGCCTTGACCTTTGTAAGCTGCATCAAGTCCTTCGGGAGATGCTAGTGGGGTACAAATAAAGATAATAATAATAATAATAATAATAATAATAATAATAATAATCAATTTCCTTCCCCAAAAAAAAATACTCCCCCTCAAATGTCAGCATCCCTTTTTGAGGTTCACTTTCCTCCAGGGACTTGTTTACACTGGTCAGTTATTTCAGAGTCTGTTCAGAGCATGATTGTTTCAACCTGGATGGAACTCTGTTGGCTGTGGAGCATGTCAATACTGCCAAGACCTATGGGCCCAGCACAGAGTGGGGAAAGAGTCATGGGCATTGAAGATTTTCTATAATCCCCATGTCCAACCCGGGATAGCAGGATAGTGCCTACATAGTCCAACCAAGATGAAATTGATTAAGCCTGGCTCTATTGTCATTTTACCTTCTCTGTCATTGTTGGAAACTTGCAGAGTTCTGGGAGATTTCCTGGCCATTGTGAGTGTCCCATACTTCCATTAGTGTAGATACTCACATGATCAGAAGGAAGGAAGGTGTGCCCACAGCACGGGGAAACAAGTGCAGGTCAGTGAGGATGCCAGCCCATGTGGACAATGGACCAGTTCACATACTTTCCACACTTTGCCTAAAGTGTGGGAGTGCTCCATAATTTTGGTGAAATTTTGGTGAAACTTGGAAATATTCCCTCACTTTCCTTCATGCAAAACTAAACTGATTCATGAAGGACCAGAAGTCCCTGGACATTACGTGGACTTTGAGGAATGACTTTTGAGCCAATACGGGCTTTTCCACTCTCACAGACAAACCATAGATATTCAGGTAGAGTTGCACTCCCATCCATGACCCCATCCCAATTGTTGAAAACTTCAAAAATTTTGGTCATTAGAGTCAACCATAGCTAGAAGATAATTTGGTGTTGCTTTTTGCCTACAGCACAGGTATTAATTTGTTTTACCAAACAGGACGTTATCTGCCTGGAATCATATGGAGACTACTAAAGTCACAATTCTGTGACCTTATTCACTAGGATGCACAGCTGATGCCTTGGTGATTTGTCGTTGAATAATACATTGTCTGTGATATTTTTATCTGCAATGGTTTATTTCACAAGTACAGTCAATTCCAGTTACTGGATCAAACTAAGCTCTAGCATTTAGTTTCCGATAGTGGTTAGACAGCTGCCGCTGGAAGCTTACAAGCAGAACATGAAAGTGATTACCATCCCATGCTGTTTGTTCTCAGCATCTGGTTCTCAGATATAGATTGACTCTGAACATGTGGGTTCCATTCAGTGATCACAGCTAATATACAATGATATTCCTCCCTAAATTTGTCTTGCAAAATATGTTTATATGGTCTCAATTCCACATACGACCTGACCAGAAGCTTTTTATGTGTTTATGTATAAAATATTTTATTAGCAACCCAGACCAATCTTGCTTTCCTTCCAAAAAGTATTTTGTCCTTAATCTGACATAATCTATGGTTCTTTCTTAACCTAGATCAATGGTTCCCAATCTTAGGTTCTCTAGGTGTCTTGGACCTTAAGTCCCAGAAACCACAATCATTTTGGTCAACATTCAGGAATTCTGGGAGATGAAATCAAGAACATCAGGAAGACCAACGTTTGGAAATCACTGATCTAGGTAAGGATTTATACCCTTGTATTCTTTCTAAGATTTGTTGTTGTCTTTTCTTTCAGGGAAGAAAAACTTTGAAAAAAATTGGCCTCTTTCTTTCCTAGTTGAAAAAAGGCCTCCCTTGGGTGCAAAACAAATTGATTCAAATGTGGTGAAGCTACCATTATTTCCTAGAAATAGCAGATATTTTGAGTTAAAAACAAGCATTAAACATTTTTTTTAAAAAAAAATATTTTCTCTGCTGGTGGAAGAACAAAAAGGAGGGTGAAATCCTGCCCTTCCCAGACATCAGAAAATATCAAACTGATGTTGTTTTTTCCTAGCTTGAGTGTTCTTCCTCAATAATAACTTTTGCCATTTTGACCATATTTGATGTTGCTTGGCTACTTTTGCTCTCCTTTTCATCTATGAAATGGTTGAGGGATCAAAAAAACAGGGATGAGGGAGCAAGCTTGTTTTCTGCTTCCCTGGAGACTAGGACACGGAACAATGGCTTCAAACTACAAGAAATGAGATTCCATCTGATCATTAAGAAGAACTTCCTGACTGTGAGAGCTGTTCAGCAGTGGAACTCTCTGCCCCGGAGTGTGGTGGAGGCTCCTTCTTTGAAGGCTTTTAAACGGAGGCTGGATGGCCATCTGTCAGGGGTGCTTTGAATGCAATATTCCTGCTTCTTGGCAGGGGGTTGGACTGGATGTCCCAGGAGCTCTCTTCCAACTCTATGATTCTATGATTCTGTGATTCTGTGATTCTATGAAAAGCCACCAGATTCCATTTGATCTTGGAAACTACACGAGAAGAGCTCTGGTTGGTACTTAGATTTGAGATGGTAGTAAAGTGGTTCACAACCTTTTTTTTGACCGGGGACCACTTGACCAGGGACCACTAGGCCAAGGACCACTTTGAACAGGGACCACTTTTACCAGGGACCACTTGACCAGGAACCACTTGACCAGAGACCACTTTGACCAGAGAGTACTCTCCAACATTAGTACCAAAAGGGTTACAAATCAGTTTTTGGTCAACTTTAGATTTGGTTTGGTTATTTGAGGTGCTGATTCAGAAAATTGCATTGGATAGACCACATCAGCTCTAGTTTCTGATACAGAAGATATGCCATCCAGTAGTTGCCATCTGGCTGCCCACAGAAAACCATATTTAATAATCTAGAGCTGATGTGGTAGCAGTAATCTTTTGTGGGTAGTCAGCCTCTCCCTTCCCAACATCCTCATTGCCTCAGCACTATAAGAGGGTTTCACAAGACCAGTTGCTCCTGTTGCCCCGTGATTTTGAAGCAATGGTGTAGTAATGGTGAGGCCACAGATCATATTTTTGTTCTTGAAGACCACTAGTGGTCCATGGACCACAGGTTTGGAACCACCACTATAGTATATATTTCAGGGTAATAAGCTGCCCAGTTCTGAGTATTCCTCAGCTAAGAAAACAGTATGAAATGCATGGAGTCACTATATGTTGAGAGGTGACCTGGAGACTCAGACATTTACCCATACAGTAAAAGTGTTATTGATGTTCAAGCATTGTGTAGTGTAGATGCCACTGTTCAACATCTATAGTTATCTGGAGATCTTGAAATGTCACAGCCAAGGTGAATGGATGGAGTAAGCAAGGTGGACCAGTTAGATGAGCTGGTTTTACTTGAGTTCCCAAAGAAGCAACTGTGTCATATTGAAAAGACTTTTATACAAACATTCTCCCTCTGAGTGTGTGTGTGTGCATTTGGCAGATTGTTCTTTTTACACAGGCTGCTATAATGGAATCTGTTATTAAGGGGAGAAAATAGCATTGCAAATCACAACTGAATATAGGGATATACAGCATCTTTTTTTAAAAAAGAAAGAAAGTGGAGCGGGGAAACAAGAATGGTAGTATTAGAAAGCTGAAACTGTTTGCCTTTTGTATTTTACATCTTTCAAAAAATGGCTATCTAAAGGAACAATTTGGCTGTATCCAAGTAATGGGTTGACAGCAACCGCTCTTTTTTGTTTGTTTTTTAACAGAGAGATGTGTGTGTCTCTCTGTGTGTCTTGGTGTGTGTGTGGAGATGATGTTTGCTCGCCAGAATAACTACTTTTTGGGAATTTGCCACACTGTGTGAGCACAGCTTAAACATTTCCAATCTAACTTTACAGTGTGAAAAGAAGGAAAAGAAAGGAAGAAAAGAAATAAACCAATAACAGAAAAACACAGATTACTCTTAGAAATGATACCGCAAATAACTGGGGGGGAAAAGCCATCTTCTTCATGGTAAGTTTCACAAAGTAATTCCATGGCAGACAAACCAAGGTAAATATTTACTGTAAGTTTCCTTTGAACCTGCAGGAGTCTGCAATTCACACTGCCTGCTATCCTTAATACTTATCTTAGTCCTTTGTAGATTAGTTTCATGACCGTTATTTGCGAAAGGGTATAT
The DNA here is from genome assembly GCF_025583915.1 of Anolis sagrei ordinatus. Lineage (NCBI taxonomy): Eukaryota > Metazoa > Chordata > Lepidosauria > Squamata > Anolidae > Anolis > Anolis sagrei. The sequence continues at coordinate 10,302,691 of NW_026845477.1, read as the reverse complement.
TATTTGTCAACTCCATTGCTGAAGACCTGTGTTCAGCCTTGGCAGAAACAGGGAACAAAAACCGAGCACTGAAAAGAATGAAGGGGATTAAAAGAACTTCTGCTTCTCTGATAGTTAGTTACCAACTTGTGATGAGTTCAGTTGTCCTACAACTGAGACTTCTCTGGGTGAAAAGCTTTGTTTTCTTTGAGGCAGTCAACTTGTAGGTGGGTTTTGTTTTTTAGGGGAGAATATTCAGTTTTTAACCCCCTCTCCCCTGATATATCTCTTGATATATGCAACCATACTTTCCAACTGACCCAATTTGGCATTATCCTACTGTTCCAGCTGGTTTTAAAATGTCCCAGTTTCTCTCTTTCCCTCCCACTGTCTTCTTTTGTCCCCAACTTACTCTAATTTATGTAAACTGAGTTCAAAGTGCAAAAAAGCATGTCCTAAATGAACTCAGTACAGAGGAGAGCAAACACTTGCCCTTCCCAGTAGGCACATGCAGAAGCTAACTCCTGTGGCCTCCTCTTGTTTCTATCCTCATCAGTAAGTATACTTTGATGTTGTTTGGACACATCTGTCCCAGTCCTCACCTGTAGAGGAGATTCCATCTGAACATTAGGAAGAACTTCCTGACTATGAGAGCCGTTCAGTAGTGGAACTCTCTGCCCCGGAGTGTGGTGGAGGCTCCTTCTTTGGAAGCTTTTAAGCAGAGGCTGGAGGGCCATCTGTCAGGGGTGATTTGAATGCAACATTCCTACTTCTTGGCAGGGGGTTGGACTGGATGGCCCACGAGGTCTCTTCCAACTCCTTGATTCTATGATTCTATGTGAAAAGTGGAAAAACATGGAAACCTAGACAACATGTTGATCTGTATTATGCTACTCTAATCTATTTAGAGGAAATGCCTATGTTTCCAGCATTTCTTTATCTTCAAGGATATTTGGTGGGGTCAGCTTGCTTCAGCAATCCCAAATGATACAGCTCCTACACAGGTTGACCTCTTAAATGAATATTGCTGTCCAAATGGAGGAATACAGTGACCAGACAAGAGAGATGGGATGAACTAAGGACAATTTTATTAGCTATTATGTGCTTAATTGTTTTTAGTGATAAACAAATTTAAATGTGGGGAGCTATTTGGTGTGGGAGCAGATGAAGCAGTTGGTCTCCTCAGAGCAGAGCCTTCAGCCTCCCTTGAGTGAAACAGCATAGCCCCAACAGGAATCACTCAAACCCAGGATTGCTCCAGGGTCCAACTAATTAACTGGAAGGGTGTAAGCCCCAGTGACAGTAAAAGCAGGAGACCAGCCCCAAGAACAGGAGACTCCCCCCCCCACCTTTTTAAGAAGCATGTCTACACAGGCAAGAAAACTTTGATTCAACATGAACCCACAGTTGCCTGTCCCTACAACTTTTGTTGACTTCTGGTGATAATTGTGGGTTTTAGGGAAAGTCAAGGGATACTCTGGAGCTTGCTGGAAACTCTGGTATATCCCATGGCTTGGGGTCAGTCTAGACAGTGGGATCTGTACTACGGGGTAGACAGTACATTGGCACCATCACCCTTTCCCAGCCAATGGCACCACCACTGGCCACAGAGATGGCTCCTCTCCTTCTTGCTAGTCACACAGTTGCTTCTGAGGTCAGAAGGGGTCATCTATGATGGCCGGGAGCTTGGATGGACATCTGTGGCTGCTTGGGGGAACCAGTAGCAACACCGAGAATAACACTTGGACCTGAGTGGCTAAGCAAGATCAACGTATAGTTAAGTTGTAAAAAGTTATTAATGTGGAACAGTTTGTTTCTGCCTTAGTCTTCTGTCCTCTGACCTTTAATTTCCCCTAAATTAATTGAATACAAACTACAGTCACAATCTACATTCAGTTTGCAGAGATTTTAGGAAGCTGAGAATGAAGCAGGGGAGTAGGAGGAAGAGAGAGAAACTGGGACATTTTAAACACCTCTGAAAAAAGTGAGGTGACAAAGAATTCAGTGGCACAAAATTGGAACAATTAGAGAGCTACCTTTTTATATCAAAATGTGTCAATTTTTCAAAACAAGGAGTTGATTTCTGAAAACTTCCAATTTGATTTAATTTTTTTTGTTATCTTAATTTTATTTATTTATTTATTTGACTTGTATACCGCCACTCCCAATTTGGCTTGGAGCGGTTTACAGCAGTAGATTAAAACAATACAACCAACTTTAAAATACAATAAAAACAAGAACAGACATAGTCCTGAGTTATTCACCCATCAAAAGTTTGTCGGAAAAGAAAGGTTTTACAGGCTTTCCGAAAAGCAAGTAGCTCTAGGATGGTTCGGGTTTCAACTGGCAAGGCATTCCATAAATAAGGGGCCACAATCGAGAAGGCTCTCTGCCTAGTAGAGGACAGATGATAAGTCCGGATGTTGGGGACTTCAAGCAACTTTTGGTCTTTGAACCGAAGTAATCTCTGAGGTTGGTAGGGGGATAAGCGGGCCCTCGGGTACGCCGACCCAAGACCATATAAGGCCTTAAAGATTAGTACCAGCACCTTGAAAGGAATCCGGTACTCAAGCGGAAGCCAGAACAGCTGTTGTAGAATTGGGGTGATATGACACCTCGCCGGCACCCCGGCGAGAAAACGAGCCGCCGCATTTTGCACCAGCTTCAGTTTCCAGATCACTGACAAAAAAAGGCCAATGTAGAGGGCGTTACAGTAGTCAAGCCTCAAGATGACTCCTGGATCACCGTAGCCAGGTCGTTCCTAGATAGGAAGGGAGCCAGTCACCTAGCCTGGTTCCCTTCCCTTAACAATCTGAATAGGTCCCAAAGAATTCTAGGGAAAGAAAGTTGACTCCTGGACACATCAAAGTCATCTATTTTAGTCCAGGAAAGTCTGAGGTGTGTGGAACTGCTTTGCAATACATAAAGTGGTTCTTTGATATAAAAATGGCCAGAATCTATTATCAGCTATAATATAACAGACATGGTTCTCCACGTCTGTTTCCTAGCTGAGGGACTGGAAGATTTTCACCTTGTATTTGTCAGTCTTAGCTAGCTAGAATCACTTACCATTTGGTTCACTTGGAATCCCAAGTTTGTAAGCAAGAGTATTGCCCAGTAAACAGAAAAAATATCAATCTTCTCCTTAAGATTCTCTCAAGCTTTAGCGTTTTAGGAAATCTATACGATAGATGAATAATCACATGGATTTATAATTCTTTTTACACATATTATGTACAATTTCAAGGTTATGTAAGGCCACATGTCTTGAGGACATAAATTACATCACATACATCCTGTTGTTGTTTATTTGTTGTCACTTCCAACTCTTGGTGACCTCATGGACCAGCCCATGCCAGAGCTCCCTTTCGGACATGGCCACCCCCATCTCCTTCAAAGTCAAGCCAGTCACTTCAAAGGTACCATTCGTCCATCTTTTCCTTTGTTGAACCCTCTTCCTTTTTCCTTCCATTTTCCCCAGCATCATTCTCTTTTCCAAGCTTTCCTGTCTTCTCATTATGTGGCCAAAGTACTTCATCTTTGCCTCTAATATCCTTCCCTCAATTGAACAGCCAGCCATTATTTCCTGGCATGTGTGGACTGGTTTGATCTTGTTGTGGTCCAAGGCACTCTCAGAATTTCCCTCCAACACCACAGTTCAATCGCATTTATTTTCCTTTGCTCAGCCTTCCTTATGGTCCAGCTCTCACATCCATAGGTTACTACTGGGAATACCATTGCTTTAACTATGCAGATTTTTGTTGCCAGTATGATGTCTCTACTCTTCACTATATTATCAAAATTGGTCATTGCTCTCCTCCCAAGATGTAAACACCTTCTGATTTCCTGGCTGCAGTCTGTGCCTGCAGTAATCTTTGTGCCTACATCCTAGCATACCTCAATTAACAAAACCACTGAAAAAGAAACTTTCTAAAAAATCTCAGTCGTTTTATGGCATACCAACCTAGTCTCTTCCCATTCATGTCTTCTGCCTATATGGAAGCTTTTTAAATATTGTTTTATTCATTGCAGCATTGACATCAGGAGGAGGATGAAGGGAAGTAGAGCAATATATATGCAGAAAGCAATGTAATCAAGCTTGACCTGGGAACGCATATGATTTCACTCTATTAATTCTACTGTAAAATCATAGTTGGAAGAAACTTCAAGGGTCAACCATATAGTTCAAACCCATTCTTCTATGAAGGAAGACATAATCCAAGCACTCTCCACAGATGGCCATTCAGTATCTCTTCAAAAACCTGTAGAGAAGGAAATTCAACCACTCTCCAAGGCAGCATCTTCCACTGTCAGTGAGCATTTCCCAACAGGAAGTTCTCCCTAATGTTTAGGTGGTGTGTATTTTTCTGTAGTTTGGAGCCATTGCGCTGTGTCCTAGTTTCTGGAGCAGGAGAAAATAGCAAAAAAAAAAAATCCCGTTCAGTTTCCTGCCTCATAGAATCATAGAATCAAAGAGTTGGAAGAGACCTCATGGGCCATCCAGCCCAACCCCCTGCCAAGAAGCAGGAATATTGCATTCAATTCACCCCTGACAGATGGCCATCCAGCCCCTGTTTAAAAGCTTCCAAAGAAGGAGCCTCCACCACACTCCGGGGCAGAGAGTTCCACTGCTGAACAGCTCTCACAGTCAGGAAGTTCTTCCTCATGTTCAGATGGAATCTCCTCTCTTGTAGTTTGAAGCCATTGTTCTGTGTCCTAGCCTCGATGCCCTATATGATATTTCATCCATTATTATCGTTTCACCCCTGTGCCGGCAGGACTGAAGACCGACAGGTCGCAGGTTCAAATCCAGGGAGAGGTGGATGTGCTCCCTCTATCAGTTCCAGCTCCTCATACGGGGACATGAGAGAAGCCTCCCACAAGGATGATAAAAATATCAAAACATCCGGGCGTCCCCTGGGCAACGTCCTTGCAGACGGCCAATTCTCTCACACCAGAAGCAACTTGCAGTTTCTCAAGTCACTCCTGACACGACAAAAAAAAAGTTCAATTATAGAACAAATATAAATATCCAACATATTTCAGATTTCTCTTGTCTAGCACATTTCATGGAGAGCAAAAGGTATTGAAATATGTATTCAGACATGTCATTTGAGTGGAAATGTATTTAATAAAGAAAATGCACATATAACTATCCATATAACAGTGCACATTAAAAGTACTCAAATAATTATTTAAATGTGCACCTTGATTCCCCCCCCCCCCCCCCCCCCAAATACATACAGATGAATGAATAAGCTAATCAGAACTGAATGGACCTTTGGGTAAGAACATATACAAACAACATGGGCTGGAATTAGACATATTTGTCCTCTATCATATTACCTTCAACACTCTCGGGGGGAAAGGGGAAAAAAGGTAATCTGTCTTCAGTATGGCTCAGAGCTTAATTCTTTTCATGCCTCAGTACTGTCACCTATAAAATGGGGATAAATGGCTGCTTACATGCTACATTGGTCCAGGGACTGCGCCACTTCTTCTGATACCATGAGGGCATATGTGGAACAAATAGATAATAATAGGAATTAACATTTCAAATGCCTCTCAGATCTGTCGCTCAAAGGGGCTGTATAAATGCCAAGCATTATTAATGCCACGACTGCCTCATATGGGAGCCATGAGGATTAATTAGTTAATGTTTGCACAGTGGCTTTGAAAATGAAAAGCATAATCTTGCGAGTACTGAGTGTTGCTGATTATTTATTATCCTGAAAGATATATAAGGCCCCTCTTGAGTTACTTTTGTTCTGCTCTGGTAGAGCACAGTGGACTGACTTAAAGCTGCTCCTCAAGATAAGGGAGGAGACCTCGGAGTGAAAGGTTCGCTTGGTGCCTTCCTGCCCAAAGACAGGGCTTCTGGTCTAGAATAACGCTGACATTGAAAGCTGGCTTATAAGGTTGAGGATCCTCTATCCAAAATGTTCGGGACCAGAAGTGTTTGGGATTTTTGGTTTTGGAATACCTGCAGTTGTACATATGCCCTTAATGAGATATCTTACAGGGGGCACCCAAGTCTAAACATAGAATCATCGTTCCCCGAGCGGCGCAGCTGCGAAGGGGAACGAGCTTTGCCTCCTCTCCCCAAAGAAGTAAACCAACCCAAAGTAGTTCCAGCCGGAACTACTTTGGGGGCGGAGCCTGGAGGATTATAGCCTGCCTCCAGCTCAGTCTTCTTTGGACGTCGACCCACCTCACCCGCCCATTAACAGTATAATCGTTGGTTGCCTTAGGGGGCCGGGTTTTTCCCCTCCTACGTTCTAGGGTTTTTTTTTCGCCTACCCTATACTGTTACTAGGGGGCAGATTGGGTTTGGTGGTTGTTAAATAGGTTTTGCGGAAAACAGCTAGAGAAGAATACATTTGGTGTGCACCCAAGATACCCCCTTTATGGGGCGAAGGCCATTAACATAAACATCATCGGTTGTTACACTAACCAAGGTAACTAAAGGATAAATGGCTTTGAAATGGGGAGGGTCTTACCTCATCAGTCATGGGGAAGATTCCTCCAACACATTCACAAAAGGTCACCCTGATTTGGTCGCCAAGGTGCCGGGTGCTTCGCCCTATTTAGCCGAGGGGTAGGCCGGAAAGGGACACCACCTCGGCTCTTGCACTACAATTTCATGCTATCCTGATATTGAGGTTCAGTTATAGATTTAATTAGGTAACAGTTAATAAAGTTGCCCAGTTTTAAACCCATAATTGTTGTATGGTGTCTTCATTTTGGGGGGTTGGCAGGCAATGAATATAATGTCTAATACACCTAGCCTGAAGGTAATTTCATAGCATATTTTTAATAATGTTGTTCATTGTTTCTGTGCAGAAACTAATCTATCGGATAAAGCTCTAAATGGTTCTGGCCCAGACTTTCGGTCTGAACGTATCTCCTGGTACGAACCATCATTTATTTTGGTTACTTCTACCCCACCCTTCTCACCCAGGGTGGCTTACAAAGGCACAATTCGATGCCGGCATCACATAACAGTAGTATAAAACAATATAGCAGCAATTAACGGTTAACAAACAGTTCCTGCATTACAACAATAAAACCAATAAAACCAATTACACCTCATTAATGGTCAGCGTTCGCCATCTCATAGTCCAATTTCAATTCCACTTTGTCAGTCCTGTCAGTCCTAGTCGTCTGATTGTCCTTATCTAGTTGTCAAATTGCCCAAAGGCCTGGTCCCACAACCACGTCTTTGATTTCCTCCTGAAGGAGAGGAGGGATGTTGAAGCCCTAATTTCCCCGGGGAGTGAGTTCCACAGGTGAGGGGCCACCACTGAGAAGGCCCTGCTCCTCGTCCCCACCAACCTCACTTGTGATAGCAGTGGGGTCAAGAGCAGGGCCTCCCCAGATGATCTCAAACTCTGGGGTGGGGCATAGAGGGAGATGCGTTCGGACAGATACGCTGGACCGGAACCGTATAGGGTTTTGTAGGTCAAAACCAGCACCTTGAATTGTGCTCGGAACTGAACTGGCAGCCAGTGGAGCTGACACAGCAGGGGGGTGGTGTGCTCCCTGTATGATGCTCCGCTGAGTAATCTGGCTGCCGCTCGCTGGACCAGTTGAAGTTTCCGAACAGTCTTCAAAGGCAACCCCACATAGAGTGCGTTGCAGTAGTCAATTCGGGATGTAACAAGATCATGTAACAAGTTCATGAAACTTATGATCATCTGAGGAGGCCCTGCTCTCGATCCCACCGACATCACAAACATGACTGGTGGGGACAAGGGAGAGGGCCCTTCTCATCAGTGGCTGTAGAATGTTCTCCCCAGAGACATCAGGGTGGCCACCTCCCTCCTGTCTTTTAGAAGGAAAATCAAGACCTGGCAGTGGGACCAAGCATTCGATCAGTGAGCAGCAAGTGAAAGAAGATTTTAACAACTTGTGGCAATGATTTGACCCGGACTGGATTTTGGATTTTGATTTTTTTTTAGACATGTGTTAATCAATTGTTTTTTTAAAAATATTTGTAATGTACTGTTGATTGTTTGGTGCCTTTGTGAGGCCACCCTGAGTCACCTTCGGGGGTGAGAAGGGCAAGGTATAAATATAGGAGTTAGGTTTCCTTCAATTTGGTATCTATCTGTTATACATACAGCATTTGAAACCACATCATTTCAACTTCTGAAACAGCATTCGAGATTTTGGCATGATATACCTTAAATGGAGAATGGACTTACAAATAATATCTTTGAACCTTCTGCTAGTGAAATGATATATATATCTTGCAACTGCGTTTAATTCTAATTGTTAATTTCTTTTGGATGTTGTTTCTATGTTTTCCCATTTTTTTCTACATAATTATACCCAATCTGATTATTTCTAAATGTTGAAATGAAAAAAAAAAGGAATTCTGGATGAGTGATTCTTGATCTGTACTTACAAAATATTTTTTTTTCAAATCATGCTTTCAAATATTATGAAATATACTATTCATCTTTACTTGCCATATTAATTATTTCTTCATTTTGGGGTTCAAATTAAGTGCATTGCAAGATGCAACCTCTAAAGCTGGACCTACAGTGTTCTCAATCTCAGGATCGGATTCCAGATTATCTATTTTGAACTAAATTGTATGAGTCTACACTGCCAGGTAATCTGGGATAAGAATAATAGAATCATAGAATCAAGGAGTTGGAAGAGACCTCATGGGCCATCCAGTCCAACCCCCTGCCAAGAAGCAGGAATATTGCATTCAAATCACCCCTGACAGATGGCCATCCAGCCTCTGTTTAAAAGCTTCCAAAGAAGGAGCCTCCACCACACTCCGGGGCAGAGAGTTCCACTGCTGAACGGCTCTCACAGTCAGAAGATAATCTGGGATCCAGGGATATAGGGCAGTGTGGATCCAGCCTTAGTAAACACACACACACACACACACACACACACACAAGATAATGATTTATGTTACAATTGTTTTTAATTGCCCTATACTTGTCTCATGATGTTTTGTATCGATGTTGTTCACCGCTTTGAGTCGCCCGAGGGCTGAGAAAAGTGGTATATAAATAAAGCAAATAAATAAATAAAAGATAATGATGGTTGATGGATTCCACATCAATGAGTCAATGTATTTGCCCCAGATCTTTATCCAAACTGCCAAGGTGCTACCTCAAATAGATTTAAAGGTCAGAGAAGAACCCATTTTGAATTCACCATCCAACAGACATTGGCTTTACCAGCATTCACTGTGTTTCTTAATTGTTATTTGGAAAGCGACAAACTATGGCACCAGAAAGCCAGCTCAACTTCTCCAATATTACTTGATTGTCATTTCTCAGTAGATCAGCATTATTAGCATTGATTTTCTTTTTAAAAAGAGAGAGATTAAAGAGGTTTAGTTAGAAGAGTCAAGCAAGAGTGTGTATTATCCAAGCAAACCATAGCTCTGGGTCTCTACAATGGCATTTCCTTCCCTGCTTCATTAACTTGCATAGCTTGTTGGGCTTTAGCTGTTTCTAATTAATTCTTTTACTGGCTTTTATTTTTGGGGGGAGTGTGTATCATATCTGGCAAACGATATAAAATGAAGAAATCTCTCTAAGGTTTTAGCCTTTTAATTATTATTTTTATTGCTTAAACGGAACTCCCGAATTGCAAATGTTGACATTTTAGTTGATTCTCTTCATTAGAGCTTTGGAAAGTGGGGGAAGGAGAGAAGAAACGGGGAAAGCATTCAGATACAAAGAAATATTAAGTGGGAAACAATCCAAATATTTTGAATATTGTTTAAAAGAGAAGCAGATCAATTTATAAACAGATTAAGAAGATTGTCGATACTCGAAGAGAATAACCACAAATTGAGTGGACTTTTTGGATACTCTGGAGCTTAATTCCAGGACCCACCGTGGATGCTGAAATCCTCAGATGCTTAAGTCTCATTATATACAAAAGCATAGTAAAATCAGGATTTGCTTTTTGTTTTCAAATATTTTCATGCTGTGGATGGTTGAATCAGTCAATGTTGAATCTGTGGATATTAGGCTTGTGCATTTTGGCTGAATCTCGATCTGTTTCTGCTGGCTGGATACCAGTATACCCCATATCAATTTTCATGTGCCTCCTGAAAATGGGCATGTAGCCAGATAGCCATTTTTTTACCATAGTTGAAAAATGTGGTTAGATTCAGCCCATCTGGAGAGGCCCTGCTCGCGCTCCCACCTCCATCGCAAGCGCGATTGGTGGGGACGAGAGAGAGGGCTTCTTCGGTGGTGGCCCCTCGACTCTGGAACTCACTTCCCAAGGACATCAGGCATGCCCCAACTCTGGCAGTCTTTAGGAGGAGCTTGAAAACATGGTTGTTCCAGTGTTCCTTCCCAGAATAAGGAAACAATATGTCCCTAAATGCACTTTATCAATGATCCAGGATTGTCTGCACACCCCTTTCCTCTCCGAAATTCTGTCCTAGTTATATATTTCACCTGGTCATGCTCAGCATTATTTTTTTTTAAAAAAATATTATTACATTTGGTCCAGCCATAGGTTTTTAAGTGGCATTGTTTACTGCTTGTTTTTTGTTTATGAGTTTCATTTTATTGTTTTGTATTGCTGTCGTTGTTTTTGCTGATGTATTGTGGGCTCGGCCTCATGTAAGCCACACCGAGTCCCTTGGGGAGATAGTAGCGGGGTACAAATAAAGGTATTATTATTATTAGGTTCTTGTGGGTTTTTTCGGGCTATAGGGCCATGTTCTAGAGGCATTTCTCCTGATGTTTCGCCTGCATCTATGGCAAGCATCCTCAGATTTTCCCAGGCTCAGCCAGGCCTTCAAATGCTAATGAAGGTGGTCAGTTGAAACATTCACACCTAGCTCCAGCAGAGAAGAACTCTTTGCCCCACCCCAGCCATTCCACAGATATAAACCCATTGTCCTAATTCCAACAGACCTCACTACCTCTGAGGATGCTTGCCATAGATGCAGGCGAAACGTCAGGAGAAATGCCTCTAGAACATGGCCCTATAGCCTGAAAAAACCCACAAGAACCTAGTGATTCCAGCCATGAAAGCCTTCGACAATATTATTATTATTATTATTATTATTATTATTATTATTATTATTATTATGGGCGGGCTTCCCTGGCTCCACTTTCCATCATTTTAGGCATTGTTTGTCCTTATATCCTTCATTAAGACCTGGATTAAAAGCATCAGAGTTGATACCACTCTTTCTGTGATCCTTTCCTTTTCGTCTGTAGAGGAGAATGGGTTTAATGCTTAGTTAAAGCATTCTACTCTAGAGGAGTCACTGCAAGTGCATGCGGCACTTTCTCCCTGCAGCACATAGCTTTGCGAGCATTTTAAGGAGGCTTCCCCACTTCACAGGGAAGGAAGAGTGATCAACCTGCAGCTATCTTTCCAGGGCTTCCTTTAAAAAGCCCCCTCTTTTCTCTTGATTTGTATTGCAGCCCCCCCCCCCCCTCATTTCTGCTTCAGGTTTAATGCTTCCTTAAATCTGTTTCTACTTTTTACTCTAGATGAGAGGCAACTAGATGGTAGTAGTTTTCTGAGAATGAGGGTTTTCTTTTTGTACTGATGGCAACAGCCGTCAAAACAACTTCTTCTTCTTCTTCTTCTTCTTCTTCTTCTTCTTCTTCTTCTTCTTCTTAATTTATTTCTTGAAATTCAGAAGGCTGAGCACCCACAGAGAGAAATATAAACAACAGAGAGAACTTGTTTGCAAAGGAATTAAATTGTAGGCAGGTTAGAAGCATTTTCTGAAAGAGAGGAAGGGAAGGAGAAAAAAGCGAAAAGGTTGACCCCCCAAGCACTCAAGTATACGCACACATCCTAGTTCACCTTCTTGCATGTTCCCAACTCCCAGTCAGTCCTACTAAATAAAAAGAATTAAAAAAGAGAAAATAAAATGAAAAAGATTCAAGAGAAAGGACAAGTTTGGCAAGGCAATCGGACTGAAGCCAGGATGCAAGCCAGAACAGGGGAGGAGGAGCCATGATTGGCTGCCACGTGGTCCCATTAAAGATGCAAAAACATGATGGCTGGGCCCCTGCTGTTACGGCCATCTGAACAAGCTGAACAAGCTGGATTGGCTGAAGGGAGCTAACCACTCTGAATCTGTGTACAAGCCTAGTGGATATAAAGAGCCTACTGCAGTGGAACAGCATCCAGCATCCTGTTAGTGATGTATGCATTCATATGTTTCCTTACAAATGTATTTACACTTTCTAAGCCATCTTAGAAATGTTGAAAGACTGGAGAAAAGGCACAAGAAGGAGAAGAAAACCAAAGATAGAAAAAAGTTGGGGGAGGGGGTTGTCCTATCAACTAGTTAAAATTTTGTTTGACATCCTGACCCATGGCAATGTGGGTCATCACCGATGAATCTGTAAAGAAACCTAGTAGAACTGTTTCAAGTAGTCATAGTAGTTGTCATTACTATTGTACAAAACCTACTTTGGTTTTGGGTTTCCCCTTCCGGCCGTGCTGCATGGGAAGAACTATTTGCCCATCCCAATGAATAGATAGCAAGTTATGGGGGTAGAATGCAACATACATTCATCCACTCCTCTCAGCTTGTGATCGGGTAGGATTCCCCCCCACCTTTAACGGGGGGGGGGGGGGTGTGGAAATGTATGCAAGGCCTCTGTTTATTTATTCATGTACGGCAGTGTTTCTCACCCTGGGGGTCACGACCCCTGGAGGGGTCACCAAGAGGTGTCAGAGGGGTCGCCAAAGACCATCAGAAAACACAGTATTTTCTGTTGGTCATGGGGTTTCTGTGTGGGAAGTTTGGCCCAATTCTATCATTGGTGGGGTTCAGAATGCTCTTTGATTGTAGGTGAACTATAAATCCCAGCAACTACAACTCCCAAATGTCAAGGTCTATTTTCTCCAAACTCCACCAGTGTTCACATTTGGGCATACTGAGTATTCATGCCAAGTTTGGTCCAGATCCATCATTGTTTGAGTCCACAGTGCTCTCTGTAGGTGAACTACAACTCCCAAACTCAAGGTCAATGCCCACCAAACCCTTCCAGTGTTTTCTGTTGGTCGTGGGCATTCTGTGTGCCAAGTTTGGTTGGTGGAGTTCAGAATACTCTTTGATTGTAGGTGAACCATAAATCCCAACAACTACAAATTCCAAATTATGTTTCATAACAGGAGAAAAAGTAATTTAAAAGTAATTTATGAATTAGCAAAAGAATGTTATGGTTGGGGGTCACCACGACATAAGGAAATGTATTGAGGAGTCGCGGCATTAGGAAGGTTGAGAAACACTGGGCTAATGGGTAATTGGCATTAGGTGGAGCCATTAAATGGGTTGCATACGGAATAGGGGGATACAACTTACATCTTGATGTTCACCATAAGGCACCCATTTTTGTGAAGGACAGGAATGGGAACCCCCACCAGCGAGTTCACTCAACTGATGTGGAGGTGAACAGAAATGGCCTTGGAGCTCTGAGGGAATTATAATCCCTTAACTTGGGGTTTGAATACTCTATGCAGCTTCCCTACGTAGTTGCCCTGGTTATGACTCCTGTGAGATATGCAGGGAACTCAGGTGTCTCACCCAAGTCAGCTGAGGAATGGGTCTGAGATGGCCATTGCCTTGGTTTACACAACATTAAGTTCAAACCCCACTTTTAGTTGTTTGCAGTTCATGAAGAAAGTTTATATATGTAAAAATTCAATAAAAGTTGTCCATATTTATCCCAACACAGTTGTATGGTCTCATTATTTCATTGATGGGTGGTCAAATATTGTATTTCATAGTAAGGCAGAGTTAGGCACCCCTCAGTCAGTGCTGTCATCCATTTCAAATATATTGTTTTTGAGAATTAAAAAAAGAGAGTCTGAAAGTGTGAAAGAACCTGTGTGCTCTGAAAAATCCTAAGCTGATTAACAGAAATACGGAGCATTGTGTCTTTTGTTTGTCTGAAAATTAAAATTGCCATTTGGCCTAAGGCTCATTAGGACTTAGTGATGCCTTTTCCCAGGTCTGCATCTGAACGTTAATATACTTTTAATTATTTTATGACATATCTATCATTATGCTGTGCTTTCAATAGGGTCTATGATGTCCAACCTGCTTTGGCCCAATGAAGCCATTAATGGCCAGACAGCCAACAATTTGCTAGGTTAAAAATGACAATCCTCTTACCATTATAAAAATCCAGACACAGTACAGGGTTTTATTCCAGGGATGTGAAATTATGTTCAACTCATTTTTATTAAGGGTGGCAAGGGTGGCAAGATTAACTTACAATTGTGTACACCATTTAACAAGATGTCATTCTCAATGTATCACTTCACAGGCACAAACATTTATACTATACAACTTCAGCGTATGATTTCATCCTGTTTATTGTTTCATGTTCATTATTCTAACCTCATTTGAGCTGGATGTTCTCAGGATCCACACTCAATAAATTGGCTTTAAATTGGCTGTCCTCCTTTCTTCATAACAGTGGACAGCGAGCAGAGAGGGAAGGCCTGGTCCCTGAGAGGTCCCCTCTATCTGCCTTGTGGGGTTCCTCAGGGGGCCATTCTCTCCCCTCTGGTGTTTAACATCTATATGCGACCACTTGCTCAGCTGGTTCGAGGTTTTGGGCTTGAGTGTTATCAGTACGCTGACGACACTCAGCTTGTACTGAAGATGGAAGGCCGACCAGACTCTGTACCTGATTGTTTCCATCAGTGCCTTGAGGCCGTTACTGGATGGCTGCGTGCCAGCAGGTTGAGGGTGAATCCAGCAAAGACTGAGATCCTATGGCTGGGTCAACCGGGCAGTGTGGATATCCAGCTGCCTACCCTGGATGGAGAGGTGCTATGTCCGTCATCATTGGTAAAGAGTCTGGGGAGTCCTTTTGGACCCTCTGCTGACGATGGAGGCCCAGGTCTCCGCCACTAGCAAAACCGCCTTTTTTCATCTGCGGCAGGTTAGACGGCTGGCTCCCTACCTGTCCAAGGATGACCTAGCTACGGTGATCCAGGCTACGGTCATCTCAAGACTGGACTACTGTAATGCCCTCTACATTGGCCTTCCTCTGTCGGTGATCTGGAAGCTCAAGTTGGTACAAAATGCAGCTGCTCGGCTTCTTGCTAGAGCTCCAATGAGATGCTACTTACTGCAGCTGCATTGGTTACCAATTGAGCACCGGATCACTTTCAAAGTGATGCTACTCACCTTTAAGGCTTTGCGTGGTCTGGGGCCGATATACCTGAGGGACCACCTCACCCCTACCAACCCCAGAGATCCCTTCGTTCTGAAGACCAAGATCTATTGGAAACTCCCGGTGTCAAGACCTCGCGTCTAACAGCAACCAGATGCAGAGCCTTTACAGCAGTGGCACCATCACTCTGGAATACTCTGCCACCTGAAGTCCATGCCTTGCGGGATTAATCAGCTTTCCGCAGGGCATGCAAGACATATCTATTTCGATGGGCCTTTGATCTTTGATATTGCTGTTTTTAAAATTGTTTTAAATTGTTTTTAAATTGTGTTAGATTTTAGCCATTCTTGTAAGCCACTCCGAGCCCCAGGGGAGTGGCGGCATATAAGTTCAATAAATAAATAAATAAATAAATAAATAAATAAATAAATAAATATTTCTTTGGTTTTGCATCTTACAGTCACCTAGATGAACTGGAATTTGTTTTAATCCAACATGAGAGCCTTCTCAAACAAAGTAACTGGGAGTCAACCAGTGATTGAAATCCATTGTTCAAAACTCCCAGACTCTTGGGCAGAAGACTCTCTCCACCCAAACTACTTTGTACTGAGAACATTTTTATTTGCTCAAACTCTTTTATTTGTGTATTTATCTATTGCTCAATATGATTATGTGGTGATGTGCAAATCATGCCATATTAAAACAATTTAGAACAATTGAAACCAAAAATAACAAGGAATAACAGTCTAAAATTAATCAAGACAAAAATCACTTCAGCAAAACAACAGTCTAAATAAATGAGAATTGTCTAAAACTTCTGATCTGGGAAAACTAAGTAAGCACAAAATTTTGATTAAAAAGGCACTTTAGTGCCTGAATGGGAATGTCATATCTGTGTTCAGTGCCCCCTTAAATCCACCTTAAAGGGCAGGCAGCTGTAATAAGGATCTCATCACATTTGCCACTGAAATAGCCATGGGTCATGGCAAATCCAGAAGTAGCTGTATGTCATGGAATGGGAGCCGACGTGCTGTGAGGCAAAACTGAAGAGGAACCAGCATATGCAGCTGATTTTTGGGCCATCTGATGATGTTGTAAGTGAAATAATTTATCAGCATTATTAAGAATAGTGCTGAATGATGAGGCATTCAGCTTCCTTCCACTGGAGTGAGATGCAACTCCTTGTTGAGGCACTTCTTGCTAGTGGGAGGAAGCTAAATGCACACATCATCAGCAGCACCCTGCTTTCCAGTGTGGCAGGAAACCTTTGCTGGGTAAAATTGCCTCACTTTCAAGGTGAGTTTTAGAGGATTTGTAGTTGTGGCAAAGGTACTACAATCCTAAGAATGGATGCAAAAAATATTGTAAGTTCGAGCTCATATCTTTGCAATTCCCTATCAGCACCTCAAGCACAATGTTTCAACCAGGAGCCAGAAAGAAGCTGGTATGAGAGCAACTATCATCTAAGGGAAAGTCATTTCCCATTCTGAGTGACACAACAGAGAATGTCACAAAGGTAAAGGACATATTTTATACATGTGAGCTTCTTCTTCACCAGTGGTGGGCTCCATCTCCAATATCAATGAGAACAGAGGAGCATAACATACTATGTCTTCCATAGTACATTAACAGAGATATAAGCAATTTCCTATTTAAAACTTTTTTGTTGATTTTCTTATCCAAATCCCTTTTCTGAGAGTTTTACAACATCTTCTGTGCTGGTACAACTGCACCAGGAGCTCCAATTTTGTTTGCTTTGCATTTAATGTTTGTTATAATCCCAAGTTTCAGGGACTCTGCAGATAGGTGGCTTCTTTTGGCTGCAATCATAGGGCAAGCCACATGTCAATTATAGTTAGGTTCCCTGGTCCCGCTCCTTTTTGAGTTTTGGAGGGAATAGGAGCCTTTTTGAGTTTTAGAGGATTTGTAGTTGTGGCAAAGAGAAGCCTTTCGCACAGGACATACACAGAGAAGCCTTTCGCACAGGACATAAAATGAAGAGCTCCTGTAGAAGCTTCATCTTCTATGTCTTGGCTGGGGAGATATACAGCCTACAGCTTTGCCAGGGAGAAAAGGCCCTACAGCTTCGCTGAGGATCATACAGCCTTACAGCTCCTTTGCTGAGGGACTTCAGCCAGCCATCACAGCAACCTGAACTCCTTCTTTTTCCCTGGAAGTCTACAAAGCTCTGCTTGGTAAGGGTCGCTCGCGGAAGACAAACGCAGTTGGTACCGGGTGCAGGGGCTCCACATCAACAGAGGCAAGTGCAGACTGCCCAGATTGGAAGTTAAGGATTTCCCCATTAGTTATTATATAGTTATGAAGACAGTGCCTGTTCCCAGTGAACAAGATTGCAATAGCCTATAGACTGTTAAGAAAGCTTTAAAGTACCTGCTTGTTTTTCATCAATAAAGAACTTTGTTGAACTTACTTTAAGCCTCTACAGAACTTTGTTTTGGGGAGGTCCAAGGGCCTTTAATCTGAGGCAGCCCCAGCGTCCCATTAGGCACACAGAATTTATGTCCTGTCTACAGTCATATGCACAGGCCCAGCATGCGACAGCACATCTTCCATATTGCCTTCAATGCCATCCATGATGGATTAAGAAAGAAAAGAGATGACTTTGTGGGCTGAATTGTGTGAGGAGGAGATTTCTTCCAAGCAGGTGGCTAAAGGTTGATCATCTGCCAAAATGTTCACCAGCAGCCTCTCCACTTCAAACAGAGCACGATGCCATTGCTCCTATTTTCCAGACTGTCGCACCTTGAGCAGAAGTGATTGACACAAGAGTAAAGCTCAAAAACACACCAAATATTAGAAGAGAACATTTCTTTGGAGCGGAAAAAACATAGCTTGAACAGTGGGTGGAATGGGAAACGTTGAACATACATGCTAAGGATCTATGTGGGTGTTTTCCATCAATCTATCCTTGATCTTTTAAACTCTGTGTTTTCAAGTTCCCCAAAGATAGTTGCAGTTTATTCCTTTACAGCTTGAGCAATTTGATCATCCAAGTTGAGCAGAAATACAAAAGACTGAATTAAGTGTGTTGGCCTGAGGCATTCTCGCAAAGAGGTTAAGCCTCTTACTGGACTGTGCTATTATAAACTGCAAATGCCCAACAAACAAAGTTTTTGTGATTCTCCCAAAACTTTGAAGTTATAGCATCACTAGAGGGATTTGGAAAGTGTAGACTGCCTAGGTGACACTATCAGGAAAGTGACACCGACCTTGGGGATTCGGAGAGACGTATATATCACACCAGAGCTTTAAAGTGGGCAGCTCTGCATTTCTACCACCTGCGAAATTCTGGGAAATTTAGTTTGGGAAGGTGAGGACTTCTGTAGCTGAGAAGTCCCCACCCTAAGTTACATCTCCCATAAAGCCCTGGTGTGATAACAGAGTTTCCCCACTTTACTTCCTCTCTTTTGACACCTCCTCTTTTCTTTAAACAATACACAGACACATACATGTCTTCTTAGTTTCATGTACATCTGATTGCTAGTGGTGTACGTGGTACCCGTTTCTCCCGTTCTTTTGTTCCTTTCATTTTGGGCTGGAGTCCAAAATGAGATTTATTCCCTCCCCTGGAATAAAAATAAGCTCGACACAAAAGCAAGCAGGATCAGGTACCATTTTCTTGCCTGCTTTTCATGAGCACAGTTTAATCTTTTTATTAGACCCCCAACAAACAAAAAGTAAACCCTCATTTACTCTCATCTTCCAGGAGGTAATTTTGGAAGTGGGATGCCTCCTTAAAATGTCTTGGAGAGTGCATGGCAACCAAGGCCCTCTCCTCCTCCGTCCTCCTTGGCTCTTGGTGCTGCAGCTTTGGGTCATTGTTGCTGCTATATGGCTGGGCACCTTTCTCCCCTTCTCCTCCTCTATTTCTCATACAAGGAAAATGCCTCCAGCCACCTCCTTTTCCTCCTCCATGCCATTTATTCTAGAATAAGAGCTGCAAAGGAGGAAGAGTGGGTTCTTTGCCTTCTTTGCATGAGAGATGGAGGAGGAGAGGAAGAGGGAGAGGGAGAAGGAGAAGGAGAAGGAGAAGGAGAAGGAGAAGGAGAAGGAGAAGGAGAAGGAGAAGGAGAAGGAGAAGGAGAAGGAGAAGGAGAGAAAGTCACCCACTCAGGCAGCAGCAGCAATGACCCAACGTGGCAGCTCCAAGAGTCAAGGAGGAGGGAGAAGGAGAGGGCCTTGGTTGCCTTTTTCCAAGGAGAGTGCATTTGTGGAATGCAGGAGTGTCTGCAACCACCAGGGCTTGCAGCTGAGAACCTCCTCTAGAGTTGAAACAGCAGGTAAAGAAACCTCCTTGAAGTATGCTCCAGGCAGGGGAGCCTGGGTGATACCAAAACAAGAATGGACCTGTATGTGTACATGTATGCATATACACATACAGAATCTCAGGATGCAGGAGAGGAAAATGCGTACAAATCCTGATATTTTAGCTACAGTATTGTGGTATATAGGGAGTATGTGAGAGGAAGTCATAGGGAGGAGGGAGCAAGCTTGTTTTCTGTTGCTCTGGAAACTAGGACACAATGGAACAATGGCTTCAAACTACAAGAAAGGAAATTCCATCTGAACATTAGGAAGAACTTCCTGACTGTGAGAGCTGTTCAGCAGTGGAACTCTCTGCCCTGGAGTGTGGTGGAGGCTCCTTCTTTGGAGGTTTTTAAACAGGGGCCGGATGGCCATCTGTCAGGGGGTGCTTTAAATGCAATTTTCCTGCTTCCTGGCAGGGGGTTGGACTGGATGGACCATGAGGTCTCTTTCTACTCTAGGATTCTATGATTCTATGACACTATGATACCACAGCTAGTGTTTTGAATATTGCTTTGAATAGATGACTCGACTAGTCTTCAGAGAAAAAAGAGTCTAGCATAACTAATATTGCTTTCAATACATCCATATTCACATGATGGAAAAGAAAATCTCATTAACTGACTTTAAGAAAAATGAATTTATCCAATTCATGGTCTGTGAGCCAGTTAATGAAAGCACACACATATCTTTTGGTTTCTCACCAGGAGAATCAGATTCTTTAAAAAACAAAACTTGAATTAAACACAAGTAAAGGGGAATGACTAATAATATGGAATAAATGTGCACACAGTTTAGTCAAAAGAGGAAATTGCTTAAGTATATCTACATGAAAAAAGTGTTTAAACAATGTGCTTTTTCAGAAACATGTGTGCCAAAGTGAGCATGATTTTTTTTGTGCTGGAAAGGGGGAATAAGGGAAATCTCGCAATCCAAAATAGCATTTGGAGTTCAGCATGCGACAAATGATATCACCTTTATCCCACTTCACTAGCTTGATTCCATCATCCTATGGACTCCTGAGTTTTTAATCTACTGGAATTCTCTGCAAAAGAGCTCTAGTGTCCTCCTTTGATCTACATTCTTTTCTTAGGACTTTATCACACTTGCCTGCTATTCCAATTGTGAAAGGGTGGATAGTGAATGCATACTATGTTGACCAGTTTGGATATCACACCTCTCTCAGTAGTGTGATTGTTCCCCATTTGCCATTCCATGGTCCTGTGAACATATTTCTGCACATGCTTATAAGTTTGCCATCCTGCACACTTGCATTTTTCTTATTATTACTATTACTGCAATAGCACAATTTCAGTAGTAAACCCAATACACTCAGGAAAGGTATGTATGAAATAAAATAAAGATAGGGTTGTTGTAGGTTTTTCGGGCTATATGTCCATGTTCTAGAGGCATTCTCTCCTGATGTGTCGCCTGCATCTATGGCAAGCATCCTCAGAGGTAGCAACCTATCTCTGAGGATGCTTGCCATAGATCCTATCTCTGAGGATGCTTGCCATTTCTCAACCTGGGGGTCGGGACCCCTGGAGGGGTCACGAGGGGGTGTCAGAGGGGTCACCAAAGACCACCAGAAAACACAGTATTTTCTGTTGGTCGTGGAGGTTCTGTGTGGGAAGTTTGGCCCAATTCAATTGTTGGTAGAGTTCAGAATGCTCATTGATTGTAGATGAACTATAAATCCCAGTAACTACAACACCTAAATGTCAAGGTCTATTTTCCCCAAACTCCACCAGTGTTTACATTTGGGCATATTGAGAAATCGTGCCAAGTTTGGTCCAGATCCATCATTGTTTGAGTCCACAGTGCTCTCTTGATGTAGGTGAACTACAACTCCCAAAACTCAAGGTCAATGCCCACCAAACCCCTCCAGTATTTTCTGTTGGTCATGGGAGTTCTGTGTGCCAAGTTTGATTCAATTCCATTGTTGGTGAAGTTCAGAATGCTCTTTGATTGTAGGTGAACTATAAATCCCAGCAACTACAACTCCCACAGGACAAAATTAATACCCTCCCCAAACCCCCCAGTATCCAAACTTGAGTGTATTGGGTATTTGTGCCAAATTTGGTCCAGTGTTTGAAAATACATCCTGCATATCAGATATTTACATTACTATTCATAACAGCAGCAAAATGACATTTATGAAGTGGCAATGAAACTAATTTTATGCTTGGGGGTCACCATAACATAAGGAAGCGTATTAAGGGGTCGTGGCATTAGGAAGGTTGAGAACCACTGCCATAGATGAAGGCAAAATGTCAGGAGAGAATGCCTCTAGAATATGGCCATATAGCCCGAAAAAACCTACAGCAACCCAGTGATTCCGGCCATGAAAGCCTTCGACAAAATATAGTCAGCATGAGAGAAGAAAATATAACCTTTGGTGTAACTTTAATGCTGACATGTCAGCACAGAAGCAGCATTGTGCCAAAGTTAGTGATAGGAAGCTGTTGATGCACTTTACCATCAGTAGCCAGAAACATGAGAATTTTGGGTGGGGGAGACAAATCATTTATGGGATGTTTGTGACACAGTATATGATAATCACAATGAGAGTTTGCCTCCCTCATTTGATAAAGGGCTTAACTACACCTACTTGAAAATCAAGAGCCAGTATGAAGCAGAAATGCTATGAACTTGACTTAGAGATACCACAGAGCTGTTCTGACTTTTAATTCCCAACTCACAGCAGCAAGTCCAGATGGCCCAGATGGGTTGAAACCAGTTCCTGTTGCCTTTATCACCACAGCAGCCTACTAGAGAGCTCCAGACAGTTCTTGGTCAATATTGGTTACTAGGCCTGTCGGTTTTGATTCGTTAATTCGTTATTTCGTTTTAAATTCGTTAATTTTTGCATTTACGGTATGATAACAAAACAATATTTCAAACCCGGAAGGGTTTTAAAATATCGAAACGTCAACTCCAAGAGTATTTACGAGCTTTCGCTCGTTTTGTAAATGGGGCGGACGGGCGGGGCGAAGGGGCGCCGCGAGCGCGCACCCAGTGAGCCAAGCCCCGCCCCTGCCTCTCTCTCTCGCGTTCCCTCCTTCCTCCCGCTTCTTTCCTTCCTTCTCTCTCTCTCTCTTTCCCCCTTTCTCTCTCACACACTCCCTCGTTTCCCCTCTTTCTCTCTCTTTCACGTCCCTCCTTCCTCCCCTTCTCTCTTTCACTCCATCCTTCTCTCTCACCCCCTCCCTCTTTCTCTCTCACACACATCCCTCCTTTCCCCCCCTCTCTCTCTCGCGTTCCCTCTTTCCTCTCCCTCTCTCACTCCCTCCTTTTCTCTCTCTTTCTTCCCTTCCTTCCTTCCTTCTTTCCTTCCTTCCTTCCTTCCTCTTCTTTCCTTCCTTCTCTCTCTCTCTCTTTCCCCCTTTCTCTCTCCCCTCCCTCGTTTCCCCTCTTTCTCTCTCTCTTTCTCCCTCCTTCCCTCCCCCTTCTCTCTTTCACTCCATCTCTCTCTCCTCCCTCCCTCTTTCTCTCTCACCACTCCCTCCTTTCCCCTTCTCTCTCTCTTTCGCGTCCCTCCTTTCCTCCCCCTTCTCCTCTTTCACTCCTCTTTCTCTCTCATCCCTCTCTTTCTCTTTCACACACTCCCTCCTTTCCCCCCCTCTCTCTCTCGCGTTCCCTCTTTCTCTCCGTCCCTGCCTGGCCTCACTCCCTCCTTCCTTCTCTCTTCTTTCTTTCCTTCCTTTTCCTTCCTTCCTTCTTCTCTTCTTCTTCCTTCTCTCTCTCTCTCTTTCCCCTTTCCCTTTCTCTCTCACACACTCCCTCGTTTCCCCTCTCTCTCTCTCTTTCGCGTCCCTCCTTCCTCCCCCTTCTCTCTTTCACTCCATCCTTCTCTCTCTCTCCCTCCCTCTTTCTCTCTCTCTCACACACTCCCCCTTTCCCCTCTTTCTATCTCTCTTTCTCGCGTTCCCCCTTTCTCTCCTCCCTCTCCCTCTCTCTCTGTCTCCTTCCCTCCTTCTCTCTTTCTCTCGTCTCTGCCTAGCCTCACTCCCACCTTTCTTCTCTCTTCCTTCCTTCCTTCCTTCCTTCCTTCCTTCTCTTTCTCTCCCGGAGGGCGCAGGAGCCGGGCCCCCGGAGGCGGAGCGCAGGAGCTGCATCCAGGCTTGCTGTGAGTTTTCTGGGCTGTATGACCATGTTCCAGAAGCATTCTCTCCTGACATTTTGCCCACATCTATGGCAGGCATCCTCAGAGGTCTGTTGGAAACTACTGGCAAATGGAGTTTGGACAGCTTGATTGGGATTAAATGGCCTTGTAGCTTCAAAGTCTGGCTCCTTCCTGCTCAGGGGAATCCTTTGTTGGGAGGTGTTAGCTGGGTCTGACTCAAACCCGCTATGTCTGTATAGTAGGCCTGTGCGGTTTCGTTTTCCATTTTAAAATATTTTAATATTATTTTTTAATATTATTTTTAATATTATTTTTAATATTATTTTAATATTATTCCTGCTCAGGGGAATCCTTTGTTGGGAGGTGAGAGATGCAATGAACAAACCCGCTATGTCTGTATAGTAGGCCTGTGCGGTTTCGTTTTCCATTTTAAAATATTTTTTAATATTATTTTTAATATTATTTTTTAATATTATTTTTAATATTATTTTTTAATATTATTTTAATATTATTATTAAATAATACAAAAAATATTCTAAAAATTCGTTAATAATTACAAAATTTCGTAAATATCAAAACTTTTTTTGGAAAAGTTTTGTAATTATTTTAAATATCGAAACAAAAAAACACCCCAATTACAAAACGATTTTAGAAACAAATTTTTTCTTGATCAAACAGGCCTATTGGTTACCTTTGCTGACATGGCTGAGTGCAGGGAAAAGGACGTGGTGGTGGTGGTGCCAGCCCATCTAGACAGCAAACCAGTTTGCTCCAGATCTGGTCTGCTGTCCACATTCAGCCAGAAGTGAAGGGCTGCTAAATAGTGTCATTAACTCCTGAGCAATCCCCAGCTTTGCATAATGCAAGGCTAAACCATTTTAGCTAAATCCTGTATTAAGGACTGGATGTCCCTGGACATCATCTGAACATCCAGTTTTTGACTTCTGGTCCGCTTCAAAGGAAAGGTCTGTTGTAGATAAAGCAAAAGTCCTAAGTCCCATACCTGAGCTGCCAAATCAAAACAAACAAAATATTCTTCATGGGATTCTTTGTAACAGATGACTCACATTAGTGATATTTTAGTATTCCAGATCTTATGTTGTGCGCAGCATCTATTATCGGTATGTGTTTTAGGAGACCTTTAATATTCACAATCTAAGCTGGTATTGAGATGCTTTTCAAAAAGAGAGAAACAGATAAGAGAATTAATATGAAGCCAGCACACAAGGAATGGAAAAAGCATTTTAATGTCTAATTCAGAAAGCATTATCTGAGAACAGGCCACAGCTCAGTGATAGGTAGAAAGTTACTATATCTCAGTAGTTGTATCCATGCTTTGCATGCAGAAGGTTCCAGATTAAGAACATAATACATGGAAGAAGTGGTAGAGTGCAGCCCTGGGGCCATAATGCAGCTCCCAATGCATTTTTGGTGGTCCCCAGTAAGCATTCAGGTTTTTCTCCCTCTCTGCTCCAGGTTTTTATATCATGACACTACAAAACTGTGCTAAAGTTCCTCTTCCTGGGTCAAAAGAGGGGACAACACAACACCTGTTTTATCCTGTGAAGTGGACAAATGTTGTGTGGATAGCCAGGAGACAAGTCAGGATGAGTCCAGGTTTTAATGCCTTTGTGGACAAAGTCCAAGTTTATAAAATGTAACCAGTTCATAGGCAATGATACATTCTCTTCTGTTGTATATGTTTTTGATCCAATCAAATGTTGAGTAATTTAATTTGCTGGAATAATGGAAACAATAAATAGCTATTTCCCGTTATTCAGTGCACAGCACCATAATAAACAGGTACAGTGGCACATACATATTTCCACACTGTTGGTATTCAGCACAACCACCACTTAACTACTACTACTACTACTGCTACTACTCATCATCATCATCATCATCATCATGAATCACAATACTCCTGACCTCACAATCATGAAAGAATGGATTGTCGATGTTGCAATCTCAGGTGACAGCAGAATTGATGAGAAGCAACTGGAAAAGCGTACACAATATGAGGATTTAAAGATCGAACTGCAAAGACTCTGGCACAAGCCAGTCAATGTGGTCACAGTGGTGATTGGCACACTGAGCGGAATGCCTCAAAACCTTGGCCTGCACTTAAAAACAATTGACACTGACAAAATTACCATCTGTCAGCTGCAAAAGGCCACCCTACTCTGATCTGCACGCATTATTCACAGATGCATCATACAGTCGTAGATACTTGGGAGGTGTCCGATGTGTGATTGAATACAAAAGCCAGCATAGTGATCTCATTTGCTGTGTGTTAATCTTGTTGTGCATCAAATAATAATAATAATGAGGAGGAGGAGGAGGAGGAGGAGGAGAAGACTTTACTTATATTCCATCCTATATCTCCTCTGGGAATCCAGGATGGCTTACAAAAAAGCAATCATTTGATCTCAAAAGTACATAATAAATAAACCAAATAATTAATATAACACAAGTAAACAAGGCAAACAATAACAAATCAATCAAATAAACAATTTATGCAAAAAAAATTGTGTCTATTTATACTACATACAAAAGCAGATATCTGAAAGTATTTGAAAAACAGTAAAAAAAATGGTTCCTTGAATGTTGGGAAACCCTTGCAAGGAGAATCCAAGATGGACAAGAAGTTTAAGAGCTAATGAGTTATTCTTGAATCTTGGAGAAAGGTGGGGAACTTTTAATTCTCCATTTGTGTGGATTTTGCACAAAATATGATATTCTGCATACAGAAAACAATTTTCCTATACATAATACCGCATAATATAGCTTTTGTATACAGAAAAGGACATTCCTCTACAAAAATGTCTGTATGGGAAAAAACTCAAAATATCAAATAATATGGTACAGTAATATTTGTTTCTGAAATGAAAGTTCTGTTTCCTGCAGGAGTTATAAAACTCATGCTGTAAGTCAATAGATGACTTGAAGACACATATATTCATACACAAGGTTGGAAAAAATTAAACAAGTCATCAACTGGCAGGCCTAACAAACAATTGACTTGGAGAATTAAACCAAAGAGTAACTGATTTGTCAAGAAGTAAACCTAAGCAATCCTTCCTTTTGACTTCCACTTTAAGATTTTATTCAAGAATGCTGTGAAGGAATCCAAACATTAATTCAAATTAAATAGAATTTATAGAAACCACCCAGTGTTATGTTTTCTCTCCACTCCTCCCTTCTCCTCAATACACCTCAATGCTGTGAGGAAAGCTGCATTTCAACACAGGTTTAGCAAGAAAAGCTGGTATAATCTCTCTTTAGCAAGCAGTATCCCTGGCTAAAGAAACTGTTGATTGTACAGACAATAGGATCATGCATTCTTGATAAAAACTCCAACTCAGGCATTTTGCAATCCTTTTCTGATAGCTTTGTGCTAATGTTTGAAGCACAAAGAAGACATCCAAATGAGGAGACAATTTAACATCACTGTTAAATAAAATACTAATATATGACCATGACAGTTTTAAGTATTTTTTTTTCAAATGTCAAAAAGGGAATTTGAAGGACCTAGAGAGGTTTGGCAGCACTGGAAACCTTCTGCTCCATATAAGCAGATCTCTCTCTTAGGCGATCCCTCGTTGGACGAGTAAGGTGGTCTTCCTTGATGACTATTTTTGTGGGTTTGTAGATGGCTGTGGAGCCCTATTCTTGACCCACATCTTCTCCCACAGTGAAGGCATTGGTTTCCAGGTGGAAGGCGGTCCCGATCGGGGTTGGCTTGATGCGCCTTCCTCCTGGGACGTTTCTCTCTTTCACCCTCCACTCGTGCCTCCTCGAATTCTGCAGCACTGCTGGTCACAGCTGACATCCAGATAAGCAGATAGCAGTATACTCAGGGCTTCATGAATGGACTTGAGCAAAAGAATCATATAGTGCATTGAAGGCATAGAGAAACAGTTATAAACTGTTCCAATAATGTTCTACTGCATGTAACATGACTATACTTGTGGAATTCCACTTATCTGAACATGAATTGGAACTGTCTATTGCTCAAAGGCCAGAAAAGTAGAACTGCATATTCAACTCAATGTACACATGCACATAACATCAAACCCTGGGACACCAGAGTCGAAATCCCAAGGAAATCTACTGAGTGGCCTTGGGAAAGCCTCATACACTCAGCTTTGGAGGAGGGAAATAGCAAACTACCTTTGAACCAATATTACTGAGAAAATACCATATTTAATTCACCTTGTTTTCCATAAGTCAGAAATTACTTAAACAACAATATTAACAGCAACAGCACCAATACAACACCAGAATTGTTTTTGATGATTCCAAATGCCAGCTTTTATATCAGTTCAGATAAGGAAACGGAAATGAATAACTAGCATCATCATATCTTAGGCCAGTGGTTCTCAACCTGTGCATCCCCAGGTGTTTTGGCCTACAACACCCAGAAATCTTAGCCAGTTTACCAGCTGTCAGGATTTCTGGAACTTCAAGGTCAAAACATCTGGGGGCCCGCAGGTTGCGAATCACTGTCACAGGATATCACTCATGGCCGAGTATGGTTGTCTTCCAAGTGTAGAGTCTTGGTGGTAGATCCGTAGCTGACTGTAGAGACCTATCCTGGACCTTTTGCAGTAAGGACATCAATTTCCAGATGGAAGGCAATCCTGATTCCACCTTAAATGGATAACTTTGGGAGCTGTTGCTGTCCAAAACTGTTGCCATCATATCACCATGGAGGAGTCGTAGGATGTTCACAAATTTATTAGGGCATCCAATTTGTAAGAGGATAATCCAGAGAGCATTGAAATTCACTGTGTCTGATGTCTTTGCAAGGTCAATGAATACCATTTGGTTTCCTGCATTTTTCTTGTCGTGCAGTGGAGATCATATGCACTGTTCCTCTGAAGGGGTGCAAGCCATTCTGGAATTCATGGGAGGATGTTTTCTGAGATAGGTAGAAGGCAGTTTCCAAGGATTTTGGGGAAGATTTTCTCAGTGGAGGTTAAAAGGAATAAACCTCAATAGTTTTCACAGTCTGTAGTATTCATTCCTCCTTTTTGGAAAGGGTGATGGTGGTGGTGTCCTTGAAGTCTGCTGGGATCTTTGAGGTCACTCACACTTATAACAGTCTAATGCTTACTAATACCTGTCTTGCATCTTGCCAAAAATGTACCTTTCCTTGTCTAAGAACAGCATTACCTGTTTGTCATTCTTAATGGATAAGAGAAGAGCGTCTTCCACAATGTGCAGCTCCTGCTTAGAGTGTAATGTCCAAATCATCTCTCAATTAGCACTCACTGGACGTGCCCAAATTTTAAATAGGGCAGCGTCTGACTTCCATCTTGCGGTGTCTCAATTTTAGAGAAAGGAAGAGGCCAGCCAGCCTTAATTACGGGATGACAATCAATGGGTTCTGTAGGACTAATTGAGATATGCAGTCTTTTGTTAACTGGGTCAGGCCTGGGTCAAGAGAACAGGTGGTTGAGCACACTTTCATAACTGCCGGATTAATATTTGGCTCTCAAATGTCCCTGAAGTTGTCGGGGGGAGGGCTAGGTTCATTATCCAAAAATTGCTTAGAGAGGTAGAATGGAGACTGATGGGGAACCAGCTAATTACTACCTAATCTTCCAATTTTGGAAAGCAATAAAATTCAAATAAGACTGGCAAATGATCGAATATTTGATGAAGAAGCCGTCCCCTCTGCCACTCCGGTCAGCTGCTTCTCTCTGGTCTCCGTGCCTTCATCACATTGAAGAAATATGGATTCTGCATGGTGCTGATCTATCATACGGAGGTAGCAGACAAAGATGTCTCCAGAGCCTTCCACAACCCTCTGCTCTATTCTGCCTTTCCTGACAGGATGAGCAATCTTTTGACCTGCTTCTAACTGGAGTATCTCTTTCAGAATATTTGCCCTCTTGATATGAATAACTTACACAGACAATGAAGACAATCAAAATAGGTGAAGATGTTCAATTCTTTGGCTCAGTCATACATCAGAATGGAGGATCTAATCAAGAAATCAGAAGAAGACTATTTTTCTTGGAACAGCAGGTATTAAGGATCCAGGTGCGATCCTTATGTTGAAAGCCATATCACTGAGTACAAAACTTGATATCATCCTTGTCATCTTATTTTTGATTGCTAAGTATTGTGAAAGAAAGCTGAAAGGAAGAGAATTGACTAATTAGAAACGAGTCGCTGTATATTGTAGACACACACACACACAAAGACATTTTAATGGATCCAAAGGTAAATCTAAACTCTCCCATAAGAAGCCTGCGTGATTAACTGTTGTAGTACTTTTGTTGCAGTTATGCCCAAGGTATGCTATCCTTAGTTAATAAAATTTGAAGGTCTCTCATTCACAAGGTTGTCACAAATCAAAGCTGACTTCACAACAAAAATGACAACCTATATATGTTTATTGAGAGGTAAGTTTCAGTGTACTTGTTGGGTTCACCATCAGCTAACCAGGGAAAGAAAAATTATCTGTATAGACAAATCTTCAAAAGAATCTTAATAATAATAATAATAATAATAATAATAATAATAATAATAATAATAATAATTTTATTTTTGAACCCTGCCTCCATCTCCCCAAAGGGACTCAGGGTGGCTTACATATAGCACAATGTACCATATGTAAAACAATACATAATAAACATACAATGCAATACAAGATAAAACAAATAACATACAAAACAAAGTTTAAGCTCAAAACAGTGCCCAATAACCTATGATAAGAACTGTCATAAAACTTAGCCAACTGCAAACAGGAGCAGGGAATAGGAAAGTGAAAATTTTAGCTCATGAACTAGAGCATGGGGAGAAAGTGCTGTGCAGTGGCATTAATTGCGGATCATTGGGACTAGAGATTCTCAAAGGCTGGTCCGAAATTCAAGTCTTCAATTCCTCCAGTGTGGAGGCCTGCCTAATCTCCCTAGGGAGGGCATTTCAAAGCTTGGGGGGCACAAGAAGGCACTCTCCCTCATCCCCACCAACTGCACTTGTGATGGTGGCAGGACCGAGAGGTGGGCCTCCCCAACAGATCTTAATCCGTGTGCAGGAACATAGGTGGGATGTGGTAATGAAGATAGGCAGGGCCCGAGCTGTTTAGGGCTTTGTAGTTGATGACCTGCACTTTGAATTGGGAGCAGAAAATTATCGGCAACTAGTGGAGCTGTTTTAATTGGGGCGTTGTCCACTCCCTATAATTAGCTCCAGTTAGCAATCTGACTGCCGATCTTTGCACCAGTTGCAGTTGTCTTCAAAGGTATGCAGAGTGATTGCAGTAATCCAACCTGGATGTAACTAAAGTGGGGAAGTCTGGCTTCTCAAGGTATGGTTACAGCTGGCACATAAGTTTTAACTGTGCAAAGGCCCTCCCGGCTACTGATGACACCTGAGCATGAAGTATCAGTGCTGAATCCAGAAGGACCCCCAGACTAAAGGCCTCTGTCCTCAGAGGAAGTGTAACCTCATCGAGCACAGGTTGCCACCCTATGTTCCAAACAGCTTTGCGACTGACCAGGAGGACCTCTCTCTTGTCTGGATTAAACTTCAACTTGTTAGCCCTCATCCAGTCCATCAGAGTGGCCAGGCACTGATCCTGGATCTAGGAGGCTTCCTTGGAATTTGGTGGAAAAGAGTAATAGAGTTGAATGTCATCTGCATAGAGATGGCACCAAACTCCATAGAAATATCTGTGACAACTTGACGGGCATTTTATTTATGCTATATGTAGGATGGAATCATTATTATCACCACCACCACCGTCCCTATTATTTTATCACACTTTTCTTACAGAATCTAGACACAAGGCAGTATGCATTTCTTTACTTTGTTTCCCAACTTTCTTCCAAACTTGGACTTCAGGTGGCTTGCACTATTTTTTTTAAAACAACAAAACAAATAAAAATAACACCACGAAGTGTTACAGCCCTGAAGCCAATTGTTAATCTCTACTGGAATAGAATTAGTACATTCCAACATTTGGTAAATTCCAACATTTATGTATACTCTGTCCCTTCAATGGGACTTCTCCACTTTGGCTTCAAAGCAAAATATGAATAAAATTCAACTATGTAAATTATAATATTGAAGCACATTTGAAGTTTTGGCCCTGAATTACCAAAATCCAATTTATATATGATTCATAACTAAGAACAGGGGTGAAACAACAGGAAGTGAGAGAAATCCACCCCTTGGAAGGGAAAATAACTTCTGAAAGAGTTATCAAGGAGGAAAGGAACCTCAGCTGGAGCTTTCTCAGCAATTCTTGTTTCCAAAACAAACCATTTCCCCCCAAATCCAAGTCTCACAGGGACCAGAAAGTGAGATGAAATCTTCTGAACAGACAACCAAATAACCACAAGGGTGTTGCCCCTTCTCTTTATTTGGCTAGAATTACACTTAAAAATGCATCTGTTCCAACTTACAAACAAATTCAACTTAAGAACAAATCTACAGTACATATCTTGTTTGTAACTTGGGGACTGCCTGTACATTGCCTTGAATCTTAGTGCTAGGTGCTTAGTGCAAGACGCCTTTTACCTTGGCCTCAATTCAAGGAGGCCATCTATTCCTCCACCCACAGCACCATTCACTCTACTGTCCTGGTTGCAAATCTTCTACTGAGAAAAACTATTTCTGTACAGAAAATAACATGTCAGTGTTAATTTATTTTCTGCAGAAAAAGATGTTATCCATATAAAATGTTGATTTCTGTGTTGGAGGATGTGCTTTTTTCATGCAGAATAAACTTAGGACCCCTCTAGAAGTGCCCTTTCATATATGTATGCATATGTGTATCAACATATGTCTGTTTATCTGTCTGTCTGGGGAAATGGTCTTCTGTGATGTCATTGGGAAAGACAAGTGGTATGTGTATGAGAAGGAGGAAGGAAGAAAAGGAACACGGAGACATTGTGATGAATTGCCTACCTTTTAGGCCAGGGAAAGCTCAGAAAGTAGGCCCAAGAATTTTGGCAGCCATTTTATGAGATGATGCTAGAGGCAGCCATCTTAGAGTACCCATTTCGTAGAGGGGGCGAAGCTTAGGAGCAGCCTAGAGGGAAATATGGAGAAGCTTTGTAATTGGCTGGGAGAGAGTGGGCAGAACTTAGCTTGAGTGCAGAAAAAAATTGCTTTTAAGGATGTGTTTTAAAATCTGACAGCTCAGTCAGGGGTCTGGTGTTTGAAGAGTGGAGATAGGGTTTGTGTGGTGAAGAAGAGAGTTGGGTTTTGGGAGTGTTAGGAAAAGAGAAGTCAGAAAAGCCAGGAGTTGGTCAGTTAGTAAAGATAGATAGCTATTAGGGGAAATAGCTAGTAGAGAGAATAGACAGATCCAAAGGGGAAAGGACTGTCTGGATTTTTAGGAATTCTAGTCAGAGGGAAGTCTGCTAGTTTCCTGAGGGAGTGAAGAGTTGTTTTTGGAAATAAGAACTGAACTGTTTTTTTTAAGTAACCATACACTCCAACTCATTATTGCAACCGTTAAGCTTAAGTGCCTGTATTGTTGAAGTTCTAGCAAATAAACAACTTTGTTCTTTGTTAAACAACAACTGTCTCAAGAGTGCCTCTATGTGAAATAGTTCCATAGCAGTTTAGAGAAACAGAAGTTTAAGATTGGTGGCAGCGTTTATTTAAAAGAACCCCAGTGTTATTTATCTCAGAGTTCTGAGCCCTGAGTGCGAATCCAGAACATTCCAGTCTACTCAAAACCTCTTGCCAAACCAAAAACTGAACATTCCTTTTAAGTGTTGTGGTAGCCAGTGATCACAGAACATTACCACAGAAAATAGTGCATTGGTGGCAAAGTCTCAGCAGCCTCCAAGCACTTAATTGAATTTATATACTAATGCTTTACCATTGGTGGTACAGTGTTGGGGTTGTTAGAATAAACCCCCATTCTCTTTACAGCCTTCATAAAGCTGGAAGAGAGAGAAAAAGGGGGGGGGAGGAAGGAAAAGGAAAGAAAGAGAGAAGGAAAGAAAGGAGGGAAAGAAAGGAAACAAAAAGGGAGGAAGGGGAAAAGGAGAAAGAAAAAGGAAAGTGGGAGGAATAGAGGGAAAGAGGAAAAGATTGAGGGGAGGGAAAGAGAAAGGAGGTAAAGTATGGAGGAAATGGACTCTCTGACATCCGGGCAACATATATATATTTGAATGTGCTTTCCATCTTTATGCAATGGAGAGCAAACTTCAGAAACTATTTGTTCTTGCTTGCATGCACACACAAAATAATACGCACAAATCTGTATCCTTAATTGAGAGGCATAGATTGTTGTAATCTCAGACAGAACAGCTGATGTGTGTGGAGTTTTCCAGCATGTGGTAAATTTGGACAGCTTTTCTTATCCTTCTCATCAGCCTCGAAGGCAGGGCAAATGAGGAACAAAATAACTTTCTAGGGGAACCACTTCCATTCAAAACCAGTTATGAAAAAAATGCAGAAAATACAACCAGCTGCTTCTGAAGAATCACGATGCACTGAATCCTTGAATTGTTCAACATGTTAATGTTCACTTTTGTTCTCT
Organism: Anolis sagrei ordinatus; assembly: GCF_025583915.1. Classification (NCBI taxonomy): domain Eukaryota; kingdom Metazoa; phylum Chordata; class Lepidosauria; order Squamata; family Anolidae; genus Anolis; species Anolis sagrei. The sequence continues at coordinate 10,268,580 of NW_026845477.1, read as the reverse complement.
CTTTTTTTCCCTCTCCTCACTCCCATGTTGTTGAAAGCTGCAAATCGTTTAGCATTTTTCCTTCTATGACATAAATACATTAGGAAGCTTCAGCCTAATTTATTAAAATGTGTTAAAGGAACAAAGAATGGGATTAATTTTCTTCTTCTCTTTTAATTCCAGGAGCACCATTGGGGTATTTAATATGGGTTAAACCACATTCAAAGCTTTTTTTTTTTCATTAGACATTAACATCAATGACTACGAGCTTAATCAACTCATACCATTTAAGAGCTCTGAATGGAGGAATTGGGCTGCACAAGGCATTATAATTTATGGTATTTTTTGTTTTTTTTTATTGTATAAGGGAAATGCATTTTTATGCTTTTAAAGTGTTCTTTTGTGAAGCTCCCAGAAAAGAATATTATTGTTGTTCAGAAAATGGCATTCCAATTTGGTGGAAGAGCTGAAAGTCACTGGAGGGGAGAAGATAACTAGGATATCCCTTCACGTCTCACTATTTGTATTTTGTTTTTCATAAAAGTTTTTAAAAGTGCCTTTCTTTAGCAACTGATCATGAACACACTGCAAGATCTTCTTCCCAAATTGCAATGCTGGAATTGTGTTAGTGTCTTATGCCTCAGTTTTGCTGCGGAAATGGTTGGATGTTTTTGACCAATGAAGAATACCCACATTTAGTTCAAGGTTACTGACAATTGTGCATGTAGTACAATGCAAATGTGCTTTCTACATATGTGCCTTATGGATGGATGGGAATTGTATATAAGTAGCAGCCAATAATGAAAGGACAAAGGCAGTGACATCTCCGGCCCATCCTCTGTTCGGATATCAGCCAGCACGCCAATGCCTTAAATCAAGACATAGCTTTCTAAGATCTACAGAGATACTCACAGGAACACCTCAGCAAGCGAGAGTCCAAAAGTGGTAGGTGAAAACCAAGAACCTCAATCAGTGGTTGAGACCAAATGAGAAACTCCCCCCTGGGCACACAGAAGACTGGGCAATTTGGAAGGCACTGAACAGACTGCGCTCTCAGATGCAGAGGCAACTTTAAGAAATGGGACCACAAAGTGGAGTCCATGACATGCAAGTGTGGAGAAGAGAAAACCACAGACCACCTGCTGCAATGCACCCTGAGCCCTGCCACATGCACAATGGAGGACCTTCTTATAGCAACACCAGAGGCACCCCAAGTGGCCAGCTACTGGTAGAAAATCATTGAATATAATACCAAGTTTTTAAGCTGTGTTCTTAAAATACATCACAAATGTGCCCTTGGTTCACTTCATAAAATTGTACATAAATGGTACATGCACATAAAATCATAGTATTGGAAGGGAACTCATAGGACATCAGTCTAATCCCATACTCGGTGTTTTGTTCTCCATAGTTCTAATCATCCCAGTTGTCCTTCTCTGAGACTGCTCCAGCTACTCCATATCTTTTAAAAAAAATAAGGTGCACAGACCTGAACACAGCACTGAGTACAATGGAATGGTAGTTTCCAGGGCAGCAGAAAACAAGCTTGCTCCCTCTTTGAATGCGATTTTCATGCTTCTTGGCAGGGAGTTGGACTGGGTGGCCCACATGGCCTCTTCCAACTATAGGATTCTACAATTTTTCCTTATGGCATCCTTTTATATAATACATGGATCTCATGTCTCCTCTCAACCTTCTCTTCTGCAGTCTAAATATACTCAATATTTTAAGATGCTCCTCTTAGGACATATTTGTCACCACATTAACTGGTATGGCTCAATGCAAGGGAATTCTGAGATTGAAGTTGTGCAAGTTCTCTGTCAAAGGGGTCTGGTAACATAGCAAATGACAAATTCCAGAATTCAATAGGATTAAGGTGGTATCTGCAGTATTGCTGGTAGATGAAATTATTGTAATTCTGCAGTATTAATATAGATAAGATCAATCTTTTTCCTATATATACATATACAGGGAGGGGGGGGGGAGAGAAAGACTCTCTGGTAGCATTAAGCTCCATGTGCTGACTTACCTACTACTTGTGCTTTTTTATTTTTATTTTTGGCTTTTAGTCTCTTTTGCTGTGTTTTTCAGTGGTTTTATGAGTGATGGTCACTCGTTGGCCTGATCGGTGTCTTGTGTCCAAATTTGGTGTCAATTCATCCAGTGGTTTTTGAGTTATGTTAACCCCACAAATGAACATTACATTTTTGTTTATATAGATATATACACACATTTGCACAATTTATCTCAATCACCAATAATGTCAATTTGACTAATGCATATTTTTGCATATTGTTCTCTACTATACATATTAGCTGTTTGCATGGTGAAATGTGTCCACTGTTGTAGGTCAACTTAATTTCTCAGATAGACTCTGCAATTGCTTCAAATGGGCCAGTTCTAAGTGAGGTAAACATTTCTTTCCACGGCAGGTCTTGAGTTGTCACAAAAATACGACTATTGTCAAAATGGTGTAGTTTAATGAAACCCATCCCTGCTACCAATGTAGATCGATGCCATCTCTTTTATTATGCGTGCCTTCAGCTCCTTACATGTCTCATGAATTCTTCTAGATGCAATAAGAGGAATTCAAGGAGGACATTATCTTGTGGCACACTCTGAATTGAGAAGCTGAAGCATCTCAAAATGGTCTATTTGTGTATCATTTAACAGGCATCTAAGAGTAATTCAGTCACCACTTAAACAGTACCTGAGGTAAACTTCTCACACATCAGCTGTTCTATCTGATCACATCAGCAAATTAAATGGCTGTTGAGGCAAATGCAGATCCCATTTGGAGAATCTTTATCAAAATTCGAGAGAACGATAATATTCCAAAGAGTTTACAATCTCATTTCTGTTTGCCTGTAGCGACACTGGGTATTGCTAGCTTGGGATAACAGAGCTCGCATTTGATCGTCTTCCACCTAAAAAGATGATTTTAACTTCTGGCTTTTATCTCTGCCCAAAACCATATCTTTTCTCATCCTGAAATGCTCTTATCAACAGGGAGGTAAGACAAGGATGTAACTAGTGACAACATTTGTTTTCTAATGAGGGAGGAAAAAAAATTCAGGTCAGCAAAAGATGCCTTGCCCCATCAGTAATGAGAAATTCTGCAAATATTCTTCATGTAACTATTAATAGCCTTTACAAAGAACTGAGCTATTGCCACAAATGGACCCAAAGACACATCAGTATAATGTGACAGCTTACCTGTCCAAATGTATCTCCTCTTATGAACCACCTCGGAGATTAAGATCGCCTGGGGAGACCCTCCTCTTGGTCCCACCACTCTTGCAAGCATGACTGGTAGGGATGAGAGACAGGGCCTTCTCAGTGGTGGCCCCTCGGCTGTGGAACTCAGTCCCCAGCAACATTTATCTTCCCCTCCCTCCTAGCCTTTAGAAGAAAAGTTAAAACTTGGCTTTGGGATCAAGCTTTGAGAGAATAGTGCAGTGCAATAATAGATTTGGAATATGTGCAATGACTATGGAACAGCTCGGACTATGATTATGGATGGCATGATTTTAATATGGAATGTAATGTTTTAAAATGTTTAATGTGTATTAATTTTAATATTTTGGAATTGTATGTGTTCTGAGGCATTGAATAATTGCCTCTATGTTAGCCACCTTGAGTCCTCTGGTGTAGAGAAAGACGGGATATAAATAGGGTCAATAAATAAATAGGCTGAGTGAAGGAAGAGAGATGCTTTTGAACTGTGGTGTTGGAGGAAAGTTTGAGAGTGCCTTGGACTGCGAGAAGATCCAACCAGTCCATCCTCCAGGAAATAACTGCTTACTGGAGGGAAGGATACTAGAGACAAAGTTGAAGTACTTCGGCCACATCATGAGGAGACAGCAAAGTCTAGAGAAGACAATTATGCTGGGGAAAGTGGAAGGAAAAAGGAAGAGGGGTCGACCAAGGGCAAGATGGATGGAGCATGCCCAGTGTGTAACACATCTCACCACACTAAAACAGTGGATGTGGCTCTTAATGAGACATGCCGCATTATCACGGGGTGTCTGCGCCCTACACCACTGGAGAAATTACACTGCTTAGCCGGTATTGCACCACCTGACATTCGCCAGGAAGTAGCAGCCAATAGTGAAAGGACCAAGGCAGAGACATCTCCAGCTCATCCCCTGTTTGGGTATCAGCCAGCACGTCAACAACTTAAATCTAGACATAGTTTTCTAAGATCTACAGAGACACTCGCTGGAACACCTCAGCAAGAAAGAGTCCAAAAGTGGCAGGCTCAAACCCAGCACCTCAACCAATGGCTAATACCAAATGAGAAACTCCCTCCTGGGCACACAGAAGACTGGGCGACTTGGAAGGCACTGAACAGACTGTGCTCTGGCACCACGAGATGCAGAGCCAACCTTCAGAAATGGGGCTACAAAGTAGAATCCTCGACATGTGAGTGTGGAGAAGAGCAAACCACTGACCACCTGCTGCAATGCAACATGAGCCCAGTCACATGCACAATGGAGGACCTTCTTGCAGCAACACCGGAGGCACTCCAAGTGGTCAGATACTGGTCAAAGGACATTTAACCAAATACCAAACTCACAAGTTTTGTATTTTTCTGTTTGTTTGCTTTGTTCTGTTAGAAATGTAATATAATCAACTGGTTGCTCTGACACGACAAATAAATAAATCCTTGAAGTGACTGGACTGACCTTGAAGGAGCTGGGGGTGGTGACGGCCAACAGAGAGCTCTGGTGTGGGCTGGTCCATGAGGTCACGAAGAGTCGGAGATGACTGAACGAATGAACAACAAACAACAAATAAAATAAACAATGGGCTCTGAACTCTATTCTTCTCTCAGTTTGGAAACAGAAAGCCTGAAAGAAAGAAAAATAATCCATGCAAACATATCAAAATCTTCAAAATATGTAACTAGGGTCCAGTCCAAGGCTATTTTTCCATCATTAACCAGAGTTTCTAAAATTTATTTCAGTGAGCTACAGCCTCCTCCCACTCCTCAGATAACATGGTCAGTAATGGTGATGCTGGCTGAGGGATTCTGGGAATTCAACAAAGTAGCTTTTCCAAACTCTGCTTGGGATTTAGCTGTGCACTTGGTTTGATGACTTGGGCAATTAGCTGCCAGGAGATTTTTCCAATTTGTAATTAGATAATAAAGTTGCACCCGCTTTGAGTGAAACAGGTGTGCCATGTCTCCCTTCTGTGGCGCTATCATTCGAAGACAGCAATACCAACATGTAGGTCACAAGTACCAGCTGCATCATGTTGTAGGAAACAAGAGGAAGACTTGCCCGGGAGTTGTGATTTTCAGCAACGATGACAAAAACTGCATTATACACAAACACAACAAGTGATGAGTGTGTCACAAGTAGCGGAACCTGGAGGCAATAAGTTGTAAGTGAATAAGGAAGCTAGAAAGGGAATCGGGTGAGGAATCGAAACCAGCTGAAATTGAGAAATAGAACATCAGACAACAAATTGAAGGAACATTCATAAGTAGAGCTATTTTTTTTTACTCTTTTGCCAGTAGAAAATACATTACAAAAGGAAACTAAGCAAAAACATTGGGTACTATACAAGTTTTATAGCTTTTGTTCACTGTCGTCACCATTTTATATCACTACCTTAGTTTGGGGTCTCTCCCCCTTCCTATTTTTATTGAAAAGAAAAATGTTAAAAAAATATGAACTTAGGAAAAAGCCAATTTCATGTGCTGTTAATTTAATTCCTAACATAAAACCTCACTTCTTCTGATGGAAAATGAAATTACCCTTTCTACATCCTTTTTATCTGTCAATTAAATTCTTTTCTCCCCACTCTGAGCCCACACCAAAGAGGGGGAAAAATCCACCTTCCCACACATGCATAAATATTAGTGATATTTCCTAAGTCCATGAAAAAAAAAATACCAATTCAAAGAGGTAGTGTTTTTTATTGTAAGTATTACAAGAACCCAGCCTACTTTTCAATCTATAATAGCTTGCTCAAGGCACGTGCTCACTTTGCATGGGTTTCATGATAGCTGAGATTACAAGCTGCCTTTCAGTGTCCCATTTGCCATGATTCCTTATTTCATTCCAAAGCAGTCTTCTTTCTAAAATAAGCTCAAAGATGCCTGCTGTTAATCATTTGCCTCTATTCTTTGCCATTTTTCATTGGGTGTGCTACTATGATGTCACGGAAAGCTCACAAAATATAAGATGAAATGCTGATGTTCAGCACTGCTTGAGATAATATTATGAAAAGTTGATTTAACTTGAGAGAACATCACTCAGATAGTCTGGAATGGGAAGCTTGTGAGTCACAACATGTAGGGGGGGGGATTTTTTGGGAATTCCTTTGGATTCCCAAAAAAAAAGATATTAAAAGTGGGCGAAATAGGTAACAAATAGAGGATGCTCTGTGAATATATGAGTATTTCTACTCTTGAATTGCTCTCCTTTTCCTCCCTCCCTTCCTTCCAACTCCTCCTCCTCCTCATACCAAGTAGCCAAGCTGGAAGAAGAGGTTTCTTGAGTTGATCTTGAAAATAATAAAGTATGACTATGACGTCACCTTATTTCTTGCCTAAACAACTCTAGGAATTTCATGGAATAACCAAAAGTTAACAGATGATGGCCGAAAGCGAGGAGGAGCTGAGGAGCCTTCTAATCAAGGTGAAAGAAGAAAGTGCAAAAGCCGGGTTGCAGCTAAACATAAAAAAAACCCCCAAGATTATGGCAACAAGAATGATTGACAACTGGAAAATAGAGGGATAACCTTGGAACTACTCAGGAGTGAGTCCTCATTGCCATCTCACACCTTTTGGGCTCCTGGAGTCCAAAGGTATGTGATGGCAGCCACATCCTCCCTTTAAGCCCCAAAATCACCTCTAAATATTAAAGAAAACTTACCTGGTCACCATAACACTCCTTCTTGTGCCAGGAGGGCAAGAGGACACATCAGGAGACTGCGGGGGGGGGGGGGGGGGGGGGAAGGGGGGGGGGGGGAAGGGTGATAAGGAATGTTATGCCAGCCAGGTAAGTTTTATTTATAGGGGTAATTTGGGGGAACTTTGGGATGCCTGCAGGCCATCCTGATTGTAATCGGGATGGCATATACCCCCCCCCCCCGGGAAAGCCCAGGTTTTTTGGGGGGTGTGGGGATGGGTTTCTAACCTGCTTTGGCATGGATTTGGAAGGAGAGTAGGGATCCAAGAGACCGTGCCCACTTACGCCAATGCTAGTTTGTTACAAGTGGGTGTCTGGCCGCCCTTCACCAAAAAGGTGGCCAGACAAAAAGATGTGGCCACCGAATTGGCATGAAATTAGTGTTTTAAATGTGGTTTCATGCAAATGTGGAGCAATATAGAAGTGTCCTTATAGAGTACAAGTTACAGCTGTGAACACATAGCCTTTCACTATTTATTTATTTATTTATTTCGTATACTTCTACCTCGCCCTTCTCAACCCCCGAGGGGGGACTCAGGGCGGCTTACAGACTGGCACAATTCGATGCCTACACAGTAATACAAAACGCATAAAAACAGCAATTAAACAGTTATAACAATTAAAACAATCAATATATATCACAATTAATAACCAATATCATGCTCAGCGTTCGCCAACTCAGAGTCCATACTTCATTCCACATTGTCTGTTCCTACCCATCGTTGTAGTCCTTTATTTATCTGCCAGATTGCCCAAACGCCTGGTCCCAAATCCATGTCTTCAATTTCCTTCTAAAGGAAAGGAGGGATGTCACCGATCTAATTTCCCTGGGGAGTGAGTTCCATAGGTGAGGGGCCACCACTGAGAAGGCCCTGCTCATCATCCCCACCAATCTCACTTGTGATAGAGGTGGGGCCGAGAGCAGGGCCTCCCCAGAAGATCTTAAACTCCGAGGTGGGACGTAGAGGGAGATCCGTTCGGACAGATACGCTGGGCCGGAACCTTATAGGGTTTTGTAGGTCAAAACCAGCACTTTGAATTGTTCTCGGAATTGGATCGGCAGCCAGTGGAGCTGATCCTACATATGAGGATCTACTTCAAATAACTAATTCATCTTCACTCATAAGAATTTACAGTTCTCTCCTCCAGCTCCCATTCTTGCTGAACTAGAGGAGGACTCAGATATTTTAAGTCTTTGTCTTGTAAGGATTATGGACTCCCCAGTGGAAGAGGGCATGCCAGGGCTCTACTGATGTATGTTGACACTCTTTATGTTGACTGGAAAAACATTAATATTGTGCATATGTTCTGATGTTCCTTGGGCCAATGTGCATCGATCTTGTTGGAATCAGACCCATTGCATATCAGTCACTCCTACAGAGTAACATCAGATCAACTATTTGCTGAATGTAGTTGTTGCAAAACTTCCTGCCAACATGACTACACTTACAAAGACTTAAATACTTTACTGAATTCTGGACAACACCTCTGAAATGGCATCCGCTAAGAACTGTGGTGTTGGAGGAAAGTTCTGAGATTGCCTTGGACTGCGAGAAGATCCAACCAGTCCATCCTTCAGGAAATAAAGCCCGACTGCTCATTGGAGGGAGGGATACTAGAGACAAAGTTGAAGTACTTTGGCTACATCATGAGGAGACAGCAAAGCCTAGAGAAGACAATTATGCTGAGGAAAGTGGAAGGCAAAAGGAAGAGAGGCCGACCAAGGACAAGATGGATGGATGGCATCCCTGAAGTGACTGGACTGACCTTGAAGGAGCTGGGGGTGGTGACGGCTGACAGGGAGCTCTGGCGTGGGCTGGTCCATGAGCTCATGAAGAGTTGGAGACGACTGAACGAATGAACAACAACAAGAAGGCCACATGATACATTGCTTAGGGAAGACCCTGCAGCCCTAGAACTGAGAAAAAAAATGAGTAGATGGGAATGAACAAAAGAGGAACCAGACATAAGCATTAGCACTCATGTACATAACAGAATATGACAAAAAGCTTTTGCATACCTGGGAAACATTAGAAACCAATGTTAGCTGCTGTTTGCCACTCCCAGAAGATTGAAGTAAATCACATACTTTGGTATGAAAAATCTGTTATATACAAACTGCTATTTTTCTTCCCATTCCTGGCTGCCACACTGTAATTCCATTTTTTAAATTATTTTTTTTTAAAAAAAGAAAATGTTTGCCTAATGAAAATGCAAAAAGCATTTGGAGAAATTAAACGAGAGGCAAAGGCGTGAATCATGGAGTCGATTTGCATGTTTGGCCCTTTGGCTCATTAGGGAGTTCAGAGTTTTCCAAGAGGGAAAGTGTCGCATTTACATATCGTTACACAGGCATGCAAATGTTACCCAAAGACAATCATTTATGCAAGGTATTACTGGGCTCATGGGCTGCCAAACAGTAAATCCGGCCTTTAAATAATATGTATTTTTGCAAACTTGGCATAATGTGATTGTATTAGAGGATTGGCCACTGGGGCAATTTCTGGAGATGTCAGCATTTCCATTATAGACTCGTACGTTGGGAAGGGAGTGTCTATTGTAGGTCAGTCAAAAAAGCACAAGCTGAGACAAAAATGGGGAAGGAACTCTCCAGGCTTTGCAATCCTACACTTTGTCCCACAGCAAATTTATTTAGCTGGTTTTTTTAAAAAAGAAGACAGTTCACTTAGGGCAATTCACAAAGGCAAACACAACAGCTACTCAGACACAGTGGAACTATCCTTTATTGTAATTCGAAAAGGGGAACAAAAAAAAACATATCCAGCTTTACTAAAGTTTAACCTTGAGGTCATTCTGGGCTTGACCCAGAAATTACTAGGTGAATTTTTATGACCTGTGTTACAAGGGAGGTCACCGGAGATGCTGATAATGGTCCCTTTTGGCTTTTGAATCTATCAGTCTCTGAAACTACCCAAATTGCTCTGCCTAGCAATCTGACATAACACACACAAAATTGCTTGCCATTACAGTCCATAATGGGAAGTTGTAATGCCTTTGAGAATTAAAATAATACTCTCGGCTCCTGAATGCATGCTGCTGTTTGCTACGTTATTTCAGTTCAGAAAGTTTAAAGGCAGCCTGATCCGCTGAAATAGCTGAGGCAGTGGTTAATTTCTGAAAAGAGAGAAAGGGTGCATTCTCTCCAATAATTTAGGTTGTCTGTGGGTTTGCGGTGAATGTACGTGAAATGACTTAGCTTGAGCCAAATTTACAAATTGTATTCCCTGACTATTTTTTGGCAAGACTTCTAATGATGGAAATTCTCTCTCTTCCCCTCCATTTTTTAAATGAAAACATCTATCTATATATATAAAAATTCTCTGTGCATAATGAGTACCTTAAAAACAAAAGAACCAATGAACGAAATCACAATAAATTTGGCAACAAAACATCTCACTACACAAGGAGTGATCATCACTCAAAAAAAATATGATTTTGTCATTTGGGAGTTGAAGTTGCTGGGATTTATAGTTCACCTACAATCAAAGACCATCCTGAACTCCACCAACGATGGAATTGAACCAAACTTGGCACACAGGACTCCCATGACCAGCAGAAAATACTGAAAGGGTTTGGTGGGCATTTGGGAGTTGAAGTTGCTGGGATTTATAGTTCACCTACAATCAAAGACCATTCTGAACTCCACTATCAATGGAATTGAACCAAACTTGGCACACAGGACTCCCATGACCAGCAGAAAATACTGGAAGGGTTTGATGGGCATTGACCTTGAATTTTGGAGTTGTAGTTCACCTACATCCAGAGAGCACTGTGGACCCAAACAATGATGGATCTGGACCAAACTTGGCACAAATACTCAATACGCCTGAATATAAACACAGATGGAGTTTGGGGAAAATAGACCTTGCCATTTGGTAGATGTAGTTACTGGGATTTATAGTTCACCTACAATCAAAGAGCATTCTGAACCCCACTAACGACAGAATTGGGACAAACCTCCCACACAGAACTCCCATGACCAACAGAAAATACTTAAGGCCATCCAGTCCAACTCCCTTCACCAGGGCAAGAAAATGTAATCAAAGTCCTCCTGACAAAGAGCCATCCAGTCATAGATATGGAGAGAGATATATGACACACACACACATAGATATAGTTTCATAGATTTCAAAGGCAAGCCTAAACAAGTACAATTCTATGATGCATGCTCCTGAGTAGGCCAATCAGACAATCTCTACATTAATGCAAGCATAAAGAAATTACATATATTAGAAGCGAACACTCTCATTACTTTATTTTCCAGATCACCAGACTGGGCCACAGCAATGCATGGCAGGGGAAAGCTAGTCCCTTATAAAAATATTTACAGTTTCATTCCAACTCCTCTCCAATGTAGTGAATAGACCAGTATGACCATACCCATTTGATGAACGAGACTGTTTTATTATTTTAATAATTCTTTTATTGCTTATGGATATATGATTTTAATTTGATTTATGTTTAATTGTAGCGTATAATTGTAATTGTTTGTACTACTACTGAATTTTGCCATTACCTATGTGTTTGAATCCCCCTCGGGTTTGAATCCCCCTTGCTTTGAATCCCCCTTGGGGTGAGAAAAGAGGTATAGAAATACTGTAAATAAAATAAATAAATAAATCAAAGCCAAATGTTTATGACATCACTGTGATCCCTGACTGGTAGGGATCATTCATTGTACCAATCAGTCTGGAGAACAAGCCCTATGAGGAGTGGCTTAAGGAGCTGGGGATGTTTAGCCTGAAGAAGAGAAGGCTGAGAGGAGATATGATAGCCATGTATAAATATGCAAGAGGAAGCCACAGGGAGGAGGGAGCAAGCTTGTTTTCTGCTTCCATGGAGACAAGGATGTGGAACAATGACTTCAAACTACAAGAGAGGAGATTCCATCTGAACATGAGGAAGAACTTCCTGACTGTGAGAGCCGTTCAGCAGTGGAACTCTCTGCCCCGGAGTGTGTGGAGGCTCCTTCTTTGGAAGCTTTTAAACAGATGCTGGATGGCCATCTGTCAAGGGTGATTTGAATGCAATATTCCTGCTTCTTGGCAGGGGGTTGGATTGGATGGCCCATAAGGTCTCTTCCAACTCTTTGATTCTATTATTCTATGAATCCAGGAAGAAAGTGAGGAAGATCAAAAACAAAACAGCACACAGGGGAGAAGTAGCATCAAAAGTGTAGCTGGAGAAGGAAGTAATGGAAGCAGATGGTGATTTATTAGCTCTGTGTGGAGCCCTCGGTGATGCAATGGGTTAAACCCTTGTGCCAGCAGGACTGAAGACTGACAGGTCAGAGGTTCGAATCCAGGGAGAGTGTGGATGAGCTCCTTTGGTCAGATACAGCCCCCCATGTGACAACATGAGAGAAGCCTCCCAGCAGGATGGTAACACATCTGGATGTCCCCTGAGCAACGTCTCTGTAGACGACCAATGTTCTCACATCAGAAGTGACTTGCAGTTTCTCAAGTTGCTCCTGACACACACACACACACACAGAGAGAGAGACAGCTCTGTGTGAAATATTTTCAGTAGAAAAAGATCCACTCAAACAACAAGAGTTGGAAAACTGAATGTCACACTTGTGAGTTGACTCTCAAGAAGGTTCTGAAAGACCATAATTTCCTCATGAAAATGGGACATCATATAGCCTTTGTGATGAAAGAATTGGATGAAAGAATGGTGATTGCCTGTCCCAAAAATCATTGATGCTAAGGGTATATTTGCAATGTTGAAGTAATGCAGTTTGGCACCACTTTAACTTCTATAGCTCAATGCTATATTTGTTTGTTTTACAGAAAGCAGCTTTTTTCTCTGCAGAAAACAACATTTTTTTTCTGCAAAAAATGTTTTCTGTTTCTGTGGAAAAAAAAGAAACAACTGCAGTACATAAGAGCAAAGATTCTTGTCAGTCCAGGATTTGTTGTGATGCATCTAAACTGGAAGGCCAGGTCCACTGTTGACTGACTGGAAAGACACTTAGAATCATAGAATCATAGAATCAAAGAGTTGGAAGAAACCTCATGGGTCATCCAGTCCAACCCCATTCTGCCAAGAAGCAGGAATATTGCACTCAAATCACCCCTGACAGATGGCCATCCAGCCTCTGTTTCAAAGCTTCCAAAGAAGGAGCCTCCACTACACTCCGGGGCAGAGAGTTCCACTGCTGAACGGCTCTCACAGTCAGGAAGTTCTTCCTCATGTTCAGATGGAATCTCCTTTCTTGCAGTTTGAAGCCATTGTTCCATGTCCTAGTCTCCAGGGAAGCAGAAAACAAGCTTGCTCCCTCCTCCCTGTGGCTTCCTCTCACATATTTATACATGGCTATCATATTTCCTCTCAGCCTTCTCTTCTTCAGGCTAAACATGCCCAGCTCTTTAAGCCGCTCCTCATAGGGCTTGTTCTCCAGACCCTTGATCATTTTAGTCACCCTCCTCTGGACACATTCCAGCTTGTCAATATCTCTCTTCAATTGTGGTGCCCAGTTGCACAATATTCCAGGTGTGGTCTAATCAAGGCAGAATAGAGGGGTAGCATGACTTCCCTAGATCTAGACACTATGCTCCTATTGATGCAGGCCAAAATCCCATTGGCTTTTTTTGCCACCACATCACATTGTTGGCTCATGTTTAACTTGTTGTCCACGAGGACTCCAAGGTCTTTTTCACATGTACTGCTCTCAAGCCAAGCGTCCCCCATTTTGTATCTTTGCATTTCGTTTTTCCTACCTAAGTGGAGTATCTTGCATTTGTCTCTGTTGAACTTCATTTTGTTAGTTTTGGCCCATCTCTCTAATCTGTCAAGATCTTTTGAATCCTGCTCCTGTCCTCTGGAGTATTGGCTATCCCTCCCAATTTGGTGTCGTCTGCAAACTTGATGATCCTGCCTTCTAACCCTTCATCTAAGTCATTACTAAAGATGTTGAACAGGACCGGGCCCAGGAGGGAACCCTGCTTAGGGCACTCCGCTCGTCACTTCTTTCCAGGATGAAGAGGAAGCATTGGTGAGCACCCTCTGGGTTCGTCCATTTAACCAATTACTGATCCACCTCACCGTATTCTATTTGTTGCGAGTATAATTTTATTAGGCATATAGGAAATGGGAGAGTGAATTGAGGACAAATTGAACTTTCTTCTCTGAGGTTCTAATCAGCTAGAAACACAGGAGGCTGTCTTTTTGTAGTTAGAGCAACCAGTTTAAAGGAAAAGGGGGAAAGTCTCATTAAAGGATTAATATATTAGGTTTCCTTTTTTGAAATGTTATACAGTTCCAATTTATTTGGTCATTTTAAATTGGTTTGCTTATATTTAATATGGTCAATAGATTTATTCATTTTTTAAAAAAGTCTTCAATCATTGTTGGGCTACTTCTAAAAAATATGCCATTTTCATATTTTAAATAACAAAAAAAGGAATGAAGGGTGTGAAGATTGGGGCAAAACATATGCCATTTGAATACTCCCCTTCTATGAAAGCTCAAAACCTATTCTTCTGAACTGATGCAGGCTTTGAAACGCAAGACATTACTTTTCTCAGAGTTATTTTCATAATAAATAACCAATCATAGGGAAAAGAAATGATCATATATACTCATGTATAAGTTGACCTCATGTATAAATTGAAGATATATTTGGATTTTGATATTGCTTGTGGATAGGTTGAGGGCCATTCTGCTGATAGAGGAATGTTCTGATACTACCACAGGAAGCCAGCTGCTCCTAGAAGCTGCTATTTTCCTGCAGACATTTTAAAAAGCATTTCATTTCTCTACTCAGAGAAAGGAATGGTCATTTTTCTTGATAGCAGGTATAGTATTAGCTCTTATATTAAAAAGGAACCATTCCCTTTTTTGAGTAGAGTGACAGAAGGCAAGAGTTTAGTCTATTCTGGGTGAATCAAAGGACCTCATCAGATGGGTGTAGGGCTTCATCTCCATGTGCTGTGGAAATGGAGTTCCACAGGAGTTCCATGGAGGTCATCACATCACATTATTTATTTATCATGTCAGGAGCAAGCCAAACAGTTGTATTGCATTTTTAACAAACAAAACCACAAAGTTTGCAAGCTTGGTAGTTGATCAAATGTCCTTTGACCAGTAGATGGCCACTTGGAGTGCCTCTGGTGTTACTATAAGAACATCCTCCATTGTGCATGTAGCAGGGCTCAGGTTGCATTGCAGCACGTGGTCTGTAGTTTGCTCCTCTCCACACTCACATGTCATGGATTCCACTTTGTAGCCCCATTTCTTAAGGTTGGTTCTGCATCTCGTGGTACCAGAGAGCAGTCTGTTCAGCGCTTTCTAAGACGCCCAGTTTTCTGTGTGCCCCGGGGGGGGGGGGGGGGTGTCACTCATTTGGTATCAGCCATTGATTGAGGTTCTGGGTTTGAGCCTGCCACTTTTGGACTCTCGCTTGCTGAGGTGTTCTAGCGAGTGTCTCTGTAGATCTTTAAAAAACTATTTCTTGATTTAAGTCATTGACGTGCTGGTTGATACCCAAACAGGGGATGAGCTGGAGATGTCACTGCCTTGGTTCTTTCACTATTGGCTGCTACTTCCCGGTGGATGTCCGGTGGTGCAATACCAGCTAAACAGTGTAATTTCACATCACATGACATAAGGACACTTCTGGTGGGATTCCATTTGGCTCTATTTTCACAGTGCATGGAAATAGAATCCTACACCCATCTTCATGAGTCATGTGTTATCCAACTCCGATCAGTCTTAAGATGAGATAAAGTGGGAAAAAGATGGAGAAGGACATGGGATGGATGGCCATCCCCCAAGACAGGGAAGGACGGGAAGGAATGGGGTAAGATGGCTCCCTCCACTTTCCCTCACTTTCCCCCACTTTCCTGTTTTCCCCTGCTCCATCTAATGAAGTGTTAAAAGCAAAACCAACCCCTTCTCTCTCTCATGGCACTGCTTCTGGCCCTTTTAAATGCTTTGATCAGAAAATGGTGATATCTCTTAGGACCTTCCCCACAAAAAAAGTATGAAGAACATAGATTTGAAGCTTCTTTTAGGCTCTCCCAAGACAGACTAATGCCTTTCACTATTCTCCTCAAATAAGAGGGTGGTTCCTACGCACAAATATACACACGTACTTTTTTGACCATGGTCAACCCTGGTTCTTTGGGTTAATTTTTTGGCCAAGATTTCTGATAGTATAGGAAGCCCTTAAACAATATGTATTGTTCACAAAGTTTATCATTTGTAGTTCTCTCAAAGGGGAAAAGCCTCTCCATGAAGATTTTACACATCTCCTTTAGAAAAAGAAAAGAAAAATACAAATGAAGGCACTATTGTTTAGTATGCAGTTGCTACTGCAAAGCATGGAAAATCCATTGTTCCTTGAAATAGACGACAAACTCTGTGAAGGAACCGTACCATCTTCTTGAAAATGGTCGATGGATTTACAGCATCTGAAACTACCATGGTAGAGAGTATTTTAATGGCCAATTTTGCTGTATCAATGTAGTGGGGATTACAGGGCAGTTGTATTTGAACCACACTTTACAATCCATGCTGGTGTTTTCTGAGGATTTGTTGAACACAGATAAAGATCAATGTACTTCTACAGACCTTCAAAAGCAAGCTAACAATCTGCATATCAGAAAAGTCCATCTGAACAAGAGAGGAAATAAAAGGTACTTGAAAAATAAAGATAAAGTTTCATTTGAGTTTGGGTTGCATTTCCAGCCAAGAATATAAGAAGAGTCCTGCTGGATCAAACCGAAGGTGTTCTGTATATACAGCAGCTTACTAGATGTCCACTGAGCAGGACATGAGGCCAATTACATTCTTTTCAGGGTTTGGAAATAACCAATTCCTTAGAACAGGTTTTTCTAGTTAGTAACTTTTTGCTTAAATGAACTGATGCAATGTTACTTTTCACCTATGATGAACAGGGCAGCACAGTCAGTCCTCCACATTTTCTGGGATTGTGGGATACATGACCCACCATGAAAGTGGAAAGACTGCATAAAACCCCACTATTTTTTTTTACCTGAGAAAATACTGCTTAGGTAGCTCTGTGTCCTCCAGAGATTTCTGCTAAAACTTCATCTCATGCTGGGGAACCTACAAATGCCTAGTGCTCTCTATGAATCTCTAGGGCTACATCAACACTGCCCTTGTCACAAAAATTCAATGTGCAGATTTTATAAATGTGGAAATTAATATGATGTGTGGGAATGACTGGAAGAATGGAAGGATGTATGGATGCAGCTAATAATTTTAGAAACACCAGTAAAAGATCCAGGCCTGCAATGACTTGCTGTGGACTGTGATGAAAACCTGCTAATAAGAGCTGAAAAGTAAACTCTGATAAGAATTAGGATATTGATAACATAAATGTTTACATTGTTAAGAAGGAAGTCAACATAAGATCAATGCCAATCAAGAAGATTGATATCTGGCCAGGAAACTGAGATGGATCCAGGATGGAAGATGTCTATCATTAATTTACAACTTTGGGACTACATCAGCAGAATATTCCTATAAAAGATTCAATCTAATAATGCTCAAAGTGTGGCAGACTGAGGAGTCTGTTCACCCGCTATGCTCTGCCCCATGGGAAGGAGAGAGATAGTGTATCTATGGAGAGTGGCAGATTTGCACAGGAGCAGTCTGCTCACTTTGGGGTTTCTTTCTCAAGGGAAGAGGAAGAAGTACTTCTAGAGTATTGGATTTTGTGCAGGGAGTCAAGTTGCTCTCCAACTGGCGAAATCACCAGACAAGACCATGTTGTGGGTTAACTATGGGCAACTTTTATTATATGTTACCAATCAATCTCTGTGTGATCATCCAATCCAATTTATCAATCAACATAAACTTGAACATGAATTTGAACTTGAATTTGTTATAAATCAGATGAGGTGGCCCCACCTGACCACGTCATCCTCCGACAAGGGCAAGACACCATAATTCCAGGATGCAACCCACATGTTGCTCCCATGGGAACTCTTCAGGTAACAGGTAGAGACTGTAATGTACTCCCCCTTCCTGTGGTGCACACCAGTACCTGCATGTGCCTGCTTATTTAAGACCCTCCTCAACCCAATTTGCCCAGTATAGGGTAGGCGAAAAAAAACCCAGAACATGGGGGGGGGGGGAATTCCTACCCGGCCCCTAACAGCGACCCTTGACAAGTACACTGCAGCGGTGGCGGGTGGGTGGGTCAACTTATTCAGGACAAGTGAGGTGAGCTGAGCTCAATTCACCTAGGCTCCGCCCACAAGAAGTCCTTGCTGGGACTTTTAACTCTTTGTCTTCCCTTTGCTGGAAGGGAGCAAAGTACTTCCTCACCCTCATGCTGATGGTAGGAAAGGTGTTATGCTGTATGGAAAGCTGAGATCTGGTCCTTGACATTGTTCTTAGGGAAGGAAGTTTTGGCATTTCGTTGTTTTGAAGTTTTGGTGTTATGGAACTATGCATTGGCAGGCTGCAGGAAAGCAAGGTCTGGCCTAACAGGTGCTTCTCCAAGGAGGGAGAATATTTGGGTGCATGAGGATGAATGCATGTACATGTGGTGTGAATGCTGAACAAAAATGTAATTCCTCTTTGTTTGTTAGCCGTGTAATTGTAAATCCAAGATAGTTGGATAGAATCTGTATGTCTAAATGTTTTTCTGTAAGCTGATATACCTTCTCACACTGGAAATTGATATAAAAAGAACCTATGCTTTAAAGTCATTGAAAAGTCATTCATGACAAATTGGTGTCAGAAGTGGGACATTCTTTTCCAATGTGGGGAAGTTATTCATAACAGCCTATCCATCCAGTTTCAGAATGTGGATTAACTGCATTGATCTGAATTATAGAGCAGTATAGACTAAAGGCCCACACAGCCATATAATCCAGAATATCAAGGTTGATAATCCATAATATCTGCTTTGAACTGTGTTATCTGAGTCCACTCTGCCATATAGTCAGGTTCAATGTGGCTTTTATACAGTTGTGTGGAAAGGACCTGATATAATCTAGTTCGATGCAGTTCATCCACAATCTGAAACTGGATGGATAGGGAATCTAAACTGGGAGTGCATCTATACTGTAGAATTCATAGAATTTGACCGTATTTTAACTGCCATGGCTCAAGGCAATGGAATCATGGGAGATGTGGTTTTACAAGGTCTACCGTCTTGGCTAAATATAGTGCTGGTGCCTCACCAAGATACAACTCCCTGGATTCTGCTGTGGCAATTAAAATGGATCAAACTGCATTCACTCTACAGCGTAAATTCTAGGCTTGTGCAATCTGGGTAAACCACAAACTGTTTCAGTATCCTGGATTCCGGTGGGGGTCCTGATCTGTTTTTCAGGAAACTCCTGAATATGGGAGGACAGAAATCTGATTTTGATCTGGGAAGCCAAAATATTTGTTTTCTATCTGACCCAGGTGTGGTCTAACCAAAGAAGAATAGAGGGGTGGCAAGACTTCTCTGGATCTAGACACTATATATTCCTATTGATGCAGGCCAAAATCCCACTGGCTTTTCTTTTGCTGCCGTATCACTAGAGAATGCTAGGCTCAATGTTAGGGAATTATGTGTTTTGCCTAATTCATAATTCTTACCTATTTGACCATATTCAGATATTCCTTGGCTACATGGACCTTAGGGAAGGCTGGACCTTAGGGAAGGCTGAGCGAAGGAAGATAGATGCTTTTGAACTGTGATGCTGGAGGAAAGTGCTGAGAGTGCCTTGGACTGCGAGAAGATCCAACCAGTCCATCCTCCAGGAAATAAAGCCCGACTGCTCACTGGAGGGAAGGATACTAGAGACAAAATTGAAGTACTTTGGCTACATCATGAGGAGACAGCAAAGCCTAGAGAAAACAATTATGCTGGGGAAAGTGGAAGGCAAAAGGAAGAGGGGCCGACCAAGGGCAAGATGGATGGATGGCATCCTTGAAGTGACTGGACTGACCTTGAAGGAGCTGGGGGTGGTGACGGCCGACAGGGAGCTCTGGCGTGGGCTGGTCCATGAGGTCACGAAGAGTCGGAGATGACTGAAGGAATGAACAACAACACATGGAATACATTGAAGACTACATTGAAGACTGTTTGGAAACTTCAACTGGTCCAGCGAGCGGCAGTCAGATTACTCACCAGAGCGTCATACAGGGAGCACACCACCCCCCTGCTGTGTCAGCTCCACTGGCTGCTGGTTCAGTTCCGAACACAATTCAAGGTGCTGGTTTTGACCTACAAAAACCTACACGGTTCCGGTCCAGCGTATCTGTCCGAACACATCTCCCTCTACGTCCCACCCCGGAGTTTGAGATCATCTGGGGAGGCCCTGCTCTCGACCCCACAAGTGAGGTTGGTGGGGATGAGGAGCAGGACCTTCTCAATGGTGGCCCCTCACCTATGGAACTCACTCCCGGGGGAAATTAGGTCATCAACATCCCTCCTCTCCTTCAGGAGGAAATTGAAGACGTGTTTGTGGGACCAGGCCTTTGGGCAATCTGAAAACTAGATAAGGACAATCAGACGACTAGGACTGACAGGACTGACAAAGTGGAATTGGAATTGGACTATGAGATGGCGAATGCTGACCGTTAATTAGGTGTAAGTGGTTTTTATTGGTTTTATTGGTTTTATTGTTGTAATGCAGAAACTGTTGCTAACTGTTAATTGCTGCTATATTGTTATGTGATGTGGCATCGAATTGTGCCTTTCTAAGCTGCCCTGAGTCCCCTTCGGGGTTTTTTGGTTGTGTCAGGAGCAACCGCTCCTGTTGTGAGAGAATTGGCCATCTGCAAGAACGTTGCCCAGGGGACGCCTGGATAATTTTTTGATGTTTTATCATCCTTGTGGGAGGCTTCTCTCATGTCCCCGCATGAGGAGCTGGAGCTAATAGAGGGAGCTCATCTGCCTCTCCCCGGATTCGAACCTGCGACCTGTCGGTCTTCAGTCCTGCGACCTGTCGGTCTTCAGTCCTGCGACCTGTCGGTCTTCAGTACTTTAACCCACTGCGCCACCGGGGGCAGAGAAGGGCAGGGTAGAAGTAACCAAAATATATAAATCAATAAATCAATCAATAAATAAATACACGTGTCCTGGTTTTCATCTGTAAAATGTTAGAGGGTATATTGTGAGGGAGATTTTGGAGAGAGAAAGAGAGAAACTGGGAATTTCCCTTTACTATCATCGATGTAACTTAGATTGATGGTTCCAGAAGTGGTGAAATCTATTTTAATTTAATCCATCCATTACTGGCTTCAAAAGCAGGTAAAGCAACTTAACTTTCTTTTAGCAGATTAACAGACACGGAAATGCAGACCTTGTGTCAGGAGCACCATTCTGATCTACAGTATGTCTTGCCGCATGTCTGTGTGTGAATGTTCAGAAACGCCACATAAAATAAACCATTCTTGAAGGATGGCAGGACTGGCAGGCTTTAAATCATCCCTTTATGCCATTTTAACTGTTTTTAACTAGCAGAAAATGGTTTGTTGGAATTATGCAAGTATAGATCATTTTAATTTGAATCGTTGTAGAATCATAAAAGACTCGGTTCTTTCATTTTCCTGCCTTCAAGTCAGCTATTTTGATTAAAAAATAATAAACCGTGGGAGGCCATCGGGTCTTTGCAGGTTCTCTGAGCTATCACGGATCCCTGATCTTTGGTGCTAATTCTGCTCATTAATATTAATAAAAAAATCCTGATAAGCCATCTTGGAGCACAGCAATAAGGGGGGGAAAGGGAGGGGGACATGCAATTAATTCCTTGTAGTATTTTTAAGTGCTTATGGTGCACAATGGAAGGCATTGCCTCCAGAGTCCAATATCCGTTAATCAATAATATATTTGCTGAAAGAGAACTATGTTTCACCCTTCCCCCATTTTTTAAAACTACATTAAAATCAATTGCATGCTATTTGGGTTTAATTTTTATTTTAATTTAAAGTCAAAACAAAGAAGAGGAGTTGCATATGGTTCTGAGTTTTCTTCCTCATTTTTGAACTTATAATGTTGTGGCTGCTTTTTCTCTCAAAATTAAAAGTTGGATCAGCTCTTGGGATCCTTCCACCAGTGGCCCATAGACAAGAAAGATATAGATGAGTTGGAGTGGGTTCAGAAAAGGACAGCAAGGAAGAGAAGAAATGTGGAGAACAAAACATATTTGGAAAGGTTGAAGGAGATGGACATATTCAGCCTGATTAAGGGAAGACCAAAGAGGGACATGGATGCCCCTTTTAAAAGCTTGTAAGTTCAAAGTGTAAGCTGTCAACTGTCAGCCCAGCTTAATGTTGACTTAAGCAGTTTGAAAACAGCTTTAGATGTGATTAGAAAAATTAGGTACCACTAAAAGTGAGGGAGGTGTTTTACAATGCCATAAACAAAGAAGATCAGAAAATGCTGGACGAGCAAAAGGAAGGAGAAAGTCCTGGTGGCTCTTTGTCATAGAGGATGAGCGACAGCACCTCCTGTGGCTAGATTCGAGCCCAACCTTCCATGGTACCAAAAAGCTGGACATTGAGTCAAAACAACACGCCTCCTTTTGTTCTGTCTGTCTCTGTATTGTCTACAAATTATATTGAATCTTTGCCATGTATGTGTACTATGATCCATCCTGAGTGCCCTTTGGGGTGAGAAGGGAAGAATATAAGTAAATTATTATTATTATTATTATTATTATTAGCACAGTATGTCACAGCAAACAAAAGCACAGTATGTCACAGCAAACGAGATCTATATTCTGGATTTCATATCACAAAATCACAAGTCGAACACTTCTCAAACGTCTAGGACTGCGTGATGTATTTTCGAATGCTGTGCGCAGATCCAAGTAAGGTGGCCTTTTGCAGTTGACAGATCGTGATTTTGTCAATGCCACCTTGACGTGGTGGGGGGCTTAACTGCTCCAAGGATGCTGAGAGCTGTGCTGGCAGTAATGTAACTACCAGCAGGTCCAACCAAGCTAGAGAGGTCTGAGATGAGGAGTGGCACCTAACCCATTAGCACTATGGAGAAGCAAACCAAAACAAAGTCTTTACTGGCTCAATCAATGCCCAGGATAAAAAGGACCACGGTGGATGCTGCTGATACTGGACATCCATCAACAAGTGAGCTACAGAATCAAAATACAAATGAACAATCACAGAAGCGGCAGAATTATACAATGCCAGAAAACCACACAACTATTATTATTATTATTATTATTATTATTATTATTATTATTATTATGAAGCCTGTTGAAGGAAACTTAACTGTTTTCTGCTGTCTCATAGGATAGAACCCAGTATAATGATTTCGAAAAGGCAACTGTTGCTGCCACTCTAAAATGGCCATGGAGCTCTCTGGAATCCTCTGGCTTCGCAATCAGAAGATAGCATCAGGAGGAGGGCGATCCTCCTTCATTCTTTTCGGAACTCTATCCCACAGTGTGTGCATGTGTGTGTGTATGGGCAGGGGAGTGTCATGTTACCATTATCTCCCATAGTGTTATAAAGGACATCCTTCCTTTTCTTATTCCTCTTCACACATTGCCTTTTCTTGCTAGTTTTACCCAAATTATCAGTTTTCAGATATATCCCATGAGCCAGTGTAATCCCTGGCCACTCCATTTTTAAAAGAAAAAAAAACTTGGGGAAAAAAGTGTATGAGATACTTGACTTTCCCCTCTGATCCCACTATTCTAGAATAGACCCAAGCAGCTGATATTAATTATGACACAACTTGAGATGAAACCTGACTTTCCTTTCCAATCCTACTACTCTAGAATAGACTCACACAGCTGTTCTTACACTAGACACCACTTGAAGGGGAACCTGACTTAAAAAAAATAACATGCCAGGCTCATGAAGCAGAATTTGGGGAAAGAACTGTCAGTGCCTAGTAGCAGACTGCCCCTAGGAATGCCCTCTACTTAAGGTCACTTAAGCGATTCAACCTGGCCAAATTGACAGATTCTATCCCATATGTTTGTTGTTTTTTTTCCAGTTATATCCCAGTTCCTGAGTCCAGAAGATGATCTCTGACCATATTATCCCCCCTCCTTTTTTTTGTGGACGTTTCAGACAAGAAGGAGGGAGCAAGCTTGTTTTCTGCTTCCATGGAGACTAGGACACAGAACAATGGCTTCAAACTACAAGAAAGGATATTCCATCTGAACAGTAGGAAGAATTCCTGACTGTGAGAGCCGTTCAGCAGTGGAACTCTCTGCCCCGGATTGTGGTGGAGGCTCCTTCTTTGGAAGCTTTTAAACAGAGGCTGGGTGGCCATCTGTCAGGGGTGATTTGAATGCAATATTCCTGCTTCTTGGCAGGAGATTGGACTGGATGGCCCATGAGGTCTCTTCCAACTCTTTGATTCTATGATTCTATGATTTCTGTTGTTGCACACCAAGGCTGGGGTTGGTACCTCTGAACCCGTAAACACACCAATATTCTTTATAAGCAAAGCAGTTTATTGAAGATTAATATAGCAATAGCCCAAAAGGTAAAAAGCATTCAAACAAGTAGTAAGGAAATGTCAATAAAATAGCCAGTTGAGTAATGTAACATAATCCAGTCAAAATCCAAGTCAGGAAACAGAAAATTCCCAGAGTCCAATAAACAAGTCCACAGGAGTAAAGTCTTTCAGTTCCAGAAGGTTGCAAAGACCAAAGTCTCTTGAAGAAACAGAATAAAACTTGAACCAATAAATCCAAATGCAGGAGCTTGAAACCAAGACAAACAGCTTACAAAAATCTCAGCATGAACATGAATTCAAAGCAGGAGTATACAGGAATCTCAGCATGAACAGGAAGGCATGGATATCAGGCATGAAGCAAAGACATGGTTATACATGAAAGCCAAACATTTGAAACACTGAAGAGTATAATTCATAGGCCCTATATTTATTCAGAAAGCCATAGCAAAAGCACTCCGTTTCCCTTGGGAAACCTCTCCTAACCCCTCTTCTCTCTCAGTCTTGCTGAGCTCCTCCTCCCTAGTTCCAGGTGTTGATCCTGATAAATCTGACCTTTTTGGTCAGAGATTGCCTCCCTAGGATTGCCAATTAGTACATTCCTTTCGCTATCACTATCTAGCTTTGACTGTTCAACCTTGGCCTCTTTCTCTGTCTGCTTTGAGGCATTTTTGCTTGTGAACCAACTGTCCAAGAATCCTCAGGTTCACGCTGGCTAACTGTCTTCTCTTGACCATCAACTCCATTTACAAACCCCTGAGCGTCAACAGAAACCCGATCATTTAACTCAGACATTGGAACCTCTGCAGGCTCCTGATCATTCCCCTTTGAAGCCTGAGGCAAAGAGACAGTCAAAGGCTGAGCTCCTACATCTGTAATGAAGCATGATGGATTCTGACAGGAAGTTCCCTTGCATTGTGGGAAGGGCTCTGTTTTAGATGTACAATCAATGTTTAGAAATGGGGGGAGAGCAGTGTGGGGAAAAGTCCTTGGTTGTAGGTGTCAGAATAGAGCACCCACATAATTAGGGAGAAAAATGGGTGGCAGTTAGTTTTCAGGTGAAGTACATTGTTAGTGACTATATTTAAAGCCCTACATGCTTTGGAACTAGATTACTTATCAGGTTGCCTCCAGCTGTATAATCTGTTCCATAGTACACCCAGGTCCTTTAGGGAAGATATACTTTAGTCAGCTTGGACTAGGTTGGCAAAAGTTGTCCAGGGCTTGTCTAAACTGGCTGCATACCCCATAGTGAATGAGAAGTCACTCTTATATGTGGATACATCATTTTAAAGTGATTTAGCCCTGCACAAAGGAACATTAAGGAATACTCTTGAGTTTGGTGGAAGTTTTGGAGCAGACAATACTTTGGACACAGTGTAGACAACACAACCAAAATCTGATGCAAACTGTGTCCACATGAGCTACTGCCACTCTCCCTTTTCCCTGCTCTCAACAATGTAGTGAAAAGGACATGGATCAATCCTTGTTGTTCTTGCCACCAGTGGATGTTTGCTAGCACCACTATAAGGCATCATCTGGAGAGGCCCTGCTCGCTTTCCCTCCTCCATCGCAGGCACGATTGGTGGGGATGAGGGAAAGGGCCTTCTCAGTAGTGCCCCCCCCCCCCCGTCTCTGGAACTCACTCCCCAAGGACATCAGGCATGCCCCAACTTTGGTAATCTTTAGGAGGAGCTTGAAAACGTGGTTGTTCCAGTGTGCCTTCCCAGAATAAGGAAACTCCCAGTAATATGTCCCTAATGGCACTTTATTAGTGATCTAGGACTGTCTGAGGCAGAGGAACAAGAGACCAAATTGCCAATATCCGCTGGATAATGGAGAAAGGCAGGGAGTTTCAGAAAAACACAAAAGCTGGGTTGCAGCTAAACATAAAAAAACCAAGATTCTGGCAACAAGAATGATTGACAACTGGAAAATAGAGGGAGAAAATGTGGAGGCCGTGACAGACTTTGTATTTCTAGGTGCAAAGATTACTGCAGATGCAGACTGTGGCCAGGAAATCAGAAGACGCTTACTTCTTGGGAGGAGAGCAATGTCTAGTCTCGATAAAATAGTAAAGAGTAGAGACATCAGACTGGCAACAAAGATCCGCCTAGTCAAAGCCATGGTATTCCCTGTAGTAACCTACGGATGTGAGAGCTGGACCTTAGGGAAGGCTGAGCGAAGGAAGATCGATGCTTTTGAGCTGTGGTGTTGGAGGAAAGTTCTGAGAGTGCCTTGGACTGCGAGAAGATCCAACCAGTCCATCCTCCAGGAAATAAAGCCCGACTGCTCATTGGAGGGAAGGATACTAGAGACAAAGTTGAAGTACTTTGGCCACATCATGAGGAGACAGCAAAGCCTGGAGAAGACAATTATGCTGGGGAAAGTGGAAGGCAAAGGGAAGAGGGGCCGACCAAGGGCAAGATGGATGGATGGCATCCTTGAAGTGACTGGACTGACCTTGAAGGAGCTGGGGGTGGTGACGGCCGACAGGGAGCTCTGGCATGGGCTGGTCCATGAGGTCACGAAGAGTTCGAGACGACTGAACGAATGAACAACAACAAGGACTGTCTGAACACCCCATTCTTTTCTGAAATTCTATCCTAGTTATATTTCACCTGGTCTTGCTCAGCATTATTTTTAAATTTTTAATCATTACATTTGCCCAAGCCATATTTTTAAATGTTATTGTGTTATTGTTGATGTTTACTGCCTATTTTTTGTTTATGAGTTTTATTTTATTGTTCTGTATTACTGTTGTTGTTGTTTTTGCTGATGCATTGTGGGCTTGGCCTCATGTAAGCTGCACCGAGTCCCTTGGGGAGATGGTAGCGGGGTACAAATAAAGATTATTATTATTATTATTATTATTATTATTATTATTATTATTATTATTATTATCAGAAGAGTTCCTAGTCATTGCAGGTGCCCTGACATCAGCAAAGGAATCTGCATGACCAGTGAGGAAGAAAAGTGATTGAGGCTCCTTCCACACAGCTGAATAAAATCCCACATTGTCTGCTTTGAACTGGAATATATGGCAGTGTGGACTCAGATAACCCAATTCAAAGCAGATATTGTGGGATTTTCTGCCTTGATATTCTGGGATATAGGAGTATGTGGAAGGACCATGAGTGTATTTGTTATTTTATTCTGATTTCTGTGCTTTAAGCAACAGGATATATTGTATTTTAATCTGCTGTTGTTCCCCTTACTTTGCACAGAGGCAAAATCTAAGCTCCATCCTCAATTTAGGATAGGTAGATTAGGATCCACAATGTATCTTTAAAGGGTAGTAATGAAGCTCCAGTATATTTTGATCCAAAAGGGTGACATTAAGGTTCACAGCAGAGCAACACACAAAAAAGCACTTATAGCACAAAGCTGTCCAGAGATATAATTATTAAAAATACCAAATAAAGGTGTCATTTTGAAGTTCTGAGACAGCCTTCTCCTAATATTATAACCTTTTGAAGGATCATATGATGTTCTCTGTCTCTCTTTCTCAACCGTAGTAGTTCTCCACATAAATTATTTGATAACGTACATGTGTTCCAACAAAACGGGAACTGACGGGAAGCGAGAAGCTTGAAGATTCAGAATAGATGCTTGAATTTCTTTCTAAAGGTCACCCGAGGCCACTTCACACTTCAGCTCTTCACAATTTATATTTATTTGAAAAATTGAGCTGCTCAGCAGTCTTTTCTAATAGCAGCATAATGCTATTGGAGTTGGATTTTAATCACACACCACTGCTGTTCCAGGCAGCTACAGCAGAAAGGTATCTATTCTGGGGATGAGCAAGTGGTGAAATGGTGATATTGAGGTCATTTTCCCAGTGCCCAGCACTGGTGGAGCATAAGTTTAGATGGGAAATGTTTCTGGTTTGGGCCGAAACTTATGAGACCATTTTTCAAACATCTCATATTCGTTCCATGTGACCTCAAAGACAGACGGATTTTCTCATGATGGTCAAAATATTAGAACTATTCAAATATGAAATTATTTTATATGCATAGTTTTGGGTAGATGTGAATTCAGGATGGAATTTACTTTGGTACTGTTATTTGCCTTCAAGTTGGCTTTGACTTAATAGCAGCTCTGAAAACAAGAGATCTTTTAGAGGTTGTTGTTGTTGTTCATTCATTCAGTCGTCTCCGACTCTTCGTGACCTCATGGACCAGCCCACGCCAGAGCTCCCTGTCGGCCGTCACCACCCCCAGCTCCTTCAAGGTCAGTCCAGCCACTTCAAGGATGCCATCCATCCATCTTGCCCTTGGATGAGTGATGGCCATCACCCTATTTCGTATTTGGTAGTTGTGGCTATGATGACAAATGGAGAGACATAGTAAGGTAGCTATCCATGGGCATTGAACCATGTTTGGCATTGCTGGATGATCAACACCTTTTCCCAGCTCTGCAGCAGCCCAAGGGCTGGAAGTAAAATCTACCTCAGGGTCAATTTAAAGTTTGAAACTATGGGTGGGCACCAGGATACTGAGTCTATATCGAACTGTTCTGGTTTTACACAAATCCCAACCTAATCTTCAATTGTTTCAACTTGTTAAATATGAATTTAAAACCATGTTTGCTATTTGAACTTTTAGTTTATCTTTATTTGTATGCTGCCCACAGATCTCTGGACAGAATGTGGGATTTAAGTACTTTAATTAATTAATTTAATAATTGTGGACTTTACCATTTCACGCTTAAGATATATGGCTTCCATACAGAAGAAAAAAAGAATACCAGAAGTGTTGTTTCCTTTTTTTGAGATTAAGTCTTTTCAGTGCAAACCAAATTGTAGAGGAAATAAACCATTGCAACCCTACGAATATCCTTAACATAGTGACAATAGCTTGAACAATGTGTTCTCCCACTTCTCCTTATTCTTTGCTTTGCCTTGAATATCATGCTTAATTTTGTACAGTGTGATGGGATCACGCATTTAATAAAATTTGTCTTTGTTGTCCAGAAGCGAATAGTCAATATCATGTAAACATCCCAAGTGTTTCAGCTTAAAGTGGGGGCACTCTGTTTCCAAGAGATCGATTGATCTCCCACATCAGAATTAGTCTTTTGTTGTGCAAAGGATTCTTTCAAATAAAGCTTTGAAGATGTTGGCCCTTTGAAATTTCAAAGCCTCAATTATGTAGGTACTACACAGCTGTATATTGTTGCCTTCAATGTCATTGTACTTTTTAAAAAAATATTAGCTCAAGTGGCAAAAATGTCATGTTTTGTTCAAAGCCTTTGCGGGACTGAAAATTCAGAGAGAGGCTTTCATTCTTGCGGATTCCGAGGCTCTCATTTCCCCTCTGTACTGAAGGATTTCATCACATGATGAAAATTTTGATTGCCCTTCCTGGGCATTTTTGTTAGCACAAGTGGATCCTAAGGATGGAAATGCTATTTCAGCTAGGATTGCCAAGCATCTGTACTAGTGAAATCGACATGGTGGTACATTATGAGCAAAATAAAGAAAGAAATATGTCTTAAAATTCTGTAGAAGTCTCAGTAATCTGACAGTTTTACTTCTTTTGAAAAAAAGTAGATTACTATTTTCTGTAAGTATAACCTTAAACAAATGAAGCCAGGGTAAGATTCATGGTGGGAAGCAAAACAAACTCAGAACTTAGCTACACACACACACCACAAACACCAGCATGCTGGAAAAAGCAAAGACCACCAGCACTGAAGTGATGCTCCTACACCAGCAACTCTGCTGGACTGGCCATGTTGTCCAAATGACTGATTGCCATCTCCTAAAACAATTACTCTATTCCCAACTAAAAAATGGGAAATGTGAAATTGGTGGACAGGAAAAGAGATTTAAAGATGGGCTTAAAGCTAACCTTAAGAACTGTGGCATAGACACTGAAAACTGGGAAGCCCTGGCCCTTGAGTGCTTTAACTGGAAGTCAGCTGTGACCAGCAGTCCTGTGGAATTTGAAGAGGCAAGAATGGAGGACATAAGGGAGAAACATGCCAAGAGGAAGGTGCGTCAAGTCAACCCTGACTGAAACCGCTTTCCATCTGGAAACCAACGCCTCACTGTGGAAGAGGACCATCATCCTCAGGCTACAAGGAAACACCTCAGTAAGTTAATAAGTAAGAGATACACGCACACTTTGATTTGCCTCAAATTCAGTACTTTCAGAGTATCTTGGGCCATCACAGTCATCTCAAAGGCTGGTTCCAGTCCATTTTGGCCTGATCCATCAGATGAACAATGCCACCATTACCCTCTCCCATCTCTGATCAGCATCCCCATATCACTGCCTCCACTCTTTGCTAGTCACAGAGTTCCCTGCAAGAGATTGGTTATTGTCTACTATGTCTGCTGAAATCAGAATGGTGCACGCACAAAATCAGCAAGGAGAGAGATGCTCTAACTTCTTCTTGCTGGTCCCATGGATTTCAGTAGATATGATAGGTGTCAACAGGCCTTTTAAGAAGCTCTGTAACTATCAAGGAGCATTGAGAGTGATATGTGGAAAGGGGAATGGGCTGGACCATCTGAACACATGATGGCCTAGGATTCAGAAGTTATGTGGTTTCGATTAAAATCTTCTCTCTGGAAATTTCTTGGTTCTGAAACAATACTCTGGCAGAAATTAACTACATAGTCAGTGGAGGAGCTAGAGGGAACTCTTCTCTAGACATTTCTGGTTCCTCCTAAACAACTGTTTTGGAAGTTGAGTCATGCAAGAAATTTGCAGATTCCTAGAGAGATGTTCTCTCAGGCAAAATAAATATGGAGTTTTTAAGTCATTTTTCCACTTTCACAGAGATCCTTGCATCCCTAATCCCAGTAAATGTGGAAGGTTGATGGTATTCATATTTTGTGATGCCTTGGAAGGAGTAGCAAAGTTGCATTTTAAGAGAAGAGAGCTCTGAACCTGGCAAGAAGCCACAATGACTTTCATTGTCCTAGTTTATTAAAGCCTATCCAGGTTTTATTTATTTATTTTATTTATTTTTGATGGTCTGTGAATTCTAGTATCCACTCAATTTACCTTCTTTAAAAAATGGAAAAGTTTTTAAATAGATAGATAGATGGATATAAGTAAGTAATTGATGGGTTTGCCTTTTAAAGTGAGGTATATGGTGCCATTATTTCAAGTAATGCCAGTAATGTAGACACAATTTGAGAGGCTATGGAACATTTGTAAATCAAAGAGGTGTGATTGTGTGTGCATAAGAGTGCATGCACATAAGCCTTCAGCCACATTCCTTTTTATCCACTCATGAATTTAGATACAGTTTCCCTAGCTCCATAATGCAGCTGTCTAGAGGCTGAAATATGCAGTTCTCGAGATTGGTTGCTTCCGAAAAACCATATAGTGAAAGTTGATAATTTGTGGACTGGTTTGAATGTTATTAGTTTATCGATGAGAAACAATCCACTTTGCACCAAATAAATGAAGTCAACCAAATTCTTCCTGTGTTCTTTGGATATGTTGTTCCTACAGCAAAGTCAAAATTCTATGCTGGTGAATTAGTATACCAGGCCTTGAGATTTCAGGGTCAAAATCTGAGATCAAGAAACATCTACTGGAGATGAGGGATGTTCTAAATTATCAGCCACAATTGCTCAGAGTATAATAGTTTTTATTTAAAAAGATTTAAGAACAATGCATATACACATTCATGCACATAATTTTCAAAGAAATGTTCTTTCCTTGAGATTCCTCCATTCTTCTATGTTGAAGATTGAAGAACAAGAGCTAGGGGCTAGGTACTAGAGAAATTACCTAGAAATCATTATTGGACTTTTCACACAATCCTAACACTTTGGCATACAATATTCTACAAGGACAGGATGCAATGAGTTCAACAAACCACATATAACCAAAATAGTAGTAAAATGCAATTGATAATCAAGGGACTTAAGGTACAAAAATTAAACATATACAGATGGATCAAAGCAACCCAAAAGCTAGACAAATAGCCAAAATGAAGTCAACAGTGAGTTGCTGTTGGTCGAAGTATATTCATCAAATCCCAAGACGACCTGGAAGGAGTTCTGGCAGACATATGTAAGTTATAGGTTCTCAGTTTCGTCATTGGTAAGTCATGCAAAAAGAAAAAATAAGGGTGAAAATGAGTCTCATTTTGTGAGAAAGGCGATATAAGGTTAGTGTAGATCCACCTCTGATCATAGCTTACTCTACAGTTGGCTATAGTACTGCCATTCTTGCAAACTTCAGATCTTCCCATGCTAACTCATACTTTAATTTTAGCCATTTTGAATAACTAAAACACAATCACTCTCATTGGTCCATTCCAACATAAGTAATCAATATATCCTTGAGTTGTTCTTGGAAACTTCTAGAGGGAATGAAGATTAAAAGCAACTGATTGGAGTTGTTGAGTATTAGAGTGCAAATGTCTTTTGTATTTCCTGTTGGTAAGTCCTAGCAACATTCAGTGAATTAGCAGTAATTAGAAGTAACCATAAGATTGGGACTACCTATTATAAATGTGGGATTGTTGAAACATTTCTGTTTATCCTTTTCCAGAAAACCAGAACTGTCAACATTGAGTGATTTTCAATTTAAATGCCAGCCCGTTCTTCTCAAATTGTCCTTTTGCATTTCAACTAAAAAAATCTGGAAGGTTCTGGAAATAGATGACAAGCGGCAGGATGACAACAATTTCCATGTTGCTGATAATAAATCAATGCAGCGTTTTCTCTCTACACCTCTGCAAACATGATGGCCAGGGACCTTCAGATGTTTTAATTGGCAAGTTGTGTGCTAACAAAATAGCCGCAGACATAATGTGAAAGTTAGTCATGTGAACTCAGTCAAAGCCTGTCTCAACAATGGAAAAATAAATCTTTTCATATTGAAAGAACCAAGATCAACTTCTGGTTACTGCAGATTAGCCCTCAGCTAACAGGATGCACACTGTTTTGTAAATAAAATAAAATAAAATTTGCTGGACAGAAGCAACAAGGCTTACTGAATTATATTTTCCTGGCTTCCTAAGGAAGAGAACACACACCATTGACCTATACAAGGGATGAATGGACCACAGAGTCTGACAATATGTAATTAGTATTGCAGAATGTGTAGACTAAGCCAGAAAAAGACTTCAAGCTTAGCTGTACCAGCTTTCCACAGCCCAGGCCTGAAATCTGAACATATGCACAATGTCTCCTAGAGAAGTGGTTTGGACTTTTTTTGCAGAAAGTCCATGTTTACTTCAAGGTTGTAGGTACAAGAGTTGCAAAAGCAGTGTTATTGCATGTTCAGTTATAAATTGTACATGACCATTCATTGTGCATTGCACATGGAGTCCACTTCTAAGTGTTTCCTGTTATAATATTTCAGCTTCATAACTCAATAAAAGGGTAATGTGATCTAATGTGAATCATATTTTCTCTCAATGTCTCAAGAAGCTGGCCTCCCTTGTTCTTTTTTTCTGGCTTGATATTTCAGCAGGTAAAGAAAGCAAATAATTCATTAGGTCATTGGTTCTCAACCTGTGGGTCCCCAGATGTTTTGGCCTTCAAATCCCAGAAATCCTAACAGCTGGTAAACTGGCTGGGATTTCTGGGAGTTGTAGGCCAAAATACCTGGGGACCCACAGGTTGAGAACCACTGCATTAGGTGATATGTCATAGGTAGATTATACGTTTTAAAGCTACAGAGCCAGCATAGTGTAGTGTTGAACTACACTCTATAAGAATGAATACAGCTAGGCACAACTTTAACTGCCATGACTCAATGCTGTAGAATAATGGGAGATGTACTTTTGCAAAGTCTTTAATCTCTGACAAAAGATGCTGGTGCCTCATCAAATTACTAATCCTAGGATTCTATAACATTGAGCGACGGCAGTTAAAGCAGGGGAAAACTGCATTCATTCTACAATGTAGATGGACCTTAGGACCCTAGTCTTGCCATGGCATTTAGGCTTGAGCATGGATCCTATTTTTAGCCATTCCCTTTGGCTTTTTTGGGAGACCGCAATGGCAAGGGCACAGTCA
This sequence comes from Anolis sagrei ordinatus, assembly GCF_025583915.1. NCBI lineage: Eukaryota > Metazoa > Chordata > Lepidosauria > Squamata > Anolidae > Anolis > Anolis sagrei. The sequence goes on along the minus strand of NW_026845477.1, from coordinate 10,234,238 downwards.
TCACAGATCCCCATCTGTGACAGGTACAAGCGGCAGTTGATCACAGCTCCTTCCCCATTTTTGGGGAACATTAGGCATGTGGAGAGGCTGCCGCGTATTCCTTGCATGGGATTTCCCTGGGAACCTTGTCTGTTGTGCCAATTTGAGGAGAAGAATGCCATGATGTGTTTCACACAGCCTTTTCCTTCTTTGAGAGAATGGTTGGCTTCTTGGGGGCCACCCACCCAGTTTGCCTTTGAACCCTGGGCATCCTTGGGGTCTCCTCCTTCTCCATCCCTCCCTGTTCTTTCATTGGTGGAACTGATTGGCTCTTTCTGCGATGGAGTGGCCAGACATTGATGTCTACTGGAGGACAAGCAAGTTTCTGGAGCAAAATCCTTCCTCAAAAGGAAATCTGAAGCTGGGGGACTGTTTGGCTCTATGTGGGGTGCCAATGGGCTGGAGCGGATTGGCTCTTTCTGGGGTGGAGCGGCCAGACATTGATGTCCACTGGAGGACAAGCAAGTTTCTGGAGCAAAATCTTTCCTTAAAAGGAAAACTGAAGTTGGGGGACTGCTTGGCTCTTTGTGGGGTGCCAATGGGCTGGATCTAGCTGTTGTTTTGGCTGCAGAATTAAAACGGCTATCAAGCTGCTCACCTGTTTTCGGGAGGTGCACGGAAACAGATATGTGGGTCTACTGGTATCCAGCAAGCAGAAATAGAGAGAAATTCAGCTGAAATGCACAAGCCTAATGGCGTCGCAATGGTAACCTTGGTTAAAACACAAGTGTTCAGCCTCAGAAGATGGTGAAAGTGAAACTATCTCTGCACAAATTGTTCCAAGAAATCACAGGAAAGGTTCACCTTAGCTTCACTGTAAGTTGGAAACTATTTGAAGACATACATACTCAAGAACAAAAATAGCAAAGATAACAAGCCTACACCCAGCTTGTGAACTTTATAAAGCAACAGCTGAAGCAGCAACACATAAAACTGGCCATACAGCTCTGGCTGAAAATGACAAGGAGTTGACTGATTCTTCATGCTGATTGGCGGTGAGCATCAATCATTATTTTTCTGGTAATGGACAATGGGAGTGCATCACTTTGCAGTGAATTTGGCCACTCTGAATAGAGATTATCTTGGATAGATCTACTAATAAATGTCATGCCAAAAAATATTATCTGCACAATAAGAATTCATCATTGCTGCCAATCACCTTCTTGGTGCCAAAACCCATTTCTAGCCTTCCTTGGAAGGGGGTATGAGCAGCACTAATGTCCCAAATAGATCAAACAGTATAACAAGCCTTAGGGCTGGAAAAAGAACATGCCAGATAGGACTGTTAAAAATTGAGATTGGTAGGGTTGTGTCTATGGAGGAAACTGGCTGGTAATAAGGACTGGGCAAAACAGAAAACAGACTCTTTTGTGCAAAGTAGAACTGAAATTTTCCATTGTCATAAGCCAAGGTTATCTAATTCATGAACCACCATAATGATGCAACTTTGCCAGCCATTTATAATCCCACTGCAGGCATTATGTGCCAATGCCCTCTGATCCACATCCATGTTTTCACTTATCAGCATCCCCCAAAATTAATCTCTCTTAGAATTCTCTAGGTCTTCCATGCAATTATATGTTTTGCCTCCCCCAGAAGTTATCATGGAGTCACGCAGAAAGTATATTCCTGGAGAGGATATCCCTTTAATAATCTCTAGGTCAACCAGATGAACTCTATGGTATACTGAGATCAAAAGTTAGTAATTTAATGGTGTTCAATCATATTCATGGTTTCATTAATTGCCTGCATATTTTCTCTATATACAAAAATCATCATTGTAATTCTCATCCACAGCAACTTGATTGTCTCTTAATAAAATCATCAGGAGCAGAAGGGGACACAGATAATGGAATTTAATGAATCTGTATGGAGAAAGCAAACCCATGAGTTAAATCTCTCTTCTTTAGGTAAACCTTGATTTATTTTTTTCTACACGAATACTTGTGGTGGCTTTGTATGGTTTTGCTAAGAATGGAATAGAGCAAGTTCTGGTAAAAGCTGAGGTATTTTTGGTAGAAGCTGAAGCATGTCTTTAGTGGATACAGGGTTAAGGATCCAGCTCACTGGCTTATATCAGAAATTATTTCAGAAATAGCCTGAACTATATTTTTGTATTGAGATAGGGTCTTTTTCTTCTGTCTCTCTTCTTATGAGGCTTTAGGGCATATATATGAGAGCGAGTCAAAGATTATTCACACTCTGGTTATATTAAAACTTATCTTGGCCACACTGTCTTCCTTTCCGTATGAGGTCACTGTCTCCCCAGACACTGCTGTACAGTTTTGAAAGTGTTACGTCAGTTTATTTGTAACTGCAGTGAAAGAAAAATGATGGTGTCCTTGTGATTTGTATGAAAGAAGAGCATCATGAAGTGATTCATTGTTTTGTGGTCTGAGGGTTCACTTGGTGCCAATATTTATCAAAAACTTTTTGCATAATATGGAGAGAGTGTTTTGGCAAGAATAGTTTTGTATGAATGGATATAGAGGTTCAAGGAAGGAGGGGGCAGGCTTGTTTTCTGCTGCTCTGGAGATTAGGGCATGGAGCAATGGCTTCAAACTATAGGAAATGAGATTCCACCTGAACATTAGAAAGAACTGACTGTGGCAGCTGTTCAGCAGTAGAACTCTCTGTCCTGGAGTGTGGTGGAGACTCCTTCTTTGGAGGCTTTTACGCAAAGGCTGGATGGCCATGTGTTGGAAGGTGCCTTGAATGTGATTTTCCTGCTTTTTGGCAGGAGGTTGAACTGGATGGCCCACGAGGTCTCTTTCAACTCAACGATTCTATGATTCTAAGGAAGGTTGTACATGTGTCAGAATATGACAGAAACCTCCTCAATCGCTGGTCAAGAAAACGTTCAAAAGTCATCCATTGATATTTAAAGTTTTATGGGATTCTCAGGAACAGTATTGGAACATTATCTGCAAAAAGGTTCAACAATCAGCAGTCATCATTACAGTGAGATGTTCACTAAAGAGATTTAACCTAAAATCCGGACAAAACACAGAGAACTACTATTCAAGGGTGCATGACAAAGAACATCTACCCAAACTGTTGACTCTCTCCAAAAACACCATTTTAAAGTTTTAAACCATTCTCCCTATAGTCCTAATCTTGTCCCAACTGACTATTGCCTGTTTGGACCTCAGAAAGAAGCTCTACAAGGAAAAAGATTCATGTCTGATGAGGAGATGAAGATAGTTGTGCATTAGTGGCTCACAGCTCGGCCTAAAATATTTTAAATGCTTTACAAAAGTTGCTGACAGATGGATAAAGTGTATGGAAAAACAAAGGATTATGCCAAAGAGTGAGATATTTCTCTCTTTTTTAAAAGTAGATTCAAACAAGTTCTATAGCCAGAGTGTGGATAATTTTTGAATCACCCTTAGCCAATGATGCTGACAAATTGTAGACCTCTATTTTGCATCCCAATGAAGTTGCAATATAGCAAAGCAATATTATTCTACCAACATCTCCTGGATCTGTGATATTTCAATCAAAGGAGGTGTTTTGGAATACCCTAATCAGCAAGGAACTCATCTTTGTAAACACTTGAATCCGCACTGCTCTGAAAGCCATTGTTGGTTCTGCACTCCACTTCAATGAAATTATATTTCTGTGTAGTGACACCAAGCAGCTCCTCTTTGGACAAATCATCTATTTATCACATTAGCTACATTTTCCCAGGAAGAACCCTGTGTTCCTCTTAGCTTAAGTTTCTAAAATGACATTGAAATCTAAATAGAAAGATACTGGAACCTTGGTGTCAACATAACATCAATATTATCTACTTCCAAAGAGGTCATGATGTGCTGGCTCTTGTAGAGCAATTACTAAAGCCTACCTGTCAAATGCCTCCTATGAAATATTTTTTACTACAAAAATCTATTAAATATTACACCCCAAAAGTCTCACAACACTCAGACCAAACAAAATATGGGATGGAAATGTAAAGCTGGTTCTCTGCATAGAAGAGCTAAGATGGCAATCATTTCAATTGTGTCTTATAAAAAAGTTCATTCAGTCATAGTCTCTCTTGGTCCTCTTTCTTTTTGACAGTGCATGTGGCACATTGGTATGTATCACTGTGAATCATAAGGTTCTTTGTTAGGTACCAATAGAAAATGTAATAGCATTAGGGGGACGGGGAGAGGAGTTGAGGAAAAAATGCAGTCCTGCACACCTCAGATAAACAGAGACTTACTCCATTCACTCGCTGCCCTATTGTCCTGACTGACAAGTATCACATCAACTGATAAAGAGTGGGAAGATAAGGTAGCTAGCAGATGGGGCTGGGAAGGAGGGGGAAGGAGAACAAGCAGCCAACTGCTTTCGAATTTTATTGTTCTCCAGTCTGGGACCAATGACTGTGTGATAGTTTACAAATGGTCCACCCTTGCTGTGTACAATTCAAAGAATTTAAGAGAATCCATTTCCTTCCTAAATGGATCCAAAGGGTATTGTGTCCAGCTCAGTAGACTTGCTGACTTAGATGGATTTTCCTGTCCTGCCTGCTGAACCAAGAAGATTCCATGGCATTAAAAAAGTTCTATAGTTAGGAAATCATGAATAACTGTGGTTTCTCACTTGCTTTTCACATAGTTTCCACAAGTGTGGACATCATGAATTCCTCCAGATGCTTTGAACTCCAACTCCAAAGCATTTCTCACCATTGACCTCTGGAGGCTGTATGATTCTCACCAATGTCATACACCATATCTGTAATCTCGAGATAGATAGTACCCATTTGCGGATTTCACCTGAAAGCTGAAGTGATATCTCTTTCCATTACATTCTTGAATTTTGTTATATAGAATTGTTGTGGGCAATTGTTTTGTTTTCCATGACAGATTTTAGTTAGAACTAGAGTAGACAGAGTAGTTGCATGACGGCCAAGAACTAAATCCACTTAAGTTAAGTTATGTAAGATTCAGGACAGAGGAAAGGAAATACTTTTTCATGCAGAATATAATTAAACAGTGGAATGTGCTGCCTCAAGATGTAACAATGATTTCAAACTTGGGTGGCTTCAAAATAGGATTGGATATATTAATGAAGGATGAAGCCATCCATGACTATTACTCAGGTCTCAAATCATGCCCAGGATCAGAGGACAATAGACATGATATATCAAAGCTTGGGGAACACAAGATGGAGGGTAATGTTATGCTCATGTTCTGCTGGAGGGCTTCCTAGAAGCAATTGGTTGGCTACTCTGTGATCAGAATGGTGGACTGATACAATATGATTTCTCTTTTGTTCTCATGTCCTTAAATATGTCAGCTGCCTCTATGGAAAGATGTCATATTTGAAGGTATATTGAAGCTTCACGGTGATGGTGAAGGTGAAAAAGGAGAAGGAGAATAAGGGAAAGGAGGTGAAAGTGGAGTAAGAAGAAGAGGAGGAGGCAGGAGCATAGAGCCAGCCATAATGTGCGGAGAATTATCTAGATTCATTGGCTCTAAAGGCAGAATTTTCAGCTCTATATCTAAGTATATCACCATATTGTATATATAATAGACCAGAAGAATGGTATAGTTAAAGGGCTTCTACTAGCACCAACTAGGTGGTTTCAACTAATATATAATACCCATATCAAGGTACAGGTCTCATCAGGATTACTCTATCAATTTCAAGGAACTAAAATTCAGGAGAAATGTCTTCAGATGGCAGAATGTACACTTTGGCAAGCACGGTGCTTAGAACTCTGGAAACCAACTCTGCTATGCCAACATGTGTCAACATTGTGCAAATGAACCAAGACAATAAATGGGCAACCAAATATGTGTGCACATCCACATACAATTCATCACTTAATCCACAATGGCATAATATGAACAACTCTGTTTGTCCAGCCTTGACATGATTATGGAACTTCCGCATCAAGCACAAATATCCAGTTGTTTCCACTGGGAACTAACACATGCATAGGATACCAACAAGGTCCAGAGGCAGATGGGAAAGTTGAAGAAGGAGTGGGAGACTTTGGTACTGGTAGGTGTTTGTAAGGTATTTCTGTGGTCTTGGGATATGCATACAAAGTTTGACAGGACTCCTCTTGTTGGCATGATCAGAACAGAACAGACAACAGTGTTGATGGGATTCAAAAATGGGTCATTGACTAAGCTTTCTGGGATTAAATCCATCTATCCATTGAGCCTATGGCCATATAAATGTAGCATTCTGAGCTTAGTGCTATGTCTGACTGATAATTTTGTGGTCATGTTCCTTTCAATAATTTATGTCATATGATGACCCTCTGACAAACATATCACTGTTTTTCTTGGCATTATTTGTTCAAAGGTTCATTATTGACATTCTCAGATGCTGAAAAAAGTGACTTGCCCAAGGCCACCAAGTACATTTTGATGTATTAGTGAGGATTCAGATCCAGTCATTAAGCAACAACACTGTGCTGGCTCTTTCATGACGACTACTAATAAAAAATGTCTGGCATTTACCCATTGCTCTCATATTAGGAAAAACAAATGGGATATAAATAACTATTTTTGTTGCTCTTGCTCACAGTATGGAGATTGGTGGCTTCTTTTTCTCCCATCCAGCCTGACGACAATCCAAGCTTGAGTTCTTTCACAGATGACAGAAAAAGGAAAAAAATATTGAGAGCCTGGAAGTTGAACTCATAATTGTGTGGACTCATTCACACACACACACACTACCCAAATTGTATATGGCCTCTTTCCGTTTTACAGAGATGCCCTCAGGAGAAGATTAGAAATATTCTTTGCCATTCCCCCGCAATGGAAGGTAATAAACATCTTCTTTGCCACCCCTTCTTTTTCTCTGCTTCAAACCTAATGTGTCATTCAGCAATACCCATTTGTCCAGTAAGAATATAATGGAATTATTCATTACTGCACTTGATGCCCCAAAGACTGAAAAATAGTTGTTACACACCAGAAAATGATTGCACACTAAAAGATTAATAGGCACGAGGATTCACCAGCTGTCCACTCCGTTTGGAAGATGGGGGGAGGGAATGTATGTAAATCACCGTGGTTTCTGGCTCTTAGCGTTGTGCAATTTGTGTCTGGCATCAGGGTCACAATAAAAACACCATGGGCACATTTATGTTTCTGCACTTCTCATCTTAAAGCCAGGCCTATGATTAACAACAAGACTAGTTCTTCAATTGGGAGCAAGGGCTTTGGGAAGTGGGACGATGTGGTTTGCGGGTTTGCTGGGGACTTTGAACTCTTCATGCTAACGACTCTTTGGTCTGCCCGGGAGGGAAAGTTTAAATAAAAATCCATTCCAGGAAGCCGATAAACCGAGCAATTGTTTTCTCCTCTCCATATAGAAAGAGAGGTCTCTCTCCAACCTCCCACTTTCTCCCCAAAATGGTTCCTTGTAAATCTGTGGCTTGCGTGCCTCATATTGCCACACGATACAGCTTTATTTACTCGAGCATTTTTCTTGCCAGCTGCATCCTGCCCAGGTTGCATTTCAGAGTCAAGCATCGCCCATTACGGATAATAATAATGTAATAGGAGTGCATGGAAAGGAAAAGATATATAAGCTGCTTCTGCTGATTTCTAAAAGAGGGATTGAACGGAGCTTTGGAAATGACCTGCCAAATCAATAAAGCAACAACAACAACCGTGCTGCAGTTCATTGTAAGCCAACACCTAGCAATGAACATTGGACCCAAGACATCATGCTCATTTTTACATCATTTCTACACAGTGAGAAAGTGTGATTTCAGAACAAAGAAAGAAAAATGGAATTGGCATCCTATTAGGTATTTTCATCATTGTAAGTTGACTTATGACCACATAAAAGTGAATGGAGACATAGGACAATGTTTGTGTCCTCAAGAGGGAACATAGAGATAGGATAACAATCCTGGACTTGCTCCTAACCAACAAGGAGGAGTTGGCAACTGGAATCAAAATAGTTGGTAATTTAGGGGAGAGTGACCATGCAATGATAGAATTCATGATTGAAGGATGAGCCAAAGAATATAGTCAAACATTGATTGAACTGGAAGACACTTGGGGTTTCTTCCAATTCTATAAACCTTGTATTTCAGAGATATTACCAAGCTCAGAGAAACACTGGATAGAATCCCATGGCTAGTGACCCTAAAGGTCAAAGACAATCACAATTTAAAGCACAATCACAAAGAATTCCATACAAAAAGGAGGGAAAAAAATCAGCCGGTATCCTGCACAAAAATCTTAAAAAGGAAGTGTTATTTTGGTTTTTAAAAAGCTGCATCAATTGTGGACTTTATGTTGTGTGTTTGTTATGTTGATTTTCTTTTTACTGTCAATAGAGAAAGAAATATAAATGTTTGTACCAGGCTCCAGTTTAGCAGCTGTGTGGTGAAGACTTTGAATGTGGAAACTGAAATGACTCTGGGGACAGTTCTACATGGTGACATACAGTTTCTCTCCTTTAATTAATTCCTCTCCCCATCCACCGCCTTAATTTCACAATTTATTTCAGAGACACATTTAAAACTGCCAAATTGTTATAGAAACCACTTTGAATGCCAATGATAAAGGCTAGTTTGCATTGTATTCTACACCTACTCTCTTCCTAGATCATTCCTATCTGCATCCATTTTTGTCTTCTTCTGTGGTCTCAATTTCATCATGTATTTCAGCATGTACAAGGAATATATTCATTTTATAGGTTACAAAGAAAACTGGAAAAAAATTGTCATCTCTGCTAGGTACTCTGTGCAGGTGACTGAATGGATATGGGACTGGTGGTTGTTCTGCTTCAATTTTGCCAACTTGATTGTACTGATCTGGCAGTACATGGAATGAGGGTTGCCAGATATACAAGCTGGGTTTAGAAAGGGCAGATGAATATCTGCTGGATAATGGAGAAAGGCAGAGAGTTTCTGTTTTATTGAGTATTCAAAAGCCTTTGACTGTGTGGATCATAATAAACTGTGGCAAGTTCTTGGTGGTATGAGGATACCAAGCCACCTTGACTGTCTCCTGAGGAATCTCTATAACGACCAAGTAGTAACAGTAAGAACTGACCATGGAACAACAGACAGGTTCAAGATTGGGAAAGGAGTATGACAGGGCCGTATACTCTAACCCAAACTATTCAATTTGTATGCAGAACACATCATGCTATATGTGGGGCTTGATGAATCCAAGGCTGGAGTTAAAATTGCTGGAAGAAACATTAACAACCTGATGGCTGAAAGAAAGGAGGAGGTGAGGAGCCTGTTAACTAAGGTGAAAGAAAAAAGTGCAAAAATCTGGGTTGCAGTTAAACATAAAAAAACAAAATTATGCCAACCAGAGTGATTGATAACTGGCAAATGGAGGGAGAAAACATAGAGGCTTTGTATTTCTTAGTGTGAAGACTTTGTATTTCTTAGTGCGAACACAGACTTTGTATTTCTTAGTGCGAAGATTACTGCAGAAGCAGACTGCAGCCAGGAAATCAGAAGATGTTTACTTCTTGGGAGGAGAGCAATGACCAATCTTGACAAAATGGTAAAAAGTAAAGACATCACACTGGCAATGAAAATCCACATAGTTAAAGCAATGGTATTCCCTGTAGTAACCTATGGATGCGGGAGCTGGACCATAAGTTGTTTTTCATAATAATTGTGCATTGTAATTGCTTATTGGTAATTTATGGATAATGTGTTAAGTCAATTGTTATATGTTGTATGGAACCACTGCTGTTTCTACTGTTTTTACTGTTTGTGAACCGCTGTGAGTCGCCTTCGGGCTTGAGATACAGCGGGATATAAGCAAAGTAAATAAATAAATAAATAAATAAGAAAGGCTGAGCAAAGAAAGATAGACGTTTTTGAACTGTGGTGCTGGAGGAAAATTCTGAGAGTGCCTTGGACCACGAGAAGATCCAACCAGTTCATACTCCAGGAAATAAAGCCCAAATGCTCACTGGAAGGGAGGCTATTACAGGTAAAGATGAAGTACTTTGACCACATAATGAGAAGACAGGAAAGCTTAGAGAAGACAATGGTGCTGGCGAAAATTGAAGAAAAAAGGAAGAGGGGCTGACCAAGGGTAAGATGAATGGATGGTATCCTTGAAGTCCCTGGAGAGTTTTCATGGGGCAATGGTATCTCAACTGAAGCTTTATCACCAATCCTTGTTTACACAACAAGCCAATTTTTTTCAAAATCCAGCTATCATAGGGACAGAAGTGAAGTGAAATCTTCTGAACAAAGCTTGGAGAAGATAATGATGCTGTGGGAAATGGAAGGAAAAAAGGAAGAGGGGTCAAACAAGGGCAAAATGGATGGATGGTATCCTTGAAGTGACTGGCTTGACCTTGAAGGAGCTAGGGATGGAGATGGCAGAGAGAGAGCTCTGGCATGGGCTGGTCCATGAAGTGACTGAATGAATAAACAACAACAAAGAATATAGTAAAAGGATTGTAATATCTCAGAGTTTGACAAGACAGCCAGGGCCATCCAGTCCAATTCCCCGAGATGCAGGAATACACAAGCAAAGTCCTCTCAATAGATTGTCAACCAAGATGCTAGAATTCAACAAAAAGGGATGGGAGCAATTGTGCTTGACCTCCCATCACTTGTGAACAGATATTTGAGGTGAGGTAACTGAAGAAAAGACCTTCTCAGATGTGGCACCATTCTTCTAGAACTTCTAGTCCAATGCAGTTTATTTACTGCCTATGTTGGTTGCTTAAATATGTGCTCGGTAAAGACATTTCATTTCCCTGGGATTTTAAAAGAACCTTTATTGAAGTCTTCATCTGAAACATAACAGCTAAAATAAATAAGACCAACAAAACAATAAATAGAAACTGAAATCCAACAGCTCAGTAATCGGTCTGCATCATTGGGTAGAATTGATTCACAACATATTCAGCTCAATAGAGACTACAATGAAGATTTGACAGGAACACAGAGAAAGAAAATTGAAAATATTACACATCTTACTAACATCTGATGTCTTAACCTCTTCTGGGATTGTTTTATACTGCTGTTTTATTTGTTGTTGTATTAATTATTGTATTTTCAGTTTGTGGATTCCATGCAGGCTGCAGCTGTATACCAACACAACATATTTAAAAAGAATGAATATGCAGTACTTTCAAAAGAAAACAAGGACTAAAAGTGAAAACACAAGTAACAATAAAATATCTCTGTGTAGGAATGTAAAAATACTGACCCAATTTGTCTCAACCTCAACAGGAAAGGGGGATTGAACTACAAATTCACCACTGAGAAAATCTACGACCACAACAAGGTTTATTTCACATTTTGTTCATATTGAAAATCCCTGATGAAACATATACAATTTAGTGTCTTATTTACAATCTAGTAGTGAGATTTAGAATCACCACCTTGGATCCCTGAGATATATAAATCAATCAGGCAATCAATCAGACCATCAATCTTCAACAACTGGGAGATGGGTTGTTGTAGGTTTTTTCGGGCTATATAGAGGCATTTTCTCCTGACGTTTTGCCTGCATCTATGGCAAGCATCCTCAGAGGTAGTGACTGGGACATGTCTTCACATCACGAAGCAATCAACCAGAAATATACCATTGGGGATTAGAAAATCATTTGCCAGCATCTCCTAAGAAAGTCTGTAGAGTTGCCTAATAAGATGATGTGTCCTTTACATCTGGAATCATGTGGTGACCTCCAAATCAATGGAGCCATCAATACACGATGGCTTTCTATCCAGAACTTAAAGAACTATGCATTGTGCTGTCTTCTATCCTATCCCAAAAACCAGTTCAGCATTTTGGATATCTCATTTGAAGTTAAGAACAAAAACTGGACTTCCATATTTCACCAAATGTTATGGAAGCCACCAAGTTTGAGGCTCTGAATTAAACTCTTGGGTTGCTAGCTGCTTGCTTACCCCCCATTCTACAACATTATGTTTTTCCTCTTAAAGGTCAAAATCCATGACATTTTTAAAAGTCATATTCTGGAGTGAACATCCCAGTTCACCATTCAGTCACTGACCAGATGATAAACAGTTACTTCTAAATTTACCTTGTATCAAAGAGCAAAAGTTCATCTGCCTCTATTCAATCAAACCTTGATATGGGACTCATCCTTTTGATTGTGCCTTTATGGTCTACCCTGTTTCTTTCAATATAAAAGTGATTCAGGAAAGAGTATGTATACCTAGGAAATTGCTTTCATACATTATTAAATCTGATTCTACTCTATCAGGATTAGCAGCATGTAATCAATTCGATCTACCTATGTGCTGATTCCCTATTCAACAAACAATCAAAAAGACTTTCTCAGGTTTTTTTTTTACTAACAAATAGGATTCCAGATATTATGTGAAAGATACTGAAGGGGAGGGAGAATAAACATTAGAACATTGCACTCTGAAGTTGTGTAAGTTGATTTAAATTTTATTCAAGGACTTGTCTTTCCTTTGACTTCCAGCAAGGGTAGGAACACATCTACTTCCAACCGGAGCTGAAGACTTTCCTCTTTGATTTGCCAGATTAAGCTACTGAGTTGTGCATGAAGTTGCTGAGATGGATAGCAACTGATGGGTTGAAAATTTCATTTTATGTGTATTTATTTCATTATGTTTTATTGTTCTGTCCTTAATGGTATATGTTGATGTTCCATCCTTTGGGAGAAAAAGTTAGAATCCTCAATCACAAATACTAGCATAGTGTTAATCAACAGTCCAAGGTCAATTCAATAGTCCAACAGAGATGCAAAAATTAACAGGATAACACAATAGAGAAGCCAAATGTCCATTCCAGGGTCGTAAGCAGATTACCAAAGTGTCCAGAGTACAAGTTTGAATCAGAATCTGTAAGCCGAGGTCCAAGGTAAGTCTAGTTTTCAGGAAATATGGGATTCCAATGTTGAAGTTTCTAGAATTAATGTTGGAGTCAGCAACAGGGTGCAACCCCTGAGCTCCTTAAATCCTAAATTCACAGGTGTTACCTATTGATGGCTCTCTTCCGATCTAATCTCAAGACCTGCACAGTCGAGAGATTTCTATTTGCAGGTCCAAGGTAAGTCTAGGTTTCAGGAAACATGAGATAGCAAGAGTCCAGTGTTGTAGTTTCTAGAACAAATGTTGGAGTCAGCAACAGGGTGCCACCCCTGATCTCCTTAAATCCTAAATTCTCAGGTGTTACCTGTTGGTGGCACTCTTCCCATCTAATCTCAAAGACCTGCACAGCTGAGAGATTTCTCTTCACAGGTCCACAAAAGCTGGAACAGTTAGCTCTTCCTCAGCCTGCTCAGAGGAACTCACATTTGTTCTATAGGCTGCGAAGAAGAGCTCCTTCCATGGGTACTTCTTCAAAACTTGGTTGAGGCAACTGCTGCACTCTGCTGGGCTCCAGTTCGATCACTGAGCTTTCCACTAGAGTTGTGCATGGAATTTGTTCCTACCATTTCTATTATGTATTCCGTTTCTTCGGAAGCACAAAACAGGATTCTTCCTCCCACATGAAAGCTGGGACACGAAACAGGGTAAGATTTACCCTGAATGCACATGTCTACTTTCCACCAGCATCTCCTCATTCACGTTTACCAAGCAATCCATGATAGAAATGGTGCCATATATAAATGTTGTAGTTGTTAATGGCAAAAAATGATAGAGCTTATGTTTCACACTTCCATTTTCAGTAATGACCCAAATTCTCTATTCAAGTGATTAAATACACAGGAAATGAAAGGAGAGTTTCGGAAATAGTGGAGTCAAGAGCAGACTATTCATTAGTATTTACTACAAAGACTTGTCTCAGATGCATTACAATGTCATAGAACAGTAGTTCTCAACCTGGGCGTCCCCAGGTGTTTTGGCCTACAACTCCCAGAAATCCCAGCCAGTTTACCAGCTGTTAGGATTTCTGGGAGTTGAAGGCCAAAACATCTGGGGACCCACAGGTTGAGAACCACTGTCATAGAATGATATAAAATGTTTATAGAGAAAGAAGGTGCTCTGTGGCCCTTACTCCCAAGTACAAATGGATAGGTGTGTGTGCATTGGATTTTAGGCTTAACTAGCATTTCTATGAAAGGATAATCCCAAATCCTAAGATTTCAGGTGCCAAACCAAAACTTCTGAGGATGTTCCAGAGATGACCCCTTATGATATTACACGAAAAACAGAAGAAGAAGAAGAAGAAGAAGAAGAAGAAGAAGAAGAAGAAGAAGAAGCAGATCGTACAGACGGACTACAAACAAAGACACAACTCTGTGGCCCAGATGATTCACTGGAACTTATGTCACAAGTACCACCTGCCAGCAGAAAGAATTGGTAGGATCATAAACCCGCAAAGGTTGTGGAAAATGAACATGCAAAAATACTGTGGGACTTTCGAATCCAGACTGACAAAGTTTTGGAACAAAATACACCAGACATCATGATTGTGGAAAATAAAAAAAAGTCTGGATTATTGATGTTGCCATATCACGTGACAGCTGCATTGAGGAAAAACAACAGGAAAAACTCAGCCGCTATCAAGACCTCAAAATTGAACTGCAAAGGCTCTGGCATCAACCAGTACAGGTGGTCCCAGTGGTCACTGGCATGCTGGGTGCCGTGCCAAACAATCACAGCCGGCATTTGGAAACAATAAACATCAACAAAATCATGATCTGTCAACTGAAAAAAGCCACCTTACTTGGATCTGCGTGCATCATTCAAAAATGCATCACACAGTCCTAGATGCTTGGGAAGTGTTCGACTTGTGATTTTGTGATACGAAATCCAGCATATAGATCTCGTTTGCTATGACATACTGTGCTTTTGTGTCAGTATAATAATAGTAAAAACAACAACAATAGTAATAATAATCATCATTTTATTTCTCCCCATGGCTTGAGGTGGGTCACAGCACAATCAAAAACACACAAATACTATACAAATTCTATAAATACTAGGGCTGGGTAATCATGGAAAAATGTGTTTCTAAACTCGATTTGTTTTTAGGGGGTTTTGCGTTTCGTTTTTTAAAAGAATTCTGAAATTTTCCTTTTAAAAAGTTCGAAATATACGAAACAATTACGAAATGATTCCGAAACAATTACGAATCGATTCGTTAATGGCGGACGCGATTGCGCAATATGCTAAAAAAACCCTCCAAATGGGGCAGTGGGAACTTCTGAAGCTTCCCTCTCCCTCTGTTGTTGACTGTTGGTGTGATCATTTATTTTTTATCACTGATAAAACAAACAACAACCCTAAAACTTGCACCAGACATACGGAAATAATTACGAAACAATTCCGAAACGATTTCGAAACAATTTTGAAACACTTTCGAAACAATTACGAAACAATTACGAAATAAATTGAAAAAATTCGTTTCGATTTTTAATTACTCCTGCATGGCTCAATATCGGATCATAAGCTAATTTAAATACGAATTAATAACGAATTACGAAATTAATGAACGAAACTGCCCAACCCTAATAAATACATATATTAAAATGCAGGTACATAAAAGATACACATCAAGACATTTCTGTAAAATACATATTAATCACACAGGTCAGAGATCAAAACACAGGACATGAGTTTAAAATTAATGCTTTCAACTCACTGGATAAGCCTGGTGAAAGAGGTAGTTTTTTAGATAGTTTCTAAATTCTGACAGCTAAACTAGGCCTACAGTGGTGATGTTCAAGGGACAACCTATGGTGATGTCATTAAGCAGAATACAATACAAATAAACTACAGCTACACATAATAAAAATATAGTTTCCCTACATATTTTAAGGAAGTCCTATCACCCTGGTATTCTTCTCCCTGTTCTGAGTACTGAAAAAGAAAAGTTGCACCCATAGACTCAGGTGCTAAGATCTGGGAACCCTATCTTGCCCATCTCTTTAATGAAGCCCCATTGAACACAATGGGATTTATTTCTCTATAAACATGCAATTATTCAACTTGTCTCCATAGCCAAGCCATGCAATTAAGTATCTTTTCCCAAATCCTTCCACACCACTCATTTCATCAGTTTTGGGTTGCTATTCTGCAAACTAATTGCCCTTGGGGTGTGTTCAAGGAGCTCCCTGTCTTTTCCTTGGCTTCGGAGCCTTCTTTTGCTAATCATCATGCCCTGTAAGTCCAAAGCGATTGGGCTGCAGAATAATTGTTTTGTTGACAATGTGCAGCAATAGCCATATAATCACAGGGCAATTATGTATCATTTACAAGGATATTTGTGCCTTGCAAATGCAATTTAACTTTTCCCCTCTTGAAAAGGACATATCCTTAAGGTCAGACTTTAGCTTCCTTATGGGAAAGTGCTTTCTTTTGTTTGGCTTTGTTGTGTTTTTTAAAGTCTTTTTCTGAAATATCTCTAAAATGTATTATTTCTACCATGCTTTTGAAGACAGATTTTCCATTTTTGACAGCAGATTAACAAGGAAGCAATACACAGGGAGGGAGGGGGAAGCACACCCTAGATATAATAAGCAAACAAATGAAAAAAAATTGCACCCATCAAGTTCTATCTGTCTCTTGATGCTACTTATCTGTTCGTATCAAGCGCCAAGCAGGTGCAGGGTGATTATGATCATCCAAAATAAAACTATTATCTATCAAGTGAACAGTTTCCCCACATCATTGGGAGCAGTACATTGGCGGCAGCTTGGACTCTCAATCATGTGGAGTGTGCTGTTGGGTGACACTTGGATAAGAGCCGTTGGGCTACAGATTAGGAAGGGATCCAAGGTTTAGCTGGGTGGAGAAGATCAGTGTCAAGAGGGACCCTGACAGCTTCAAAAAGGGGGGAGTTGATTAAGTGCTCAAAAGGTTGCTTAAAATAAGGGGAAATGAGCTTCTTACAATGATACAATATTGTGGAGTACCTCTCCTCTGCTCCCTATTCCCTCAGCTTTACATTTGTGCTTTCTGTGTCAACATTACATCTAAGTGAATACATCACCTTCTTAGAATATTTATAAAGCATGGATTCTGTCATCGAATCAGAATTGGAAGAGACGACAAGGGCAATTCAATTTTCTGACATGCAGGAATCAACAAAAGAAGTACTTTTGATAGATCCAGCTTCTGTTTCAAAACCTTCCAAGAAAGAGACTTGGATTCCAGACACTGGATTCCAGATAGCGTATTCCATTATCAAACAACTCCGAACATCATAAAGTTCTTCCTAATATTTAGATGGAATGTCTTTTCAAGGAGTTGTATCCATGGAGTTGTATCCAAATTATAAGAGAGGAGATTCCATCTGAACATGAGGAGGAACTTCCTGACTGTGAGAGCCATTCAGCAGTGGAACTCTCTGCCCCGGAGTGTGGTGGAGGCTCCTTCTTTGGAAGCTTTTAAACAGAGGCTGGATGGCCATCTGTCAGGGGTTATTTGAATGCAATATCCCTGCTTCTTGGCAGGGGGTTGGACTGGATGGCCCATGAGGTCTCTTCCAACTCTTTGGTTCTATGATTCTATGATTCTATGTACCATGTCCTATTTCTCTGGAGCTGCATAGAGTTGGAAGAGACTATAAGGACCATCCAGTCTGACGCTGTGCCCTACAGAAATATAAAATGAGAGCACTTCCAATAGACAACCATTCAGTCTCTGTTTAAATCCCTTCAAAGATAGAAACTTCACCAAACTTCAAAGCAATGTATTTCTCTGTTGAAATGATCTTCCAATCAGAAAGTACTTCCTAGAATTTAGGTGAAATCTTTTCTTCCCTCTGTAGTTCAAATTGCTTTCACTTTAACCTATACTCTGGAACAGCATGAAACATTTTTTCTCCATTTTCATTATATCATCCTTTCAAATATTTGAGTATAGTTACCATTTCACCTATGCATGTTCACTTCTATACGTTGTATCCTAAACCACTCTTCATACGGCATGCTCTCGAGATCTTTGAACATTGGATTGCTCCTATGGACAGCTTCCAGTTTGTCAATATCCTTCCTGAGTGTGATGCACAAAACTGGGCACAGTATTCCAAGTGAGACCTCACAAAACAGTTATATTATTTCTTTTGATTTGTACACCTATCAATGCAGCCTACAAACATATGGGCTTTTTTTCTACTGCTGTTGCTGCTGCACCACACTATTGATTCATGTTCAGCCTGCAATCTACTAAGACCCCTAGATACCTTTCACATGCACTATTGTCAAGCTGTTGTCACCCAACCTATACCTATGCATTTCAATTTTCTGCCTATAGGTACTACCTGTTGTAGATCAGCCCAAGACTGATGGATTCACTGATGTTTCAGAGAGGATTGTGGTATTGCCTGTTGGACTCCTGGGGGCACAAAGTGATGAAGATTTAAGTCAAGGGAATGATGCTTCTTTCAGTGAGAAATCTGACTGGGAAAGGGCTGGCCCTCAAGGCCAGTTAATAGGGCTGGGCAACCACAGAAAAAATTGTTTCTAAACTCGATTCGTTTTTAGGGGGTTTTGCGTTTTGTTTAAAAGAATTCCGAAATTTTCCTTTAAAAAAGTTCGAAATTTATGAAATTTCGGAAATTACGAAACAATCTCGAAACAATAACGAATCGATTTGTTAATGGTGGACGCGATTGCGCAATACGCTAAAAAAACCTCCAAATGGGACAGAGGGAACGTCTGAATCTTCCCTCTCCCTCTGTTGTTGACTGTTGGTGTGATAATATTTTTTTTTATCACTGATAAAACAAACAACAACTATAAAACTTGCACCAGACATACAGAAATAATAACGAAATAATAACAAAACAATTTTGAAACGATTTCAAAACAATTACGAAACAATTACGAAATGAGTTTAAAAATTCGTTTCGATTTTTAGTTGCTCCCGAATGGTTCAATATTGGATCGTAAGCCACTTTAAATATGAATTATTAACGAATTATGAAATTAACGAACGCAACCGCCCAGCCCTACCAGTTAAAGCAGCCAGAGACTTTAGATAAGGATAAGTTGGATGAAGAATTAAGTGATACAGAAGGGTGCCCAGGAACAAGCACCTGGAGATACAGAAATCAACAAAGGCCTTCATTTTTAGATCAGAGCAGACAATAGGCATCACAGGGCAGAGCATTTGTGTGGGAAAGTTGGGGAGACATTTCATGGGAGATGAAATGCTTTCATGGGCAGCTTTAAATTGGCGAGTTGTTTACTTTAAATTTAGTTCAGGCAATGTAGAGTTTTGAGTAAGAAGCTAGGCCTTTGTTCTTGGTTCATGTTTCAAGTCAAGCCTTTGGTTTTGGGATTCAAGTATATTCAAAGTTCCTATGTTCCTGTTTTTGTATTTGTGATCAATTTTTATACTAAGGATACCTTTTGCTTGTGGGCTTAAGTTGTTCTTGTGATTTTTGGCTATTCCTGGAAGGTCTTAACTTTAAATCTATATGAGATATTTGGATTCCTGTTGGATTATTGCTTATGGCTAAACCTTTTGGGCTATAACTCTTCTTTCTCTATTCCTGAGTTTTTCCAACACTTTTGATATATTTTATAGGCGTGGGTAACCACGGAAAAATTTGATTCTAAACTCGTTTTGTTTTTAGGGGGCCCTTGCGTTTCATTTTTTAAAAATAATTCTGAAATTTTTCTTTAGAAAATTTCAAAATTTACGAAATTTCATAAAATTACAAATCGATTTGTTAATGGCGGACGAGATTGCGCAATATACTAAAAAAAACCCTCCAAATGGGACAGGAGGAACTTCTGAGGCTTCCCTCTCCCTCTGTTGTTGACTGTTGGTGTGATAAAACAAACAACAACTATAAAACTTGCACCAGACATGCGAAAATAATTACGAAATAATTACGAAATAAATTGAAAAAATTGTTTCGAATCTTTATTACTCCTCACACAATTCCTGCATGGCTCAATATTGGATCGTAAGCTAATTTAAATACGAATTAATAACGAATTATGAAATTAACTAACGAAACCGCCCAGGCCTAATATTTTACAATACACTGTTTGCTTATATTTTGGACTCTTGCATGGTGCTGTGGTCATAGAGGTTTTTAGCCCTGGGGTGCAATATCATCTTACATTTCTCTTTCAGAATGCCTCATTTGGTAGACACCAAATAGATAAGTTGACAGGTTGCTGCATTTCCAGAGAATTCTGGGCAATACGTATGGCAGATGCTAGCCAACAGCTGCTGGAAGAAGTACTTAAGTACTCATGAGTACTAGAAAACATTATCCTATCCTTCTGAAACAATAAAATGCCAAGATAGTTTGCCTCCACAGTACAACCCAAGATTAGATCAAAAGTAAGAATTACCAAGTCAGTAGTACATTAAACTTGCCTCATTAAATTACATCCCTTCAGTACTTATTTGCCAGTCATGCCTGAGTATTGAAAGAGTACTTGGAAATGTTAAAAAATCATTGAAAATATTTTTTGAGTATCAAGAAACCCTGATGTGGAGAATCCTGGGCTAAGAAGAATGTTTTGCAGTTCAGGATTTGAAACAGAAAATACTATTCCCTGTTTAGAATCATAGAATCAAAGAGTTGGAAGAGACCTTATGGGCCATCCAGTCCAACCCCATTCTGCCAAGAAGCAGGAACATTGCACTCAAATCACCCCTGACAGATGGCCATCCAGCCCCTGTTTAAAAGCTTCCAAAGAAGGAGCTTTCACCACACTCCGGGGCAGAGAGTTCCACTGCTGAATGGCTCTCACAGTCAGGAAGTTCTTCCTCATGTTCAGATGGAATCTCCTGTCTTGTGGTTTGAAGCCATTGCTCCATTGCGTCCTAGTCTCCAAGGAAGCAGAAAACAAGCTTGCTCTCTCCTCCCTGTGGCTTCCTCTCACATATTTATACATGGCTATCATATCTCCTCTCAGCCTTCTCTTCTTCAGGCTAGCTCCTTAAGCCGCTCCTCATAGGGCTTGTTCTCCAGACCCTTGATCATTTTAGTCGCCCTCCTCTGGACACATTCCAGCTTGTCAATATCTCTGTTTGAAAGAGAGCATATGAATTATGGGGTTTCCTGCACAGAAAACATGATTTCCTTTTCCCATAATACTTATCTACAAATTTTGAACGGAATAAGCCTTGAACTGTTATTAGTTTTTGAAAATTGCACATTTTTGTAATCGTTCACAGAGCAAAAAGAAAATAGCTAAAATGACTCAGTAGTTCCTTGAAGAACAAAACTAGTGAAGAATTACATCCCTATCTTTCTTGCCTCTCTGTCCCTCCTCTGCCAAAATCTCTAATCTCCATTTTAGAAATATACTAGACTACCATTTACTGTCATTATAATTCACACCACACGTGCTTTTGTAAAAAAAAGTTATAATTTATGATAACTCTGAACTGTTGTTAGTATTGCCAGAAAGCAGATAAAGCTTTATTTTTCATGCTGGTTCTACCCCCCCCCCCTTCCCCTGTCCTTCAAGAAAATTGTCCTTTTATTTATTTTTGCTCTAGCAGAGAGTGGCAGCTGATTTTGAAGTGTCAGGTCATTATTTCTTTCTCTCTCCTTTTCTTTTTCTTTTCTTTATTTTTTGGATGTAACCATTTATTGCAAAAGGGATAAAATCAATGTGACATTTCAAAAACAATGATAGATGAATATGATGAGTGGTCTTTAAACGCAGGCAGATTTTTTTTTTCTTTTTCTTTTTTTTTTACAAAAAAAAATGTCACCAGTGTACTATTTCAGAGTTTGTCAAAGATAAAAAAACAATAAAAGTTATAAACATGAAAACCAGTCGTATTTCACAAGCAGAGTCTATAGATAAGGACCCCGTAGAGTATGCAAGCCCCATACATCTCTCTACATGTAATGATGGTAGGCTAACTGCAGAAAAGATTATCTAACTCACATCCCACATGTCTGCTAGTTGGTCTCTGTCTGCCATCTACCCCTCAACCACTTTGTTAGCATAGCTGGAAGACCATTTGCAAACTGGGCAGGCAGTGAACAGCAATATCTTATAGTAGTAGCAAGGCTTAACTGTCTTAAATCAATGGGTTCCTCTCAAGCAATTAATATCTAATGAGGCGTATTTACATAAATTTTAGATTGTCTCAGAGGTATCGGCTCTCCATCATTGGAGATCTTTCAATAGAGGCTGGATGAACACCTTTCAGGAGTATCTTGGTTGTATATTCTTTCATGGCAAGGGTTTGGATTGGATGGCCCTTCTGATCTCTTCCATCTTTATGATTCTATAAAAACACAAAGGCATTGTTGACTGGATGGCTCTTCTACCTCTATGATTCTATAGTTCTTTCCCCTCAATCTATGGTTACACTCCCATAGGAAAAAAGACAGAAATCATTTTGCTCCCCCACCATTGAAATAAAAAGGCCACACTTATTAGGCCTGGGCGGTTTCGTTCGTTAATTTTGTAATTCGTTAAATATTCGTTATTTTTAGCAATTACGAAATGAATACAAAACATTTTTTCAAACCCGGAAGGGTTTTTCAATAACGAAACGGCATCCTCCATCCTTTTTACGAGCTTCCGCCCGTTTCGGAAATGGGATGGAGGATGCTGGTGCCTGGGAGCCAATCCGGCGCTCCCAAGCACCCAAGCAGTGCACCGTGGCTGATTTTGATTGACCGGGAAGCCCTTTAAAAGCGGCTCCGCATGGCTGCTTTGCTCATTGTTGCGGAGGCGAGGGAGAAGGGAGGTCCGGGAGGGCGGCTTGCATTGGCTTGCATTGGCTTGCTTTGGCTTGCATTGGCTTGCATTGGCTTGCATTGGCTTGCATTGGCTTGCATTGGCTTGGTTGGCTGGCTAAGCTGGATTTCCTTGCATTGATTCCTTAATTTCTTAATTCTGTTGTTGGGAGAGCGAGGGCGGTTTTTGTTAATTTGTTAATTTTCCATTTTAAAATATTTTTGAAAAATACCTTTCTTTTATTCTTAAAAAAAATCAAAAAATATTCTTAAAAAAGGAAAGAATCTTGTGAGCCTGTGTGTGTGTGTTTCCCCCTGTCTTGTAGCTGTTGGCTCCACAGCGGGGAGAGCATTTTGTTAATTTTCCATTTTTAAATATTTTTGAAAAATACCTTTCTTTTATTCTTAAAAAAAATCAAAAAATATTCTTAATAAAGGAAAGAATCTTGTGTGCCTGTGTGTGCATTTGTCATTTGTGTAGTTCCAACCAGTGCGCTCCTTTTGCCAACACAAAGTGCTATAATACAGTGCTCGCTCATTATTTGTGTAGTTCCAACCAGTGCGGCGCATTAGCCCCAACACAAAGTGCTATAATACAGTGCTCGCTCATTATTTGTGTAGTTCCAACCAGTGCGGTCCTTTTGCCAACACAAAGTGCTATATAATACAGTGCTCGCTCATTATTTGTGTAGTTCCAACCAGTGCGCTCCTTTTGCCAACACAAAGTGCTATATATAATATAATACAGTGCAATTAGCACGAATAACGAAATTTCGTAAATGCCTTTTGCGCATGCGCTAACGCGGTGCGCCATCTTAACGAATCGATTCGTTATTAGCGATGCATACAGATAACGAAATTTCGTAAATGCTTTGCGCATGCGCCAATGCGGGCGCCATCTTAACGAATCAATTCGTAAATATTTATGAAATTTCGTAAATACCGAACTTTTTAAAGGGAAAATTTTGTAATTATTTTAAATATCGAAACAAAAAAACCCCCCAAATACAAATCGATTTTAGAAACATTTTTTTCCGTTGTTACCCAGGCCTAACACTTATCTATGGGGTAAGTATGGGTAAACATATTAATGTTACCCATTTAGCTTTCTTTGTGACCTGCAAACCAATTTATAAATGGTAAGGACTAGGTGTGAGGCAGTGACCATCCAAGACCTACTCCTCAGCTAACTTGGGTGAGACATGTGGATCCACACCTGAGCTGCTCCCAGGGTGACCTCTTAGGGAAGCTTCACAGAGAATTCCAACCCCAAGTCATAAGGATTTAATGGGGCCAGAATTCCTTGGAGCTCCAAGGACATTCCCATTTGCCTCTACCTTGGTTATCCAAACCCACAAGTGAAGGTTTCTGTTCCTGGGTTTCACCAAAATGAGATGTGAAACCCATCCAGTTTTCCACATGATCATAGAATCATAGAATCATAGAATCAAAGAGTTGGAAGAGACCTTATGGGCCATCCAGTCCAACCCCCTGTCAAGAAGCATGAATATTGCATTCAAATCACCCCTTACAGATGGCCATCCAGCCCCTGTTTAAAGGCTTCCAAAGAAGGAGCCTCCACCACACTCCGGGGCAGAGAGTTCCACTGCTGAACGGCTCTCACAGTCAGGAAGTTCTTCCTCATGTTCACCTATTTAAGGCCCACCAACACCAATTAGCCTACAATTAGCCTGTAGGATAGGCGATCCCCCAGTTCTTGGGGGGGGGGGCAA
This sequence comes from Anolis sagrei ordinatus, assembly GCF_025583915.1. Lineage (NCBI taxonomy): Eukaryota > Metazoa > Chordata > Lepidosauria > Squamata > Anolidae > Anolis > Anolis sagrei. The sequence goes on along the minus strand of NW_026845477.1, from coordinate 10,209,886 downwards.
TTCCTACCCGATCCTGAAGTGCCACCTAAGTACACTGTTAAAGGGCGGAGGGAGGGTCAGTGCTCAACCAGAACTGAAACTGAACCAAGGCTGCAAGTTTAAAAACTGGTTTCTCATCACTAGGTGCTAGCAAATCACTCTCCCCTCCCAGCACGGAAAGAGAGGGAAACTAATTGGTGTCACACATACATCATAAGTTACTTGACATATCCAATTGTACTTGGGAAGCTATTACACTAATGAACACATTCAACTCACAAGTACATAACGAGAGTAATCTACAGTTTGGTCTAGCCTGTCTGAGACCCATATTCTATACAAAGCTGCCAGGGCCATAAGATTTTCAAGGGAGAAGCATCTCTTGGTCCCACCACCATTACAGGTTTGTTTGATGAGGACACAGGAAAACCTTTTTCCTGTCTTTAATTCTACCTCTGGAATTTCTTTCCATGGAAGCTAGGCTGGCTCATTCCATATATATGGCAGGTATAGTATTTTTTGGTCACACAGGCATTTAATGAGTAAACCTTTTAGGGGGACTTTTCATGGGCAATGTGTTCTCAGTTTTGAACCCCAATGTGTTTTTGAATATTCTTTTTAGGACTTTATCACATGTAGGTGGAAGTCTGAAATTGTGGCAGTTTAATAGTGAATGATCACACTACTTACAGCACAATGTAATTGCAATCCTGTTGTGTTTCAGGTTCCTCCTTGTGACTTTGCACACATTTTAATTTCCAACAGAAACTAGTGAATAGACTTTGAATAGGTAATTATTAACAACATTGCCCCAATATTTGTGTTGTGGGCATAACTTTTCTCCTCTATATTTATCAATGCTTTTAATGTAGATGTTATTAATTGTGTTTCAATGTTGTCAGGTTTTAGCACATTCTTATTTTAGCTTTCTGAGCTCCTTGGGCCCCACATAGTGAGAAAGATGACATTTAAATGGCATAAATAAATAGATATTTAGAGACTGTCCATGACACATAAGGACAGTTGGAGGCTATGAGTAGGAGGAATTCATGTTCACTTGTGCAAAACTCTGGGCAGTTTGATGAGATCCAGACATAGGAATAGTCCGCTCTGATTAAGTTAAGATGGCTACTGATTGGCTCCTGGAGACCACTGGATGCTCTCAGCCTTTTCTCTGGAAATACATGATACACAAATGCCTGACACACAACTGCCAATGGGACACATCTTTCTTCTGCTTCCAGACTTGGGCTCCTTCCGTTTCTGTCAACATTACATTGGATCTTGGCCTCCTTTGCCAACATAGCACCACCTGTTTCATTGTGCCAAAGCAATACACTATGCTCCTCTAGCAGGCCAGCTAGGTCAGAAAACAATAATAATTTCTTTTTGGCTCTTTTCTTTTCTTTTCTTTTTTCACCCTTCCCCTCCTTTTTTCATCTGTAGCTGGCATTCAGGAAGGAAAGAAAATGAAACAGGTTTCCTTGGTATTTTGTTGAGACTCTAGCTTCATAAAGGAATTATCTTAATCATATCATCAAAGGGGAAAAGGCCTGAAATACAATCTCAGATGAAAACTCCAAGCAGAGGGAAAGCACAGCATAAATTTCTCAACACTCAAGCCTGGGAAATTACAGCCCTTATTCCATAGCTCAGCCTCTTGAAAGGAATAATAATTACTCATTGGCTATTTGTCAAGGCAAGCCTTCCACTGGAGAGAAAGTCTCATTCAATTGGGGAACTGAGGGAGCCCACAACCTGCAGGATATTAAAGTACAGCACAGAGCAGGAAAGGTATATAAACTGAAATTGAGAAAATAGTTCTGATATACAGGTGAAGGACTTAGACAGAAGACTCAAGAAAACTGAGCACTTCTCCCTATCCAAATAATTTCGGGCAACTTACCTGTGCTTTACATATATATCAGTTCTCTGATGCATGGAGTTGTACTTTTTGGCCAATATATAATGCACTGAAGGATATGGACTTTTTCACATGGAGATGGCAAACTAGCATAGAAGCTGTGCAAAATCTATAACTGATCTGCCACCTCCAAAAGATAAACTCATTCTCTGCAGTCAACAGGCAAAACCCATCAATAGCCCCTCATCCCTGACTACATCATGGTACAAAAACTTACCTGGTGCAAAGATTACCAGCTGCTTCCGTGCAACAAGTGAAAGAGACATAATGGGGATGGATTTTCCTCCTCTTCCACTCTCCCCTTGCAGCAATAAAACATTGAGAGAACCATTTTTTAAAAAAACTAAACTTTGTTGAAAATACAAAGCTGATTTAATGAAATGTTTTTTTTAAATATATATATATAGCAGAACTATGGAGGTCATGTCCATAATCTGAAGTGGAAACTTCTGTCCTTTTGAAACTTGTATAGAAGGGAGAACTTCAGCAGGTCTTACTTAGATCAAAAGCAACACCTGTTGAAATATCTTCTACTACAAAAGTGTTAAAAGCAATGGGAGCCTCTTCCCATATTTTACCCATTATCCAAAAGATAACTCATTTGTAGTTACCTCTAGATTGGACTATTGGTGGCTTCCACATCTTTGGGTGCTGAATTGACTTGGGTTTTCACTACAGACTTTAAAGGGTCTCTCCACTTTGCTGTAATCTCTTCTAACTCAGTCCAAGGTGCTGAATCCTTCCAAAATGCAAGACACAAAAAGAACCAATAGAAAATGGAAGCTATCAGCCTTCCTGTCCTGAAGACTGATGATCCTGTCGACGCTCTGGTTGATCTCTGCAACAGTGAGATGTCCAGGACGATTGACATCCCGAACGTCCCCTCTCGCTGTGTAGAGTTGCACCAATTCCTTGGTTAACTGAGGAGCTGGCGGTGATGAAATGTATGAGAAGGCTTCTGGAATGCATCTGGAGGAAATCTCGTGATATCTCTGACCAAACACGGGGTAAAGCCGCTATTAGGGCTTACTCTGCGGCTCTGCAGGCAGCCAAGAAAGCTGTCTCGACTGCCCACATAGTGTCTGCAGCCAATAGGCCATCAGAGTTGTTCCAGGTTGTTGGGGAGCTCCTCCACCCACGTGTGTTGGCATCGAATTGTGCCTGTTGTAAGCTGCCCTGAGTCCCCCCTCGGGGGGTTGAGAAGGGTGGGGTAGAAGTGTGAGAAATAAACTCAGTGTAGCGATTTCACTCACCATTTTGCAGGCAAAGTTGCTCAGATACGTCTCGAGCTGGACACCAGTTTAAGTGCAATGCCAAATGAGGTAACCGAGGTGCCTGTTTGTCTGATTTTATGGGATTCTTTTCATCTTGTTCTGCCTGATGACGTGGACGGGATCCTTGGGGCTGTGAGAGCGACTGCTTGCACTCTGGACCCTTGCTCTTCCTGGTTAGTTAATCTGGCTAGGGATGGGTTGTTGGATTGGTTTGTTTCCATCATAAATGTATCATTGGGCCAGGGGAAATTCCCATCCTGCCTTAAGCAGGCAGTGGTAAAACCATTACTGAAAAAGATCTCCCTTGACCCCTCTGTGCTTAATAATTACAGACCAATTTCCAACCTCCCTTTCTTGGGCAAGGTGCTGGAGCGGGTGGTCGCCTTGCAGCTCCAGGGGTTCCTAGATGACACCAATTTTCTAGATTAATGGTTTCAGGACTGGGCACAGTACCAAGATGGCTTTGGTTGCCTTGGTGGATGACCTCCCCAGGGAACTGGACAGGGGGAGTGTGACCCTGCTGGTTCTCTTGGACATCTCAGTGGCTTTCGATACCATCGACCATGGTATTCTTCTGGGTCGACTCTCTTGGATGGGACTTGGGGGCATGGTTTTACTGTGGCTTTGGTCCTTTCTGGAGGGTCGTTCCCAGATGGTAAAGCTGGGTGACACCTGCTCGAACCCCTGGCCATTGACCTGTGGGGTCCCGCAAGGTTCCATTCTGTCCCCTATGCTTTTTAACATCTATATGAAAACGCTGGGAGAGGTCATCCAGAGTTTTGGAGTTGGGTGTCATCTCTATGAGGATGACGCCCAACTCCACTACTCTTTTCCACAGGAATTGGAGCAGATTCGTCATCCCACTGATACAGGAGATGACAGCTCCCACAGGAGCATATTCAGTCACCTGGATCCTATAATTTAGGACATCATATGGAAGTCATTGATGCAGGGAACAGCAGGGAAAATCATGGGGCAGCAAGGTAAATCCATTGCCAATGCCCTGCATTGCTCGCATCATCTGCATCACCATCACACATTGGAAAGCGTCACTTTCTGGCATGCTTCCATGCTGTCAGATTTCCTATCTGAACACAGGTAGTCTCCCATATTCAGATTTCTCCCTCACATCACATTTCCCCAGTTCTAATGCCACCAAGCCCCGCTGGAAGTAGATTTGTGTCACATGTGATGAGATCTGGTCAGCTATATGTCAGCTGCATGAGTGAAGTGTTCTATAATGGGGAATTTTCCCCATGTGATGAAGTCCTTAGTCTCAATTGAAATAAAACCATTGAAATAATTTCTGAATTTTGAGTCAATATGTAAATAAATTGCAATTATTATGTGCTTTTATTTAAGTTGGGAATAGGTTTCTGGTTGATGTGAGCAGCAGAAGGATTCCTCCCATGAAGATCATTCTAGATTATATCAAGAGGGTCAATAATATGCCCTGGAATTGTCAACTCATGTTGATGAGATGTTGCTGTTGGACGACCATTCATTGATCTTGGTGCACCTAGTTTGGTTCAAGGCTCTCAAAGTATGTGCGACACCATATTACAATTTATTGTTGCACACCATATTCAGAAGGTATGCTTATTTTTGCCGAGCATGTAATGATGAAAAGCTAAATAATTTTTCTCTCTCTCAACAAATTGTGAGTGCATTATCCCTTCTATGGTCTGCCCATTAAACCCCAGAGATCTGCTATGTTCTTCCTGCATTAACTGGCAAAGGAGCTGGGATCTGCTAGTCATAAGGAAATGAATGAAATGAACTTGCAGGATGATTTGGGGGGGGGGGGGGGGGGCTTTACCCTAGAGTTTTGCATGCTAATCCATTTTCAAAAAAGTGCAGCCATGTTGTAATGTTAAGAGTTGTGAATTTCCAAAGGAACTCATCTAATCAGAGGGTGCAAATTTATGCTGTTAAATGAGCCTGGTCTTGGCTCCTCATTTGTTCTCACGTTGTTACAATTCCCATGAAGAAGTCATTAAGGGCTCTTTAGAAATCATTTACTCATGAGCTCATCACTTGGAATTGGTCTTATGGCCAACATGACATTTTTGAAATCCTCTGAAGCTTCATTGGACAAAATGCATTAGAGTTAAGTGGGTAATACTGAAGTGTACTCAAGTTCACTGTGTCAGTAAGTCTGTCCTGTAGTTTCTTAGAGGAGGAAAGGCACTAATATGCAGGGATGGGTGAGACATGATTTCTTTTTGTTCAAAGATATGCTCAAAACAAGAAATGGAATGGATTTGACTAAGAAAATCCAAACACTTCTAAGGCTTGTGTTGAGGATTGTGGAGAGAAATAACTTATTAATAATAAGAAGAAAAAACTTTGACATTGAACATACAAAGATGGTGCAGACTTAAATAAACATTAGACATGAAAGTGCATTTCTCAATGGGAAATCCATATATTTAAAATCTCCTTGATCTGCACAATCCTTGTTTTCTTGACTGGTTGTCCAGGGAGGAGATGCACTTAGATCTCAGCTGAAAAGCATTATTAATGTGTATCTCAGGGAGAGATTTTTTTCCCCATTTTGTTTAATAAAAGTAGTGATATGACCTCATCTTTCAAAAAGCCCTTCCTAAACCTTCTGAATTTTAACAGCCACAGACCAGTATCAAATATTGATTGAGAAGACAGTTTCCTTCCAACTCCAGAAAATCTTGAATGACACTGGTTTTCTAGGCCCATTCCAAACCAGCTTAAATGCAGTGTATATAGAGATGAGACCTTAGTGGATGATCTTTACCTGAGCATTGACAGAGGGGAGTGTTGATGCTAGTGATACTTTTGGATCTCTCCATGTTATTCAATATTACCAATCATGGTATCCTTCTGGATTGCTTGAGGGGTTTGGTAATCAGTTCCAGTCCCATCTCTTCAGTATGTTCCAGATGCATGTTGTTAGTGGATGATAGCTGCTCCTCAAAACATGAGGTGTCATATGGCATACCATTTTATCCCAATAGTTTTTAACATCTAAGTGAAAATGCCAGAAGCATGGGAGAGGGTGCTATCACTATGAAATATACAATATACTTCATCATGCCTTCATGATGAAGTGTGGGTTAAGCCCCTGTGCCGGCAGGACTGAAGACCAACAGGTCGCAGGTTCGAATCCGGGGAGAGGCGGATGAGCTCCCTCTATCAGCTCCAGCTCCTCATGCAGGGAAATGAGAGAAGCCTCCCACAAAGATGATAAAACACCAAATCATCCAGGTGTCCCCTGCGCAACGTCCTTGCAGACAGCCAGTTCTCTCACACCAGAAGTGAGGTCGCTCCTGACACGACAAAAAAAAATCATGCCTTCAAAAACAGCATCAGCTAAGGATCGAGCCCTTCCCTACTAATTACTGTCCCTCCCTTCAATATTGTTAAATTTCTTTGACCACCTACATTGGACCTGAACTGGTTTGATTCACCCATAATTACTTCTTGCTATTGCTGCCTGTTGGCACATGGCATTTGGAAGTTACCCCAAAGGCGATCTGCTTTTCAGTTTTAAAATCCTTCAACCAGAAACAGAGAACCATAGCACCATAGACGATGGGTGGATGAGAGCTAGGGGAGTGAGATGTAAAACAGGTTTGGTGCAGGACCTGAATCCCTCGCAGGTACTTGGTCTTTTGTATCAGCTCAAGCTTAGTAGATTTACCTGTTTCTACTAGCAAGATAACAGTAAAAGATACAAGTTCTCACTGGATAAGAAACAGGGTGGTACCTCCTCCCTCACAAATACATTTTTCCACTACTATCTCATCCAGGGTTTTAGCATTTTTATCATGAACATTTGGCCCGCCCATTGTGTTCTATTTCTTTAATATATTATTTTGCAACTGTTTATTTTATTTTGTTACGTTATGTATCTTATTGTGATGTATTTTTGTTGCTTTGAATTTTATTTTGTTGTGTTGTATTTTTGGGCTTGGTCTCATGTTAGCCACCCTGAGTCCCTTTGGGGAGATGGTGGTGTGGTATAAATAAAGTTTATTATTACCTGGGTTGCAACCTCTCTTCATAAGAGTTTTCCTCTTATGTTTTAGCCTCAATGTGCATATCCTCGTGAGGATGCCTTCAAGTTGCCTACTGACTTATGGTGTTCCTCATGGATTCCACAGGGTTTTCTTAGGAGAGAAATCCACAGATGTGATTGCTAGTGTCACCTTCTAAAATATAACCTACAGCAGTGCTTCTCAACCTTGGTGCACAGTCGCAATTCCAACAATAGACAGGGTATAGGGTTTTTAACTTTAAAGATCCCACCCGCTGTCACCAATTGTACAGTCGGTTCTAAATTCTGCCACCAATTATACAGGTGTGGATGATTATGGATGTAATTTATCTCAGGCCTCAATTGTTGATAAGATTTTATTATAGGGGAGGCCAATTATTACTTGTAAATTAAGGTAACTGCCACCAACGTGAGGTATTGGAGGTACCACCAATGAGATCTGGCTCCACAGACGCAGATTAATGGAGATGAGATGGTCTTCAACAAAAGTTAACAAGTTTATTATCTACAAAGCGTATGGTTGCAGGCTGTTAAATAACTTTGAATAACTTATAGAACTTTGAATAACACTTGGTTTGCAATACAGTCCACTCTTCTAGATGACACAAATTGTGATTAACTTTTACTGAGGTGAAGCACTTTAATAAACAAAGTTTCCTAATGTGAATAGCCTTCCAATTTGATCTCTTCTTGATCAAATCCCTGATCTCTAGTCCTTCCCTGACTAGTGATCTAAACGAGCTTCCTTTAGTCTACTTTAACTAAAGAAACTGGCTAGGTTTCTCCCTTCAACCTTCCTAGACTGAAAAACCTTCAGATATTCACACACACTGCTCTCCACTCTCCACTCTCAACTGCCAACTCCCAACTCTCAACTACCCACTGCCTCTTTTCCAAAGACACACATAACATTTTCTTGCTTGGCTCTGCCCACTTCTCACTCTCCTGCCTGGTCTCCTTGGCAACCTCACTGTGGATACAACCAGTTAACTCTAGTTTCAGCTACTGTTACCAACACAAATATATTCTAACAGTTAAACATATACATAGTATCACTGACTTCTGCACACTTGGGTCCCCAGATGTTTTTGGCCTACAATTCCCAGAAATCCCAGCCAGTTTACCAGCTGTTAGGATTTCTGGGAATTGCAGGTCAAAAACATCTGGGGACCCCAGGTTGAGAACCACTGACCTACAGCATCTGGCATTCTTTGGCATTTTTCCATCCAAGCACTAACTAGCTTCCAAAATCTCATGGGAATAGGTGTCTTCAGAATATTTAGAACACCGATATTCCTATATTGAACTGTATTCCATTTATTTGCTTTAAGATTATCAATAAGGTGTACCTCTAATGCCTCATCATATTTAAATTAAATTATTGCAAAAAGATTGGCCTGAATTCTATTGTTATTCTCCCAATCCCTGCTCAGAAGTAGATCCATAGAAAATGAGATTTATCTGTGTCTTGTCTCACCATCCAATACTTGATTCAGTGTGGCTGCCATAGTCGCCATTAACCAATAAGACTCAGACAACTTATATTTATACATAATTTATCAGACAACCCATTAAAATGAGGTTTTTCATGGCCAAGATATAAAGGTATCTATTAGAAAGCAATGTCAATGAAATCATACCTTTTCGTTATGCCATTGTTTCAAATGTAGATGAATGCTTGTGGTTTGAATGTGATTGTTAGTTCAACTAAAGTAGATCTGACGAAACAGTTGTTGACTGGCCTACACCTATGTAAATCCAATATATTTACTGAGTTTACTCTAGTTGGTATTAATGGTGAGATTCAGTCATACATGTCACCATCTCATTCAGAGAAAGAAACCTGTGTCTTTAATTCATTTCTTTCATTTATGGGATGCTTATTTAGAATTTGCTGAAATCCCAGATGTGGTAAATTTCTTTTACAGGCCTTTGTGGTATGAACTTTAACAAAATAGCTATAAAAAGGTAATAGGAATGAACAGTGGGTCACATAAAGCAGAGTAAGGAGGAGAGAAAAGGTAGAGGCTTTTTTGCTAGGAGATTTTAGAAGGTTTTATCTCCCTGTCACTTTATTTATTTTTAATTCAGACAGAGGGAGAGGGAGAAAGAGAAAGAAGGGCTGAATTGTGTGCATAAAATTCCTGGCAAATGGCAATCGCTTGTTTACCCTGTGATTAAATACATATTTCTTGCCAATCTTTTGCTCAGTAAAAAAAGAATTTAAGAGGAGCTGTGCATTTACTTCTAACTGCCTTATCTTTATTTTCCTGATGGTGCTTGATGAATGTTTGGCTGCATAAATGTGAATCCAGGGAAGATTTGATTTTGCAACTGAAAGGCGTGGGGGGGGGGGGGGGGGGGGGGGGGGTGTCTTCCTGTTCTTAGCTAATTACGAATGCAACATGAAGAAAGATTATACCCTTTCACCGTGGGTTAATCAGAATATCGACACAGAAAACCTATCCCTGGTGCAAACTAGTACACTATCCAGAATAATGCAAATTAATGATTTGAGCTCTTTCTCGTTGAATTGAAACAGACTGAACACTACTTACATTTATTTACTTTAGTAAGAACTAATATAGCTATTAGGGGTGTGCACAATATTGTTTTGGAGTAACGGATTTTGGGGATTCGGCTGCCGGATCCATGAAAACAAGCCTGGTGGGGAGCAGCTGAATCCTTAGGCGATACGGATAAGAGCAGCTGGATCTTTTGGGCTAATGGGGGCTAATGGAGCTGAGTGGCACTCTATCTGAGATGAAGGTGGAATGTGGATAAGACAGCTTCGCAAATCAGGCAAACTCTGTTTCCTCTTTTTCTTTCTTCCTTAGCAGCCTCCTTCATCTCTTCCTGAAGCCCCCTCCCCAATGCCTGCTTGAGGCAAATGGGGACTCGCTTTCCCAGCAACACTTTGTGCAGTGCGGGTGTGCAGGTACAATTGCACCAGGAGCTCCAGTTTTGTTTGCTTTGCATTTAATGTTTGTTATAGTCCTAAGTTTCAGGGACTCTGCAAATAGGTGGCTTCTTTTGGCTGCAATCATAAGGCAAGCCACCTGTCAATTATAGTTAGGTTCCCTGGTCCTGCCCCCTTTTTAGGTTTTAGAGGGAATAGGCGCCATTTTGGGTTCAGTCCACACAGAGAAGCCTCTCATGCAGGACATAATACCAAGAGCTCCTGTAGAAAGCTTCGTCTTCTACAGCTTGGCTGGGGAGAAAGGTCCCATAGCTTGGCCGAGGATTATACAGCCTTACAGCTCCTTTGCTGAGGGACTTCAGCCAGCCATCACCGAAACCTGAACTCCTTTTCCCCTGGAAGTCTACAAAGTTCTGCTTGGTAAGGGTCACTCACGGAACCCAGAAGCAGTTGGTACTGGGTGCAGGGGATCCAGAGGCAGACTGCCCAGATTAGAAGTTAAGGATTTCCCCATTAGTTACAGTTATGAAGATAGTGCCTGTTCCCTGTTGATAAGATTGAGAGAGAGAGCCAATAGACTGTTAAGAAAGCCTTAAAGTACCTGTTTGTTTTCATTAATAAAGAATTTTGTTGAACCTTTAAGCAATCTAAAGACTCTGTTTAAGGAAATCCAAAGGCCTTTAATCTGAGGCAGCCCCGGCGTCCCGTTGGACACACAGAATTTATGTCCTGTCTACAGTTTTATGCACAGGCCCAGTGTGCGACAGCACAGCGGGTATTGAAGGAACCTCTTTACTCCCTCCCAGGGAATGATGAGATTTTTCTCTCTGTGTGTGTCTCACTTTCTTTCTCAGTCAATCAGAAACCTGACTGACTGGGTCCATTTGCCTCTCTTCTTGTGGTGTGTGCTTAGGACTTCAATTTCTAGGTCTCACTCTTGTGGGTTTTTTTAAAAAAATGTTATGGTAAATAATTAAAAGAATTACCCCAAAATCAGTGGATTGGTTAAACTTCGTGAAACTTGGCAAGTTTACAGTCATAAATATGGCCTACAAGTAAGGCAAGCTCCATGTTGATAGGTCTAAAAATGACAAGAAAAAGTAGCCTTTAAAGTTTTCCCACTGGTGATAAGAGACCAAATTTTACAAAAATAGAACGCTCATCCAGATTTTGGGAACTTCCTGGTAAACAGAACCGGGGGTGGGGTGGGGATGGTGAGAATGGGACAAAAAACAGGACGGGGTTTTGCTGAGTTGCACACTCGTAACATCTATCACTACTGCCATAATAACAATAGCAACAATGGATGATCATCATGAAAAGATGAGGATGAACACAATGATGATGAAGTTGGAGAAGTTGGAGAAGTTGAGGTAGAGGAAGGAAGAGGAAGGAAGAGGAACAAAGAGGAAGGAAGAGGAAGGAAGAAGAAGAAGGAATGAATAATTCAGGGCTTGTCTACATTGGCAAATGGACTGTTGGCTGTTCCCATGATGCATCTTCACTTCTGTGAGTATGATAGAGTTATTTGTTTTCAACTGACTTTGCCTCACTGAGAAACTCCAGAGTATCCTGCAGCTTTGAGGTAGTCTGAACAGTGGGTTTGTGCAATCACCCTTTCCTGTGAACTCATTAACACAAGGAAAATGAGTGTCAACAACACCACAATTCCTAACTAACCATGGAGTTCTGTCTGAACTCATGGCCATTTTAAGTGATGCTGCTGACACCAGAATCCAGCAATGACTAGGTATTCAGGTTTTAGTTTAGTTTAGGATGATGGTCCTCCAAGTTCGGTGTCCTGAGGGTGGGTTCGTAGGTGGCTGTGGAGCCCTATTCTTGACCTGCATCTTCTCCCACAGTGAGGGCATTGGTTTCCAAGTGGGAGGCGGTCTCGGTCAGGGTTGGCTTGATGCGCCTTCCTCTTGGCACATTTCTCTCTTTCACCCTCTATTCGTGCCTCTTAAAATTCTGCAGCACTGCTGGTTACAGCTGACCTCCAGCTGGAGCGCTCAAGGGCCAGGGCTTCCCGGTTCTCAGTGTCTATGCCAGAGTTTTTAAGGTTGGCTTTGAGCCCATCTTTCAATCTCTTTTCCTGCCCACCAACATTCCGTTTTCTGTTCTTGAGTTCAGAGTAGAGCAACTGCTTTGGGAGACGGTGGTCGGGCATTCAGACAATGTGGCCGGTCCAGCAGAGTTGATGGTGGAGGACCATTGTTTCAATGCTGGTGGTCTTTGCTTTTTCCAGCATGCTGACATTTGTCCGCCTCTCTTCCCAAGAGATTTGCAGGATTTTCCGGAGGCAGTGCTGATGGAATCGTTCCAGGAGTTGCATGTGATGCCTGTAGACAGTCCATGTTTCGCAGGCATATAGCAGGGTTGGGAGGACAATAGCTTTATAGACAAGCACCTTGGTATCACTACGGATGTCCCAGTCCTCAAACACTCTCTGCTTCATTCGGAAAAATGCTGCACCCACAGAGCTCAGGCGGTGTTGTATTTCGGTGTTGATGTTGACTTTGATGGAGAGGTGGCTGCCAAGGTAGCAGAAGTGGTTAACATTCTCTAATGTTACACCATTAAGCTGAATCACTGGCATTGGGGTAGTGCTCTTATGACTGGATAGGAGGAGCATTGACACAGAGAACGTAACATATGCACTGAATGTGCTGAATATGGACTGCTCCAAGGCTGATTTTTACTGGAATAAACTTCTCAGTGTAGGTGAACCCCACAGGAATCAAAATAAATACATCGACAGGAATCAAAATAAATACATCCACAGGAATCCACCAAGGCCATAACAAATGCATCACTTAGAAGTCTGGATTTGTGACAGGTTCACATTCATTTACTACTTTTGGGAATACATAGAAACTAAGTCCCCTAATCCCTACTCACTAGGCAGCAGCCATTGCTAGCAAAAGAGGCCTGTTCCCCTGATGTTACCACGTGCTCCCATGAGTGTTGTGATGAGTCCCTGTCACAATACCCACAGCAATGGGAGGTCATACATTAAGAGAAGCAGGTGAGAATGGCTTCCATATGCTTCCCATTCAATGTGTTGCTATCTGTGGTTATTGTCCAGTAACTGGGGATTGAGGAGTTTGGACTGGGAGGCATGAATGAGCTATGTAACTAAAGTTGATACACAGTTAATCCGATAGAGTATTCTGGGCATCATCCCTCTATACATGAAATTTGGATGCAAATGCTGGTGCATCTAATTTCTGATGACCTTTTATGTGAATAATCCATTTGTTCTTCTCAGTGAAATTGGAAAAAAAAAGGGTTTTCTTTAATGTTCAGCTGAGCAACAAGAACAACAATAAAAATACATTGGAGTTTACTGGAGAAAAACAGCACGGGCACATAGGAAAATAGTCTGTGTTGAGTGTAAAATACATTCTGCAGTAAATAGACATCTTTTCCAACACTATGATTCCTGTCAATCATTTCCAACTAGAGTAGACTCAGTTAATTGATTACACTGTGTAACAAAATTTGAAAAAAAACCTGTTCCTGTTTTGAAAGTGTTATTTCCTGTTTAATTGTGTGGTACTTACTTTGAAAGTAGTTGTTATACTCGAGTGACTGTTTTTGTGGATGCCACAAACTATGTTAAATTGGTTGAGACTCAATGAGAAATTCACTGAAAAACTATAGCAAAATGTGCTGTAGGATGTCCAGTAAAAACAAAGTTTTTGCAGTTTTTCCATGTTTCTTTGAAAGAACCAATTAGGAAATTACACTTCTAATGCAGGGACCTTAGAAATAATATTATTCCATGGTGAGAAATAATATTATATAACATTATTACATAATATTATTCCGTGGTGAGAAAACACACACATGTAAATAGAGTTGATTCCACTAGTTGGGATTAATACCTGGATTTAGGCCCAAAATTGCATGGTGTTGGTGTTTAATGCCCCACATAGTTCCCTTATGAAAAAGACCTAAATCCTCTCAATATGCCAGATAGGGTCTGATCTTGGCAGCTAAGCATGATAAGCCGGGTTCATATCTGAAACGGGGATTGCCAAATGCCAATGAATGTAGAGTCCTGTAGGTGATATTTCAGAGGAAGCAACTGGCAAAAACAACTTATTATTCCTTGACTAAGAAAAAACCCATGAAATGTATTGGGTAAGCATAAGAGAATAGGTGAAGAGACACACACAGAGTAGCTAGAGCACATATTCATTTTAAGTGCAGATGCTTTTGTTTTGTTTTATTTTGTTTTTTTACAATGGCGTAATATCTATATTCATTTCATGGATTCATAAGCAGAGTTTGACAGATGTTGCTATTACACACATGGTAGGGATATAGTTCTTTATAATAAGAATCTTCTAGAATATAGAAGGTAGGAATAATTAGTTTGACCAATTTTATTACTTCTGCATGCAGGTCATCAAATACCATTCAGTTTTTGCAGGCTATTTATTTACGGTTTGGGACATATTGTGCATAAACCTCATACATGGTAGCTTTTGCACATACTTGTAGAACGGCATTGATAAATTCCTGAATAAATAAAAAAATACACCTTTTGTGTATGTTTGTGTGTACACAAAAATTTGAATTTTCAGTGTGGAAAAAAGTATATTTCAATGCAGAAGCATCAATTTCTGCACAAACAATGCTGTTTCCTATGCCAAAAAATTCTATGTGGGAATTCATATTGTGTACAATTTGCATAGAGTTAATTTGCATAGAAAATTGCATTTTCAATACAGAAAATTATACTTTCTGCACAAAATAATCCCAAATTACAAAAGTTCTCAGTAATTCTGAACTCATCATCAGGTTTTCATGGATCAAATTACTTGCTTGTTGGTCTAGCTTGTTGATCCAACCACTTCGACCGCATCGATCAGGTCCTCTGCATTTGTTAGGATGATATCAAGAGTAGCCAACCCCCTTGTTGCCTCTTCTACCTTCTAGACCATGAAATTGTCTACAAGGCAAGCGAGGAATTTGTTGGACCTTCTACTCTTGACTGAGTTTGTTTTCCAGCAAATATTGGGATAGTTGAAATCGCCCATGACTACTACATCTATTCTCTGTGCCTGTTTGGTCAACTGCAGGCAGAAGACTTCATCAAGTTCTTCCTCCTGGCTTGGAGGTCTGTAGTAGATGCCTACAACGACATCTTTTTGACTCCCAGTTCCCTTGATTCTTATCCAGATGTTTTCAAGCTGGTTTCCCGGATTGCTGTCTTGCACCTCTTCTGCAGCGTAGCAGTTTTTGACATATAAGTCATCAGCTCTTGTCATGGATCTCATGAGAAATACATTGGGACAGTCTCTGGCATGTATTACATATTCTAAGAGAGTCTGATGCTTTGACTGGGGGCGCTTCCATTATGTCTAAAACTTTTTTTTCTGGTGGAAGAGTGTGTAGGTGGTGACAAGGTTATGTTCACATTTGGTGAGAAGTAGAATGCCATTCAAGCTGCTATTTCCAATCCTGTCTTTCCCTATAGTCCCTGGCTACAGGTCTAAAGCTCATCTAACTCTTGCATTAAAATCACCCAGAAGGATGATTTTGTCCTCCTTAAGTATTTTGGATAAAATTGTGTCCAGCTGACAGTACAAAAATTCCTTGATGTCTTCATCAACACCTATTGTTAGTGCAGAGACACTTATGATAGTTGCTGCTGATTTTTGGCAAGATTAGTTCTGAGGGCTGAGATGTAAATGCAGATTTACACTAACAGAGGTGATATCGAATCTCATCTATAGCAAAACATATGCTGAACTAGTCTCCTTCTGTTGGGGTTCAGCCTGAGTTTGAACTTGAACCTGATTCTCTGTTTGTTCCTCCTGATGCTAATGAAAGTATATTTACTGATGCTAGTGGAAATGTACCTTTTTGATGCCAATGCTCCTGAAATTAGTGAGGAAGAAACTGCTGTAGGTTTGGAAAATGCCAATGTTCCTGAAATTAGTGAGGAAGGAACTTCTGTAGATTTGGAAAATGAAAGTACCAGTGTTCCTGAGAATGTTTCAGAGGGAGACCTTGAACTTTCCCTCCCTTCTGCACCTGTTAACTGTAATGACAACAGAAGGAGCCAAATTTGGGAAGACAGAAATAAAACACTCAGTTTGCGTCGATCCTCCCGAATTCAAGAATTAAAAACATTGGCTTCAAAACAGAAGGGCGGTTCACGGAACCGATTCTTGAGTTTTAATTGCAATACGCCAGGCTGATTCCCTCAGTTCAGGCATCGTTTCAGAATTGATGAAGACCTTGGCAGTTCTCCCGGTTCCCTGGCCATAGTATGGAAAGATTTCTAGGATATCAAGTACGGTTAGTGGAATGCTAACAGATTCAAGTATTTCTCAGAGAGGCTTTTGGTTTTGCTTTGTCCATTTAAATTCATGTTTGCTGATTTTGCTGTGGCTTTTGACTTGCATTTTTCCTTTATTTTGTAACCATTTTTCTTCAATAAAAAAGGATTGTTTTTCACAGCCAAGTGTGGTGGATAGTTATCTTAGGCCTCGTTCTCTGCTCTGGATTGCAACACCTTCCATGGATAGCTATGAGAAAGGTTCACAGATCAGAAATACCACATTTACACATGAATGAGTAGACCTCACATCTATGTTGATGGCCAATTTTTGAGGCCAACATTGTGGATTTTTATATGACCTGTAGATAAGTTGAGGATCATTTCATGGACATTACCAGTGCTGTCTCCAAAATCAGCTTCCCGTGACTACTGTCTCCTCCTCCTCCTTAATATTCATTTTCCCATCCAGGCATTCAAAAAGACCAGAAGAGTGTATTACAGAATGTGCATATGTATGCTAAGTTTTTACAAGGATCATTGCCTGTATGAGTGCGTGTTGAGGAAGAGCACCTGGACAATTAAGCAACTAAGCTTGAGCCACTCCCTGCATGGAGTATATCATGAGGAGTGCTTCATGGTGTATTTAGATTGACACGGTGATCAGATGATCAGGAAGAGACCAAATGGGACTTCTATACTATAGGACTTGCTGAAGATCCTGAACAATTTACTACAAGACTCCTTGAACCAATGAAGAAGCAGAGAATGCATGATTTTAATGCATTGGACTTTTGTGTGAGTTATTTTGCTGCAATTGACAGTTTATTTTCAAGGCTGATTATTTTGTAAAGCTGCATATTTATCTCTGACTACTCAAGAGTAAATTTTGTTTTTCCTTTTACTCTGACTCTGTGTGATTCAACTAGAGGGCTGGGGCTGGGAAGACTACTGGGTAGCTTCCGCATAGACTGATAAACCGCAACAGAGTCATCCTGGTTCTCCTACAATGAACTTAGCTCTTGCCTTTCACTACTTTACTCAGAGAAAGGAATGGTTCCTTTTCTCAAAATAATTAAGGTTCAGTACTTACATTAAGCAGTGGTTATGTTCACCCAGATTTTCTGATTTTTTTAAAACTAAGTTTTCTTGATTTATAAATGAATATACACTGTAGGTTTGGATTTAAATCAGATTTAATTAAGGACATCTTTCAAAATCAGCTCAGTTAGGCATTTCGCCTTGCCACCAAACTCGTTTACTCATCTTCATCTAATGCAGTGATGGCTCATTGTTACAGTGAAATGTGCTTATGTCTTGATTTCTTTTCCTTTTCAAAAACAGACTCACGCAACACAACACCAAATCCATCCATGTAAGTAAACAAGCAGTTAACTTCAGTTGCAGCATAAAACGGCTTAATAACAACTGAGATCAAAATGAGCCGAGGCGGCAGGAGGGAATGGTGGGAGATCATTCCTAAGCCTGTTTGCCCCTGAAGGGAGAATTATTATTATGACCTTGTAGCTTTGAGCAGGCATGTGCTCCTCTTTGGATCAAATAGAGGACCTTGGCAAGGCTTGGTGCCTGGGAAGGCTGTTGAAGCTTTGAGTTTTTAATGTTACTGGAGGTGCTGCTAGGAGCATCGAGGCATGGGAGCCAAATCCAAGGGAAGGGAAATAATGAAAAATGCTGATTAGGAGCTCAGAGAAAGCAGTGGAACATTTGTACTCAACTATAAAATGTAATGCTCTGCTAATCTGTTTTTGGCTGTCTTTACCAGCTTTTTAATACACTTTTTATATTACTCTATAGGTTATTTAATATACATTTTCATTCAGTGAGTTTTTTTAAAAAAAGAATTCCATCCCCCTTTCCCCCCTTCAGTTCAGTTTGCTTTTTTTAACGCCTTTGTTCTCATTTGTGCTGATTGTAGCTTTCTGATCTTCCCAAAATACTCTCCTTTTCCAATTCTTCCCTAGGGCCCACAGTGAGGAAAATACAAATTACTGGTAAATACCGTTCCAATAGCATTTACATTTTCCTGCTTCTCCAGTCTTTTTTGCTTCACACTGATTTCTCAAACCTGAAGTGGACCAGAAGTCACTCCTGGAAGTACAAAGGACATCCAGGGATGTCTTGTTTGTAACACAGGGTAAAGTGGGGTAAACTAGTTTAGTCCCACAATTACAAAACAAAAAAGAGAGTTGGGGAATGCTGCAGAGTTTTGCTGAAACTTCAGAGCAACCCTGAAACTGGGGAGAGTGTGGACTCTATAACCTGCTCAAATGCAAACTAGTCTGTTGGTACCATTGTCTCATCTCCCCTGCACTCAACAGAGAAGGGAAAAGGGACAGATTGGGCCCATCTCAGCCCCCTTATGCCACAGTAGACACAGAGCACTAGGAAAGCTTTATGCCATTACTGGAAAATCCGCCCTCCTTGTTTGCATAGTCACTTTGCTAATTCCAGTAAGCAGGTCAGGAGATGCTCTGGTGCTTTCCTGGAGCTCCATGGTCATCTAGCACTGCAATAGCAACAAGAAAGTTACAATAATTGTCTAGTGAGGCTGAACTGGTTTATTCTATATGAATAATAAAGACTCTGTCCACATACCCTGTGTCCACTGTGGGATGGACACAGCATATGTGGCTGGCTACCTTGGGACCAATACACATTAATGTTAGAATATCTGGCAGGTATAAATAAGCCCTCTGAGAAAGGACAAGTTTCCTCTTATCTCGGAAGTGGAGAATGAAAGCTATCTTAGCTTAACAAAAGTGAGTTTATATGTTCCCAAGGTGAATTTGTTTTCCTCACTTTCAGAAGGGAGGACAGATGCCAAGGGTCTTGACCAGTATAACTAGGTGGATGTCTAGGTAAACTGAGTGAGATTGGTTCTCCACATTCAGTGTGGTGTAAGGGCTTGAGGATTGGACAGTGACTTGAGAGACCTGGGTTTGAATCCTTGCTTAGACCTGGGAACACAAAAAGCAAACGCAAACTCTGAAGAATTCTTGCTAAGAAAATAATGTGATAGCCTCACCTCTGGGTTAACATGAGCTGGAAATTACTTGAAGGCATGCAGAAACAACACTATCTCTCTCAACATCATCCTCTCTACCTATGTACACTGTCAGGTCCTCCAGTCATACTTTCAGGTTCCAAGGAGAACTCCTTTGATTATCCCCTGAAGACCTAGGACACATTTTCTTTCTGTGGAACTTGGGGAGAGATCCATCAGATGTTTTCTTTACTGGTAAGGAATGCTACACTCATTAGTATTCTGGGGCACAGTGGTCAACATGCATTGACTTTTTCCCTGCTTAATTATGGTTGTGGGTGATTTGGCTCCCCTAAAACCATGCATGAGTGACAATCCAGTCTTCAAATAGAGAGCAATCACCTACATGCAACGGCTGTGCACTCATAGAATCATAGAATCAAAGAATCAAAGAGTTGGAAGAGACCTCATGGGCCATCCAGTCCAACCCCCTGCCAAGAAGCAGGAATATTGCATTCAAATCACCCCTGACAGATGGCCATCCAGCCTCTGTTTAAAAGCTTCCAAAGAAGGAGCCTCCACCACACTCTGGGGCTTCCTAGTCTCCAGGGAAGCAGAAAACAAGCTTGCTCCCTCCTCCCTGTGGCTTCCTCTCACATATTTATACATGGCTATCATATCTCCTCTCATCCTTCTCTTCTTCAGGTTAAACATGCCCAGCTTCTTAAGCCACTCCTCATAGGGCTTGTTTTCCAGACCCTTCATCATTTTAGTCGCCCTCCTCTGGACAGATTCCAGCTTGTCAATATATCTCTTGAATTGTGGTGCCCAGAACTGGACACAATATTCTAGGTGTGGTCTAACCAAAGCGGAATAGAGGGGTAGCATGACTTCCCTAGATCTAGACACTAGGCTCCTATTGATGTAGGCCAAAATCCCATTGGCTTTTTTTGCTGCCACATCACATTGTTGGCTCATGTTTAACTTGTTGTCCATGAGGACTCCAAGATCTTTTTGACATGTACTGCTCTCAAGCCAGGCATTGTCCCCCATTCTGTGTCTCTGATGCATCATTTGCATCAGCTAAGATTCTGCATTAAAATGTAGTCCCTTGCAGGGATTGCTGTTGTTTCTTCTAAGAGAAGTGAATCAGATAACTTAAGTAGTAGCTGGACTCAGCTTGGTGGGAAAAGAAAGGAAGAGGTATTCACAGATGGATTACACTCGCATTTCCCTTTCCCTGGAAGCCTAGAGCAGCTATATTATTGGAACCTGAATTGTTTCACTCACTCTCTTCTTCTCATGTAAACTATGCTTCTGCACACATATGTTCATCTGTGGTAAAATTTGATGTAGTTTCAGGCCTTTCCAAAAGTTTGCTATGCTACCTATTTTGTATGTAAGAGGTAACTTTATCTGATTTTCTATTATGATTTGTTTAAACAATAACGTTCCAACTGAAATTGTGTTTTTCCTTTCTTCAGTGATACTTCTTCTGATTCTAGTACATTGTTCCTTCATCTCATACACCCAATTTCATATATAGTTGCTGTGTTCTTAATAAATCTTTAAAAGAAATGCAATTGTGAATAGACTCTGGTTCCAGTTTCTCATCTGCTGGGGCAAACAGAAAATCTCATTTCTGGGGAGGGGGGCAAAAATGTTTTATTGACAGTTCTACTGCTGCAAAATTATCTCTTCTGTCAGATCAACCTAAATATATATTTCTAAGTTTCTTCTTTAGAGATGGTCTACAGCCACTTGACCATCTTTCTTGACTTTTTAATAAATTTTGTCAGACATGTTTTCCATCCCGGATGCAGTATTCCAAGTTGAGAAAAGAAAAGTTAAGCTATCTTCTTTTGATCTCAAAACTATATTTCTGTTGATGCACCTAAATTAAATTTGCCCTTCCTCCTGCCACATGCTTACCAAATGTTTACCCTGTGGTTTATCAAAGTAATTTTAATGGGATGTGTGGTATTTTTGTTATCTTTGAGTGTGTTTTAAATTAATATTTTAATTGAATCCATAAAACAATAACATCCTGTCATAAAGAAATGTGGCTCTCCAAGCGACTTTGGCTACCATTCTTCTGGATGAGATTAATAGTTATTTAGACATTAAGATTTCTAAAATTGATGGGCAATGTTCACAAAATAACTCTCTGCAAAACTATAGGAACTAATGGATAGCTGATGGCTTAAGAAATTATTTCCCTCCTCCCCAAAAAAGAAAATCAACATTGTGCACTAATAAACATCAAAATGAAGACAACAGCAAAGATCCAATTGCTAGTCCAGTTGGTCAAAATGGGAGAATTGGTTAATGGTAAACTGAATTGATATAATGGAAGCACTCTGACTGTATCTAGGCTAAAAAAGTGTAGTCCTTTCTTTCAGGAGGGAATCAGAAATGAAAGATACATAGAGTTCTTTATTTATCGGGGATCCAAGTGTCCTGTGCATTTGAAGCAGCTGTTCTTTGTTCAAGACAGAAGAAAGAGTGAGAAAAGGCTTTAATCCATAAATTTATATTGTCATCCCTTCTAATAAATGCATGACATCCAGACTTTATCTACTAGCATACAAATATCCGAAAAACACATATAAACCAGACCCTCATATTATATAACATTATTCTCTATCTATTTATTAGATTTATTAATCAGAAGTATATCCCAGGATGAGATCTAAAGCAGTTACTTTGAAGGATCTTAGCTTGGAGGCCAAGAAGAATGTTCCTTTGCCCATGCCAAGAGTCCACAAAGTCCTTTCACCAAGGCCTTTCAGAAATGAGACCATTATATTTTGTTAGTTGCATTACTAGAGGGGCTTGAGGCAAATAATGTTTTTGGAAGTCCCCAGCGAATGCAATTCCCAGCTAGAACAAGGGGTGAGAGATCCTGAAGTATGTTTTCACTTCCAATTTAGCCACAGTAGCCCATGTACTGGTAGCTTCCCAATTGTGCTAGTGTGGTTGTGTTTTGGGGCTGATCTGGAAGATGATCCAGCAACTGCAGCTATTGCAAAAAGTGATAAACTGTTGATCAAAATGTCTCATAGAAACCATACAAAATTGTTGCTAAATGTTGTCAATACTTTTGGCTGGCTTGCAATCCTTTCCCAGTCTGAATTCAAGATACTTATTTACTAGGCCTGGGTAACAACGCAAAAATTTGGTTTTGTAATCGTTTTGTAATTGGGGTGTTTTTTTGTTTCGTTATTTAAAATAATTACAAAACTTTCCCAAAAAAAGTTTTGGTATTTACAAAATTTTGTAAATATTAACGAATTTTTAGAATATTTTTTTTATTTTTTAAGAATAATATTAAAAAATAATATTAAAAAATATTAAAAAATAATATTAAAAAATAATATTAAAAATATTTTAAAATGGAAAACGAAACCGCACAGGCCTACTATACAGACATAGCGGGTTTGAGTCAGACCCAGCTAACACCTCCCAACAAAGGATTCCCCTGAGCAGGAAGGAGCCAGACTTTGAAGCTACAAGGCCATTTAATCCCAATCAAGCTGTCCAATGGCAACATTCACACTTGCCTCCAACAGACAAGAGTTCTTTCTCCCACCCTGGACCTTCTGCAGCCAGGCTTTGAAGCTGCGAGGCCATTCAATGCTAATCAAGGTGGCCAATGGCAGCATTCACAATTGCCTCCAACAGACAAGGGTTCTTTCTCCCACCCTGGACGTTATTTCACAGGGATATAAACCCTACTTGCCTAGTTTCCAACAAACCTCTGAGGATGCCTGCTATAAGATATAAGAGAAACGTCAGGAGAGAATGCTCCTGAATCCTCCTCCACATGCGGCTGCATAGTGAGTGAAGTACTGTATAATAGCGCTGCATCAGGGGCGGCTGAAGCAACTTACGTGCCAAATCCCTGGCTGTGGGCTGCTTGGCTTGCTTGCTCGCTTCTCCAAGCGGGCGAAAGGAGAGGGAGAGAGAAAAACAGTGTGCTGCTGCCTGTCTCTTTAAGGAAGGAGCACATGGAGCCCTCGGCTGCCGGTTTGGCGGAGGGAGGGAGGCAGGCGCGCGCAAGAGCAACCAAGCGCGCGCCTGCCTCCCTCCCTCCGCCAAACCGGCAGCCGAGGGCTCCATGTGCTCCTTCCTTAAAGAGACAGGCAGCAGCACACTGTTTTTCTCTCTCCCTCTCCTTTCGCCCGCTTGGAGAAGCGAGCAAGCAAGCAGCCCACAGCCAGGGATTTGGCACGTAAGTTGCTTCAGCCGCCCCTGATGCAGCGCTATTATAATACAGTACTTCACTCACTATGCAGCCGCATGTGGAGGAGGAGGAGTGTTGGAAAACGGGGAGAGGGGAAAGAGGGCGGGGAGAGCAGCCCAGGCCGAGAAAGAGGGGAATGGCACCAGCACTCCAGCAGCCTCCATCCCATTAACGAAACGAGCGGAAGCTCGTTAAATTTATGGGGGCTGCCGGTTCGATATTTTTAAACCCTTCCGGGTTTGAAAATGTGTTTTGATATTGCTTCAAAAATGCAAAAATAACGAATTAATAACGAAATAACGAAATAACGAACTAAATTGCACAGGCCTAATTACTACATATTTTATTGTCCGAGTAAGATTGTCCTCCAAGTTTGGTGTCCTGGTGGTGGGTACGTAGGTGACTGTGGAGCCCTATTCTTGGCCTGCATGTTCTCCCACAGTGAGGGCATCAGTTTCCAGGTAGAAGGCAGTCCCGGTCAGGGTTGGCTTGACACGCCTTGATGTGCCTTCCTCTTGGAGAATTCAATATGCTCATAATAGCACTCAAAGTTCTAAGGAGCTTGAGATTTCAATACTTGAGATTTTCAATACTCTTCTGATATACAACCCCCTCTTTTTATTTACATATGTGCCTTTGCTGGAAGATGCAGTTCAACAATTTGCAGCCACAAAATCTCCTACCTCTGATCTAACTAAAGTTTATTCAAAGCTAAAAGAACTATCAGCGGAATTTCATAATTGTAGTTAACAATCCACATAGTCAAAGCCATGGTATTCCCTATAGTAACCTACGGATGTGAGAGCTGGACCTTAGGGAGGGCTGAGCGAAGGAAGATAGGTGCATTTGAACTGTGGTGTTGGAGGAAAGTTCTGAGAGTGCCTTGGACTGCGAGAAGATCCAACCAGTCCATCCTCCAGGAAATAAAGCCCGGCTGCTCACTGGAGGGAAGGATACTAGAGACAAAGTTGAAGTACTTTGACCACATCATGAGGAGACAGCAAAGCCTAAAGAAGACAATTATGCTGGGGAAAGTGGAAGGTAAAAGGAAGAGGGGCCGACCAAGGGCAAGGTGGATGGATGGCATCCTTGAAGTGACTGGACTGACCTTGAAGGAGCTGGGGGTGGTGACGGCTGACGGGGAGCTCTGGCGTGGGCTGGTCCATGAGGTCACGAAGAGTTGGAGACGACTGAATGAATGAACAACAACAAAGTTAACAATCACCACCCTTCACCAGCATCTTCCAATGCAAGGAGAAACTGCAAGGGAGACCCTGCTTCTTGTTATACTGGAGGTTGCTGGGGGAATGGGAAAGCCAGACTGCTAATAGACAGGAGCACAGATCTCAGTGTTTTGCAGTTACTGATGGCAAAATGGAAGTGAACAGTCCGGGAAACTCAAGTTGCTAAATACATCTGATTAGCTGATTTAGATTACCACTTATCTATCTATCTATAAATCAGATGCACACATTGGATATGAGGCAGAAGAAAGTGTCTGGACTTTTGAGAAAATATTGTTTCTCTTTTTCACACATACACATACACATATGGAACAAAAGGTATAGCATCTTATTTTTCCTGTGGCCTTGGAAGAGAGTGGAATGCTTAGAAAAAGAAGTTGACTGCAGATCTTGGCACTCCTCCAACGTAGCAGGCTTGTTTTAGTTATGCCGCATGCCCATAACCATATTGCATCCTGTTAAAATCCTTTTCTCTTCCAAGACTTTCATATCCCTGATTTCCACCACCACCCATCAGTATTATATAAACAAACAAACAAACAAGGAAGGAAGTAGAAAGATCAGAAGATGTGGGGGAAGGAGAGTAGGATGCGGAGGTTTGACACCAACACTAGGCATGAGATGCTCCCTTCAGGTGATGCTGTTTCCAGGTTTTTTTTAGTGCCGTATCCCTGATTTGATTTAGCCTAGCTGTTGCTAAGAGCAGACGGAACAGTTGGCACTGGTGGTGGAGGACTAGGCCAACCACACTTTCCAAATGTCATGATTTTTAAAAAGAAAGAGGGAGGGAGAAAGAAAGAGAAAGTGTGTGTGTGTGTTGCAAAGCCAAACCTTTCGACAAGAACTGGCTTGAGCTTACTCAGAGGAATTCCATTAAATGAACTCATCCGTCATCTTGCCTTTTATTGATGAGCGGCACTCTTTGGCGGCGAATGACACGGCAGAACAAATAGCATCAGAGCCCAGGCTTCCTCTTCATCTCATGCCGAGACACACGGACCCCCCAAAAAATGAGTCATTACTTATTACATCCATTATTAACTCAGCTCAGGGCTCATTAGGCATGGAAATTGAGGATAGCAAAATCGAGAGCTAAGTAGAGGCGAGTATCCACGCATTGAAGGGAGGGGAGTGGTGATGCATATGACTGGAGTGGGGGCAGGATGGGGAGAGAGTAAAAAGGGCAGTTAAAAGTTCCGACTCAGCATTTGTGACATTTTCAAATCCTAAGGGCTGGGGATTGTTGATTGTTGGCTTCCCCTTTTCTGACATGATTGCACGGAGGACTACCTTCGAAAGGGCCAGGGCTGTAGTGCGGCAATATGAGAAGTATATCATTAGCTCCATATAGACCCTTGTGACAAAGTTTGTTTGGACTGTGATGTGGCTCTGTTAAAGAGGTGTCTGGAAAACATTGCTGGAAAGGAGTTCAGAGAGGGAAGACACACTACTTCACAATAAGAAAACAGATACTGTTTGGCTTTAAGGAATGTTCAAAGTATTTCTCACATAATGCAACCAGAATGCAAACTGGCCAGTTTTTAAGGAATGAAGAGAAAGAGGAGTCTCAAACAAAGTACATAAGACTACAGTACAACCTCTACATCCATGAGACACATTGTGGCATTTACCCACATCTTACAAAAAGGTATCCTCTGGCCATTTTCAAGGTCCTCCAGGCAGTTTTATGCTATGATATTGCCAACAATTGACTGTAGAGTCCTCCTGGAGAACCTAGTAAGTTCCAGTAAAAAGTCATGTCTAGACATCTTCTATATTCTCCAGTGTAATTCTGTTGTGTACTTCAGACATAAATCATTTTTTTCAATATGGTACACTATTGCCTGCAGTTTCATATATGCATGCAAAATCTTGGAACATAACCCCAAGGATATGAAAGGCCATACTGCATATTGAATAAACACGTATGCCTAAAACAAATGAAATAATGTAAAAAGATTTCAAACAGAAATCTGGGATTGTAGTGATGTTACACGATAAGGGCATCTATTGTTCAAGGTATCCAGTTGACTAACAAATGCAGCAGAACCCTATACATCTGGTTTACTTTGGAGTTGGTCATATTGCTCACGCTCTGCTCAAAGTATGTGACTAATCTGGAGTTTCTGCAAAAATGATTTTGCTTAATGTGGGCTACCGATTTACCCAGCTTTCCCTGTGTTAAAGACTGGAAGTTAACTAAAAGTGATGGGGAGCAGCAAGAGTGCCCAATGCACATCAAAAGTGTCTGATGTTCACCAGGGGCCTGTCCAGACAGTACCTTCATTGTCGTATCTACTATAATAAAGGAGTGGTTGTCCAGACTTTTCAAGAAGGTATGGAATAAACCCACTATCTAATTAATTCACTACAAACCAGAGTTTTCCTGTACAAATGACACACCAGGAGAAAGTGGGGAGTGATTTTCTTTGCTCTCCCTTATCCTTTCTCCTAGCACATCATTCGTATGTGCCAGGAGAACTCTGACAGCCGTCCCAGGGAGGCCAGGTGAGTTTTTTCTTATTTTATTCAATTTACGAGCACTTCTGGGGAGGAGGGTTAGTGTCCTGATGTTGTATTGGGAAGTCCCAGTACAACATCTGGACACCCACCTCAGAAAGGTGTGGGTGTAGACAGCCTCCCAGGAACATTCATGTTTTTTTAAATGTGGATGCTCCTGGGATAAAAAGCTGTCTAGATCCACCCCAGGAGGAACTGCTATACATCAGATGCAGTCAATGGGCATTGCAAAAACTGGGTGTACACTTCTGTAATTTGGTAATAAGAATTCATTGCATTTCTGCAGTGTAGGTACAGATTTATAAAGTTACCAAACACAGAACATGATGTAGAATCTCAGCCAACATTAATACCACTAGTCTATACAGATAATACATTACAATTAATTACCACAGGAATAAAAGCATAAAATAAATGGAAACCTAGGAATCCAAGACATAGATTACAAGCATTCATTGACAAGGTCAGACGCCAGCCAATTAAAGGAGTATAGTTTATTGTTCAAACAAACACGGAATTAGTCCAAAACAAAATCACAAGGCAAAAAACACTTAGTTTACAGTGTGAAAAAGCCCAAACAGGCAAAAAGACCCAAAAAACTTCAACAGAATATAATCTGGATTCACCAGAGATAAAACTTGAAGTAAACTCAAAAAATGCTTAAATGCAGCCTTTCAAGGATTGTAAAAAGAAACTCAAGTTCAAACATAGCAGGAACTGAAATGCAGGAATGCAGGAATGTGGTCGACGCCAGTTCCAGACGCTCAGCCATAGATGTGGAGGAGAGAGTAACGATAAGGAATGAAGTCCAGTCCGGTCCGATCCAAAGAGAGATGAAACAGCTGCCAGGTCAGGTCCCGATACGATGAGTAAACACAGGGAGCCAAAGCAGCGGGGCAATGCGGCAGCTAATGCAAATATCAAAACAGTGCAGTCCAGCAAAAACCCACACAGTTCCAGCCCCCTTTGCTGCTAAAGCCCAGAGCATAACTTACATTCCAAAGTCTTCTTTCAAACCCATCTTCTGTAGCAAAGATCCATAAAGCACCCAAAAAGACTCCTTGCCGATTGCAAGGTTACAATAGCAAACACTCCCCTTTTTATTATAAGTCCTCATCAGAGCTTGATTCAGCCAACACCTGTGTCCCAAATGTATCTTGTTGCAGCTCCTCATCCGAACTGGAGTCGCCCCTAGTTCGGCCCAACCCATACCCAGCTGTGCCTCTTCCACCACTCCTCCAATAGTCCATCTCTGGTCTAATCCTGAAGGTCCCCAAGTCCCATCCAAGTCTTCACTATTCCAACCCTCAAATGTGTCGCTGCTTGTGGGTTCAGCACAAATATCTTGAATCTCTCGAACCCTTGTCCAATCCATCCCGTCAGACCCAGAATCTGATATCCCATCATCCAGTTCATTTGCCTCAAAACCCTCAAAAGAATCCTCATCTGTTGGCTCACTAACTATCTCCTGGATTCTTTTCCTTTGTTGCTCTTCATCATAGTCTTGCTCGCGAGTAGTTTTCCTGCCTCTCCTACTACAACTAGTGTTACTATCACTGCCAGCAGACTCTATCACAACGTTCATGCTAAGAATACACACATTATACACACAATCTTAACATGCTGCAGTAAGACACAGAAAGATGGACCATACATATACTTTATGTGTATAATGGCAAATTTGTGGAGTTATTTTATCAGCATTTTCCTGTGGGTTTATTGTCAATATTCCAAACATTAGTTTCAAATTGGTACAAATAAGGGGGGGGGGGGGAGAGAAGACTCATACAAACAATGCCTGCAAAATGGAGACAACTGAACATTTTGACACAAAGTGTAACTACTATACTACTTGGGACTTTGTTGAGCTTAGCAAGCTGCTTGAGATCTTGTGCTTCTAATGTAAGAAGAACATAAGGCCAACTGAATCAGAATTATACTAACATAATGGTGGATGAGATGCAAGTACCAAACAAGTAAAACCACATGGGCGAGGGAACTTATGTGTGTGTAAAATACCAGCAGGATCCCAGGTCTTGAGGGCAATAAACATCTTATTTGTGCTGTGAAACATACTGTCTCTGATACTGGAGTAATACAGAGTCTTCAAAACTAGTAGTCATTGACAATCCTGCCTTCCATGAATTTGTTAGACCTCCTAATTAGGAGTAAAGAAACAGGAAATAACTTCAATTAAACCGATATATATATATATATATATATATATATATATATATATATATATATATATATATGTTGAGCAAGCCATTGTGAACTGCATAGTTATCTATTAAGTGTGTGTATTCAGAGTTTAAGAATGTTAAGTTTTGGACTACAGCTCCCAATATCCCCAATCTGGCATGGTTGGTGACTATATTGAGGGAGTCGCACTCAAAAGTAACATTTCCAAGCTGTGTGTCTATTGTAGTTAGACCATAAAGTATGCTCAGAACAGAAGGGGCTAACAAAAATGTCACAGTTTGCCTTGCATATAGTAAAGGTTAAAAGGACCTGAAATTGGGTGATCAATGTTAATGATGTATAGCAGAATTGTACAGAACAATGGATCTATTCCAACAAACGCTGAGATAAATAATGGATAAGTGTACAAACTGCAAAAAAATGTCCATAGGTATTAGGGCTGGGCGGTTTCATTTCGTTAATTCGTAATTCGTTAATAATTCGTTATTTTTTTTCAATTACAAAATGATAACGAACCATTCTGGAGCAATTTTTTTAAAAAATGAATTTTTAAACACGTTTTGCAAATGCTTCGTACTTCGTTATTGTATTCGTTTCGTTATTGCTCTGAGGTCGTTTCGTTATTATTTCCGCATGTCTGGGGCAAGTTTTTTGTTTAATTAGTGAAAAAAAATTATAATATCACACCAACAGTCAACAACAGAGGGAGAGGGAAGCTTCAGAAGTTTTTGGAGGTTTTTTAGCGTATTTCGCGGCCGCGTCCGCCATTAACGAATCGATTCGTTATTGTTTCGGAAATCGATTCGTTAATGTTTTGTAATTTTTTTCACATTTACGAAATTTCGTAAAGACCGAAGTTTTTTAAGGGAAAATTTTGTAATTATTTTAAATATCGAAACAAAAAAAACCCCCAAATACAAATCGATTTTAGAAACAAATTTTTCCGTTGTTACCCAGGCCTAATAGGTATCCATCAGGAGCAGAATAGGTTCTAGTGAGGCAGAGAGATTACCAGCCCAATCATTTCCTCTCCCGCTTTCTCTTTCCCCCATTCTCTCTTTATGTCTGTGTGTATTTCAAACATATGTAGTTCTTATTAATATCAGCATATATTATGTCAAGGGATATATTATGGGTTTGCTTCCTATCTGCAAGTTGCATGAGAATATGGCAGTCTTGAGGATGATTACTGCACATGTGGACGTAAAATGAAGACTAAGGTTTCATATACACAGTTCAAATGCAGTTTCAAACTGCATTGTATAGTTAGTGTAGACTCATATAATGCAACTCAAGGCAGTTAAACTGCATTATATGAGTCTACACTGACCATATAATGCAATTTCAAGTTGCATTATATGGCACTGTAGACAGAACCTAAGATGTGGAAGTGAGCATAATAGAGCAAACACTACCAAGAGCATCTCTAAGTCGACTTGGGGGCAATGTTTTCTATACGTAGTTCATAAATCCCAACACATTCAGTATGTTTATAGTAAGTATTTACTGTCAGTGTAGTCTCATTTTAGCTTCGAGTTCAGGCTTAACCTGGAATCCATCATATTATAGGCATCATATGCTTCCCAACAGATTACTTTTTGATGATCCACTCTTTTGATTCTTTTGAATTGTAACCAGAATCTGTTCATTTGACATGGGGTGCAATAGGATTGCCTGCTGCAGATGCAGGCAAAATGTCAGGAGATAATGCCTCTAGAACATGGCCATATAGTCCGAAAAACCTACAACAGTGTTTCTCAACCTGGGGGTCGGGACCCCTGGGGGGGTCGTGAGGGGGTGTCAGATTGGTCACCAAAAACCATCAGAAAACAGTATTTTTGTTGGTCATGGGGGTTCTGTGTAGGAAGTTTGGCCCAATTTTATCATTGGTGGGGTTCAGAATGCACTTCGATTGGAGGTGAACTATATATCCCAGGAATTACAACTCCCAAATGTCAAGTCCCTTTTTCCCAAACTACACTAGTGTTCACATTATTGAGCATTCATGCCAATTTTGATCCAGATCCATCATTGTTTGAGTCCACAGTGTTCTTTGGATGTCGGTGAACTACAACTCCAAAACCAAAGGACACTGCCCACCAAACCCTTCCAGTATTTTGCCATGGGAGCTCTGTGTGCCAAGTTTGGTTCAACTCTATCGTTTGTGGAGTTCAGAATGCTCCTTGATTTTAGGTGAACTATAATTCCCAGCAACTACAACTCCAAATGACAAAATATCCCATCCACCCACCCACCCAATATTCAAATTTGGGCCTATCGAGTATTTCTGTCAAATTTGGTCCTGGGAATGAAAATACATTCTGCATATCGGATATTAACATTACGATTCATGACAGTAGCAAAATTACAGTTATGATGTAGCAACAAAAATATTTTTATGGTTGGAGGTCACCACAACATGAGGAACTGTATTAAGGGGTCGCGGCATTAGGAAGGTTGAGAAACACTGACCTACAACAACCCAGTGATTTTGGTCATGAAAGCGTTCAACAATACAATTTAGTTTGGGTTTTTCATGATTTTCCATAAGCCTCTGTGATTATGTGCTGCTCTTTTCTCTTAATTCATACAAGCAGGACCCTTGTCACAACTTCCCATTACATTATTGATCACTAGTGAAAGGAGTTTAGAAATACCATCCTATTGTATCCCAACTGAAATAACAGCTTTCAATATTCAATGAGGCTGCTTCTTGTTAAGGTAGGTTTGTGGAGTCAGGTTTGGAGATAAGATGTAGTAGTTTTGGCAAACTTTCTTGCCAAAAGCAGCATTTTGTGCAAAAACCACCATTATTTTAATGCAAAACACAATTTTTGTACAAACATTTCAAAATTCAGAAATTGAAAAATAAAAATCTCACAATGGCTATGTTTCAAATGCCCCAACATTGGCAGTCTTCAGAAGGAGCTTGAAAACATGGATGTTCCAGTGTGCCTTCCCAGATTAAGGAATCCCAAGCAATATGTCCCAAATGCACTTTACGAGAGAGTTAGAATGGTCTGCACACCCACTTACCCCCCCAAAATATCCATCCTTTCTCACCTGGTCATGCCCAGCATTTATTTTTTAAAAAATAATCTTTACATTTGGCCCTATCAGGTTTTTAAATTGCGTCGTGACATTTTGTTATTGTTTTTGCTTTGCTATGAGTTATTTATTGTTGTATTGTATTGTTGTGGTTGTGTTTTTTGTTCTGATGTATCTTCGGCTCGGCCTCTTGTAAGCCGCATCGAGTCCTGCGGGAGATGGTAGCGGGGTATAAATAAAGGTTTATTATTATTATTATTATTATTATTATTATTATTATTATGAATGTGATTATTATTATTATTATTATTATTATTATGAATGTGATTATTATTATTATTATTATGAATGTGATTATTATTATTATTATTATTATTATTATTATTATTATTATGAATGTGATGATTAAAGGATTGGTAATATGGACGACGAAACTGGATCACGATTTTAGTCAAGAGATGCATTGGATTGTTATTGATGTACCAATATTGTGTATTATGTTTTTATGGTTTTAAATTGTATACTGTTGACTATTGTATTTGGTATTTTGTTGTAAACCGCGTTGAGTCGCCAGCTAGGCTGAGAAACAGCGGTATACAAGTACAGTAAATAAATAAAATAAATATTATTATTATTAAGATGTGCATTTGCATTAAGAAGCTCTTTCTCACAGACGATGACAATAACTGTGAGTCTTTACAGCCCTAGTTCTCATCTCAAGGCAAAAAG
Source organism: Anolis sagrei ordinatus (assembly GCF_025583915.1). Classification (NCBI taxonomy): domain Eukaryota; kingdom Metazoa; phylum Chordata; class Lepidosauria; order Squamata; family Anolidae; genus Anolis; species Anolis sagrei. The sequence continues at coordinate 10,176,462 of NW_026845477.1, read as the reverse complement.
ATTGATCCCTTTCTTTACCTGATGTTAAGCCTATTTAAAACAACCAAGGAATTATGAAAATAAAGGAATATGCAGCAACAGATGAGGTTGGGGTCTTTGTTTCTCCTCAATTTCTGGAGTGGTTGGAAGGACATGTTTGTTAAAATGTTTCCAAATGTGTATGTGTGTGTGTGAGAGAGAGAGGGAGGGAGGGAGTTGGAAAAGGAAATATTGAAGATTTTACATGTTTGTCTACCCCTCTACCTATAATCTATTTATCTATCATCTGTTTCCCCAAATATAAGACAGGGTCTTATTCTACTTTTTGTTCCAAAACATGTGTTAGGAGTTATTTTCAGAGGATGTCTTATTTTTGCAAACTGAATTTAGTATGAACTGTAACTAGGGCTTATTTTTGAAGTAGGGGTTATACTTCGAGCATCCTGAAAAATCCTGAAAAATCTTGCTAGGACTTATTTTCCGGGTAGGTCTTATTTTTGGTTAGGTCTTATTTTGGGTGAAACAGAGTATCTATTTAGGAGCCCCCAGTGATGCAGTGGGTTAAACCACTGAGCTGCTAAACTTGCTAACCAAAAGGTCACAGGTTCGAATCTAGGGAGTGGCATGAGCTTCCGCTGTTAGCCCCAGCTTCTGCCAACCTAGCAGTTTGAAAACATGTAAATGTGAGTAGATCAATAGGTACCGCTCCGGCAGGAAGGTAATGGCACCCCATGCAGTCATGCCAACCACATGACCTTGGAGGTGTCTATGGACAACACCAGCTCTTTGGCTTAGAAATGGACATGAGCACCAACCCCCAGAGTCAGACACAACTGGACTTAATGTCAGGGGAAAACCTTTACCTTTACCCATCTTCTCCTCATATAGCAGAACACACCTTCATCACATCCCATAAAATATGGTACACTTTGTTACTTTCATTTGAACACATGCAGGTCCCATTGAGGTCTGGAGAAATTGGGATCATTAGTAATGGAAATCTGAGAATTACTTAATAGGAATTGAGTTAATTTATGTGTAACATGAGTTTTGTTTGGTTTTCATGGTTTTGTTGTGATGCCTTTCTTCAGCTGCTAATCAGTGATTGGAAAGAAGGGAAAGATGAAATATTCCTCTCAAGAGGGATGATGGGGAACAGGCGGCAAGAGGAGAAGCAAGCATTGGTGTCCAAATTCTTCTTGGCGACTAGGCAGATATTTCTTCCACTAATTGATTCAGTAAACAAGTAAAAAATAAGAAAGTGACATTTCTTGACAGCTGCACTGGATATTTGAGTGTCAGCACCAGTTACCACATGCCATTTAGCATGGACATTGAAATGAAGAATGTCAAAATTGAAGGCAATAACAATTCTTGGTTCATTCTGCATGTAGGGATGAGGAAATATATCCATTTGACAGTTTCCTCTATTCTGATTTGTTAAATTTTCAAGATCTTACCAGCCCGAATGATACCTTCAATAGGGAAAGATGTTTCCTACACACATCAGACTATTTGTTGATCATACATGTCAAGATCCAGAAGCCTCAAGAATGCCAAACACAATATAAAAGGTCCAAACAAAGGTTTATTAAATACAAAAAAGGCTTAGGGACACTTAATTCAGTGCCTCTAGCACAAACAAAGAGTCTATAGCAACCGCTAAGCAAAAAACCCAATTTAAATATAATCTGGATTATACCGGAGTATAATCTGGGATAACAAAAAGATTCAGCAATCCGCTTGAAATTCAAAAGGTCCAAAAAACACAAGAAAACAAGGTGGGAGCACGCAAAATCAGAGTCCAAAAGTAGTCCGAAGTCCAGACACGTCCAAAATGAGATGAAGCACTCCAAAAAGCGTAGTTGTTGTCAAAACACAGTCCGGAGTCAAAGGGAGAGTTGAAGTCAGCACTTACGAAGTATCAGCCAGAAGTCACGGAAACAGGGAGATCTGTAGTCCAAGGACCCAAGCTTGAGAGTAATGGCAATAACAAAGATTCACACCCGATAAGACACTTTGCCTTCTGCAAAGACCAATTGAAACCAAACCAACTTATATCCTATAACTCCTCATCAGAGGATGAACTGCTCCCCACCCTTTCATCATCACTTTCAGCTGCCCCATTCCCTGCAGCTGAGCACTGCCTCCCATCTCTCCACCTTTGCCAGCGTCTGTCAAGACTTAGGTCCTCCCAAGTGTTCCCAGATTGCCACTCTTCTGCAAACCCCTCAAAGTCATCACTGGAGGTAGGCTGAATACAGATGTCCCTAATTTCCTGTACACAGCTCCAGTCTAAATCATCCTCCTCCCCATCGTCGTTCCCAGTCCCATCACTCCTTTCAAAACCCACAAAATCTTCATCTTCTGTTGGAGCGCTAAGTATATCACGGATACACTTCCTTTGGACGCCTCATCAGATTCTTGTTCTCGAGTAGCCCGCTTAACTCCCCTGCTTTCCTCTCCTTCCCCCTTTTCACAATCTAAGAAACCCTCGAAGGACTCGGAATCAGTTGGAGCCATGAATATGCCTCTAATCCGCTTTCGCTGCTGCTCCTCCTCCAACACCTGTGCAGCCCTCTTCTCCCTTCTATCGGTAGTAGTAACGTTACTATCAAGCTGTACTACAACAATACAAGTATAGAGATGCAAGGTTGGAGGGTGTTTGAGAGGGCCTTGTTTACTGGAATGTCTGTACTTAGGTAAAATTGTCCCCTTCAAGGCCCTATTACTTCCACTATTGGTGTCATATGAATAGAGATCCTACATTTCCTAATGTAAACATATACTACTCACATAGCTGATAATTGTCCCACCTGCTGCCAGATATTAGCATGGTCCATGAAATTGTTTATTGGACAAAGCGATTTGATTCTATGATTCTATGATTCCTCTTTCCATAATCCCAGTTATTCATTTGTATGTTGAAGACACTGATTTGTACTTTGTGAAGACATCATGTGAGCATGTTCAACACATTTACTGAACTTTGCTTACACAATGATGAAATGAATAGAGGTGCTACATCAAGATTGCTAAAGTACAGTACACCCTTCCCCCATATAGAGGGGAAGGATACATAATAATAATAATAATAATAATAATAATAATAATAATAGTAATAATAATAATAACACGAGATGAGGATTTAAAGATCGAAATACGCTGGCACAAACCAGTCAAGGTGGTCCCAGTGGTGATTGGCACACTGGGCGCAGTGCCTAAAGACCTTGGCCTGCACTTAAACACAATCGGCGCTGACAAAATTACCATCTGCCAGTTGCAGAAGGCCACCTTACTGGGATCTGCACTCTTTATTCGCCAATACATCACACAGTCCTAGACACTTGGGAAGTGTCTGACGTGTGATCCAATTCAACAGCCAGCAGAGTGTCTGCTGTGGACTCATCTTGTTGTGTTTCAAATAATAATAATAATAATCATCATCATCATCATCATCATCTTTATTTATACCCATTTATACCCCACTACCATCTCCCCAAGGGGACTTGGAGTGGCTTACATGAGGCCAAGCCCACATGATGCAAATATACAACATAAAAATACAACAATAAAATATAAGAAAACAAGATAAAATACAAGAAACAGTATAAATAAACACATCAGAACAATATCAAATCACAATATTGAACACAGAAAGTTCCTAGACTTTGTGTGGCAGAGAAGGCTAAAGACCTTATAAAACTACAGCTCTCATGATAACATAGCATTGAGCCATGAAATTTAAAGTAATTTCAAACTGCATCAATTCAACAGTGTAGATGCACCTGGGATGTCCGGGTCCATTTTAATGTGGTCTCAGTCTTAAATATGGGAGAAGAAGCATAATATAAATGAAGTGCATCATTATCACCGGATTGTGGCACAGCTGGCTGAGTGTCAGCTGTATTAAGATCACTCTGATCAAAAGGCCATGAGTTCGAAGCCACCTCGGGTTGGAGTGGGCTTCTAACCAATTGTGTAGCTTGTTGTCGACCTTTGCAACCCGAAAGACAGTTGCATCTGTCAAGTTGGAAAATTAGGTACCACCTATGTGTGGGGAGCCTAAATTAACTAATTTATGAGGCCATAAAAAAGACTCCAGCAAAAGCACTTCAGCAAAAGCATGCGGGGAATGCAGAAGTACTTCATCAGTGAAAGCGACAGCTCCCCTGGCGGTCAGAAAAAGTTAAATAGCCTCTGTGTATGTCTGTATACGTTGTATGTCTAATTGGCATTTATTTATTTATTTATCGTGTCACCAGCAACCATACCATTGTATTACAATTCTAACAGAACAAAACAAACACAGAGATTTTGCAAACTTGGTAGTTGGTTAAATGTACTTTGACCAGTATCTGGCCACTTGGAGTGCCTCTGGTGTTGCCGCAAGAAGGTCCTCCATCGCGCATGTGGCAGGGCTCCGGTTGCATTGCAGCAGGTGGTCAGTGGTTTGTTCTTCTCCGCACTCGCATGTCGTGGATTCCACTTTGTGGCCCCATTTCTTAAGGTTGGCTCTGCATCTCGTGGTGCCAGAGCGCAGTCTGTTCAGCGCCTTCCAAGTCGCCCAGTCTTCTGTGTGCCCAGGGGGGAGTCTCTCATTTGGTATCAGCCATTGATTGAGGTTCTGGGTTTGAGCCTGCCACTTTTGGACTCTCGCTTGCTGAGGTGTTCCAGCAAGTGTCTCTGTAGATCTAAGAAAACTATTTCTTGATTTAAGTCGTTGACGTGCTGGCTGATACCCAAACAGGGATGAGCTGGAGATGTCACTGCCTTGGTCCTTTCACTATTGGCTGCTACTTCCCGGCGGATGTCAGGTGGTGCAATACCGGCTAAGCAGTGTAATTTCTCCAGTGGTGTAGGGCGCAGACACCCCGTGATAATGCGGCATGTCTCATTAGAGCCACATCTACTGTTTTAGTGTGGTGAGATGTGTTCCACACTGGGCATGCATACTCAGCAGCAGAGTAGCATAGCGCAAGGGCAGATGTCTTCACTGTGTCTGGTTGTGATCCTCAGGTTGTGCCAGTCAGCTTTCGTATGATGTTGTTTCTAGCACCCACTTTTTGTTTGATGTTCAGGCAGTGCTTCTTGTAGGTCAGAGCACGGTCCAAAGTGACTCCCAGGTATTTGGGTGTATTGCAATGCTCCAGTGGGATTCCTTCCCAGGTAATCCTCAGAGCTCGGGATGCTTGTCTGTTCTTAAGGTGAAAGGCGCATGTCTGTGTTTTAGATGGATTAGGGATCAGTTAGTTTTCCCTGTAATAGGCAGTAAGAGCACCTAGAGCTTCGGAGAGCTTCTTTTCAACCATCTCAAAGCTCCGTGCTTGAGTGGTAATGGCACGATCATCAGCATTGAATGTTTGCCATATATCTGGACACTGTAATCCGCCCTGAGTCCCCTGCAGGGTGAGAAGGGTGGAATATAAATACTGTAAATAAATAAATGAATAAATGAATCATTATCAACATCCTACCCACCCATTGCCCTCAAAAATTAGTGTGCTACAGTGTGAATCCCATTGGTTTTAACACACTTACAGGGATGTGCATAGGATCCCCGACTGGTGACAAAGGAGAGAAAAAGAAGTGTGATAAAAGCCAGATTGGAAGTGGGAAAGGGTGTGTAAAAGAACATAACTGTTTCCATCAGCCACAGAAATGCCGGGGAAAGGGATTGAAAGAGGAGATGGTTTGTCTTAGAAATCACTGTTTTACAGGTGAAAATTGAAGAATATTTGTCTCAGCTCTAGTAGCTCTCCTTGCCGCCTGTTTCTTGATTGCTACCATTGGGATTGCTTTTGAATCAAAGTTGAATCCGGCTTCCTCCCTCCTCCCAGGGATGGCTCTTGATGTAAGTAATTTGGACTTGTCATCTTGGGCTGTCGCTGTTCCATCAGCAGCTGCATTCACAGGAGAGGTCTCCATTTGGAACAGCATGTCGGGAGTCTAGACTAGCTCAGCAGAAGCAACAACATAAGGACAGATGTAAAATCAGTGGTGGGGTGGTTTTATATCTGGGAAGTAAGATGTAAAATCAATGAGAGGTTTTAAAGACCAAGGGACAATCCAAGCTGCACAAAGAGCCTGGAAGGAGGATTAATGTTTGCTTTAGCAAAATGATCTCGTTTTTTCTTTCCCCCTACGAGCCGAAAACAGCAGCATATGGGACAAATAATAGAAATGCCCTAAATCTCTTGTGGCCACTTTGTGCCTTCAAGTAGACTCCAACTTATGATTACCTTATCAGAAGTTTTCCTCTTTTTAATCAAGATTTATTCAGAAGGCATTGCCTTTCACTTAGCCTGAGATAAAGCAACATGGCAAAGAAAGGTTTCCGTGACTGAACAGGGATTTAATAATAATAATAATAATAATAATAATAATAATAATAATTTATTTGTACCCAGCTACCATCTCCCCAAGGGACTCGGTGCGGCTTACATGAGACCAAGCCCACAATACATCAGCAAAAACAACAAGAGTAATACAAAACAATAAGATAAAATTCATAAACAAAAAAAATAGGCAGTAAACATCAACAATAACACAATAACATTTAAAAATATGGCTGGGCCAAATGTAATGATTAAAATTTTAAAAATAATGCTGAGCAAGGCCAGGTGAAATATAACTAGGATGGAATTTCGGAAAAGAATGGGGCGTACAGACAGTCCTAGATCACTAATAAAGTGCAATTAGGGACATATTGCTGGGAGTTTCCTTATTCTGGGAAGGCACACTGGAACAACCACGTTTTCAGGCTCCTCCTAAAGATTCACAAAGTTGCGGCATGCCTGATGTCCCTGGGGAGTGAGTTCCAGAGTCGAGGGGCCACCACTGAGAAGGCCCTGTCCCTCGTTCCCACCAATCGCGCCTGCGATGGAGGTGGGAGCACGAGCAGGGCCTCTCCAGATGATCGAAGGGATCGTGTGGGTTCGTACACAGAAATGCGGTCACGCAGGTAGGCAGGTCCCAAACCATTTAGGGCTTTGTAGGTATGCACCTGCACCTTGAACTGGGACCGGAAAATGAACGGCAGCCAATGGAGCTTCTTAAAAGGAGGGTTGACCGCTCCCTGTAAGGAGCCCCAGTTAACAACCTGGCTGCCGCCCTTTGGACCAATTGAAATTTGCAGGCCTGGATCTACATTGTAGAATGAATGCAGTTTGATATCACTTTAACTACCATGGACTAATGCTTTGGAGTGATAGTTTTAATAGAAAATATTTTTATTAAGCATTTCCAAATTAAAAATAAATAAAAGAATTTCACACTGAGGGAATGGAGGTGAGGGGGGAAAAGGATAATATGGGGATAGTACAGTTGTTACTAATCGGTTAACCCTTCACAAATATATCTAATATATCACAAAGAGAGAACAAAAAAGTGAGATTTATTGAGGCAAGAGAGGGGTTTTTATACAAAGTTATAATTGTTACAACTAAATCTTCATCTCTATTTCATTAACATGCAATACAAAAGATATTCAAGATTCTATATATCCTCTATAACAAATCTAATTTTGAGTCTAATAGTTGTATCTTCTTGTTCCATCTTATATTGCCTCAAATTCTTTTCTCTTCCAACTCTTCTTCTCTGAAAGTTGATCATGGTTGTTCTTGACAGATAATTTCTTTTAAATCTTTTCCCTAACTATTATAGTTTTACAAGGTCTTTAGCCTTCTCTGCCAAGGAGTCCTGGTACCTCACCAAATTGAGCCATGGAAGCCATAGCAGTTGAAGTGATATCAAACTTCACAAAGGACCTCACCAGACAGATGAGGGAAAAGCAGAGAAAACTATGCTCCTTCATTCCCTACCATCTCCCCTTGTCATCTGAGATGGCCAGCCATCACATGTTCTTTCTCTGCCCATCTTTCCCCATTTTAAGATATTTGGAATGGAGTAACACCCAACTCCTGAAGGCAGACGTCTGGCTCTCCTTCCATGCACTACAGAAGCAGAGTCCCATGGAGTCCCATCAGAAATTGAGTTCCCTCCATGGAACTCCCATGGGATTCAATTTCCACAGTGCAGGGAAGCAGGGCCCTAAAGCTGTTTGATGAGGTCCTCATTCTCTTATGTGGATGCTAGGGTTATATGCAGATCCATTTTCCTTTGTTACATCCGTTCTTTCATTACTTTCATTATCTTCGGGAGCATGTAACAGGATCCCTCCCCACAACCCGGTATGAAAATCAGCTTGACATGAAAGCAAGCAGGAGCCGATCCCAGATCTCATCTGCTTTTTGTGAGCCTCCTCCTTTGGAGGCTTTTAAACAGAGGTTGGATGGCCATCTGTCAAGGGTGCTTTGAATGCAATATTCCTGCTTCTTGGCAGAATGGGGTTGGACTGGATGGCCCATGAGATCTCTTCCAACTCTATGATTCTATGATTCTAGCATCCTCCTTGCCTTGGAAAGAGAGTGTGTGTGGCATGCAGACCCAGAAAGAAACCCAAAGATCTCCTCTAGCATAAGGCACAGAACTTGCGTCCTTGTCTTAGAAAGAGTGCATGTGTGGCATGAAGGCCCAGAAATCTCACATGCCTGCCTGAAACCAAGCACATCTCCTCTAGAGTAGAGAAACAGGTAAGAGAAGCCTCCTTAAAACATGTGTTTGCCTAAAGCTGAGCACCTGTCCTCTAGAGTAGAAACAGCTTAAATGGCTAAAATGATGGGGAGCCTGGAAAACCCCTCCCCCATAATGGGGTAATAGAAAACAAATCTTTCACCACTCCAGAGCGAAAATTGTTATCTGCCCTCCCAATTTTGGGATGTTCCCAAAAAATGGTTTGGGGCCTCCATCGGAGGCTGGGACACTAAACGGGTCAAGGTTCCCCCAGATGGCACAAGCCTAGTGGATGCACCCAGAGACTACTAAGAGACCAAAAGAAAACAGATTACATTAGAGGCATTTCTGAATGATTTGGAAGCCCAGATTGCCTTTTTGTAGAAAGAAAATAGAATGATATGTTAACAGTATGTTAAGACATAATGTGTTAGATATTAGGGCTGGGCGGTTTCGTTTCATTAATTCGTAATTCGTTAATAATTCGTTATTTTTTTCAATTACAAAACGATAACGAACCATTCTGGAGCAATTATAAAAAAAACGAATTTTCAAAAACGTTCTGTAAATGCTTCGTATTTCGATATTGTATTCGTTTCGTTATTGTTTTGAGGTCGTTTCGTTATTATTTCCACATGTCTGGGCCAGTTTTATGGTTTAATTAGTGAAAAAAAATATAATATCACACCAACAGTCAACAACAGAGGGAGAGGGAAGCTTCAGAAGGTTTTGGAGGTTTTTTAGCGTATTTCGCGGTCGCGTCCGCCATTAACGAATCGATTCGTTATTGTTTCGGAAATCGATTCGTTAATTTTTTACCATTTACGAAATTTCGTAAATATCGAACTTTTTAAAAGGAAAATTTTGTAATTATTTTAAATATCGAAACAAAAAAAAACCCAAATACAAATCGATTTTAGAAACAAATTTTTCTGTTGTTACCCAGGCCTATTAGATATGCATCATGTTATTATTTTAGATGTGTAAACACTGAGTGTAAAATCAAAAGACTTTTTCTGGCCTCTTTAAGTTCTGCCTTCTCTTCCTTTTCCCCTAGCTTTTCATTTTTACATATATTTGCATATATGTGGTTTTTAGTGTGTTTCAAACTTCTAAATAACAAAATATTGCAGAGGAACTCAAGATATAAACTCTGGGCCTGATAGTGTTCAATATTTTAATTATTACTTTACTTATATTAGTTGCATTTAAAACATCAATGGGAAAACCCTTGCTTGATCATGATCCTTACACTGAATAACAAAAATTGAGTTTACAGATAAAGGTAGGAGTCATTCTGTATAGGACCAAAGGCCCTTTGCCTCTGGGAGCTTTTATTTATTTATTTTTCATTCAAAATTATAGGAGGAATCATTAAAATGTGCAAAATCTCCTAGAATCCTTTTTAGTGGAGAAGGGGGAAATGAGCATTTTCATCCTGATATGCAGGAGATGAGATTCATGCATAATATATAAGGTTTATATTCCTTGGAGGAGATTTAAAATTACATGTCCGCACTACACTTAAATGAAGTGTATGTGTAATATATGTCCATGTGGTTTTAAAAAATGTGTGAATGCATATGTTTCAGAATAGTGTTTGTGCATGAGATATTGTTTTGAAGGGCAAAAACTGTATTATTGATAGTGCTGTTGTTTATTGTTGATGTGTAATTGCTTTGTTGAAATTGTACCTGGTTTTTATATGTTGTACACCGCCGTGAGTCGCCCTAGGGCTGAGAAGGGCGGTCTACAAATGTAGTAAATAAATAAATAAATAAATAAATAAATAAATAAACATGACCATGAGTGTACAAAAGAGAATGGAGGTTGAAACACCATACCACGGTTGTACGACAGAAATTGCCATACATTATGGATTATTTGTGCTATGCAAGATTTGCCTTGTTTGGCAGCATTGCCCAAGTGAACCCAGACACTAAATGTACAACCAAATGCACAATCCATGCAAAAGGTACAAGCAGACCCACATGCCAATAGTCAGGTGACTATGGACATTAGAAAAATATGCTTTCAATTTTCTATGGAAGAATATACACCTATGTAAAGCAACAAGATTCTTGCTTCTGATGTGCTTTTGTGTTTGTATGTGCACAAAAGAGTGAATGGGAGACCTTCAGAAGGAGTAATAGGTTGCTTAACAATACAACAGGAAACCAGTCAACCTTTAATCATTAATGGAGAAATGCACTTTGAACACGCTCAGAGGTGTTATGTTAAGATGGCAACAATAACAATGACATGACAACCCCAACTGAAGAGGCAGATGCACTCTTTTTGAGAGTCTTCCCATCGGTTTCCTAAGGGATTCAACACAGCTTGTCTTCAAAATATTTGCAAAGAGGTTCTTTTCTCTACTAAGTTCCTGGGGCTGCTTTGAAGGCAAAATGTATATTTTGAAGCAGGTGTTCAATACACCTCATCCATGATTTATGTATTATTTAGTATTCGTCTATAGGAAATTGGGAATAAGCTTCTGTATGCTGAATAAATATATTAGAAGCAGCTGATGCTATATTGCTGACATTGACATCAGCCTTATAGGATGACTTGGTTGGAGAAGGAGCTGAGCAGTCATGAATGGTCTAAAAAGCTGCAGCCCCAGTTCCTGGAATTCAGTAAAGAAGCTTAATATCCAGGCATGGCCAACAGTAGTGTTTATAATAGGCTCGTGGAAGAGAGAGAGTAAGGTGAGCTTGTGATATTGGGTTGAATACTCTAGCCTTAAAGAACATTTGGGGAGAATTTGTTGGGGTGTAGGGAGGTCTTGTCCTACAGTTGTACAATGTACATTGTGTACATTGGTCATCTCCAGTGATCTGCAACCCTCTTGGACACCCACATGTTACAAAGGAAAAAAAAGAATTTTCTATGCAATTGGAATAGTTTATTGCAATTTTCAGGATAAATCAATACAAAATCACTTGAAAACTGCACCAAAATGTTTAAACATGGTGGAGATTAGTGCATGAGGCTTTAATAATAATAATAATAATAATAATAATAATAATCCTTTATTTATACCCCGCTACCATCTCTTGACTCCAGCAAAGGATCACCACCTTGTGGTGGTGCTGGAGCTTGAGCACCTCAATGATGTCATGAGCGAAACCGTGAAAGGCCACCCAAGACGGGACGGTCATGGCAGAGAGATCAGACCAAGCGTGATCCCTGGGGAAGGCAATGGCAAATCACCCCAGCATCCTTGCCAAGAAAACTAAATGGATCAGTACAACCAGAGATATGTCGGTATGCCATTGGAAGATGGGACTCCCAGGTCGGAAGATGGCCAAAATGCTACTGGGGAGGAGCAGAGGATAAATTCAATTATGCTGGGGAAAGTAGAAGGTAAAAGGAAGAGGGGCCATCCAAGGGCAAGATGGATGGATGGCATCCTTGAAGTGACTGGACTGACCTTGAAGGAGCTGGGGTGGTGACGGCCGACAGGGAGCTCTGGCATGGGCTGGTCCATGAGGTCACGAAGAGTTGGAGATGACTGAACGAATGAACAACAACAAACCATCTCCCAAAGGACTCGGTGCGGTTTACAAGACGCCGAGCCTAAATACATCCGTAAAAAAGCAACAACAACAATACAGACAATAAATAAACTCATAAACAAAGCAATAAACAGTAACAATAACACCACGATGCATTAAAAACCTATGGCGGGCCAATTGTAATAATTATTTTTTTTAAAAAAATGCTAGGCATGACATAACTAGGATGGGTATTTGGAGAGAGATGGAGCGAGCAGACAATCCTAGATCATTAGTAAATTGCGATTAGGGACATGTTGCTTAGGGTTTCCTTATTCTCGGAAGGCACACTGGAACAACCATGTTTTCAAGCTCCTTTTAAAGACTGCCTAAGTTGAGGCATGCCTAATGTCCTTGGGGAGCGAGTTCCAGAGTTGAGGGTCACCACCGAGAAGGCCCTATCCCTCGTCCCCACCAATCGCGCTTGCGATGGAGGTGAGATCATGAGCAGGGCCTCTCCAGATGAACGAAGAGATCGTGTGGGTTCGTACACAGAGATGCGGTCACACTGAAGTCTCTGTCAACACAAAGGAGAAAAAAATCCTCACCATCACATGAGGTCATTGTAAACTGACTGCAAACCAATCTTCAAGGTGCACTGGAGCAGTACTTTCCCATTTTAAGGTTTCCGAACATACGTGCAAATTTCAAAGCAATTTCAGCCATGCAGTAATCTGAGCCCAATTCAATAGTGAATTTGGGGCCAATGATGTATATTTTGGGCATGTTATGGCTTGTCTTCTCTCCATTGCAAAGCCAAAAGCTCACTTACATTTTTTTAAAAAAATCAAGGAATTTTACAGCTACATCGATACAACAAGCCATTGAGATAAATTCCTCTGCCCCCCTTATTCAAAAATTTCATTTTCTTAAAAGAACTTCCTTTGTGCAGATCTTCCCACTTTGAGAGGTTTTCCTCACTAAAAAGCTTCCAAAGTCAAAATCACATCTCCCACTTGTAGAATCAACACAATAGAAAATGCCCTTTCATTGAAAAATGTTGATTTATGTTTTTATTATTATTGTATGTATTGTCGAAGGCTTTCATGGCCAGAATCACTGGGTTGTTGTAGGTTTTTTTGGGCTATATGGCCATGGTCTAGATGCGTTATCTCCTGACGTTTCACCTGTATCTATGGCAAGCATCCTCAGAGGTAGTGAGGTCTCACCCAGGTCATTCCAAAGATATATAAACCCCTTTTCCTAGTTCCAACAGACCTCACTACCTCTGAGGATGCTTGCCACAGATGCAGGTGAAACGTCAGGAGAGAATGCCTCTAGACCATGGCCATATAGCCCAAAAAAACCTACAACGATCCATTATTGTATGTGTTTGAATGGATTGGATAGAACTACAGTATTTGAAAATCCAGAAGTACAGAAGTACAGAAGTACACAGTTTGTGATCCTGAATGCTCAGAGAGTCCCACATTTATCACATTTCTTTAAAAAGATGGTTCAATATTATGTAATCTTGGGTCAGTACTTTTGTGCCTCACCAAAATGCAAACTCTAAGATTACATACCATGAAGCCAAGGCAATTAAAGTGGTGTCAAATTGTATGGATTCTAGTGTGTAAATGTACCCTGGGATATCTTTGGTTTCAGATTACAGGGAAAAGATTCCACCTAAACCAGTGGTTCTCAATCTGTGGGTCCCCAAATATTTTGACTTTCAATTCCCAGAAATCCTAACAGCTGGTAAACTGGCTGGGATTTCTGGGAGTTGTAGGCCTAAACGTCTGGGGACCCACAGATTGAGAACAACTGACCTAAACACTAGAAAGAACATCTTAATGATAAGAGTTGGTCAACAGTGAAAAAGACTGCATGGATGGGTTGTGGGTTCTCCTTCTCTGAAGACCTTTAAACTGAAGCTTCCCTTTCAATTCTAAGATTTTATTATTTAAGAGCACATCTCAGATATCTAAGAAGACCATGGGATGGAATCATAGACACTCAGAGAAAATGAAAGAACTTGTTTCGGAAATCCATGGAAGAAAGGGGAAAGGACTTTCTTTCTTTCTTTCTTTCTTTCTTTCTTTCTTTCTTTCTTTCTTTCTTTCTTTCTATAATAGACAGGCAGGGAGGAGAAGGTTACACACACGGGAACAGCACAGTTGACGTTCACATATTGATCTACAACAATCAGCCAATTTTTCTTCTCTCAGCTCTCGCTTAGACATAATAGGAAGAAAAGATAATTGTATAAAGTAGGTGTTAGCTTTGGCTTGACTCATCAGGGAATGAGTCACAGCATCAAAGTTGTCTTGAGGATAATCAGGATTTTATTTTTTCACCAGAAGAACCTTGGCCCCCAACAAACTCTCTGGTAAATCACTCCCACATTCCCTTCTGCCCTTTGTAGAAAGCTTCACCTGGTGAACTCTTGCCTTTCGTAGAAGCCAAAAGGGAATAAACATCCTGGTAGGAATGGCTACCCAATTCCATTCCTGTCTTTGGTGAGACTCCAGAATATCATATGGCATAAGGCTTCCCACCTTCTGTAATTTAGCCGTGGGGAGAATTGAACCATTGCCCACCTCTGTCTTTCCCCCTCCTTCTTTTCAGCCTCACCCAATCCATTTCCAACAGCTTTGTCACTTGAGTACTCAAGGATGCAAAATGACATCCAAGTTTGGATTTCTTTACCAGATGTTCCATTTGACCCAGGGCAACTCAATCAAAATCTGTACCATTTCCAACATTACTAGCAGGGATTTATTTTTATTTATTTTTTTAAAAAATGTGGCATATGGATTTTTCTGGCAAAAAGAATATGAGCAATTTAGCAGTCTTCTCAAGTCTGCTAAATAAAACCAGACAATTTCATTTTCAAATAAATGCATCGGAGTGGGGTCGGGCAATATCAGGAACAGACATGCAAGTCGTCTAAAACACACTGATTTGTCTTTTCTCTTCCCCTAGAGCAGGGGTCCTCAAACTTTTGAAATAGAGGGCCAGGTCACAGTCCCTCAAACTGATGGAGGGCCGGATTATAATTTGAAAAAAACATGAATTAATTCCTACGCACACTGCATATCTTATTTGTAGTGCAAAAAACACTTAAAAACAATACAAAAATTAAAAATGAAGAACTAGTTTAACAAATATAAACTTATTAGTATTTCACTGAGAAGTGTGGGCCTGCTTTTGGCTGATGAGATAGGATTGTTGTTGTTGTTGTTGTTGTTGTTGTGTGCTTTCAAGTCATTTCAGACTTAAGCTGACCCTGAGCGAGGGCCGGTTAAATGACCTAGGAGGGCCATATCCGGCCCCCGGGCCTTAGTTTGAGGACCCCTGCCCTAGAGCATCAAAAACAAAAGTGGGGACTAGTTGCGGATCTATTGGCATGGCAAGGGGACTATGAGGGCTGGAAGACAATTAAACTTTTGTTGTTCTTGTTTCAAATGTTAAGGTATTAATTTGAGAAAACCCATATGTGAAACCAAAGTTCAACAGCCCTTTCTCTCTTGACAAGTATTCTTACAGTTTTAAATGCTCAGTTTTACGAAGAATGTAGTTCATTTAAAAACTTTGGAGTTAGAAAATGGGAAATAAATAAACACACATTGTTTTGATTGTGTACTCCTGCATGGCAGAATGGGGTTGGACTTTATGGCTCTTCCAGCTATATGATTGTACGGCATTGCTCTTAATTCTATTTTATTTATGAGGACAGCCAATCCATTTAATCCATTGAGTTTATCCACATGTAGACTCACCACCGAGAAATTGGGTAAATGAGTCCAGTTGGGATTAACCAGGATGTTGGTATTACTACATGTACAAGCTCCCTTTTACGTGTGAATAACTATAATTGGGTTTCCCCTTCCAACCAGGTTGGATAGGGAGGGCTATTTGCCCACCCCAATAAATGAGAGAAAGGTTTGGAGGTGGAGTGCAACATATAGTCACCCGCCCTTCTTAGCTCATAGCATTGCAGCAGCAAATGTTGCCCCACCCTCCCAGCCTACTCTGTGCTACTCTGCTGCTGAGTATGCATGCCCAGTGTGGAACACATCTCACCATACTAAAACAGTGGATGTGGCTCTTAATGAGACATGCCGCATTATCACGGGGTGTTTGTGCCCCACAGCACTGGAGAAATTACACTGCTTAGCCGGCATTGCACCACCTGACATCCGCCGGGAAGTAGCAGCCAATAGTGAAAGGACCAAGGCAGAGACATCTCCAGCTCATCCCCTGTTTGGATATCAGCCAGCACGCCAACGACTTAAATCTAGACATAGTTTTCTAAGATCTACAGAGACACTCGCTGGAACACCTCAGCAAGCGAGAGTCCAAAAGTGGCAGGCCCAAACCCAGCACCTCAACCAATGGCTGATACCAAATGAGAGACTCCCCCCTGGGCACACAGAGGACTGGGCGACTTGGAAGGCGCTGAACAGACTGCGCTCTGGCACCACGAGATGCAGAGCCAACCTTCAGAAATGGGGCTACAAAGTGGAATCCTCGACATGCGAGTGTGGAGAGAGCAAACCACTGACCACCTGCTGCAATGCAACCTGAGCCCTGCCACATGCACAATGGAGGACCTTCTTGCAGCAACACCAGAAGCACTCCAAGTGGCCAGATACTGGTCAAAGGACATTTAACCAACTACCAAACTCACAAGTTTTGTATTTTTCTGTTTGTTTGTTTTGTTCTGTTAGAAATGTAATATATAATGGACTGGTTGCTCTGACACGACAAATAAATACCCTCCCAGCCTACAGCAGTGTACCAAGGGGTAGCTTCTGGGCTGGGTAGGAATCCCCCCCCCCTCTTTAATAGGGGTTTTTCATCTGCCCTATACTGTTAAGGCTAATAGGTAATAATTTGCATTATGTGGAGCCAATAAATTGGCTGTAATATGGAATAGCGGGATACAATTTACATCTTGGCGTGCACCTTAAGGCACCCATTTTGGTAGAGGCCAGGAATGGGAACCCCCAACAGCGGAGCTGCGGAGGAATTCTAATCCCAGAAGTTTATCATCTTGGGGTTTGAATACTCTATGCAGCTTCCCTAAGCAGTTGCCCCGATTACAACTCATGGTGAGTTTTGAAGGGAACTCAGGTGTGTCACCCAAGTCAGCTGAGGATTGGGTCTGGGGTGCCCACTGCCTTGGCTTACACAATATCAAGTTCAAATTTCCACTTTCAGTTGGTTGCAGTTCATGAAGAAAGTTTAAATATGTAACAATTAAATGACCTCACTCCCTCTGAGGATGCTTGCCATAGATGTAGGCGAAACGTCAGGAGAAAAATTGCCTCCAGAACATGGCCATATAGCCCAGAAAAATCTACAACAACCCAATTAAATAAAAGTTGCCCATATTTATCCCAGCACAGTTGTTTGGTCTCATTATTTCATTGATGGATGGGCAATTGTTAAAAGAAGTGGTGCATTTGTTATATTAAGAGTTGTATTTGGCTTTATCACTTTGGAAGAATCGATGAGTTCAGCACCTTGGATAGGTCTTTGAAAGAGTGGATTAAAACCCACAGTGGGAATACTGATCCACAGAGACTTGAGGTACCAGTTTCCACTACACAGCCCAATTTGTCAAACCCACCTGTGGCCTTTATGATTCCACTTTTAGCATCAAGGGTCCATCCCATGATATACTAGGTTTCGACATTTATAGAGAAATATTTCAAAGGCTCTACCAAAGAACTCTAGTGCTTCTCCAAGTGACAAACTTGGTGGGCAACTATACTTTCTGGCAAATGAATAATGGGCATATTCAGTTCATGGCTACATAAGCAAAGTTCCACAAGTATAACCCTTTAACATACAATTTTGCAGACTTGGGTGATACATAACTATTCACCACTGTATGATTTGATTCACTGCAGTAGCATAAAAAAACACATTCAATGCTATACATTTTGTTGCACAGGGAGGATATTCTGCAAAAAGCTCGCATAAAGCAACCACCAGTCTACATGAGTGTGAATTTATATTAACAAGCATATTGCAGGATATCAGGTATTCTCTCCCATGTCTGAAACAGAAATGATAATACATTGTAAATTTATCAAAGGTTAAAATACGTGAAGGACTTACTGCAACGTGATGGCCAGCTTTCACATTGATTTTATTGAGTTTTTCTTCAAAGGGGATTTCTCCATTTAGACACAATCTGTAGGAAGCACTGTATTGTATCATATTTTCTATGCTTTAGTAATCATATAAGCTATAGTAAAGGATGGGGACAGCTATAGTGTCTTCCTGATTGTGCATGGGACAGTAAGCACTTTCAAGATCTCACATTATGTTTACGCAAGTAGTCTAAAATCCAAACAAATCCAAAATAAGGAACAGTTCAGGTCCCAAGCATTCTGGATGATGGATAGACAATATGGAAGAAAGAGAAGGGGAGGGGGAGGAGGTCTGTTATAGTTAGGACTTGCAATTGGTTTTAGACCCTTATAAAGAAAAAAAAAATACAATCATAAACATAGCTAACAGGAGCCTCGTGGAGCTATAGCTGTAATGAATTACCTTTTAAAAGGTAACTGGGAGAGAGTAAAAGAAACTTTCTGTGCTCCCTCTCAGTTCAATTTCCCAAGTTTAACTGTATGCTGGCAAGTAGAAGGATTAATCTAACCTTCCTCACAGGATTATACTGTTTGCTGTGAGGACAAGGAAGATAAAGATTGTAAAACACCTGGCTATTTGATGACCTCTGTGCCCCTCATTGCCAAATTCTGTTCCCAGAACACTCAAAAGCTGTAGTCACAAAAACTGATGGAAATCAATACATCAAACAACTCAATTGCTCAATAAATCCCAAAGTCAATATTAGAGTTGTTGAAGAATTTGAAATTTGTCGACAAGGGAGTGATGTGGTAACAGGACGACAGGTGTGGATAAAATGAAGGGCAGCTGGAGAGAAATAGTTAGGGGGATCATGACTGAGAACATGATCCTGAAGATTGGCTGGTGGAGAAGCACAGAAATTGCTGCTTTGGCCTTGCGTGGAAGCTACAGACAAAGCACAACATAGATTCTGGCTGTTTGCTGGCTATTTTAGTCTGGAAAGGCTAAATCAAATGGACTCACAAAGTTATTTCCTCTCCCTGAGAAAATTTAATTGAGATACATAATGTGGATCGGATCAGGTGGAAAACACGTTGTTTCTTCTCATCCTGACCTGCTTTCTCAGTTTGCACAACTACAGATACATTAGATTCAGATTATGAAAAATTGGGATATCTACACAATTATATGCCTAATATCCTATTACACATAGAATATACTGTTCACATGTGCAAAAGAATGACCTCAAGTTTGCATGAAATTTTTCCAATTGAATCCAAAATTTAATATTGTTTCCACAATTAGATTTCTTTTTAGGAAAATGATCTAAATGTTGATTTATTTCTATGATATATTGCTAATTTACAAGTTAGAAAAGTGACCAGTACCTATCTTAGCTTGGGTTTATACCTGCTATTTCTTCTCCTCAGAAGTCACTGATATCATGACATTTTTGTCTGGTTTGGAAAACATTAAGAGTTCTCTCCCCCCACCCCACCCCCAAATATTTTCCTTTCTAGGTTCTTGTGGGTTTTTTCGGGCTATATGGCCATGTTCTAGAGGCATTTCTCCTGATGTTTCGCCTGCATCTATGGCAAGCATCCTCAGAGGTGCCATAGATGCAGGCGAAACGTCAGGAGAAATGCCTCTAGAACATGGCCATATAGCCTGAAAAAACCCACAAGAACCTAGTGATTCCAGCCATGAAAGCCTTCGACAATACATTTTCCTTTCTGCTCACTCTCTTTTCCTACATCCACATTCTTTTTATTTGCTAATCTTCCTCCATCTGTCTCCTGCAACTTATTCTCCCTTCTCATCTCTGGAACCTCCTTCCAACTCTTTCTAGGCACCAAAAGTATTTCTCCTTCTCAAAATTACAGTTGCCATATTCCAGTTCTGCAAATCCATATAGTCCCATCTTCATCTTGATTACTTAGTTTGCAAATACAGGTTGAGTAACCCTTATCTGCTTAGATATATCTAAATTTACCAACCAGCATGAGAACTTTAATTCAGAGATCAATGGCTAGCTGTATTGTTTTAAATCTTTGGGATCCCCCAAATGGCATTTAATTCAATCTGTGTCTTCACTCATTGGCAAAACACACCAGTCACAGATTGATTTTTTTGGGGGGAGGATAAGGGGAGAATGAACACAATAGCAACTCTAAACATAGTTTTCCATCTTTGCTTCTACAATTATATCACCTGTATCACATTGTAATCACATCATTACAATTCCATTTGCTGTGTCCTAAGAATTTAGGATGAATTAGATCCTAAACTCTACTTCTCTGAACTACAGTACTTAAGATATACTGAATGCCGGCTTTAGGAGTTGCTTCTTCATTAGATATGGTGAAAAAGGTCAGGTGTTTTAGGTCAGGCACTCTGGTGTTCCATTTGAATAGAACATCAAACTTTTCAACCAAATCTTAAGACTTCCTGCTCTTACTCTTAATGAGCAAGGTTTTGATTCCCCAAATTTCTGAGGTTTTTGTGTTGCAAATTTCTTTCCTTGGACCAAATGGTATAATATTGCATTCTGTTCCATTCTTGCACTCAAGTATGAAGTCTGATCCCATTCCCAAATGAACGGCCCTGTTAGCACTCAGTAAATAATAATAAATAATAATAATATAACTTCCATTTAATGGAATAATTTGCTACCTAATCACAGTAATAAAGGGAGTTGATGATTGCACCCAAACTGTTTGCAGAAAATTAGGCTTTCTACGAAGCGATGAGACCAGATGCTACACTGGGCTTATCATATTGTCGAAGTGCTCTGCTGGCCAAAAATGTCCTGGTGCAGAGACATCAATCTCCTTCCCTGCTGGCTGCTGAATTTACTCGGTAGAGAGGCCGCCTTTGCAGTCTGGCTTGCATCGGTGATCGATGGTGGAGTTCAAGGGGGAGAGGAATGGTGCTGCAGAAACTTGCGCTTGCGAGAAGATAAAAGATGCTGGTGGAGAAGAACTGCAGTGGAGGAGAAGTGGGGAATGTGACAAATTGTGGAAGCCTTCAGAATGAGGCAAGAAGTGATGAGATGGAGAGTTCATGGAAGGCAATGCTCCATTCCTTTCTTTCCCTGTCATCCTGATTCTGAATAGAAAGGTCAGAATTCTGGGGTGCTTCCATAGCAAGGACATTTCAGCTTTGAGAAGCACATCTATGGAATTAGTTACAACAAAATGTGATGCTCTTCACAGAATTAGGTTGTGCTACTGTCTACACTTACTTGATTAATATGGGATAAACCACTATGGAGCAGCCTGGGAGGAATCCCAGAGTCCTTTTGCCATTCGGATGGATGACTGGATAGAGGGCACATTTGGGCCACTACTGTTGCTGACTTGCCAGTTACAAGTGACCCAGTTTATTGTCCACATGTCTAACAGACCAACCCCTGCATTATCAGCTCCCTTTCAGAAGCTTGCTGATGATGTCACATTTCTGGGTCACTTTCATATGAACATCCCTCCTCCCTGTTGTAAGACACGGACCCACAAGAGCCAGAAAAATAGTACAGGTCAATGACTGGCTTAGAAAATGGTGTCAGGAGGAACGCTTTGGCTTCCTCGACCATGGCCTGCTTTTCCAGGAGGATGGCCTACTGGCAAGGGGATGGGGTGCATCTCACACAAGTAGGAAAACACCTTTTTGCTCACAGACTCGCAAACCTCATTAGACGCACTTTAAACTAGGTCCACCGGGGGAGGGGGACAACAGCCTTGCGAACACTACTTTACCCATAATGTCTGGGAATCGCCAGAAGGCTAAACGGAGGGCTGCACAAACACAACAAGGACCAAGTACCAAAAGCACAATAATCCCAATTAAACAGCTCAAGGGAAGATCCCAGGGGCTCACATGTCTTTACACTAATGCACAGAGCATGGGAAATAAACAAGACGAACTCCAACTTTTAGCACAACACCACAAATATGATATCATAGGCATCACTGAAACCTGGTGGGATGACTCCTATCGCTGGAATGTAGACATCGAGGGCTATAACCTCTTTCACAGAAACCGAACAAAGGGGAGAGGAGGCGGAGTAGCCTTATATGTCAAAAACTCTTATGCTGCAGAAGAGATTCAAGACAGCAATCTGGGAAACCAGCTTGAAATCATCTGGATAAGAATCAAGGGAACTGGGACTCAAAAAGATGTTGTTGTAGGCGTCTACTACAGACCCCCAAGCCAGGAGGAAGAACTTGATGAAGTCTTCTGCCAACAGTTGACCAAACAGGCACAGAGAAGAGATGTAGTAGTCATGGGCGATTTCAACTATCCCGATATTTGCTGGAAAACAAACTCGGCCAAGAGTACAAGGTCCAACAAATTCCTCGCTTGCCTTGCAGACAATTTCATGGTCCAGAAGGTAGAAGAGGCAACAAGGGGATTGGCTACTCTTGATCTCATCCTAACAAATGTGGAGGACCTGATCGATGCGGTCGAAGTGGTAGGATCCTTAGGGGCAAGTGACCATGTGCTCCTGCAATTTGAGGTACAAAGGAAGGCCGAAACTAAGACAAGTCAAACCCGCATTTTGGACTTTAGGAGAGCTGATTTCCAAAAAATGAAAGAAACGCTGAGCAGCATTCCGTGGACACAAATACTAAAAGACAAGGGAGTTATGGATGGATGGGAATTTCTCAAGAGTGAAATACTCAAGGCGCAATTGCAAACCGTGCCAACAAAGAGAAAAAATAGGACAAGTGCAAAGAAGCCAGAATGGATGTCCAAAGAACTCCTAACTGTGCTAAGACACAAAAGAGACATGCACAAGAAGTGGAAAAAGGGAGAAATCACCAAAGAAGAATTCAAACAAATAGCCAACACCTGTAGGGAAAAGGTCCGCAAGGCTAAAGCAAAAAACGAGCTCAGGCTTGCCAGGGACATTAAAAACAATAAAAAGGGCTTCTATTCTTATGTCAGTAGAAAAAGGAAAAACAAGGAGGCGATAGGACCTCTTCGAGGAGAAGATGGGGCAATGCTGACAGGGGATAGGGAAAAGGCAGAACTATTTAATGCCTTCTTTGCCTTGGTCTTCTCACAAAAAGAGCGTCTTCAACCTCAGCAAGATGGAGTGGATGAGGTATTGGAGGACATCCAACCCCAAATTGGGAAAGAAGTCGTCCAGGAATACCTGGCCGCTCTTAATGAGTTCAAGTCCCCAGGGCCAGATCAACTACACCCCAGAGTATTGAAGGAACTAGCGGAAGTCATTTCGGAACCATTGGCAACCATCTTTGAGAGTTCTTGGAGAACGGGAGAAGTTCCCGCAGATTGGAGGAGGGCCAATGTGGTCCCAATCTTCAAGAAGGGAAAAAAGGATGACCCAAACAATTGCCAGGCAAGATTCTGGAAAAGATTGTCAAGGATGTGCTCTGGAAACACTTAGAAACAAATGCAGTCATCGCTAATAGTCAACATGGATTTATCAAAAACAAGTCATGCCAGACTAATCTGATCTCTTTCTTCGATAGAGCTACAAGCTGGGTAGATGTGGGGAATGCCGTGGATGTAGCGTACCTGGATTTCAGTAAGGCCTTCGACAAGGTCCCCCATGACCTTCTGGCAAGGAAACTATTCCAATGTGGGCTAGGCAAAACTACGGTGAGGTGGATCTGTAATTGGTTAAGTGGACGAACACAGAGAGTGCTCACTAATGCTTCCTCTTCATCTTGGAAAGAAGTGACAAGTGGAGTGCCGCAGGGTTCCGTCCTGGGCCCGGTCCTGTTCAACATCTTTATTAACGACTTAGATGAAGGGCTAGAAGGCATGATCATCAAGTTTGCAGACGACACCAAATTGGGAGGGATAGCCAATAGTCCAGAGAACAGGAGCAGAATTCAAAACGATCTTGACAGATTAGAGAGATGGGCCAAAACTAACAAAATGAAGTTCAACAGTGACAAATGCAAGATACTCCACTTTGGCAGAAAAAATGAAATGCAAAGATACAGAATGGGGAATGCCTGGCTCGAGAGCAGTGTGTGAAAAGGATCTTGGAGTCCTCATGGACCACGTTAAACATGAGCCAACAATGTGATGTGGTGGCAAAAAAAGCCAATAGGATTTTGGCCTGCATCAATAGGAGCATAGTGTCTAGATCTAGGGAAGTAATGCTACCCCTCTATTCCGCTTTGGTAAGACACACCTGGAATAAACCCCCTAAAGGGGGGAGGACTCACATGACTATATATACAATCTGCATATATATATATGGTCCATTGTAACACAGGCAGCAAACGAGGAAAAAGGGGGAGCGAACATAAGCAATCAGATTATGGACAAAAGGGGCTGAAAATAAATGTAGATGGCCCAGGGAAAGTACATGTGGCAGAACACTAGAAAGATGTAGATCAAGGGCAAGATCAAAAGAGAGAAACAGCGACACTATGAGGAAGCGAGCTTAAAAAGGGAACCTGGGCATAAAAAAGAAAG
Organism: Anolis sagrei ordinatus; assembly: GCF_025583915.1. Taxonomy (NCBI): domain Eukaryota; kingdom Metazoa; phylum Chordata; class Lepidosauria; order Squamata; family Anolidae; genus Anolis; species Anolis sagrei. The sequence continues at coordinate 10,151,839 of NW_026845477.1, read as the reverse complement.
TGTGTCCAGAGGAGGGCGACTAAAATGATCAAGGGTCTGGAGAACAAGCCCTATGAGGAGCGGCTAAAGGGCATGTTTAGCCTGAAGAAGAGAAGGCTGAGAGGAGATATGATAGCCATGTATAAATATGTGAGAGGAAGCCACAGGGAGGAGGGAGCAAGCTTGTTTACTGCTTCCCTGGAGACTAGGATGCGAAACAATGGCTTCAAACTACAAGAAGGAGATTCCATCTGAACATGAGGAAGAACTTCCTGACTGTGAGAACCGTTCAGCAGTGGAACTCTCTGCCCCGGAGTGTGGTGGAGGCTTCTTCTTCGGAAGCTTTTAAACAGAGGCTGGATGGTCATCTGTCAGGGGTGATTTGAATGCAATATTCCTGTTTCTTGGCAGGGGTTTGGACTGGATGGCCCATGAGGTCTCTTCCAACTCTTTGATTCTATGATTCTATGTCTGATGCAAATCCAACCATGGGATGACTGGACTTCCTGAAACATCTGAAAGGTGAGTCCACATTATTTGGGTCATGCAGACATAGCCTCCAATGGCTTTAAAGGGAGGTTTGAAAACCACACATCTAAAATAGGCCCATGGATGCATATTAACCATAGCAATTTCATGAAATTGTCATTTTTAGAAATCCAGTAGCCATACCAAAGACATCTTGAAGAGCAGCTCCATGGACAGTGTGTTATAATATCAATCCAGAAATAATCAAGACATAGAATAACATGACATAGCAATGTCAAAGGGAAGTGGTTTCCAACCTTTGGTTGTTTTAGACCAGTGGTTCTCAACCTGTGGGTCCCCAGGTGTTTTGGCCTACAACTCCCAGGAATCCCAGGCAGTTTACCAGCTGTTAGGATTTCTGGGAGTTGAAGTCCAAAAACATCTGGGGACCCCAGGTTGAGAACCACTGTTTTAGACTGTAACTCCCAGAAATCCCAGTCATCTTAGCAGCTGTTATGAATTGTTGGAGCGTCAGGAGAAATGCCTCTAGGACATGGCCATATAGCCCGAAAAAACCTACAACAACCCAGTGATTCTGGCCATGAAAGCCTTCAACAATACATTTGAAAGATGTTGAGCATGGATGAAAACTGTCATATACAAATGTTTATTTGTAAGCATGCACATTCTGCATATATAGCAGAACCAGAGCTAGCTTGTATAGCACCTATAAAATTCTCTCATAAACCCAGTGTGGATTCCACACCCAATGCAATGGGGTCATTAGTCATTGCTGCAACAGAGTATTGCCTTTTGTTAGTCCTGGCACTGCAACTCCCATAAACACACATCTGTTTTCTGGTCTTTTGCTTCATTCTGTTTTCCAATCTTGTGTTTCAGCTGGAGGCACATGCTGTATCTGATCTATTTTTAAATTTAAATTTTATTTTATTTTTGAAATGGCACCTTGAACTCAGTGGCCATTTCTATTTAGGTCAGCATCAGCTCTAAAGTGATAATAACAATGCCGGCAGAAGAAGAATTAAAAATAATGAGGTGCATCCACCCTAAACTGGTGAGGGGGGAAGATCAGCATATGGGGGACTATTTTCAGCACTGGGCTTGGCTTCAAATGGGCAGCTATGTCCTGGATCCTGGAGTGAATCTGGGAAAATAGTAACACCGGTTGACTAAATAAAGCCTTTGATACCTGCAGAGTAACAGACCATTGAGCAGAAGAAACACAAAATAACTCAGCCTAGTCCCGTCACAATGGAAAGGAAAACACAAACAAGAAATGCTAGGTTTGCTAGGTTAGGACTATCACAGGTTCTGAGATTTTAGAGTCAAACCTGAGAGTAAGGATTGAATCGTACGTATAATGTCAAGGGGATGAGCAGTGGTTTTATTTCAAGGGTAATGGCACAAAGGATATCGTTGGGAATATTATGAAGCAATAATATTCCTCTGGGCAGAAAAAATCAGGCAGCTCTAACTGGATGCCTCCCCCCCCACACACACACAATTGTCTTCCTCTAGGGGCAAACCAAGAATGGGCAACTTTGGAAGTCCATGAAGAGACTCAGAAGTGTCTCAGATAAGACTCAGATGAAAAGATAACCTGGCTAAATGGCATTACCTCAAACAGTGGTTCTCAACCTGTGGGTGCCCCGGTTGGTTTGGCCTACCATTCCCAGAAATCCCAGTTTACCAGCTGTTAGGATTTCTGGGAGCTGAAGGTCATCTGGGGACCCACAGATTGAGAACCACTGACCTATTTATTTATTTATTATTTTATTTTATTTTATTTATTACTGCGCTTGTATACCGCTATTTCTCAGCCTAAATCGGCGACTCAATGCGGTTTACAACACTACAAAAATCACAATATTCAATTTAAAAGCATAAAAAACACATATACAATACAAGTTATTGGGCCCCCAATAAACAATCCAATTGCATCTCGTAACTAAAACCCTCCACCTTGTGCAACTGTGGAGCAGAACAAACAACTCAGCACCTGTAGGCTTGCCCATCATGTCCTGTCTCGTGCACAGAGAAAGAACTGTTTCAAGCTCCAGACAATGTGGTCACCATTGCCCAGTTTGGGTCTAAATTATTTAGTCATTTGCATTCCCTCTATTTTATCAGTTTTATTCTAATTTATGTATGCAATATTTTTGACAAAAAAATAATAATATAATCATGAAGCATTAAATATCCATCACAATTGCATAATAAATGCCATAATAATAATAATAATAATAATAATAATAATAATAATAATAACAATAAGGATTGTCAATGTTGCAATACCAGGATTGAAGAGAAACAACTGGAATAGCTTACACGATATGAGGATTTAAAGATCAAAATGCAAAGACTCTGGCTCAAGCCAGTCAAGGTGGTCCCAGTGGTGATTGGCACACTGGGTGCAGTGCCTAAAGACCTTGGCCTGCACTTAAACACAATCGGCACTGACAAAAGTACCATCTGTCAGCTGCAGAAGGCCACCTTACTGGGATCTGCTCGCATTATCCGCCGATACATCACACAGTCCTAGACACTTGGGAAGTGTCCAACATGTGATCCATTACAACAGCCAGCAGAGTGATCTTGTCTGCTGTGGACTCATCTCGCTGTCTTTATAATCATCATCATCATCATCATCATCATCATCATCCAAGTTTAACAAATGAGAAAAAACAAGTACCTTCCATGAGAGCATCCTGAGATTCTTCCTATTCTCTTGAGGAATGGAAAAGAGAGGTCAAAGTCTCAGGCTATATCTTCACTGCCATATAATGCAGTTTAATAGTGCAGTTTAACTACATTATGAAACTGCATTAAATGACAGTGTAGATGGGGCCTGAGACAAAAGGAATACTGAGAACTCAGACTCCCAAATCTGGTAATCCTATATGGCACACACCTCCAACCCATTTATCTAGCACCCAAATGTTCTCCAAGAACTACAGTTCCATCTTATCAAACACTGTATTTTTTATTATTAGAAATATGGCTCCCCAGACATCAACCATATTTTGGATCAAAGTAATTCTTTCCAGCGGGAGGAGACTTTTGGTCTTTCTAAATCATGGTTGGCTAATATGACTGACAATGTTCTCCATAATATCAGGCCAAGGTTTTTTTCCCAGCCTGTACATGGAGATCCCAAGGATTGAATCTGGGATTTTCTAGCTATAGACCTTTTGCTCTCCATCTAAGCTGCGGCTCTACTGATAAGTTTGCATATATGAATGATGGGTGCACAAGCAGTCACACTTTTAATCCAATTGTTTGTGCGAGAGGCAATAATTATGCCTACATTACACTGCTTCGAGAGATATGGAACCTGATACTCATTCCAAGAAATCATATTGAACAATAAGCATGCAAAATGCAACAATAGCTTGGATCTGCATTGTGAAAATTGTGTTATCTGCTCTTGCGGGGAAGTAGCAGCATGCATGAAAGCAGATATATCAACAAAAATAATAAAAAAATGGGCTTTTCACATTGGAAGCTGAGGGAGGGAAATCAATGGTGGTTTTGAAAGGGGTGGAAAGAAGCTGAAGTACTGAAAGGCATTTCAACAGAGCCTTCCAAAGGGGACGAGAGTAAATAGCCTATTCTGTGCATTCTTGTTTGCTTCCATTTGAATCAAAACACTACAGGAGAATTTCAGCTTTCAGATCTAAATGTATGTGTACTTCAAATGCAGTCTATGAGAATTCTAATAAGAAAGGGGATGGGGAGGCAAAGAAATCTATCATATAATGGGCATTTGCTAGATTGGGTGGTATTTTAAATTATCTTTGGAGAGTTTCTTGGACCAGATGAATCAATATTCAGCCTCTCCTTTTGTCAGAACGGGATTGTGTCATGAGAAAGAAAGTACGGAGGGAGGGAGAAAGCTTTTGTTTACACCCAAAGATTAAAAGAAGCACAATGTTAGAATATGCAGTGGAAGCACCGTGATAGATAAGGTGTCAAGGAGAACTCTAGGAACTACAACAAAGCTTTCCAAAGATAAATAAATATACACCGTTATCTCTGCAGCCTCTTGCAAACTTCACTTTTAAATATGTATGACCACAACTTTCTCTATTCTGCTCTCATATCCACCCATTTGTAAAACGTTCCCTTATAAGGCCACATTAAGGAGGAAAAATTGTGGAAGAGATTGCAAAGTGCGATGCTAAAGGCTGATTCCTTTGCAGTGCAGACTCAGGAGCAAGGAAGGGAGGAGGATTTGTGGGAATTAGCCACGCATATTATTTATTTATTTACCATATTTATATACTGTCTTTCTCAGCCCTAAGGCGACTCAAGGTGGTTTACAGTTGGCAATCAATGTCCCCAACAACATAAATATAATTTAAAACATTAATATGTAAGCTATATGAAGACAGTAGAAACTAGGCTTGGTTGATCCAGCTTGTTAATTTCTAATCTCATTAAGAAATCGTAAATAAAATATCTTTAGAAGTAATATCGACGCGTTTGGCAACCCGGAAGTGTTTTTGCCATATCGAAGCCACGTCCACCATCTTCCTTACGACTTCCGGCAGTGAATCGTAAATGCTGGGGGCATGGCCTTCAGGAACAGCTGTTCTTACGCACTCTCACCTTCTTCCTCTTTGCATCGGTGGCTTTGTGAGGTGGGCATGGCTACCTCCCTGGCGACAAGCGGCAATGTGGAAGAGCTGGGCATAGCCATGCCCACCTTGCAAAGCTGCCGATGCAAAGAGGAAGGAGGTGGGCATGGGTAAGAACAGCTGTTCCTGAAGGCCACACTCCCAGCGACCTCCAAGGAGAGCTGTGCTTGGCCATGCCCACCTCTCCCTTCTGCATGGAAGCTGCCAGGGAAGAGAAGGAAAGATGAGAGATTTTTAAAGTGTTAGTTTTGAAATTTCTCATCTTTCCTTCGCTTCCCTGGCAGCTGTCATGCAGAAGGGAGAGGTGGGCATGGCCAAGCACAGCGCTCCTTGGAGGTCGCTAGGGGCGAGGCCTCCTAGGAGGGCTGTGCTTGGCCATGCCCAGCTCTCCCTTCTGCATGGAAGCTCGCAGAAAGGGAAGGAAGGGAAACTGTGAGATTTTAATGGTTCTGGAGGGAGGGAGGGGCACCTTTGATTAACAAAACAAAGGAAGTGATTCATATTTCCTGGTATTTCCGATCTTTTTTTAAAGAACATTTTGGAAATCATTTCAAAATCGAACCACCAGCGCCTCCTATATACAAAACAAGTTTAGAACCATTTTTTTCTTGATCAACTAAGCCTAGTAGAAACAATAAAATAATAAAAACACAAGTCCTCGGCATCTCATTACTAAAATCATTATCCAGTTGCATCGTCCAATCATTCTGTGGATCTAAATTAGCCTGTTATACTGTATTTGCAAATGCTTTCTCAAAAAGCCAGGTTTTAACCCTTTTTAAAAAATGTTAGTACAGAGGGGGCCGATCTGATATCCCTAGCCGAGGGGCCACCATTGAGAAGGCCCTGTCTCTTGTTCCCACCAATCGCATCTGCGAAGGTGGCGGGACTGAGAGCAGGGCCTCCTCACATGATCTTAAGCTCCTAGCTGGTTCATAAGGAGAGATACGTTCATATAAATGTGTTTGACACATTCTCCAGAAGAACAAACAGTGACTATAACAGCTTCTGCACACAAAAATTGTGTACCTAGCCTATCTTCATACAAACAAGCTCTTGTTCCTTGGATGGCTCCATTTAGACTTTACTTAACAGTCCACTTTGAACAACTTGGTCAGGACTTTGCAGATAAAATCACTTCACTTCACTCCAGCTTTGGTGCTATGACTAGTACAGACTCAGGGGATTTTAATGGGCTTGGTGGATTATTTACATCAGGTACAGAGAGAAAGAGGGAATGTGTCCCAACTAATTTGATCTCTCAGATACTTTTGAGACCATCATGATCTTGAATCAGTTTGATTGGATGGGAAACACTGTTTTGCAGTGGCTCCATTACTTCCCTGAGGGACATACCCAGAAGGTGATGTTGGGGGATCTGTGTGGGGTTACTTAGGGTCCAATGTCCCCTCCACACACACTATTTAACATATGCATCAAACCCATGGTCATCCTGAGTTTTGTAATCTGATGTCATCAGTGTGAAGATGACACTCTACTCTGCTATTTCTTTTTTAATCTAAATCAAAATAATCTGCCTTGGTTTTAAACTGTTGCTTTTCCTCAGTAATGGACTGGATGAAGGAGAACAAATTAAATTAACAAATTACACAGAGTTTTGCTGATGTTTCAGTTATCAATTCCTGTCCTTTCTACTGCAGTACCTTCAACTTCAATGATTCTGCATCTAGCTCCCTCCTTAAACACGAACATAATGCCACTATACGCATATTACTTTTAGATTTTCATTTAGAACCACTTTTTTGTTCATAAAGCCTTTGGCAAATTTTATTATTGCACTATGTAATTTATACACCTTATTGATAAGTTTTACTGAACATTTGGACATGCATTTGTTGAAACCTAAGTAAATAAATAGCAATATTATTAAAACTAATAATTTGGTTGACTGCACAGCTTTTCAAGCATCACTTTGCATTTCCTTTGTCTAATTTGTTCCACTACCAAAGAGCAAAGGGATTCCTATTTCTATCATGTTTATTTTCCCTCCCTATTATTCTGTTTTAACTTTAAAGGATCATATTCCAAGCCGACACTCCATGCAAATGATTCCAGTTTCACTTCCTGATATTTAGAGTGTTTTTTTTTAATGTGCCATGAGCCAGGTGTGAAAAATACAACCTCTCTCATTCTTTGCATAAATATTTCTTTAAAAAGGACATCCTCAGATATGTAGATACAATACTGAACTGGAAATTAGGGTTGATTCAACTCCCTTATCCAGTGCCTGACTGTGGATTTCACCCATGTATTGGACAGGCTAGCCTAGATCCCCTTCTAACTACACAATTCTGGCATTGTTATGCCACTTTAACTACCATAGTTCAATCCTATGAAACCTTAGAATTGGTAGTTTGATGAGGTTAACTAGTTTTATTATATTTGTATTTTTTTAATGATTTTTTGTGTCAGGAGCAACTTGAGAAACTGCAAGTTGCTTCTGGTGTGAGAGAACTGGCCGTCTGCATGGATGTTGCCCAAGGGACAATTGGATGCTTTTTTGATGTTTTACCATCCTTGTGGGATTTTGTATGATGTACTTCCTTTAAAATAAGTTGTATATGTTGGGTTGTTGTACATTTTTCAGGCTATATGGCCACTTCTAGAAGACACTACACTATATTCCAAATTAGTCCCATTTCTGTTCATCTTGGATCTGCCACATTTTCTCCTCCTGTGTAATGTATTGGATCTTGTTTTACCTCCTCCTAGATGTGTCACATTTAGCTTCAAATGTAAAGACTACCACTATCTAGGAGGTATTCTATCATTTGGAACATGCCAATAACACCACAGGCAAAAGGCTGGAAGTAGCCACCACATCAACCCCTGGTATGAATTGTGGGTGAGGACCAAGAATTAAGGATTGACCACAGAAGTAAATGGTGCTACAATATGTTGCTTTGTACATGTTCAAAATCTTAATTTAGCAGTAAGTTTTGAATCTATAAATGAACATATATATATAGAACCAGAATTCAAAGTCTGTTGGATTGGTTGATTACCATAACAAGTGAGCTGAATGTGAAATGCACTCATCAGAATGCAAGTCAGGTACTGTCAAATATTGACTGCCACTGCAAGTTAGTTGTCAAATATTGTCAAGTATGGAAAGTGACATCTCCTCCTGTCACATTCTTGGTGGTGGTGCCTAGCAGGCATCAAATGCTATCACAAGTTGACTGCTACTGCAATGCCTGTGTGTTGTCAAACACTGATGTCAAGCAGCAAATATTTGCCTAATGTTCACACAGCAAGACAATTTTTGGAGATATTTATCAAGAACATGGAGGTGGGGAGGGATGTTTGAAGGCAATTTCATACTAATTGAGTTAAAATCAAACCCAGATCGTATTCTCTTAGAGAGAAACAGCTGGTAATAAAGTATATCCTACAAAGAGGTTGATTCAACATCCTGACATGCAAGACATTAACATCCATTGAAAGAGTTGAAAGGGAAGCAGAGTTTTCCAAATTAATACAGGACGGGGGCAGTAGATGGTATGGCTCTCTGGGAGAGAGTGCATATCTCTAAAACTGAGTTAAGGTGGAAACTGTGCTGTTGCACGCTGGACCTATAGAAACTGGCTTTTGAACAGGACGTGCTCTTTGTGCCCAGTGGGAAGCCGGGGTGCCTCGGATGAGAGACCCTATGGGCTTTTCTATACAAAGTCTTTAGAAGCTTAAAGGTTTAACAAAGTTCTTTATTCTTGCTTAGGTCTTCAACAAACAATCTTAGATCTTCAACAAATCAAACAAATGCTTCTTAACTTGTCTACAATGGACAGGCAACTTGCTTGGAGAACTATTTCTTTCCTTTATGAGGAAAACCCTTTTTAACCTCCCTGGGCAATCTACTTTCTAGGCTTCGCTGGTGTGGGCTCTACTCCCGGCTCCAAAATGCTTCTTGGGTACCCTAGTAGACCTACCAGCCAAGGCTCTGAAGGATTTCCAACTGGAGTCCTTAGGATTTTTCCCACGAAAGTTGTAGGTCCGTTTCTCTAACCCCTGTAAAGCTGTTTCTCTTAAAAGCCTTTCTTTAGAGACTGTTCTTAAAGCTGTGAGGCTGTAAATTCCCCAGCCAGAGCTTTTGGGACTGTTATCCCCCGGACTTTGTAAGTAACGAAGCTTCTCTGCAGGTAGAAATCTTTCACGTCCTATAGCTGAGCTTCCAACTGTAAGACTGAACTAAAATGGTTCCCTTTCCCTCCTGAACCTGGAAAAAAGGGCAGAACTAAAACTTTATGATGATAGACAGGTGGCTAGCACCATGACTGCAGCCTAGCAGGAACCATCCAACTGCAATATGCATGGCCAGAACAAGCACATGCAAACACTCAAAGAACGAAAGGGAGTTTGGAGCTCCTGGTACAGCCGTACCAGCACAGAAACTATGGGCTTATATCAAAATTGGTGGGTGATATAAAATAATTGTAAGAGCTATTGGGACACCTCAACTTATTTTTGCGATCATATAGATGCAGTGGATCTATTGCAATATAATATAATTGTCGGCAGTGTTGCTTCCTAGCATAACAGTTTTGCAGGAAGAACTAGAGCATGATCGCTTACTCCATTTCATTGTAAACTTGTCTTTTTCATGTTGATGCTTTCCTTATCTAGTCCCTAAAATCACTTTCTGTTCTGGACTGTGATGCCTTCGGTGCTGAGCAGCAGTTTGTGATTGTGGGCCTAAACAAAAACAGCAAATAAACAAAAAGAAATTCAAAAGGGAAGGTGACCTATGGCGTTGAAACCCTTTGGCATGACTTCCTCTGTTTTGTGCCACCAAAATTGATCAACACTTATTTCTTTGCATTTTTAATGAAACCAGATGCACATGGTACATGCACTTTTCTTTTTAAAAGAATCCTGCTTTTAACTACTTAATCACACTAGAGAATGAATCCACTTTAAATCTGGTTTTTGCCTCCTGCAGAATTGTAGTTTAGAGAGGAGGCTTTAACAGCCTCACTTAACTGCAAACTCCAGAATTCTGCAGGAGGCAGGAACCGGATTGAAAGTAGATTCATTCTCTAGTGTGATGCAGGCACTAGAAACATCTTCCAGAGAAGCCTTTTGGAAACATATTTTTTCTCTAAAACAAGGTGTACGGTCCATCTGTGTTTTATTTTGTTTGGAGAAGATTTTCTTATCTGCAAATGGATTGTGCCTTCATGCCTGGGGGCTATAACTCTCAGTGAAAGAGGCATGGACGTGACATCTTTCCCCCAGGGGATTGCTTCTTGCCCTCCTTTAGGAAAAGTGGAACTCCCAAAGACCAAAACACTGTAGATAACTCAAAATAAGTTTAATTGTTCACAAAGAGTTATCCCTTTAAGGCAATAAACTGGAAGTTTCAAAGGGGGTAAAGGAAATATGCATTACAGTCTCTGGTTGTCTTGGGTTCAAGGAGTTTTGCAGCTGAGAAGCTTTTCCAGGTCCCTCTTTCTCAATGGCTGTGAATATCGGAATAATCACAACCCCAATTCCAATGGCCTATGTTTTGAAGGCACAAAGCCTTCCTCTGATGCCAAAGAACTGGTTTGAAGGTGCTTGAGACTTCTCAATGTCGTCCACGTTGATCTGAACATGAAGCATAAGTCTCAAGGGTAAGAACCTCAGAATTGGTGCTGAGAGGTAACTTAATGAAGGGCTTCAGAGCCAAGTCTCTCTCTCACGTCCATCTGATAGAAAGTTTGATGGTGGAATGGAAAAGGAAACACTGTCCTGCTCTCTAGGAGAAGGTGGGGTCAAACAATTGAGCAGGAGGAGCAATTCAGCTCATGCAAACAACATTGATTGACAGCTATAAATAACCAATCAATCCAACTATACATTTACAGGGTAAAAAGGCGAAATCTGGTATGATACAACAGTTCAAATCCTGCAACTTACAGTTCTACATATAGGTGGCGCCACTCGCGCTGTCACATGGAAATTGATTATTTTAAACATTGGTTTTTTGTGTGTCAGGAATAACTTGAGAAGCTGCGATTCACTAGTAGTGTGAGAGAATTGGCCGTCTGCAAGGATGTTGCCCAGGGGACGCCCAGACGTTTGATGTTTTACCATCCTGTGGGAGGTGTCTCTCATGTCCCTGTATGGGAAGCTAGAGCTGAAAAGGGAACTCACCTCGCTTCCTGGATTTGAACCACCAACATGTTGGTCAGCAGTTCTGCCAGCACAAGGGTTTAACCCATTTTGCCGCTGGGTTTTTGTTTTTGTTTTTTGCTGGGGTTTTGTTTTTTTGCTGCTTTGCTGCTGAATTTCAGGGGAGTATCCTATGTGTGTGGGGAGCAACTATGCACCTTATTTGAAATTGGGCTCTGGACCTGAAAAAAAAGTCTTATCCCTGCTATAGATGTACATTGGGGGGATGCTGAAAACCACAAGGCATTGGAAAAGCCTTCCTTCAAGCTGCCTCTCAGAATGTAATAAAAAGACTAGAAAAGATTTAAGGCAATTTAACAACAATAACACCACCACAACCATTGCTCGATGGCAAGAAAGTAGGGCCCGAGGAGAGATGGAAAGGAGAAAAAAAGGGAGGGGAAGTGTTATATAAATTTTATAACTTTAATAACCAGAATGAAAAATCCCATCTGAAATCACATCTGCTTGCTACTTGCTTTTTTTAGTGGAAACATTTCAAGCCATTTTGTTGGAGAAAAGAGGTCAGAGAGAAACAGAGAGAGAGATAATATATATGGACACCTCTGCGATGACAACAATCCTTCCAGAGCGCACACTCAGATAAAATATCTGCTCTGGTTTCCTTCTCTTCTAAGTTAACACATAAGAGAGATAAAAAAGAGATATAACCTCTCATACTCCAGCCCTTGATAGAAACTGCAGGGGAGACAGGAAAAGACAAATATTCCCCTAATGACAGTCTCCCTGATAGTGAGAGTCCAACTAATTTATTTTTCCAATATAACAAGGATGGAAGGAAGGCTTCCCTTATGGGGATTTTTGGTAGCCCAAAAAAGATGTGGGTGAGAAAGAAAACCTCAAATACCCATCAGAAGAAGACTGGGGCTATTACCACTAAAGTCTGTCTTTGCCAATGTCTTGAATCTGCTAAAAATCCTATTTGCCCATCACTTGTCATTCAGACTGTGAAATTTAAAATCCAAATTGACACTTAATTAGAGTTTTTAAACAAATATCATAATTTTCTTATCACTATATTGTTCAGGTTGCCAATAAATACTTTGGGTAACCATAATGAATCCCTCCTTTTCCTTATTTGGGCGAGTTGGGTTTTCATGGGCTACTATCTGTTTCATCACATGCATGTGGGTCTGTGTGGCACATTTGTTGAAACAGAATACTCAAACTTTTAAGCAAGATTTAAACATGCTTAAGTGGAGCATTCATTTTAACTCTGGCTGTCTAGTGTTAACCGTCATCACAAGTTGGATGTCTGGGTGGCCAGAAGATGGTAAAGAAAGAATTCAGATTAGCAAAGGATCCTCAATCCATCCATCTAAAGAGACAGAAATATGGGACCGTGTCTGTTTCAATGGTCAGTTCCAGGAAATCCTGGAATTAGCATTTTAAATAGTGATGTTTAGACTTCTCAACCAGAGAGTTCATCAACTACAAACCCCAATTACAGTGGAATAATAGTGCTTTAACTGTGTCGTACATGTAAAAAAGGCCCCAAGCAAGGTCTCACTCCATTCTGATTTTGCTGTTGTTGTTGTTGTTGTTGTTGTTGTTGTTGTTGTTGTTGTTGTTGTTGCTGCTGCTGCTGCTGCTACCGCCTCCTCCTCCTCCTCCTCTACTTCTTCTTCTTCTTCTAAATCTTTTTAATTGGAGATGAAACTGGGAGCTCTAGATGGAACAGCCACCCAGTTATTCTCCATTCTTGCCTTGTCAATGAATTATAGCAAAATTTCAAATGTCCTTTTCTGGGCAAGCTTCTGCAGCGAGTGGTTGCTTCTCAACTCCAGGGATTCCTGGATGAAACCATCACAGTCTGGTTTCAAGCCTGGTCACGGTACCGAGACAGCTTTGGTCACCTTGTTGGATGATCTCCGCAGAGAACTTGATAAGGGGAGTGTGAACTTGTTGGTTCCCTTGGACATCTCAGCGGCTTTCGATACCATTGATCATGGTATCTTTCTGGGACAGTTCCCCAGAATAGGACTTGGGGTACTGCATTGCAGTGTCTCCATTCCTTTTTGGAGGGTCGCACCCAGTTGGTGAAGCTGCGGGATACCTGCTCGGTCCCCTGGCCTTTGACCTGTGGGGTCCAGCAGGGTTCTATTCTTTCCCCCATGCTTTTTAATATCTACATGAAACTGCTGGGCGAGGTCATCTGGAATTTTGGAGTTCATTGCCATCTCTATGCAGATGACACACAACTCTACTACTCCTTTCCACCAAAATCCAAGGAAGCTCCTCGGGTCCTGGACCAGTGCCTGACTGCTGTGATGGGCTTGATGAGAGCAAACAGGTTGAAATTGAATCCTGACAAGACAGAGGTCCTCCTGGTCAGTCGCTCAGCCAAACAGGGTATAGGGTGGCAACCTGTGTTTGACGGGGTTACACTCCCCTTGAAAACACAGGTTCACAGTCTGAGGGTCCTCCTGGGCTCAGTGCTAACACTTGATGCACAGGTGGCCAGAAGAGCCTTTGCACAGTTAAAACTTGTGCTCCAGTTGCGACCATACCATACCAGTGGCCGGAAGAGCCTTTGCACAGTTAAAACTTGTGCTCCAGTTGCGACCATACCTTGAGAAGTCTGACTTGACCATGGTGGTCCACGCCTTAGTTACCTAAAGATTAGACTACTGTAATGCACTCTACATAGGGCTGCCCTTGAAGACGGTTCAAAATCTACAGCTGGTGCAAAGGTCGGCCAGATTGTTAACTGGAGCAAGTTACCTGTTTAAACAGCTCCACTGGCTGCCGATTAGTTTCCCGTCCCAATTCAAGGTGCAGGTTATCACCTATAAAGCTGAACAGTTCTTAATGTTCAGGTGGAATCTCCCTGTAATTTGAACCCATGCCTTCTAGTCCTAGTTTCAAGGGCAGCAGAAAACAAGTCTGTTCCCTCTTCCTTATGACATTCTTTCATATATTTATACATGGCTCTCATGTCTCCTCTCAACCTTCTCTTCTGCAGGCTAAAAATACTAAGTTCTTTTAGGTGCTCCTCATAGGACATGGTCTCCAGACTTTTAATCTTTTTAGTCACCCTCTCTGGACACAATCCATCTTAGAGACAATATCTCTTTTGAACTGTGCTACCCAGAATTGGACACAGTATTCCAGCTGAGGTCTAAACAAAGCAGAATACCAAGATGCCATGTCTTACCTCGAGCTAGATACTCCTTTTGATGTAGCACCAAATCCCATTGGCTTTTTAGCTGCTGCATCACACTCCTGGCTCGTGTTCAACTTTTTGTCCATGAAGACTCCAAGATCTTTCTCACAAGGACTGTTGTTGAGCCAGGCATCACCAATCCTATATCTTTGCATTTCATTTTTTCTGCCTAAGTGTAGTATCTTACATTTGTCTTTGTTGAAATTCATTTCATGTTGCCTCACTAACAGTGGACTTCCAAGGATTCAAATTTATTATTCTGTGGGAACAAAAATGAAGCCATATTCCAGAGTACACTTGTACAAGTGCAGGAGTAGCCTATGGCGCATACTCTTAAATTATCCCAATTTGGTAAGGATAGACTTAATTATTTGAATTATTTATCTATTTATTTATTTTAGAGCTTTTATAACCCGGTCTTCTCGACCTCCGAGTAGGGACTCAGGCCTGCTAAAAACAGAGAATCAATATACAAATAAACTAAAGCATAATAGCATCATAGTACATTAATACATTAAAACACATTAAAATACAGATCAAGAATTCATAAAGCCAATTTGTCAAGGTAAATCACAAATTCACTACCATCCGCCTTGTGGTCAACAGTTATTGATTCGATCATCAATCTGAGAATGCTAAGTTCCAGAGCCAAGATTTTACCATCTTTCTGAAAGTCAGGAGGGAGGGGGCAGATCCGATCTCTATCGGGAGAGAGTTCCACAGCCGAGGGGCCACCACCGAGAAGGTCCTGTCTCTCGTCCCCACCAGACGCGTTTGCGAAGATGGTGGGACCGAGAGCAGGGCCCCTCCAGAATATCTTAACAGCCTTGATGGTTCGTAGGGGAGAATCCGTTCAGACAGGTGAACTGGGCCGGAGTCGTTTAGGGCTTTATAGGTCAACACCAGCACTTTGAATTGTGCTTGGAAGCCGATTGGCAGCCAATTGAGCTGGTGCAACAGAGGAGTAGTATGCTCCCTGTACCCCGCTCCTGTCAGTAATCTGGCTGCCACACGCTGGACTAGTTGTAGCTTCTGGGCAGTCTTCAGAGGCAACCCCACGTAGAGAGCATTGCAGTAGTCTATACGGGATGTAACCAGAGCGTGGACCGCTGTGGCCAAGTCAGAATATGTTTGTAATCTCAATTTCAACTTTTAAAAATTCCACTTCCCTTTTCCTTGTCAGGCAGCTTACTTTACTTGCCACAAAGGGCAGAAGACATTGGCAGCACACTCAGCCGACTTAGCAAGGCAAGTGGGGCAGAATTTTGCTCTTTCCTCTAAGCTTAGTCACAAGCAAACTGTTGTGGTGTCTTGTCTGTTCTTCCTCATTGTTCACTTTTGTATCTCAACCCCACTCTGATGTTGCTCAGCCTTACATGTCCTAGTTTTCCATGTTGGAGTGTATGCTTCATCTCCCCCTTCCCCTTAATAACTGATCTAACCTCATGTGCTTTTTTATTAACACCCTTCTGAGTCTGCATTATTCCAGGGAACAGGGTCTATATTTCTGTGTTAAAATTTCTCATTAAAATTTATCCTGCCTGGCCAATAATTACTTTTTTTCTTCTCTTCTCTTTCTTTCCCAAGTTTTCTGATGAGATGTCTCTGTGATTATGACCGAATGCAGGGCATGGAAACTATTAGCCACAAAACAGAGTCCCTGTCAACTCGCTTCTTCTGTTCTCTTGAAACAAGGGCATCCGTCTGCCGGCTTCTTTCCTCATCCTCCCTAAAGAGCTTGCCACATATCAAATGCAGATGGAGAATATCAACCCTGCAGCAAAAGAGACAGCCGCGGCAAAACTGCAACGGTCTCTTGGCTTGGCAGTGTGGGATCATTTACTGTAGCAATGACACTTGCGTCTTTGCCAAAATCCTTCTTTCTGGCTTCAGAACAAATTGAAATGGCCTGTCTTTGTCCACCGGCACTAATGAGAAACTAGCTGAAGAAAAACAAGCATGATGTTTTCTAGCACTGAAGCCAAGCTGGAGAACATATGCACTGGAAGGAGAGCAAACTTTTGTTTCTAGGCCTCAAAAGATGGGATGCCTGAGCCAGAGGTTGGACACGCACATTTTAAAAACATAATTTGCCGTAGAACTCATTATAAATTCCAATTTTTAAATGAAAAATGGCCAGGTTTTATTATGGTGCATACAAATCTGTAACCTAGAATTATTCACTTGTGACTGGTTTGTATTCATGATCCTTGTGTATTCACTGCTTCTGGGAATACCATATATACTCATGTAAAATTTGACCCCAAGCATTGTATAAGTCAAGGGTAGGTTTGTAGGCCAAATTTTTGATATAACCCATGGATATGTTGAAGGCTGTTTCATAGAGAGGAGAAAGTCAATTCAGATCACTAGCCATCCCTGGCCATCACCATCACCATTTCCCTACTCAGGCATTCAAAGATGTCAGAAAATATGGAGAGAGATGTGAATCAGTGCTTCTTTTAGGTTCTTCCATGATAGACTAAGCACTTGTTTTTCATCATTCTACTCTGAGAAGAGGCTGGTTCTTAATGTTGGTGACAGCTAAGGTAGAGTACTTCCACTGATGTGTAGATAAATTGACTCAGCTTTTTAGGGCTGATTTTTTTGCCAAATTTCTATATTACATACAGTGAGTAGAGATTGTGAAAGTTACCCAATCTTCATTTACTGGGCAGCATCTGTTACAAATGGTCTTGACCAGGAAAAAGCTGGCCAGATTTCCCACCTATTCTCATATGAGTAAACGTCTGTGTGAGGGGGAATTGCAATGGGATCTTTTCTACCTGTCATAATGGATACTTTGATGAACATTTCATTGACTGTTTTTTTCTCTCCCTCCATTTGTGGCCACTACACTCCCTATTCAAAACGATCTTGACAAATTAGAGAGATGGGCCAAAACTAACAAAATGAAGTTCAACAGTGACAAATGCAAGATAAAGATACTCCACTTTGGCAGGAAAAACGAAATGCAAAGATACAGAATGGGGGACGCCTGGCTCGAGAGCAGTACGTGTGAAAAAGATCTTGGAGTCCTCGTAGACAACAAGTTAAACATGAGCCAACAATGTGATGTGGCGGCAAAAAAAGCCAATGGGATTTTGGCCTGCATCAATAGGAGCATAGTGTCTAGATCTAAGGAAGTAATGCTACCCCTCTATTCTGTTTGATTACAGACGATTTGATTTGATCGCACACTCAAATCTTTGGTTTTTGTGGTCCTCTGTTAGGAGTTTCGGGACCCAACGGGAGCACAGTTTCCTAAACTTTAGGTGTTCAGAAACAATGTTGTAAAGCACTGATCTCGACACGTCAGGAAATTCGTTTGAGAGACCTGTTATTGTGAAGCGCCTGTTCTCACAAATCCTCGCTTCAACTGAAGCCACCAAATCGTCTGTAATCAAAGAAGGGCGACCGGAGCGGTCCTCATCATGGACGTTGTCACGGCCATCTTTGAATTGTCGTACCCACTTACGCACTTTGCTTTCACTCATAACAGTATCACCGTACACTTCACAAATCTGTCGATGAATTTCTGCAGCAGGCAGGTTCCTTGCTGACAAAAACCATATCACTGAGCGAACCTCACATGCAGAGGTGAGTTGATAGTCTTAAACATTTTTAAAGCACAGAACAGAACTGTACAGGTTAGCTACAGAGCGGAAACTGAGCACAGTTGTTCCCGAGGCATTCCGGTACACGACACACGCGCTCGTTGCGGTTTGCTGTGAACTACTAGTGTCCACAACAAAATGGACCTTACTTAAAAAATGCCCCTCATATAATCTGATTCTCCCCTACCCTCCCAGCCTCAGTCTAGCTCTTCACATTTACACTTTTGACCCAGCTATCCAATGTGTTGAGGTCACACTGAATCCTGATCCTGCCTCATCTGCAGATACAAGGATGAAGTTGACAATATGGAATGGAATTCAGCAAAGGTCTGATTCAGGAAACTTTATAAATTCCCAAGAGGAGGGTAAAAAGGTGTTAGGACAACTCTAGCCTTCTCTACACAAGCCCAATACTCCTTATGGCAAATAGACCATAGGTTGCCCCATGATGCACAAACAATGAAACATTCATAGAAATGTTTCCTTGTTTGTATAGTTTGTGTGTGAAGGTGTATGTTTTGTTTGTGTGTTTGTGTTTTGATGTAGCTTTGTAGTTAATTGTGGTAACTAGAATGTAGCTGTATACATTTAGCATTATATATTATAAAATTTTGCATTTCTGTACTATTACTGCTCTTCTAGTACGCTTTTTAAAATAAAAAAAAAAGAATCTTGGAGATTGTAGATTGGTGAGACTCTTGGGCTGGGAATTCTAAAGGTTTCTCTCTAATGTATTATTGAGGGCTTTCATGGCTGGAATCACTGGGTTGTTGTAGGTTTTTTCGGGCTGTATGGCCATGGTCTAGAGGCATTCTCTCCTGATGTTTTGCCTGCATCTATGGCAAGTCACTAACTCTGAGGATGCTTACCATAGATACAGGCAAAACGTCAGAAGAGAATGCCTCTAGACCATGGCCATACAGCCCGAAAAAAACCTACAACAACCCAGTCTCTCTCTAAACTGCAGATCCTGAGTTTCCATAGTATGTTGTGTTGCAGTCCAAATGGAATCATAGTGCTATAATTCCACAGTGTGTGAGGACTCCCAGTATCTCAAGCATTATCATTGTCATTGTTATCATCATTGGCATTGCCACCAACTGCACATCCCCATTAAACCAAGTTGCTAGATAACCCCATTGAAGCTATACCATTCTGTGGCTATTTGCTCTAATCATTAAATGGAAATGCTGTGCTCAGAGGCAGTATATCTCAAAATGTGCAATGGTACATGGAGCAGTGGGTGGGGGGACTAAGAGGACAGTTGCCTTTATGCGTTTTTGTGGGCTTCTTGGAAGCATCTCGTTGGCTATTGCTGGGAACAGAATGGTGCACCAGATGGACTTATGGTCCAATCCAGCAGGACTTTTATATTTTTAGATGAAAGGGAGAACCAATGCCAGGGAATGCTACCAGCTCACCAGCTAGCAGGTAGCAAACTGAGCCACATGCTTAATCTTGTGTTTGTGTGTGGTACAAATCCCCATTCCAAGCATGCTTCTTGCTGGGCGACTTTGCAAGGCCAACTGTGACTATCTTTTTTTTTCTCCAAATGGAAGGGAAGTATCCCCCCTTTTCAAGCAAAATTGTTAGCTGGAAATGAAATTCTGAAAGTTGGGAAGAAAGCAAAACTATAATGACTTTCAAAGAAATATCCGGGAAGCGTTGCCTTCTGCTGAATCAAAGTAATGGCTCATTTAGTACAGTACTAGTTATTCTGACTTGCAGAAGCAATCCAAGAACCACAGGACATCAGATGAACTCTTTTGCTGCCCGATATTTAGATCCTTTTAAGTGAATACATCATCAACTGAATTTAGGGGTTTATTGACAAGATTTATTCAGAGAAGATCCACTTTCAGTTTTGGGGCTCAGATAATGAGACTTACATAAGGTTTCCCAATGGATGCCCAATGGGTTTCCATTGTTAAATGGGGATTCAATCCTTGGTCTGCACAGTCATAGACCAGTGCTCAAGCTACTCTACCAAACTGCCTTTCTGGTCAATGAGCAATGGGCAAACAAGGCTAAGGGGAGGTATATGACACAAAGAGATTCCTGAACAATGTCTTCAGATTTTCCTTCAAACTAGACTTGACCAACTGAAGGCAAGAGTTACCCGATCCACTTTCTCCATTTCCCAGTGAAAATGTTCCTTCTTACAGTTGATTGTTCCACCATCCATGCAATAATAAGCCACCATAGTGATTCTTTGGATTTAATGCACAAAGAACAGTTGCTGGCACGGCAGGTGCATTTTGTCCAACATCTCTGCTGCAAGAAGCAGCAATTAAATGGCTTATTAGACAAACCTCGGGAGACAGGGAAGTCTGTCTCAGACGCTGCAAGTACCAACACCCCAGAAACATTCAGGAAGCCTGTGAGTCTTTCAGAAAGCAATTAGAGATGGGTTAACTCCCCCTCCTGGTCCAATTCATAATTAATCAGAGAAAAAACAATTAATTAATGGAATGCCTGGTAGATGTCTGGAAAGCAACCATTTTTTAAAGAGTGAACTGCAATAGGGATGTGAAAATCTCTCCATCTCTGGTTCTCGCAACCTTATTGCAAGTTTTTTTTCTATTTATTCCCATACTGGATTGCACAAGCCTGATTTTCCTCCACAGTAAATAGGACTTTTCCATAGTTTGTGTGTGTACAGGTTGGTCCAAATGTCATCAAGAGGGCTGATGTTTTAATAACATTTGAAAATTATTTTCCTTTATAGATTTTTTTACATGTAAAGTAAATCGATTTCCTATATATATATACAGTAAATAATCGGATGGCATTGCAAATTGGAAAAAAAAGTTATTAAATATTGAAAGCCCTTTATGACTTTTGGTCCACCCTGAATGCAATATAATATACGATAGATAGATAGATAGATAGATAGATAGATAGATAGATAGATAGATAGATAGATAGTAGGCCTGGGTAACAACGGAAAAATTGGTTTCTAAAATCGATTCGTTTTTTGGGGTTTTTTGCGTTTCAATATTTAAAAGAATTCCGAAATTTTTCTTTTAAAAAGTTCGATATTTACGAAATTTCGTAAATTAACGAATCAATTCGTTAAAATGGCGGACGCGGTTGCGCAACGTGAAAATAATAGTTTTAAATAATAGTTTTAACCTCGGAGAAGGAAAGAGGGGGGAAAGAGAGAGAGAGGAGGGGTGAGATCTCTATTCTGGTTTGACAATGCTTCTCAATAATAATAATAATAATAATAATAATAATAATAATAACAACAACAAACCACTTTCTGCCTTCGTGCTTGTAAGGCACAGTCAAAGCACTACTGAAAGATGGCCATCCATTCTTAATAATAATAATAATAATAAATATAATAAATATAATAGTTTTAACCTCGGAGAAGGAAAGAGGGGGGAAAGAGAGAGAGAGGAGGGGTGAGATCTCTATTCTGGTTTGACAATGCTTCTCAATAATAATAATAATAATAATAATAATAATAACAAACCACTTTCTGCCTTCGTGCTTGTAAGGCACAGTCAAAGCACTACTGAAAGATGGCCATCCATTCTTAATAATAATAATAATAATAATAATAATAATAATAATAATATAATTAATATAATAGTTTTAACCTGGAGAAGGAAAGAGGTTAGGCAGGCAACAGGCAGGTCTCTGAGTGCTGCACTGCTGTGTCTCTTTGCCCAATGCACGCAGGCCAGAGTGAGGAACGAGGTGAGGTGACGACAGGAGGAGAGGAGAATTTGATCCACTTAAGCAGAGGCCAGGGACCCGGAAGTGGGGTAAATGCCGACCGCTTGCAACCAGGGAGAGGGGAGGGAAACAACTATAAAACTTGCACCAGACATA
This sequence comes from Anolis sagrei ordinatus, assembly GCF_025583915.1. Classification (NCBI taxonomy): domain Eukaryota; kingdom Metazoa; phylum Chordata; class Lepidosauria; order Squamata; family Anolidae; genus Anolis; species Anolis sagrei. Next base: position 10,129,910 of record NW_026845477.1, on the reverse strand, counting down.
CGGAAATAATAACGAAACAATTAAAACAATTACGAAATAGCTTTAAAAATTCGTTTCGTTTTTTAGTTGCTCCTGAATGGTTTGTTATCGCTTCGTTATCAAGAAAAATAACGAATTATTAACGAATTACGAAATTAACGAACGAAACCGCCCAGCCCTAATAGATAGATAGATAGATAGATAGATAGATAGATAGATAGATAGATAGATGCTGGGTAATAAACAGTAGACACTGGTCCTCTATTTTTGTTATGAGCTGAGCGGGCGGGGATTGTGTCAGTAAGCAATAATTCCAATAATTTCTGGCACATTTGGTGATGGATGTTAATTTGAAATGAGAAAAATTACTGTCCCTAACCCTAATCCTCACCAAAGACTTTGTAGCTTGAAGGTTTATGCTCTTTGGTCAGCCTTTCAGATTACCCGCTGGTCTGAGAATAACCCTGATTTTAGAGACTCTTCTTGGAATCTTCTCAATTTTCATCCATGGAGACTGGGGAGCCTGATCTGGGTGAGACCCACTGCTCCAACCACTCCTCCACTGTAGCGTACTTCCCTGTTAATTTGCTCTTGATAAAAAATCAAATAGTTAACAGTTAATAAGGCTGCCCTCATTTCAACCAATTTCTTGTTTCTCATTTCATTATTCCTTGTGTTGGTAAGCAAATCTGGAGAGGCCCTGCACGCGCTCCCACCTCCATCACAGGCACGATTGGTGGGGACGAGGGAGAGGGCCTTCTCTGTGGTGGTCCCCCGACTCTGGAACTCACTCCCCAAGGACATCAGGCATGCCCCAACTGTTGCAATCCTTAGGAGGAGCCTGAAAACGTGGTTGTTCTGGTGTGTTTTCCCAGAATAAGGAAACTCCCAGCAATATGTCCCTAATTGCACTTTATTAGTGATCTAAGACTGTCTGTACGCCCCATTCTTTTCTGAAATTCTATCCTAGTTATTAGGGCTGGGTAACAACAGAAAAAAATTGTTTCTAAACTCGTTTCGTTTTTAGGGGGTCCATTGCGTTTCGTTTTTTAAAAGAATTCTGAATTTTTCTTTAAATTTTTTTTCGTTATTTACGAAATTTCATAAATTTTGAATTGATTCGTTAATGGCGGACGCGATTGTGCAATACGCTAAAAACCCTCCAAATGGGACAGGGGGAACTTCTGAAGCTTCCCTCTCCCTCTGTTGTTGACTGTTGGTTTGATAATTTATTTTTTTATCACTGATAAAACAAACAACAACTATAAAACTTGCACCAGACATACGGAAATAATAACGAAACAATTTCGAAACGATTTCGAAACGATTTCGAACCAATTACGAAACAATTACGAAAATAAATTGAAAAATTTGTTTTGATTTTTAGTTGCTCCTGCATGGCTCAATATCGGATTGTAAGCTAATTTAAATACGAATCAATAACGAATTACGAAATTAACGAACAAAATTGCCCAGCCCTACTAGTTATATTTCACCTGGTCTTGCTCAGCATTATTTTTAAAAATTTAATTATTATATTTTGCCCAGCCATAGGTTTTGTTGATGTTTACTGTCTATTTTTTTGTTTATGAGTTTTATTTTATTATTTTGTATTAATGTTGTTGTTTTTTACTGATGTATTGTGGGCTCGGCCTCATTAAGCCGCACCGAGTCCCTTGGGGAGATGGTAGCGGGGTACAAATAAAGTTTTATTATGATTATGATTATGATTATTAAATAATTTCTTCCTATGGCTGGAAACTTTATTGGCTTTCAAAAAAAATTCAAGAATTTATCTGCTCCCATTTTATTTATTTATTTATTATTTACTTCATCTTTCTCCTCCATATCTCTTTATATAAGGAATCAAGGCAGCTAACAATAATTTCCTTTTTAATTTCTTTTTAAAGAGATATACATATTTATTTATTTATTTATTTAACGTATTTATATCCCGCCTTTCTCTACCCCAAGGCAGACACAAGACGGCTTACATGTGGCACTAACACGGTGCCTTAAAACATACAAAGTTAAATTAAAAAAATAAATTGGAATAAAATTAATACATATTAAACATAACAATATATTTCAATGTTTAAAACATGACATCCAGGGATGGATGGGTGGATAGATAGAGAGAGAGAGAGAGAGAGAGAGAGAGAGAGAGAGATGATAGAGATAGAGAGATATATAGACCTCAGTTTGATACCAGAGCCTCAGCATCACTACAATAGCACAGAGGCCCATGTGTACTGCCATATAATGCAGTTTGAAATGCAGTTTGGAACCGCATTATATTATCAGTGTAAACTCATATAATGCAGTATAACTGTATTGGACTGCATCATATGAGTCAACATTGCATTATATGATGGGCGTAAACTCATTTAATGCAGTTTAATTGTATTGAATTGCATTGTATGAGTTGACTCTGCATTATATGATTGGCTTAAATTCATATAATGCGGTTTAACTACATTGAACTGCATTGTATGAGTCGACACTGACCATATAATGCAGTTGGAAACTGCATTACATGGCAGTGTAGATGGGACCGAAGAGAACCCAATAGAGCACCACTACATATTGTTTACCTTTATCACTACTTACTTCTTCTGTCATTTCTTTCCTCTTGAATTTGGTAATGTAAACATCACAGGGCAGGGATCTGCCCTTTGTAAAGCATTGCACAGAATGGTGGTGAGGTATTAACAAGTGTAAAGACAATGACATTTTGTGGCATCAGTAAGAATGTCCCTCAGGTTCCGTGCTGGCTATCGGATATCAGATTCTTCTTATATATCCTCTAGAAAGACTTGCAATCTGATTGTGAGCAAAATAAATTGGGGTTATCTTGTTGGGTGAAAGAAATTACTGTATACTAAAAAAACCTCCTCTTTTAAGCAAGAAAGAAATAGTCCGACACACTCCTATGATGAACACTGTTAATTCCAGCAATATCTTGGGTAAGATGCAGTAATCCAAAAATTGCCTCCAAGGCAGAGGAATTAACGGGTCTCCGAATATCTATTCATGGAAGACAGGTGGGCTGTCGAGACCTGGGCTTAGTCCCTAAGCGGTTTTTTATGCTGGCTTTGAGAAGGTTCCATGAGTGCCTAGTTACACATCAGATTGATTGGGAAGCTTTATTGTTTTATAAGCCCCTGCTTGGTCTGTTACCAAGTCACATTAACAATCTGTTAATGGCTTTCATTATTCCCAAAGCATGCACAATAGGTGTGTACAACCTGGAAATGTTCCTTGGAGGAACAAAGGGAGAATGGGGATAATTGTGTTGATCTGTTCTTCCAGTGACATTTTCAGATGACAACAGTCTAGCCAGACGCTCCGAACGATTTCTAAACATCGGCTTCCAATCTGGGGACCTGGACTAGCTCTTAAAGAAGAAGGGGGAAAAAGGTGGGGAGAGAGAAGTTGCAGAAATGTCATTGCACCCGGTAACAGATTGTAGTAGCTGAGAGACCTGATTTGTTCATAGCAACCTTTTATTTTTAGCTCTGGCATGCAAAGAGACGAAGGGGTGGGTGGTAGGGGTAAATACTTTTCCAATCAAGGTAGTGATGAAAAGAAATTTGCTGATGCTTTAATTAATTTGTGAAAATGAAGTGAAAAGGCATGCATGTCTTTTGTTTTTTTCCATCACTAGGTACAACCACAAGGTCTACAGACATGCAGATCTTTCTGTTCCACATTCTAGAAGTTGTGGCAGTGTGCTTTCAGGTCATTTCTTTACTTAAGGTGATCCTATGATGAATCTATCATGGGATTTGCATTGCTGTGAACTTTTTAGGCTGTATGGCCATGTTCCAGCAGTATTCTCCCGTAACATTTCACCTGCATCTGTGGCTGGCATCTTCAGAGGTCCATGAAAATGATAGATTAGATTCATCTTAGGGTCACCTTGAGTAAAAGGTGTCATCTTAAGATGCCAGCCAGAGATGCAGACAAAATGTTAGGAGAGAATGCTGCTGGAACATGGCAATACAGCCCAAAAAACTCACAGAAATCTAGTGATTACAGCCATGAAAGCCTTCGGCAATACATACGTATCATGGGATTTTCTTTACAGAATTTGTTCGAAAGAGGTTTGACATTGTGTTCTGTCAGGTTGAGAGAGTGGTCTTGCTGAAGGTCATCCAGGGGTTTCCATGGCCTAGTCTCCAAAATCATAGTCCAACACTCAAACCATTTCACTCAAATTACCTTCCAAATTGAGCCATGGCAGTTAGACCCGTCGCAAACTAGCCTCCTGCGGGAGCAAACTGTGCCAGCACGTCCCTGACATCATGAGACTCCGCCTCTCTCCCCGCCCCTTTCTCTGCCTCTTTCTCCGTGCCAGAGTGGTTTTTCCTTTGCTAGGGCAGCATTGCCAGCGTACTCTCATTGTTGAATTCTGTCTATAATGAGAGTATGCTGGCAATGCTGCCCTAACAAAGGAAAAACCACTCTGGCACGGAGAAAGAGACGGAGAAAGGGGCAGAGAGAGAGGTGCAGTCTCATGATGTCATGGACGTGCTGGCACAGTTTGCTCCTGCAGAAGGCTAGTTTGCGGCGGCTCTAAAAGTGATGCTGAACTCAGGGGCGGCTCGTCCATTACGTGAGGTAAGCGGTTGCAGAACACTTTTTTTTTGCCAGGGGCGCAGAGGCGCCTCTGTAAATGCCCCTCGACCACCACTTGAGGAGCACCCCCTCAGCTCACAACAGCCCTAGCAGTCCAGGGGGAGCCTCGGCTTTCTTGCCTTGCTGCCAGGCAATCCTCTTCCCAAAGGGGCCGGGCCCTTGAGCCTCGCCTAGCCCCTCTCATTCCTGCTCCACCTGGCCACCGGGTGCGCGAGCAGAGCCGGCGCTCAATCATTCTCCGCGTTCGATCCCTTCCCCATGACCAGCTCCCTTTCCTGATCCCCTGGCACTCCACTCGCCTCCTCTCCCCAATCCGTGGGTGGGCCAAGGGGTGCAGCTGCCGCACCTGGCCCGCTTTGGGTCTGGAGGCGTGTCTGAAGACTCCAGTGTGCGCACCAAAAGTTGCCTGTTCTCCTGACTTTCTCTTCAGCCATTGGGACCAAGAGAGAGAGAGAGAGCCCCTCCGGCTGGAGGTATCTCCCACCTCCGCTCCCTCCTTTGTTTTTGCGCCTACCTTCAGGAAAGGTGGGCATCTCCACCTCTCTCTCTCTCTCTCTTGGTCCCAATGGCTGAGGAGAAAGTCAGGAGAAGAGGTGACTTTTGGTGCACACGCCGGGGTCTTCAGGCACGCCTCCAGACCCAAAGCGGGCCAGGCAAGGGAGCAAGTGCGGCAAGTGTAGCTACTGGGATGTATAGTTCACCTACAATCAAAGAGCATTCTGAACTCCACCAATGATGGAATTGAACCAAATATGGCACACAGAACTCCCACGACGAACTGAAAATATATATCAATGATTGGTTGGGGGGGGGGGCGCCAAAATACTGTTTGCTTACCTTTGAAAATTACCTAGGGCTGCCTCTGGCTGAACTACACTATAGATCTAGCCTTAGATGCTAATCAAATGACCAACATTTCAAGACAGGTGCACAGTTTTGTGTGTGGGTGTGTGTGGGTGTGTGTGCGTCAGGAGCGACTTGAGAAAATGCAAGTCACTTCTGGTGTGAGAGAATTGGCCATCTGCAAGGATGTTGCCCAGGGGATGCCTGGATGTTTTGTGATGTTTTACCATCCTTGTGGGTGGCCCTGCATGGGGATCTGGAGCTGACAGAGGGAGCTCATCTGCACTCTCCCCGGATTTGAACCTCCGACCTGCCAGGCTTTGGTTCTGCTGGCAGAAGGGTTTAACACGAGGTCTCTTCCAACTCAGTTATTCTATGATTCTATGAAAATCTCTAGCTGGAGTACTTGCACTGTGTGTAGTGGTATTAGACTTGATGACCTATGACACCTTTCCAATTCTATGATTCTATGATCAGGGGGCAAGAAAACACAAAGGAAGATATAGAGATTGTCAGGTTATTTTCAAACGGATCTCACTCTGAGATTCCTCCCTTTCACCCTGAGGGCTACAGAAGAGGATCCAGGCTCTGAGAGTCATATTCTTGACATTTGGTAAGTCACACACTGTCTTCACTTCACTACCCATTGAGTCCTTCCTTGAAAAAGTTACTCTCTGAGCCCTGGGGGTGACATTGAAATTGGAGAAAGAAGTAATACAGTTTCCAAGGTGCTGATTGTTTCCCCTTGTGAAGAGTGTCTGCGATAGTCCTGCATCTTCCTTTGGCTTTTCATAAAGCATTTAAATGATGTTGTATATATTTATTTCTCAGGTTGTTAAGAAAACAGCACAAAATGAAGAAATCTTGCCACATAAAAAAAGAGAAACAAAATGCAGTCTTTTTACTTTAGATTCGTTCGGTGATAGCTTATAAAAACTGGGGGGTTTATATGAAGCATTTAATCCATCACCTACAGCCTTGCCTTTCTCATTGAAAATACATTTTTCCCTGAATTGCATTTTAAATTATTTAGTCTTTTTTATAGGCAGAAGGTGATCAGATAGATAATGTAGCATTGGCACACTCCAAAACAGCCCTGATGTGTTCCCGTTCCTGCTAATTAAAATCACACCATTCTTAGTGAAAGGAGAAGCGGCAGAGGGAGGGAGGAAGAGATAAAGGTTGTTGCTTTGCCTCTTTTTATTATTATACCGCATGGGTTCATTCTTTTTTTTAAAAAAAAAATATCTGGGAAAAATAAAGGTCAGCCGTTAATTAGTGGCTTTCTGAAAGTATCCATTAATATTACATAAATTACAGGCTCAAAAATCCAATTAGACTCCTGGGCCGTATTGGAACTAAATAGATCATTTAATTTTTGGACCACAGTATGAAATGAGTTCTGGGGTAGAAATCAATAGTGGTTCAAAAGGGAAACCTGGATATTCTTTCCTTCCATTTCTCTCTCCCTGTCCTCAGATATACAAGCACCAACGGGGAGTCTTTCTTTTCTGAATACATGTGGTTGTACTTTGGGGGCATTTTGCACAATGGGCACATTCTGCTTATTGGTTGAGCAAAGGGAGATTTTCAAGTGTAACGTTACCCACTGTAACTGTATGTTCTCAGATAGTGTGTAACTAGTTGTTGTCAGTACGTTCAGTGTACCTTTGATTCACAATAAACACAGCCATTATATGCACAATGGGACAATGAGCAAATGACGACGACAACAACAGCAACAACAGTTAATACCCCCCTTTCATAGAATCATAGAATCAAAGAGTTGGAAGAGACCTCATGGGCCATCCAGTCCAACCCCCTGCCAAGAAGCAGGAATATTGCATTCAAATCACCCCTGACAGATGGCCATCCAGCCTCTGTTTAAAAGCATCCAAAGAAGGAGCCTCCACCACACTCCGGGGTAGAGAGTTCCCCTGCTGAACGGCTCTCACAGTCAGGAAGTTCTTCCTCATGTTCAGATGGAATCTCTTTTCTTGTAGTTTGAAGCCATTGTTCCGCATCCTAGTCTCCAGGAAAGCAGAAAACAAGCTTGCTCCCTCCTACCTGTGGCTTTCTCTCACATACATGGCTATCATATCTCCTCTCAGCCTTCTCTTCTTCAGGCTAAACATGCCCAGCTCCTTAAGCCACTCCTTATAGGGCTTGTTCTCCAGACCCTTTATCATTTTAGTCGCCCTCCTCTGGACACATTCCAGCTTGTCAACATCTCTCTTGAATTGTGGTGCCCAGAATTGGACACAATATTCCAGGTGTGGTCTAACCAAAGTGGAATAGAGGGGTAGCATGGCTTCCCTGGATCTAGACACTATGCTCCTGTTGATGCAGGCCAGAATCCCATTGGCTTTTATTTCTTTTTTTCATCCAAAAGAAGAATGTAGAAATGTATGATTGGTTTTACATTTGTATGTCTAATCTTGATTTTCAGAAAACTTAATGTCATCCACATTGCTATGCCTTACCTGGAGAAGGTTTCAGTAAAATAAAATGATGACTCACAGCTGGAACCAGGGATGTCACAGTCCCATTGTGACAGAAGCAGAGATCCGTCCCCAAGCAGGACTTTCAAATTTTGAGGAAAAGACAAGCTCTACATCTTATCATAAGTCAACGGCTCAAATGCAAGGAACAGAAACAACAGGTGCACTCTTTTCCATGTTAAGTAAAGGGTGCCAAGTTAATGAGACCAATTGGTCTATTTTAATGCCTGCTCTATATTAGCTAAGTCAAGGCAGTATGATGCTGCAGACAATAGAGTCAATCTTCCTCACAACATTGTGTGATATCCTTGGCTGTGTGCATCTCTGATCTTTTGTTTGAATGTTGACTAACTGTCTGGATTAATCTGCTTCTTCAGATGTCTGTGCCACTTTGGGAACAACTTCCACAAATGGGTGGTGCATGCTATAAAACAGGACACACATAATGATGCCACAAGTGTTTGTGCTGTCGCACGCTGGGCCTGTGCATATGACTGTAGACAGGACATAAATTCTGTGTGCCCAACGGGATGCCAGGGCTGCCTCAGATTAAAGGCCTTTGGACCTCCCCAAAACAAAGTTCTGTAGAGGCTTAAAGTAAGTCCAACTGTGTCTGGCTTCCGTGAGCGACCCTTGCCAAGCAGAGCTTTGTAGACTTCCAGGGAAAAAGGAGGAGTTCAGGTTGCTGTGATGGCTGGCTGAAGTCCCTCAGCAAAAGGAGCTGTAAGGCTGTAAAACCCCGGTTAGGCGTTAGGCTGTATATCTCCCCGGCCAAGCTGTGGGCTGTATAACCCCGGCCAAGCTATAAAGCTGTATGTCTCCCGGCCAAGCCGTAGAAGATGAAGCTTTCTACAGGAGCTCTTGTTTTTATGTCCTGTGTGAAAGGCTTCTCTGTGTGGACTGACTCAAAAAGGCTCCTATTCCCTCCAAAACTCAAAAAGGGGCAGGACCAGGGGACCTAACTATAATTGACAGGTGGCTTGCCCTATGATTGCAAACTATAACAGGAAGCCACCCTGCTGCAAAATCCCAAGCCCGGGATTGCAAACAGACATTTAATTCAAAACAAATAAAATTGGAGCTCCTGGTACAGCTGTTCCAGAACAAGTGTTATAATCCCAAGCAACAGGTCAAATAGAAAGAAAGCCAATTTCAGCAAACTAATTTATATCCCCATACCAAAAAAGGGAAATGCTAAAGAATGCTCAAACTTCCGCATAGTGGCCCTTATTTCTAATGCTAATAAGGTAATGTTCAAGATCCTGCAAGGAAGACTCCAGCAATACATGGAAAGAGAGTTGCCAGATGTACAAGCTGGGTTTAGGAAAGGCAGAGGAATGAAAGACCAAATTGCCAATATCCGCTGGATAATGGAGAAAGGCAGGGAGTTTCAGAAAAAAACATCTATTTCTGTTTCATTGACTATTCCGAAGCCTTTGACTGTATGGATCATAATAAATTGTGCCAAGTTCTTGGTGTTCTGGGCATACCAAATCACCTTGTCTCTTTCCTGAGGAATCTGTATAAGGACCAAGTAGTAACAGTCAGAACTAACCATGGAAGAACAGACTGGTTCAAGATTGGAAAAAGAGAACGGCAGGGTTGTATACTCTCACACAACCTATTTAACTTGTATGCAGAACACATCATGCGATGTGCGGGGCTTGACAAATGCAAGGCTGGGGGGGAAATTGCTGGAAGAAACATTAACAACCTTAGATATGCAGATGATACCACTTTGATGGCCAAAAGCGAGGAGGAGCTGAGGAGCCTTCTAATCAAGGTGAAAGAAGAAAGCGCAAAAGCTGGGTTGCAGTTAAACATCAAAAAACCCAAGATTATGGCAACAAGAATGTTTGACAACTGGGAAATAGAGGGAGAAAATGTGGAGGCCGTGACAGACTTTGTATTTCTAGGTGCAAAGATTACTGCAGATGCAGACTGTGGCCAGGAAATCAGAAGACGCTTCCTTCTTGGGAGGAGAGGAATGACCAACCTCGATAAAATAGTGAAGAGTAGAGACATCAGACTGGCAACAAAGATCCACATAGTTAAAGCAATGCTATTCCCCATAGTCACCTATGGATGTGAGAGCTGGACCAGAAGGAAGACTGAGCGAAGGAAGATAGACACTTTTGAACTGTGGTGTTGGAGGAAAGTTCTGAGAGTGCCTTGGACAGCAAGAAGATCCAACCAGTCCATACTTCAAGAAATAAATCCTGACTGCTCATTGGAGGGAAGAATAGAAGAGGCCAAGAAGAAGTACTTTGGCCACATCATGAGAAGAAAGGAAAGATTGGAGACGATAATGATGCTGGGGAAAATGGAAGAAAAAGGGAAGAGGGGCCGACCAAGGGCAAGATGGATGGATGGTATCCTTGAAGTGACTGGATTGACCTTGAAGGGCGGCCGACAGGGAGCTCTGGCGTGGACTGGTCCATAAAGTCATGAAGAATCGGAAACAACTGAACGAACAACAATCGACTTTCCAGCCTCAGCCAGTTCGTCATTGCTGGAGTGCCTTGAAAAGTGTTAAGACTCCCTTCCATTCATAGTGTTTATGTACAAACTGGATAAACACTTATCAATAAGGATATTACATACCAATGAATATTATGTATTAGGGAAGAGTCTGATTGGATGACTCTGATTCTGTGTTTGTCCATGGATCCTTGTGGTTTTTCATTTCTGAAATGGAACAAATAATGGATTTTCCCACATACATCCACCTTATTTTTAATCCAAAGTAGAATCTTTTGGCCAAGATGAGCTCTACTTCCTATGCTCATTTCCTGATTGGTCACCTCACTGCTTCTAGTAGAATGGCCTGTCTTGTGATAAGCACCCGTCCTGCTCTTAACATTAAACAAGATTTAAGGTTCCCCATGTCAAAAGCTATGAAAGCAAGAGATATCCAATGTCAAAGTAGTCCAGTGTCTAGAAAGCAGTAACTGGGAGGCAGGATTCCAGGTTGTCATGGTTGTAATTAAGCAGTTCAATGGTTGCAAACCCATTAAACACACTTGCACACTTTGAAATTTGAGGGGAAGGTTGAAATTATATTCAGCAAAATGGTTGATGAATCTAACCTCCTTCCATAGGTTGCATCTTCAACAATGCCATGCTCTTAGGTAACATTTTGAGAGAGGGTTTTTGCAGCTGTGCTCTTCCCAATAATAGAATTGCAGCAATTTACTCCATCCGCAAGAATGGTTTGAGTCAGACACCTGAGTTTCAAGCTTTCTCAGGGACTGAGGAGCTCATCCTCCAGCTTTTCTTCTGCTTTGAACCCAAGCTGATCTGTTAAACCAACTGAGGACATCACTAGCTTTCAGGTATCTGCTGAGGCTTCTCTAAAAGAATGCCTGCTTTAGGTTCTTGTGGGTTTTTTCGGGCTATGGAGCCATGTTCTAGAGGCATTTCTCCTGACGTTTCACCTGCATTTATGGCAAGCATCCTCAGAGGTATGGCAAGCATCCTCACTACCTCTGAGGATCCTTGCCATAGATGCAGGCGAAACGTCAGGAGAAATGCCTCTAGAACATGGCTCCATAGCCCGAAAAAACCCACAAGAACCTAGTGATTCCAGCCATGAAAGCCTTCGACAATACAATGCCTGCTTTGTCTTCATTGGAATACAAACTTTCAAGAAAGGGGTATAATAGAAGCTTCATCCAAGTCCAAAATTGCAAGAGGAAAGAATAGACAACATCGGAAGAAGAATGTGCCTATTGGTAGGAACTTCCTACTTCAAAAGTACACATTATCATTTCTTTTTGTGGCTTTAATTTTAAAAAGGGAATCCTTCTGAGACTCCATGTTTGCTCAGCCTGTTGCTAAAGTTGTTGTGAAAAAAAAAACTCATCCTTCCACTCAACTTACACAATTTTGGCACAATTTCATCCTCTACAGTCATTGTGCAGGGCTGAGCTAAATCATGCTGCAGTTTCCTTTAAACACCACCCTGGTGCTTACAGCATTCCCTTCCTGAGTTTGCTAGCACCTTGGAGAAAAATAAGAGTTGAATGCATCAGCCATTTAGAACTAACAAGTCAATAAAGTCACATTTATGTGGCATCTTTGTTCCCTTCCTTGGAGGGGAGCAGCTAGTTACGGGAGTGAAAGACATTGGAGGAGTCATTTTTTCTTACAATTAGCCTCCATAATTCCCCCCTAGCCTAATGAGTAGAAGGATAGAAGAGATTGTGTATTTTAAAGCATGCTAATAGAGGAGGATGTGGGGACCATGTCTAGGTGGTAAGGCAGAGAAGTTTAAATCAAGAATGGTGAGTTCCAACTGTTGTATGTTTCACTGGTGACATAATAACTAAGTGCTGGACTTGGCCTATAAAGCCCTATATGGTTCTGGCCCATTTTACTTGTCCAAACATATCTCTCTCTATGAGCCACCTCGGAGTTTATGATCATCGGGGGAAGCCCTCCTCTCAATCCCTCCACCCTAGCAAGCGTGATAGGTAGTGATGAGAGACAGGACCTTCTTGGTGGTCCTGTTCTCCCCCCCCCCCATCTGTGAAAATGCACTCCCCAGTGAAATCAGGGCAACACCTTCTCTCTTCTCCTTCAGGAAGAAACTCAAGTCTTGGCTTTGGGAACAAGCATTCAGGCAGCTGGCAGAGCAACAACTGTAATTTTTTTTTGTCATGTCAGGAGCGACTTGAGAAACTGCAAGTCACTTCTGGTGTGAGAGAATTGGCCGTCTGCAAGGGCATTGCCCAGAGGATGCCCGGATGATTTGATGTTTTTATCATCCTTGTGGGAGGCTTCTTTCATGTCCCCGCATGAGGAGCTGGAGCTGATAGAGGGAGCTCATCATCATTACAACTGTAATGGCTTGTGAGAATTGTCAATTAAGAGACCTTGGATTGGAACTCTGGACTATGATTTGGATTTGCAGACTCAGAATTGGTTGTGTTAATATTTTAAGGGCCAATATTTTAATGTATTTTTATTGCTTTTTAATGGATTTTTTTTATTGCTGTTGACCTGTTTATGTTAATTGTTGTGCTCTGTGTGTATGTGTGTTTTGTCAGCATCTAATGATGGCCAATTGTAAGCTGTCCTGAGTCCCCCTTCAGGGTTGAGAAGGGTGGGATACATATATTCTAAAAAAAGAAAGAAAGAAAGAAAGAAAGAAAGAACAAGGATGAATGTAGGACCAGGTAGGGAAGGAAAGGAATCCCATTCAGGGTAATGCATGTTGACTAAACTTGCATTTGCATGCTAAATGGGAAAACATTGATTTGGTCCTCCATGTGAATTTATATGGTAGAGCGATATTGGAAAGGCATTGGTCTTTGGGAAGGACATGTGGGCTAGAATTCTATATGGTTGTTTCAAATGCATAACCTGGAATCATGCACTTGTGACTGCTTCATATTCATAATCCCACTAGGTTAAAGACTGCACGGGAATCACAAGAGTCCCTGAATTTCCATCACAACTACAGTGTTTATGCATATTAAAGATCACACAGGATTCTGAGCTTCTTTTTTTTTTCAAGGACGGGGGATACATTTCTCTGCAATGTATAATATTGACCGAAGCATGGCAATCTCATCTTAGTCGTCTTTGTTTCTAGTGAGAGTTTAGGCTTGAGTTGCTCTAGGACCTATTTACAATCATTGTCTTTTTAGCAGTCCACAGTATCTGTGGAACAATCCTCCAAATATATGGATTTCCTTTTATCAGCATTCTTCATTGTCCATTTTTCACAACTTGTAAGCACCAAACAACAACATCAATGCATGACTTAATAATCATTTTTCAGGTGAGGTTTAGAAGTGTATAAGAGCTATCCTTGATTTCGTCAAAGGTTCATCTAAGCCTGCAACTTAGATTCACACCATACAATTATAAAAAATATGATTCTGCCATAGTTTTATCCCATGGAATCCTGGGATCTGGAGTTAAGGAAGGGAATTTAGAAATCTTAGCCGGTGTATTCCAGAGCTTCATTAAACTACAAATCCCAGGATTTCAAAGGATGGAACCATGGAAATAATCATGCTATAATGATGTAGTATAAATGTGCTTGATCTTTTTATGCTGGAAAAGCAGATGTCTTTTCGATCCTTCTTTCTCCCCTCATAATGAGAGTATATCCCTTTAGTCAATTGGATTTACTTGCACAATGACCTACTGCATAACACTATCCAACTGGAGTAGATGGATCTACTATAGTTAGGATTAACCAACACAATTCCAAACTTTTCAGGTAGACAAGGCTTCAGTATTGTATCTACTAGGCCTGGGTAACAACGGAAAAATTTGTTTCCAAAATCGATTCGTTTTTTGGGTTTTTTTGCGTTTTGTTATTTAAAATAATTACAAAATTTTCCTTTAAAAAAGTTCGATATTTACGAAATTTCGTAAATGTTAAAAAAAAATTACAAAACATTAACGAATCGATTTCCGAAACAATTACGAATCGATTCGTTAATGGCGGACGCGACCGCGAAATACGCTAAAAAACCTCCAAAAACTTCTGAAGCTTCCCTCTCCCTCTGTTCTTGACTGTTGGTGTGATATTATAATTTTTTTTCACTAATTAAACAAAAAACAACCATAAAACTTGCCCCAGACATGCGGAAATAATAACGAAACGACCTCAAAACAATAACGAAACGAATACAATAGCGAAATACGAAGCATTTACAAAACTATTTAAAAAATCGTTTTTTTGAAAAATTGCTCCAGAATGGTTCGTTATCATTTTATAATTGAAAAAATTAACGAATTATTAACGAATTACGAATTAACGAAACGAAACCGCCCAGCCCTAGTATCTACATACTGTTTTGTATTCCAATTCATCTGGTAATGAATGTCATACAATTTCTTGTTCCCAGAATTTTTATCAAGTATGAAAAAGAATTACTGGAATTTCATATTAATTAAGTTCTTGGATTTATTGGCCATAGTTACAATGAGTATGTTTAGATATTTCTGTGTCCAAGCAATGAGGTCTTTCCAAGTGGAATCTATTTAAGTTGATTACACAGTCTAAACAACCATTTTAATTAGGGTGAGAAGAAGTATCCTACTCAGAAAATGTCTCTAGAATGTTGCTTCTATAAAGTGCTTTGAATCCCCACCATGAAATAAAGAGTCAGACACAAGAAAATGGATCTAAAGGGCCATTTTCTGACCTATTTATTGAACGAACTTGTAATAAGCTGTAGAGGAAAAAATCTGTAAAAATGCAAAATATAACTCATGGCTGAATGGCCACCTAGTGAGCCTAGTCCCTGGGCCAGGTGTCACTCCCTCTGATCACCTCCAAGGACAAGCGTGCACCAAGGATCCCGAGGGCCAAGCAAAATTCTTTGTCTGCACCTCTCGGCCGATCATACTTGGAAGGCCATCATGAGGGCGCTCCCTCCCAAACCTCAGAGTTTTTCAAGAGTGAGAACCCTCAATCCAGCCCCAAGGGTAGCTCCCATTTTATGAAAACTTATGGGGACTTTTGTGGGAGTCCACCCTTCACCCCCTAAGGCGGGGGTGCCGCGGTGCCTACCATAACCATTTAACCTTTAACATGCCTTGGAAACTTATTAATACTCAGGGAAACCTATTTAAATGACACCACCTCAAAGCCAATTACCACACCCATCTGAAACAGTATGGGGTAGGTGAAAAAAACCCCAATACAAACTTGGGGGAAAAAATTCCTACCCAGTGACCTGTCCATAGTGAGGGAGGGTGGGTCACGCCGTCAAAAGGAAACTGAAACAGAGGAACAGAGAGCCTCACCCAACTTGGTGCTCCGCCCCCCTCACATGCATGGGCCAGCAAACTAGCTGGCCCAAACCAAGTCTGCCTCCTTCATGGGGTAATTCAAAATGCCCTCCCTCATCTTAAGCTTTGCTTGGCTATGGGTGGGGCAACAGTTTTAGCAAGGAGATGAACAAGACAACCAGATTGCCTGGGTTTCTTAAAAGAAAATATCAAGATGCATCCTCTTTGCAGTGACTGTAAGCAACAAGCAACAATAAATCAACTTTAGGTGTACTTTGAAAACAGAAGCTAGAAGTTCACCTGTAAAAGTATGTGATCTCTTGGGATCCAGAAGATGCAGCTAAAGTAAAATGATTGGAGGAACAGCAGCTGAGATCCTATATCACCATTTGAGTCTGTTTGGCTAATCCAGTGTCAGTCCAGAGCTGCTCCAGGCTGTTGCCAGATTAACTTTGATGCACAAGGCCAAGCTCTCCTCGGGCATCATTGTATTGGCACAGTTGGGCCATCCCCTGTTTTGGCACTACTGCCACTACTCCCTCACCAGCCTTGGTGTACTATGGCTGCCCAGCACATCATTCCTTCTGCTGAGATTGGAAATGGGCATCCAGACATGTGATCAACAAAAAGGGGGCACTCTCCCCTTTCATATTGATCAAAAGGGGAAGGGAATGGTGTGTCACTGCTTCTACCCATCAAGGGCATCCCATTCTGACATCAACAGAGGCCCACATAATAAAAAAAATATTTATACCCCGGGGCTCCCCCACCCGGGGCTCCAGGTGGCACAGTGGGTTAAACCCCTGTGCCGACAGGACTGAAGACCGACAGGTCACAGGTTCGAATCCAGGGAGAGGCAGATGAGCTCCCTCTATCAGCTCCAGCTCCTCATGCGGGGACATGAGAGAAGCCTCCCACAAGGATGATAGAAACATCAAAATCATCCAGGCATTGCTTGGGCAACATCCTTGCAGACGGCCAATTCTCTCACACCAGAAGCGTCTTGCAGCTTTCTCAAGTTGCTCCTGACACGACAAAAAAAAAATAAAAATTATACCCCGCCACCATCTCTCCAAGGGGATTCGGGGTGGCTTACATGAGGCCATGCCCATCAATACAGTAAACACAATATAACACAAAAACACAACAGAAAATCAGAAAATAAAATAGCATAAAATGCAAAACCAATGCAAATAAGCAGCACAACAATATAAAATCAAAACATTAAAAGACTAAAAATGATCACAGTGGGCAGGGCCAAATTCAAAGATTAAAATTTTAAAACACTGGGAGATAGGGCAGTGTAAAATATCAGGAAGGGGATCCTGGGGATAAGGTAGGATTTAATTGCACAAACCAGAAAATAAAGTGCTTATGAGGTCATTTTTGTGCAGAGTTTGGTCAGGAATTATCATACATTCAATAACTGAAGGCACATTGGAACAGCCAAGTTTTCAGGCTCCTCCTGAAGGTTGCCAGGGTGGGGGCTTGCCTAATATCTCTGGGGAGCAAATTCCAGGGCCAAGAGGCCACCACAGAGAAAGCCCTCTCTCTCGTCCCCACAAGTCGTGCTTATGATGAGGGCAGGAACGAGAGGAGGTCCTCTCCGGAAGATCGAAGAGGTTGTGTGGGTTCGTAGATGGAAATGCAGTCATGCAGGAAGGTGGGTCCCAAACCGTTCAGGACTTGACCAGAAAGAAGTATGGGTGGTCTACAGGTATCTGCTGGTGGTGATGACAGAGACATGGGTCTTTTCCAGATGCTGATAAGCACAGGAAACAGGAATTATGGCAGTGTGTCTAAATCAGACACAGCCCTGCTCTCACACTGTGCCAAAGCATTTCTGGATTTCTCCCTAACTTTTAAAATGTGGGGTTAATTCAGGTTAATCAAGGTATACCCTATGATAATTACCAGAAGTTTCAAAACATCTTGAAGACAGCTCAGAGTAACTGCAATGTGAGTACAGGTTATTGAGCCCATGTAGATGAGCTCTCTGTGTCCTCTTCTTTAGGTTTGTTGTTGTTCATTCGTTCAGTCGTCTCCGACTCTTCGTGACCTCATGGACCAGCCCACGCCAAAGCTCCCTGTCGGCCGTTACCACTCCCAGCTCCCTCAAGGTCAGTCCAGTCACTTCAAGGATGCCATCCATCCATCTTGCCCTTGGTCGGCCCCTCTTCCTTTTGCCTTCCACTTTCCCCAGCATAATTGTCTTCTCTAGGCTTTCCTGTCTCCTCATGATGTGGCCAAAGTACTTCAACTTTGTCTTCTTTAGGTTAAACATATCTAATTCCCATAAACATACCTGACAGGAGTTTGGCTTCTATTTGCTTATTCATTCAGTCACTTCTAACTCTTTGTGACCTCATGGACCAGTCCATGCCAGAGCTTCCTGTTGGCCATCACCATCTCCTTCAAAATCAAGCCAGTCACTTAAAGGATGCCATTCATCCATCTAGAAGTTCTGTTATTTTCATTGCCCTCCTCTGGACATATTCCACCTTGTTAAACTGGGCTGAAAATATTCTAGGTAAAGTCTGACTAAAGAAGAATAGCACGGAATTGTGGCTTCCCTTGATCGAGACACTATAATTCTGTTGATGTAGACTCAAATTGCCTTGCTGCACTTCAGCTTCAAAAATGGCCAGACAGATCAGCACCACTGGCAGACATGAAGTGAACAGTAAATATATCCAATGCAAAGTAGCCACCCCACCGAGTCTCATTTCCCTGACTTTAATGCAGAAGGAAAGAGAAGGTGTATTAACCATCATTTTGCATTTTGTTGTACTGTGATCCTTCCTCCGTACCATGATGTACTGTCATATTCCCCACAATTTGCTGAGAGATTGCTCCGTATCATGTTGCATTATAATAGTCTTTTTCCAGAGGCATTAATTCCTACCTGGACTGAAGTGGTAATGCACAGATGACAAAAGCTTCTGTCATTATGCACTCAGGAACATCTCCAATACAAGGCAGAGCATTTGTACCACTCTGGAAATTATTATGTGGTGCTTATATTTCCAGGAACGCATATTAAACAAGACACCTCCAATAGCTCCCTTTCTCAGCCTATATTTTCACAAAACCATCCGAGTCACCTGGGTAATTGAAATTTTAAATGTCTCTGAGCATTTTTGCTCCCCAGCCGTGCATCACCTCATCCCTCTATACCAAACTGGACTGCGTTTTGGCTAATGACAGAACATTTGCAGGGAAAAGAGAAATGAGAAAGATGCATTTATTTAACTGAAAAGTCTGTCAGAAGCCCAAGGCAAAGCTATGATGGTTTTATTTTACATTTTTAACTCATCCATACTCTGATGCTAGAGGATGTCACCACTATGTCCATTTTAGAGAAGGCAAATTGTGACTGAGACCCCACCAAATACATACAACGAACAGTTATCATTCAATCCTGGGCCCAGAAATGTTCACCTTTATTGATGACTTAGAAGAAGCTTTAGATGGCATGCTTATCAAGTTTGCAGATGGCACCAAATTAGGAGGAATGGCGAATAATCCAGAGGACAGAATCAGGATTCAAAGTTACCTTAAAAACTCTGGCATAGACACTGATAACTGAGAAGCCCTGGCCCTTGAGCATTCCATCTGGAGGTTAGCTGTGACCAGCAGTGCTATAGAATTTGAAGAGGCATGAATGGAGGGTGAAAGAGAGCAACATGCTAAGAGGAAGGTGCATCAAGCCAATCCCAACCGAGACCGCCTTCCACCTGGAAACCAATGCCCTCACTGCGGGAGAAGATGCAGATCAAGAATAGGGCTCCACAATCACCTCTGGACCCACCAGTACACTGATCTTGGAAGACTATTCTACTCAGACAATGAGGGATCACCTAAATGTAAGTGTCCTATTGTATGACACAGGCTAAATTCATATTGACTTTTAAGCTGCTATATCACACTATTGACTCATGTTTAGCTTGTGTCTTGCAAGACTCCTAAATGCCTTTTATATGTACTGTTTTAAATTTTTGATTGTGTATTTATCTATTATTATTATTATTATTATTATTATTATTATTAATATTAACTTTATTTATACCCCGCTAACATCTCCCAAAGGATGCGGCTTACAAAGGCCAAGGCTGCCAACAAAACAACAACATAACAATACAGCAATGAAACTCATAAAGCAAACAATAAACATCAAGCAAAAATAAACACTAAAACAATGACACCATGATGCATTTAAAACCTAAGGCCGGGCCAATGTAATGAACAAAATTTAAAAGTGCTGGATATGACAGGTGAAATGTAGAGGTTTTGGAGGTAGGTGCAATGTGCAGACAATCCTAAATCTCTAACAAAGTGCATTTGGGACATGGTGGTAGGAGTTTCCTATTCTGGAAAGGCACACTGGAACAGCCACATCTTCAAGTTCCTCCTGAAGATTGCCAGAGTTGGGGTCTGTCTTATGTCTTTAGGGAGTGAGTTCCAGAGTCGAGGGGCCACTACCGAGAAGGCCCTGTCCCTTGTCCCCACCAAACGCACTTGTGATGCAAGTGGGATCACGAGCAGGGCCTCTCCAGATGATCGAAGGGATCATGTGGGTTCATATATGGAGATGCGGTCATGCAAGTAGGCGGGTCCCAAACCGTTTAGGGCTTTGTAGGTGAGCACCTGCACCTTGAATTGGGACCGGAAGATGAACCGCAGCCAATGGAGCTCCTTAAACAGGAGGGTTGACCTCTCTCTGTAAGGAGCACCAGTTAACAACCTGGCCGCCAACCTTTGGGCAAGTTGGAATTTCCGAGCCATTTTCAAGGGCAGCCCCACATAGAGCGCATTACAGTAGTCTAACCCAGAGGTGACCAAGGCATGGATCACCCCGGCCAGATCAGCCTTCACGAGGTACGGTCACAGTTGGAGCACAAATCTCAATTGTGCAAAAGCCCTCCCAGCCACCACCGACGCCTGAGCCTCAAGCGTAAGTGATGAGTCCAAGAGGACACCCAAACTGCAGATCTGTGACTTCAGGGGGAGTGTAACACCGTCCAACACAGGTTGCCACCCTATACCCCGATCCAGTTTACGATCAACTAGAAGAACCTCTGTCTTGTCGGGATTAATCTTCAGTTTGTTCATCCTCATCCAGGCAGCCACAGTGGCCAGGAACTCGTCCAGCAATCTCTATAGCAGATTCAGGATGGTCTGGATAGTCCTTGTGGTCTCTTTGAACTTCATGATTCCAGGACAGTTAGAAGATACGCCATGCTCCATGCCTCCTATATTTAATGGCTTATTTATTTGGAGAAAACCAGGTAGAATATGCTTGGGGTTTTGAGTAGGGTTATATAAATGCTTGAGACCATTCAGAAGGAAAGAAATAACAACAGTAACCCAACTGAAAGAATGTCTGCAGCAGCAAAAAAGCTGTTATCTTCTTTTCTCCAGAATCCCCAGTTTGACATTACATTCCAAACTGAGAAGAAGGAATAGCCATTCCTGTAATTATGATGCTGCTATACTGGTGCGGGTTGCCCGGACAACGTTTTTGCTTAGCCGTGTTGCAAGGATGTGTTTCTAGGTATTTATTCATTTATTTTAATTACTGCTCTATTGTAAGAGGCCTCTTCTTTCATCCACCTGAACTCCACTGCTCCCTTTCCTCTGTGCCTCATTGTAATTACTGTACGTCTGACTGACGGGAGAATGGGGATGGCGAGAGGGAGAAAGAAACCAACAAGGAAAAGATTTTGTTAGCAATCCAATTTCTTTCTACCGTATTTTCCACTTTCCAATGTAAGCAGCTCATAATGTGCCTTTCTCCTAAAACACAGACAATGAAGGAAAATCTTTGGAGAATAGAAGAGAAAGAAAAGGGAGAAAGAGAGAGGGTCGGAGAAAGAGAGGGAGAAGGAAATACAGACCAGAATGAGTTCAATTGCTGGGGAAGCTCAATTCAATATTCATTTGTGGCGTGTCTTAACACATTTAATAACTGCCAGTTTGGTACACACAACCTTGGCAAGGCACTTTAAGAAGTATTTCATCACCACCCCTTACCAGAGGAAAGATGTGGAAGTGAATTTAGCATGGTTACTGAATGCTCAAGCAGTGTGTTTTATTATGTTTGCTTTGTAATCCCATCATTCCTGCACCAACGCCAGCACCAATGCATTTGAAGGGTTGGGAAGACAACTGTCTTTACTCCCTCTTGGCTTCTTGTCTTTCAGCGCAAGCCCTGTGGTACTTAAAAATGACAGTATAAAGAATTTATGTGTAGATGAACGGGTTGATTTGGGGAATTGCGCTGCTTCCAGACAAGGGTTTTCATTTGGTTGACTTAATTCCTTTAGCAAAGGGGTATAAACCGTCGGGGACAATTCTTGTCATGTAGAAGGAAGTTAGTTAAATCCTGGGTGGAATAGACTTCCTTGAATTTTAATGAAACTTGTGTCAATCTGTCTTATCTTTACTCTGGTACTCAAATCCGTGGTCAAGTAGTCAGCAGTAAATCAGAGGAAATATGCTAAATGGGGAGACAAAGAAGAATGTGAAATAGGTGTGTGTACTGAGAAATGCAAAGTTGATTTTTTAACAAACAAAAACAAAAAGCACACACACTCTTTGTAGGAGGCTGATGCTACATCAGATACTGCAGTATAAATCTTCATGCCACCATATGTGCAACTCAAAGTAAGTGAAAAAAAGTCAGAAAAAGACAAAAATTGCTTTAAAAGTATTGCTAAGAAACCATTGTACTTCTGTGTTGCATCAATAAGAGTCTAGTGTCTAGAGCAGTGTTTCTCAACCTTCCTAATGTCATGACCCCTTAATACAGTCCCTCATGTTTTGGTGACCCCCAACCATAAAATTATTTTTGTTGCTACCTCATAACTGTAATTTTGCTAGTTATGAATCATAATGTAAAAATCTGATATGCAGGATGTATTTTCAGTCACTGGACCAAAATTGGCACAAATACCCACTATGCCCAAATTTGAATACTGGTGGGGTTGGGGGGGGGGATTGATTTGTCATTTGGGAGTTGTAGTTGCTGGGATTTATAGTTCACCTACAATCAAAGAACATTCTGTACTTTGCCAATGATGGAATTGAACCAATCTTGGCACACAGAATTCCCATGACCAACAGAAAATGCTGCAAGGGTTTGGTGGGCACCGACCTTGAGTTTGGGAGTTGTAGTTAGGTCACCTACTTCCAGAGAGCACTGTTGACTCAAACAATGATGGATCTGAACCAAACTTGGCACAGATATTCAATATGCCCAAATGTAAACACTGGTGAAGTTTGGAGAAAACGTACCTTGACATTTGGGAGTTGTAGTTGTGGGATTTATAGTTCACCTTCAATCAAAGAGCATTCGAACCCTACCAAGTATAGAATTGGGCCAAACTTCCCACACAGAACCCCTATGACCAACGGAAAATACTGTGTTTTCTGGTGGTCTTTGGCAACCCCTCTGACACTCCCTCACGACCCCCCAGGGGTCCCGACCCCCAGGTTGAGAAACACTTGTCTAGATGAAGGGAAATAATAGTCCCACTCTGTTCTTTGTTGGTCAGACCTCACCGGGAATAACCCTGTGTCCAGTTCTGAGCACCACACTTCAAGAAGGATATTGACAAGCTCAAAGGTGTCCAGAGAATGGTGACCAAAATAGTCAAAGGTCTGAAAGTAAAGTCCTCTGAGGAACAGCTTAGGGA
Source organism: Anolis sagrei ordinatus (assembly GCF_025583915.1). NCBI lineage: Eukaryota > Metazoa > Chordata > Lepidosauria > Squamata > Anolidae > Anolis > Anolis sagrei. The sequence continues at coordinate 10,106,491 of NW_026845477.1, read as the reverse complement.
GATGGGTATGTTTAGCTTGTACAAGAGAGAGTTGAGAGTGACATGATAGCCATATTTAAATATTTGAAAATGTGTCACATCAAAGAGGAGACAAAATTGTTTGGTGCTGCCCCAGTGACCATGACATGGAGTGATTGATTTAAATTACAGGAAAGAGATTCCTCTTAAACATTCAGAAAAAAAACATACTGATGGTAATAACTGTTTGACAGTAGAATGTGCTGCCTGGGAATGTGGTGGAGTCTCCTTCTCTGAAGGTTTTTAAACAGAGGCTAGATCACCTATGAGGAATGTTTGGATTGGGTTGTTGTAGGTTTTTCCGGGCTATATGGCCATGTTCTGGAGGCAATTTTTCTCCTGACATCAGGAGAAAAATTGCCTACAGAACATGGCTATATAGCCCGGAAAAACCTACAACAACCCAGTGATTCCGGCCATGAAAGCGTTCAACAATACAATGTTTGGATTGTGCTTTTCCTGTATGGCTGAAAGGGGTTGGACTGGATGGCTCTTTTGGTCTCTTCCAACTCTATGATTCTATGGTTCTATTATGTGAAAGAAACCACAAGTGCTCATTTTGCGTATTGTGTTCAGGAATCAACCGCTTTTGCATGGAAATTGTGTTTCTGCGCAGAAATAAAAATTTCTATACAGAAAATTGTGATTTTTTTTCACAGAAAATATTCAAATGGGAATTTATTCTAAGTAACATTTGCACATGATTGATTTGCATAGCAGACAGCTTTTTCTGCACTGTAATATTATTTTTCATATAATAATAATAATAATAATAATAATAATAATAATAATAATTTTACCCTGCTTTTTCTCTCCACAAGAAGACCCAAAGTGGCTTACATTAAAAGCATTTCAATACAATTTAAAATCTAAATATATATATACACATTCAAACAGAATTAATCATACATGTTATTAAAATTTCACAGTTAAAAACCATAAAAACATAACCAAAGATAAAAACCACAGCACCCCTGGCTTGCTCTTTAAAACCTTCTTCTTTAAAAGCCTGCCTGAATAAGAAAGTATTAACCTACTACCGGAAGGACAGCAGGGAGGAGGTCATTCTGGCTTCCCTGGGAAGAAGGGAATTCCAGAGTTTAGGGGCAGCCACAGAGAAGGAAGGCCCTCTGTCCCGTTCCCACCAACCAAGCTTGAGATGGAGGTGGGACTGAGAGATGGGCCTCTCCTGAAAATCTCAGGGCCCAGACAGGTTAAGGAGATTCAGTCAACAAATTAGATTAGATATGAACCTTTCAGGGCTTTAAAGGTCATAACCACTTTGAATTGTGCCTGGAAATAGACTAACAGCCAGTGAAGTTGCTGCAACAGGGGGGTTGTACACTCCCCAGTGAGCAGCCTGGCTGCATCTCTTTGGACCAGCTGAAGTTTCTGAGCACTCTTCAGAGGCACCCCCACATAGAGTGTGTTAAAGTAATCCAGACAGGATGCAACTAAGGCATGTACCACCTTGACCGGATTTGGCTTCTCAAGGAACGAGTGCAGTTGGCACACATGTTTTAATGGTGTAAAGGCCCTTCTGGCCACTGCCAACACCTGGGCCTCCAGGTTCAGTGCTGATTGCAAGTCCAGGAGGACTCCCAGATTATGGTCCTGTATCTACAGAGGGAGTATGGTCCCATCCACCACAGGTTGCATTATTATTTCCTAATCTGCCTTCCAATTTACCAGGAGTACTTCTGTCTTGTCTGGATTAAGTTTCAGTTTATTTGCCCTCATCCAGTCCATTACTGTGTGTGTGTGTTTACACATTTTTTATTTATTTTTATTTTATTAGTGATGGTTTAGGGTCAGGACAGCTTCCTTGGCTTTAGGTGGGAAGGAGTAGTAGAGTTGGGAGTCATGCTTATAGGTGGCACCATTTTGCAAATCTCTAGCTAACCTTTCCCTGTGGTTTCATGTATATGTTAAATAGCATGGGGAACAAAACAGAACCATGAGGGACCCCAAAGAACAATGGCCAGGGGTTCGAACAGGAGCCCCACCCCCAGAACCATCTTCTGGGTACAGCCCTCCAGGAAGAAATGGAACTACTGGAAACAGTGCCTCTTACTCCCATCCTAGCAAGATGACCCAGAAGGATACCATGGTCAATGATACAGAAAGCTACTAAGAGGTCCGTTTCTCTGCATAGGTCATCCAACAAGGTGACTAAGTGTTTCTGTTCCACAACCAGGCCTGAAATCACATTGAAATGGATCTAGATAATCCATTTAATCCAGAAATCCCTAGAGTTGGGAGGACACACACGTTCCAAAACCTAACTCAAAAATGGAAGGTTGTGCATAGGCCAATAGTTGTACATTATGGAGAGGTTCAGAAATGGCTTTCAAAATATTTGCTTCACAACTGCCTCCTTTAGGCCAGTTGCACGAACAAATGTGAACGGCTATTTGTATACACAACACATTACATACAACCACACACAATGGACATGCGCTTTGATGTATGCTTTGTAGCTACGCAAAACTGGTCCACGTATCAACAGAATATGACCACACTAGAAAAAAGCCTGACTGCTTCTAGAGAGAACTTGCATATGTGTAAGACACCAGCAGGATCCCACCCAATGGCTCATACATTAATTGGCTGGCATGGACTGTTAGGTAATCAAAATTGTCATACAGACTATTCTCCCCCTCTCCATGTCCCCACCATTAACATGCATGAAGAGAAGTTCAAGCTTTTCAATACGGGAAATAAGTACTTCAGCTTTTCAGTTGTCAAATGTTTCTCCTCAGCCTAATTAACAGAGGAACTTCTTCATTCTGATTTCATTTCCAAGAGCTCTGTAAAATTAATCAACGTACTCAGTTGCTCAGCTTTTAAAGCCAAGCTCTGCATTACCATAGCTTCAAAAAACATGAGCTTTTAGGATAGAAATGAATACATATGTGATTTTTTCCCTCATTAGTAAAGGGAACATTTTTTAAAGAAAACAACCCTGTTTTATCGGGTTTGTTTTGAAGATGACAAGACTTTCTCCTGAGAGTGAATGTACATTTATGGATGCTAGAATATATGGCCAGGCAATGTCTACGCTCGTCCACATCTCACATTCCTTCCAGAAGAAGCTACATAGGAGGCCATTTTGTATAATCAATGAAAACTCAGTCAACTACCTTGGAATGAATCACACTTTTCCTTTCCATTGTGATCCCTTACAAATTCTACAATTAATGTGTTATTTATTTATTTATCGTGTCATCAGCAACCATTGTAATGTGGTATTCAGGATATAATTATTTATTTGCTTTATTTCTATACCGCATTTTTCAGCCCAATCAGGCGACTCAATGCGGTTTACACAATACAGGTTATCACAACAATGTCATAAGCAATTAAAAACACATCATACACAACAGACAAATCAAAGCAATTATTATCATATCATAACGCCTCAATGAAAATCAGAATCCGTTCTCATAATCCTTGTGCCATTCCTATGTTCGATTTTGCCATCTTCCTATGTTCAGTAGCACTGTTTAGCCAAACGCTTGTTCATAGAGCCAAGTCTTAACCTTCCTCCGGAATGCCAACAGCGAAGGAGCCTGTCTGATGTCTACAGGTAAGGCATTCCATAGCCGAGGGGCCACCACCGAGAAGGCCCTGTCCCTTGTCCCCACCAAACGCGCCTGTGACGCAGGCGGGACCAAGAGCAGGGCCTCCCCAGACGATCTTAATGTCCTAGTCAGTTCATAGGTGGAGATGCGTTCGGAGAGGTAAGTAGGGCCAGAACCGTTTAGGGCTTTATAGGCTAACAACAGCACCTTGAATTGTGCCCGGTAGCAGATTGGCAGCCAGTGGAGCTGGCTCAACAGAGGAGTGGTATGCTCCCTGAGTGCCGCTCCCGTTAGCAACCTGGCTGCCGAACGCTGGACCATCTGAAGCTTCCGGGCAGTCTTCAAGGCCAACCCCACGTAGAGCGCGTTGCAGTAATCTATAAGGGAGGTGACCAGAGTGTGGACTACCGTGGCCAAGTCAGACTTCCCAAGGTACGGGCGCAGCTGGCGCACAAGTTTTAATTGTGCAAATGCTCCCCTGGAAACCGCCGAGACCTGGGGTTCCAAGCTTAGCGATGAATCCAGGGTCACTCCCAAGCTGCGAACCTGCGTCTTCAGGGGGAATGTAACCCCGTCTAACACAGGCTGTAACCCTATACCCTGTTCGTTTCCCAAGGATATGAAAATCCACCTGGAACATTAGTCCAAAATAGGCTGTAACCCTATACCCTGTTCATTTCCCAAGGATATGAAAATCCACCTGGAACATTAGTCCAAAATAGAATAATAGAATAATAAATAGAATAATATATATATATTTAGTTTCTGGAACAGCATAGATAATATAATATATAATAGATAAAATAATATACTTTTTTTTAGTTTCTGGAACAGCATAGAAGAAAGTTTGCTTCATTTTCTGCTTCATCTCTTCAGATATTTAAAGACAACTATCATGTCCCCTCTCGGTGTTCTCAAGTCTCCTCTCGGTGTTTCCAACTATAATGATGACCACAACTATAGTTTTGAAGAACTAAAGCCTCAGTCTTATAGTACTTTACTGATTGTGGCACTTAACTGTGCAAGGTTGTATCAAATCTACATATGTTAACAATAAAGTACACCAGGTTGAAAATTAAGAGCATTTAATTGAAGCTGTGTGGGAAGCAGAGGAGGGAAACCTTAAATTGTCCAGCACTGTGGTCTACCTTCTACCTTTTAATTAATTAGTTTATCTCTCTCCGGTATAAATCGTGAGCTAGTATAATCTCATTTTACATTCTCATTAATGCATGCAGCTGCTGAGGTTGCAGCCTTGTTGTGTTCATTCCTTGGATGGGCCACAAAAATGTTACATTCCTTGCCGTTCAAAGTGTGGCCCACAAACCACTTCAGATCCTATATGTTTGTGTTCACATTAGTTCAACGATGCTGATAATCATAGGCTTCAGAGCAAATGAGTCTTCTTAAGTGCTTGAAGGTTCACGGTTCAAATTTTATAATTGATGCCAATTATTGTTTGCACAGATTTAAATAGGCAAGGATGCTGATGTGTTACTTTGGGAGCAGATCACAAAGAACAACAATTGTAAAATGGCTTTTGGATAGGTCCATCAACTGACCACACGTGCTTAGTTGATTTATCATTTGCACATTGACTGAAAAATCAATTAATGAACTGAAAGGAAAGGACTATATGATACAGCTTGACAATATGTTAGACTATAATAAAATAATAGTAATAAACTTTATTTGTAGACTGCTCCATCTCCCCGAAGGGACTCAAGGCAGTTTTCAACAAAATAAGCAAAATGGTAAACATCCAATGCCAAAACAACAAATGATAAGTCAAACCAAAGAGCAAAAAAATAATAAAATTATAGAATAACAACTTAAATAAACAAATATGATACATCACAAACATTTACAACATGACAAGCTTTAAAAACTCTTCAAATTACATTAAAAATATTAACTCCAAGATGGTATACAACTTATTATGAGTGACGGTGGGTGTTCAACAAGAATCATAGAATCCTAGAGTTGGAAGAGACCTCATGGGCCATCCAGTCCAACTCCATTCTGCCAAGAAGTAGGAAAATTGCATTCAATGCACCCTTGAAAGATGGCCATCCAGCCTCTGTTTAAAATCCTCTAAAGAAGGAGCCTCCACCACACTCAAGGGCAGAGAGTTCCACTGCTGAATGGCTCTCACAGTCAGGAAGTTCTTCCTCATGTTCAGATGGAATCTCCTCTCTTGTAGTTTGAAGCCATTGTTCCACGTCCTAGTCTCCAGGGCAGCAGAAAACAAGCTTGCTTCCTCCTCCCTATGACTTCCTCTCACATATTTATACATGGCCCTCATCATGTCTCCTCTCAGCCTTCTCTTCTGCAGATTAAACATGCCCTTCTCTTTAAGGCCCTCCTCATATGGCTTGTTTTCCAGACACTTGATCATTTTAGTCACTCTTCTCTGGACACATTCCAGCTTGTCAATATCTCTCTTCAATTGAGGTGCCCAGAATTGGACACAATATTCCAGGTGTGGTCTAACCAAGGCATAATAGAGGGGTAGCATGACTTCCCTGGATCTAGACACTAGACCCCTATTGCTGCAGGCCAAAATCCCATTGGCTTTTTTTGCCACCACGTCACATTGTTGGCTCATGTTTAACTTGTTGTCCATGAGGAACCCAAGCTCTTTTTCACATGTACTACTCTCGAGCCATGTGTCCCCCATTCTGTATCTTTGCATTTCAGAAGAAGACGAGGTATGTATAAAGATGTATTAATTTTCCCATGTAACCAAGGATTATCTGTTCCTACGTCAAGCACTTGATGACCTCTCAATGGACATTGAAGGGACTAAAAGTTGGACCTTCTAAATGAAGTTATTGTAATCCTCTATTTAATCATCGCTGGTGCTCCATGGAAAATTATTTAGCATCAGAAGCATTAAACATATGACTTTTTGAGATATACAATTATATTATTATTTAGGAAACTGTTATTTGGATGTTATGTTTGTTATTAATTTATATCCTGCTTTACATAATTTTTCATTTCAAGAATCCAACAACATTTTAAAAACAATACAGTTTGAAAAAAATACCCCCAAAAGCCTTTAAAAAGAATAAATATAAAAATGTTTGACCAATTTATAAAATTAAAACATTAAAGATTAAAAACATTAACATTATTTTTTTAAATATTATACAAACAATAGAACATCACAGACCACTCAATTGCCAAAAGTCTGAATGTTTTCCATTGCTGATGGAAGGAGATCAAGGAGGGAGTCATCTTGTACTCACTAGATTGAGTTCCAAAGTCCACACTCTAAGAGGGATTGTGTGGAAGAGAGAAAGCCTCTCCAGAGATTTGACTACTTACTTAGCCATTTATTAGTCGAAAAAATATTAATAATCTACTTCTGGAGAAGAAGGAGGAGGAGGAGAAAGAGGGAAACGGCAGTGATGCCTAATTAGAAAGTGTCCATGTTTTTCCCTTCTAGACGTAATTGGTTTCTGAGGACAAACAAAGAATTCAGAGACACTATCGAAATCTCCCAAAATCTGTCATGATAAATCGAGAGCCTCAAGGAATCCATCTTGATTCCAAAAGTTTATGGTAAGACATTCTGATTAATATGGCATAGTAAATCGGCTTGGGTAGGTTCGTTCGGAAGCTTCTAAAATCGTAATTAATTCGGATTAAATTCACTTTTGATTCAATTTTGAGCCATGCAGGAATAGTGGGAGGAGCAATTCCAAATTGAAACAACTTACCCATTGTTCGGAATTATTTTCAGATGTCTGGTGCAAGTTTTAAAATCTTCCCTCCCTGGTTAATATGGCATAGTAAATAAAATACATTCCTTGTCCTTGCACAACAAACATTTTCCTAAAGAGAGGGTCCAAGTGGGAAAAGTCAACCTTCCACTCAAAATCTATAAAAAGTATATGGGTAACAATAGGCCTGTTTGATCAAGAAAAAATTTGTTTCTAAAATCGTTTTGTAATTGGGGTGTTTTTTTGTTTCGATATTTAAAATAATTACAAAACTTTCCCAAAAAAAGTTTTGGTATTTACGAAATTTTGTAATTATTAACGAATTTTTAGAATATTTTTTTTGTATTATTTAATAATAATATTAAAATAATATTAAAAAATAATATTAAAAATAATATTAAAAAATAAAATTAAAAATCGGAAGCACACACCAACAGAAGAGTCTTCTTTTTTAGAATATTTTTTAAGAATAATATAAAAATAATATTAAAATAACATCAAAAATATTATAAAATAATATTAAAAAATATTTTAAAATGGAAAATTAACCAAAAAATGGCCCAAATGTGGACCAAACACAGGCAGAGACAGCAAATGAGAGCACACACCAACAGAAGAGTCTTTTCTTTTTTAGAATATTTTTTAAGAATAATATTAAAATAATATTAAAAAATAATATTAAAAATAATAATAAAAATATTTTAAAATGGAAAATTAACCAAAAAATGGCCCAAATGTGGACCAAACACAGCCACGAGACAGCAAATGAGAGCACACACCAACAGAAGAGTCTTTTCTTTTTTAGAATATTTTTTAAGAATAATATTAAAATAATATTAAAAAATAATATTAAAAATAATATTAAAATTTTTTTAAAATGGAAATATTTTAAAATTAAGAAACAAATTCACAAAAACCGAAGGAACTAGGAAGTAATGAATCCAAGCAAGGAATAAAGCAGCACTCACAGCAGCAAGGAAGATCCAATCTAGTTGCTAGCCAAGCCAAGCCAAGCCAAGCCAATGCAAACCCTCCCGCCGGACCTCTTCTCTCTCCCTCGCCCTCTGCAGCAATGGCCGTGCGGAGCCGCTTTGAAAGGGCTCGCCGGCCAATCAAAAACAAACAGCAGCCACGGTGCACTGCTTGGGAGCGCCGGATTGGCTCCCAGCCTCCCACCAGCAGCCTCCATCCCATTAACGAAACGAGCGGAAGCTCGTTAAATCTATGGGGGCTGCCGGTTCGATATTTATAAACCCTTCCGGGTTTGGAAATGTGTTTTGATATCGCTTCGGAAATGCTAAAAATAACGAATTATTTACGAATTAACGAATTAACGAACGAAACCGCACAGGCCTAGTAACCAATAATACATTCAATGCACACTGCTATTTTTGTGCTCAGATAAATATACAGTACTTTAGAAAGTACAGCATTGTAAACTGTGTTGTCATAGTCTATATGTGTATTGTATCATTGTATAACATGTTCTCAGAGGAAGAGAAAAAATAAACAGGATTAATAATTTCATCATTCTTAGTCCAGATATTAATGAAAGGTTCCCCATTCATTCCAACCGCACTGGTTGTGAAAGGAGAGAAGAGATAATAATGCAGTGTTTCTCAACCTGGGGGTCGGGATCCCTGTGGAGGTCACGAGGGGGCGTCAGAGGGGTCGGCAAAGACCATCAGAAAACATAGTATTTTCTGTTGGTCATGGGGGTTCTGTGTGGAAAGTTTGGTCCAATTCTATCATTGGTGCGGTTCAGAATGCTATTTCATTGTGGGTGAACTATAAATCCCAACAACTACAACTCCCAAATGGCAAGATCTATTTTCTCCAAACTCTACCAGTGTTCACATTTGGGCACATTGAGTATTTGTGCCAAGTTTGATCCAGATCCATCATTGCTTGAGTCCACAGTCTGGATATGGGTGAACTACAACTCCAAAAACTCAAGGTCAGTGTCCACCAGACCATCGCAATATGGGAATTTTGTGTGCCATGTTTGATTCAATTCCATCATTGATGGAGTTCAGAAGGCTCTTTGATTTAAGGTGAACTATAAATTCCGCTGTCAGCCCTAGCTTCTGCCAACCTAGCAGTTCAAAAACATGCAAATGTGAGTAGATTAATAGGTACCGCTCCGGCGGGAAGGTAACGGCGCTCCATGCAGTCATGCCGGCCACATGACCTTGGAGGTGTCTATGGACAACGCTGGCTCTTCGGCTTAGAAATGGAGATGAGCACCACACCCCAGAGTCAGACATGACTGGACTTAATGTCAGGGGACTACCTTTACCTTTATAAATCCTAGAAACTCCAGCATTACCAAATGACAAAATCAATCATCCCCAACCCCACCAGTATTCAAATTTTGGGCATATCGGGTATTTGTGCCAAATTTGGTCCAGTGACTGAAAATACATCCTGCATATCAGATATTTACATTACAATTCATAACAGTAGACTGGACTGACCTTGAGGGAGCTGGGGGTGGTGACGGCCGACAGGGAGCTCTGGCGTGGGCTGGTCCATGAGGTCATGAAGAGTCGGAGACGACTGAACAAATGAACAACAACAACAACAAGCAAAATTACAGTTATAAAGTAACAACGAAAATAATGTTATGGTTGGAGGTCACCACAACATGAGGACCTGTACTAAGGGGTCGCGGCATTAGGAAGGTTGAGAACCACTGTAATAATGGTTAGATTTAGTTGCCTCCCACATTGCTATCCTCCTTTTTTTTTCTTTTGTGTGATATTTTCATTGGATTGCAAGACAAAAGGCCATGAACTGTTTTTGTTGTTGTTATTTTACTTATAAAGTGTCATGTATAGTGATGCCAATATATCAATCATAATCATCACCATCAGGAGGAGGAGGAGAATGGAGACATATAGCTAAGCCACTGGGATCACTGTGGAATGGACCCATCAACGTGGTTCTTGTAGAACAGTCCTTGCACAATGTATCCCAATCCATAGTTTTTCCCATTGCTCAATTGAGCACCTTGCATTGTTCTCTTTACTTGATTGCTGGACATAACAAATGTACAGTAATAAGGTAGCATTGAGTCAGGCAGTTGTTCATCACTTGTAGTTCCCATTCCTTAAAATGGGAATTGCAAGTTCCATGCAAAGGTGAATACGCTAAGGCAGGACAAGCATTTTGCATATTTAAAAATTGTTAAAGAAATATTGCTCTTATTAGATTGTAACAAAAATCAATTATGCAAATTAAGTAATTATGCAAACAGCACTATTATGCAAATTGAGTTTGTGTAATGATCCCAACTGAGTTTCTTCATAGTGAATTTGGTTTACGTGGGGCAAGTTTCTTCAATTATTAGCATTTTTTTATAAAAAAGCAAGATTCATGAATATAAATGTAGCTGCTCACACAGGAGATAATTTGGGTGCCCCTCCTGCCCCCACATAGTCTTTTGAGGACCATGATATTCAGCATCATGCATGTGTTTGCGTAAATTAGTACATTAGAAAGAGCTGATTGTCAAAAAGTGTTAATACTTTGCCTTCCCATTGCTACCTCCAATTGTCTTGCCCCACTGAAGTAGTATTTCTGAGATGCTAGCTGTGGTTGATTCCTGAGAAGATAACTCAACAGAAAGAAACCAGATCTGGTTGCGGAAAGGCTCTAAGAGGAAACAAAGTGCCAAGATGGATATCTTGTCCATTTTCATGGCAATTGTATTTCGAGATTTCACAAACACCAAAACAAGCCTCCTATCCCATATTGGTCTCAAATCCAAGTTCTAAAAAATATATACTTAGTGTTAAAGTATGAGGAGTGAAACTCCAGTAGTTTGTTCAAGATGACCAGATATTGTCAGAAATTTGTAAATTATCTGGCATTTCTTAAGTACTAACAGAGTTAATATCTCTGGCCTAACCACATGTGAAAGTGCTGTGATTAGGACGTGGAGGCTGATGTAGTGGGAGAGGTATAAAAGTTGTGTTCTCTCTAATCATTGTTGATGAGGGATGCATGGAAGTTGTTGGAGAGGGGAGTAGAGAGAGAAAAAAACTGTAAAGTTTGTATATATTGGGTTATTGTAGGTTTTTTCGGGCTATATGGTCATGTTCTAAAGGCATTCTCTCCTGACGTTTCGCCTGCACTATGGCAAGCATCCTCAGAGGTAGTGAGGTCTGTTGGAACTAGAAAAATGTGCACTATCAGGCCATTATATGCTAATCAAGGTGGTCAGTTGAAACATTCACACCTAGCTCCAGCAGACAAGAGTCCTTTGTCCCACCCTGGTCATTCCACAGAGATATAAACCCTTTTTCCTAGTTCCAACAGACCTCACTACCTCTGAGGATGCTTGCCATAGTGCAGGCGAAACGTCAGGAGAGAATGCCTTTAGAACATGGCCATATAGCCCGAAGAAACCTACAACAACCCAGTGATTCCGGCCATGAAAGCCTTTGACAATACTTTATATATATTGTATACTCTCTCTGTGTATGTACTGCTGCAACAAAAGAGAAAAAAAACTTTTTTGCATATTTTTTGAAAGAACAACTTTATCGGTGTGTTCTTGCTACTGCAGAAGTCCACTACACCTTCCTGTGGGTATCTGGTTCCGAACCAGGAGTTATTAGAGTCCCTTCCATGCTATCAGTTGCTTTTTTATTGCATAAAGCCTCTGACAGATAAATCCCAATTCAATACTTTTTTCAGAGTCAGAAAAGCTCTTCATTAACCAGGAGGCCAAACTGAGACCCAATTATAACCTCAGGAAATTATGGCAAAGTAAGAAGACAGGTCTGAAATCATTCGCTTTGGTAAGGAATGGATGTAGAAGTTTCTCAACCAACTTATCAGATTCTGGAACAAATTTTGTAAGGTCTCATTTTCAGATTCAAAGCAGCCGCCACATGGTCAGCCTGAAGTTGTCACTTATTCTCATCATTCATTGCAGGAAGAGAACAATGTGGCAATATTTTCTTACTTGTTGCTATCACCCTGTTGAATTTGGGGGATGGGGAGATCTGGCAGTGTTTATGGTCACCAGAATGTCTAGAAGAACAAAAATTCATGCCTAAACCACCTCAGGTTTCCATCCCTCTTCAGATACTGGTCTTATTTTCATGGTTGTCTAGTCTTGCTAAAGGCCTAGATATCATAAAATGGTGGTTCTTAACCTGTGGGTCCCCACATATTTTGGTCTACAACTCCCAGAAATCCCAGCCAGTTTACCAGCTATTAGGATTTCTGGGAGCTGAAGCCCAAAACATCTGGGAACTCACAGGTTGAGAACCACTGCCCTAAAAGCACCAGATTCTAACTGATCTTGAAAGCTAAGCTGCATCAGCCCTGGTGAACAGCTAGTTGGGAAACCACCAATAAATATCAGTAGTTGTAGACTATATTTCAGAGGAAGGAACTAGCAAAATTGCCACCAACTACTAGTAAAGACAACAGGAAGTGAGATAAATCTGCTCCTAGGAAGGGAAATTTGCTCCTGAAAGAGTTATCATGGAAAAGGTGTCTCAACTGATGATAGCACCAATCCATGTTTCTACAAGTTCAAATTTTTCAAAATTCAATTATCACAGCAACAGAGAAATGAAATCCTGACTAGGGGCACCAACAGAAAAACAATCACCATAGGGGTGTTAATGTGAAGATCCCTTACCTTGCCAGCCAGGGTGGCAGGGCCCAGGAAGAGACAGGCTAGGTAGTTTCAGCTTAGAAGGCCTGGCAGAGAGCTGCTGGAGCCATCTTAGTTTAGGGGAAAGCTCCAGTTCAGAGAGGGGGAGTGGCCGAGGCCTGAGCCAGCCCAGCAACAGCCAGGATTGGTTTGGAAAAGGGGGGCGGAGTTATTCAGTTGGAGGGAAAGAGAGCAGATTATTTTGACAGTTCAGTTCAGTTCTGAGTGAGGTTAGAGTAGGATTTGGAGTTTTAGGAGTCTCTGTTAGGAATAGGCAGCTTGCCTGTAGTTTGCACAGCAAAGTAGGCTGTGGCAGACTGGGTTACAGCTATTTTAGACAAGAAAATAGCTGGGTTTTGTGTTAGGAATTGTAACAAAGAAAGAACCATTCTCTCAAGTAACCATTACGCTTCTAAGAACCAAGAACACTTTTATTGTAACAGCCAAGCCTCTGAACCTGCATTCACTTTTATTCTGTAACTTGTAGGCCTGGGTAACAACGCAAAAATTTGGTTTTGTAATCGTTTTGTAATTGGGGTGTTTTTTTGTTTCGATATTTAAAATAATTACAAAACTTTCCCAAAATGTTTTGGTATTTACAAAATTTTGTAAATATTAACGAATTTTTAGAATATTTTTTTTATTTTTTAAGAATAATATTAAAAAATAATATTAAAAAATAATATTAAAAAATAATATTAAAAAATATTTTAAAATGGAAAACGAAACCGCACAGGCCTACTATACAGACATAGCGGGTTTGAGTCAGACCCAGCTAACACCTCCCAACAAAGGATTCCCCTGAGCAGGAAGGAGCCAGACTTTGAAGCTACAAGGCCATTTAATCCCAATCAAGCTGTCCAATGGCAACATTCACACTTGCCTCCAACAGACAAGAGTTCTTTCTCCCACCCTGGACCTTCTACAGCCAGGCTTTGAAGCTGCGAGGCCATTCAATGCAATCAAGGTGGCCAATGGCAGCATTCACAATTGCCTCCAACAGACAAGGGTTCTTTCTCCCACCCTGGACGTTATTTCACAGGGATATAAACCCTACTTGCCTAGTTTCCAACAAACCTCTGAGGATGCCTGCTATAAGATATGAGAGAAACGTCAGGAGAGAATGCTCCTGAATCCTCCTCCACATGCGGCTGCATAGTGAGTGAAGTACTGTATAATAGCGCTGCATCAGGGGCGGCTGAAGCAACTTACGTGCCAAATCCCTGGCTGTGGGCTGCTTGGCTTGCTTGCTCGCTTCTCCAAGCGGGCGAAAGGAGAGGGAGAGAGAAAAACAGTGTGCTGCTGCCTGTCTCTTTAAGGAAGGAGCACATGGAGCCCTCGGCTGCCGGTTTGGCGGAGGGAGGGAGGCAGGCGCGCGCTTGGTTGCTCTGGGTTTAGCTGAGGAGAAAAAAAGAGCAACCAAGCGCGCGCCTGCCTCCCTCCCTCCGCCAAACCGGCAGCCGAGGGCTCCATGTGCTCCTTCCTTAAAGAGACAGGCAGCAGCACACTGTTTTTCTCTCTCCCTCTCCTTTCGCCCGCTTGGAGAAGCGAGCAAGCAAGCCAAGCAGCCCACAGCCAGGGATTTGGCACGTAAGTTGCTTCAGCCGCCCCTGATGCAGCGCTATTATAATACAGTACTTCACTCACTATGCAGCCGCATGTGGAGGAGGAGGAGTGTTGGAAAACGGGGAGAGGGGAAAGAGGGCGGGGAGAGCAGCCCAGGCCGAGAAGAGGGGAATGGCACCAGCACTCCAGCAGCCTCCATCCCATTAACGAAACGAGCGGAAGCTCGTTAAATTTATGGGGGCTGCCGGTTCGATATTTTTAAACCCTTCCGGGTTTGAAAATGTGTTTTGATATCGCTTCAAAAATGCAAAAATAACGAATTAATAACGAAATAACGAAATAACGAACTAAATTGCACAGGCCTAGTAACTTGTATTCAATAAACTCTTTCTTGTTATTTTTAAAATTTAAGCCTGAGTCAAGTGCCATTTTTGGTTTGAGTCCTTTTCCTTTTTGAATCAACCTCTCCTGTTTCCCCTCAAAGAAAGCCCTTGGTAAAACACAGTATTTGGTGGAGTAAAAAAGCCTTTTAATATTTTAAACAGCCTTTTAGCATTCTAAATAGCTAGAGGGTTCGTGATTCTTCAGTTTATGGTGGCAGCGAAGGTTTTAAATAAAGAGACATCCCCTCAAACGCTATAAGAGCCAAAGTGGTGTGAATTCCTTATTGAAGGAGGGACAGTGGTGGGATTCTTTGACCCCCCTGCCCAGACGGCCTTAAGGAGTCCTTATAGTTAACTATTCCCTATGTTATCCAAACCATGCACATGTGTGTGTTTGGTTGGAGTTATACTTTAAAAATGTACCTGTTCCGGCTTACATGCAAATTCAACTTAAGAACAAACCTACCAAACCTATCTTGTTCATAGCTTGGGGACTGCCTGCACATTGACAGTCTTCCTCTAAGTAATGTGGCCAGGAAACCTCTTATTCTTTTTTTTCTGCATACTACCCCTCTTTTTATGTGGTCTCAAAGACTGATGACATTCCATTTTCATTCCTGACTTTGTATTTTTCCCAACATGATTCCCCCCCCCCACACACACCCCTTTCTAAAAAAGATATTTCAGTTATAAGAACTAATTGGAAAGTCTAGGCAAAGCATCCCATTTCACCGGACTTCTAAGAGGAAAGAGAGAAGCAGTGGGGCGAATCTATGGCCCCATGCACAGCTATCTCTCCACAATGCTTTCCTCATCATATGGAGAGACCCCGTGCTGGCTCCATTGGAGCCATCACAATACGGGAAGCCTGTTGTGTTGGGGAGGAAGCATCTAGCAATGATTTTACTCTGGTTGTGGGAGGGGCCTCCACTGGATGTCACACAAAATAGTGTGATGTCCAGTGTCAGTCTCTGTCCCACAGATGGGGTGAAAACATTTTTTGTTGTTGTTGTTCATTCGTTCAGTCGTCTCTGACTGTTCGTGACCTCATGGACCAGCCCACACCAGAGCTCCCTGTCGGCCGTCACCACCCCCAGCTCCTTCAAGGTCAGTCCAGTCACTTCAAGGATGCCATCCATCCATCTTGCCCTTGGTCGGTCCCTCTTCCTTTTTCCTTCCACTTTCCCCAGCATCATTGTCTTCTCCAGGCTTTGCTGTCTCCTCATGATGTGGCCAAAGTACTTCAACTTTGTCTCTAGTATCCTTCCCTCCAGTGAGCAATCGGGCTTTATTTCCTGGAGGATGGACTGGTTGGATCTTCTCACAGTCCAAGGCACTCTCAGAACTTTCCTCCAACACCAGCTGAAAACATTTTAAGACACTAAAATCACCCCATCTGATGAGGTAGTTTTGACTTTCCACCAACATTCCCTATGGATCAACTTTCTTATAGTCCTATCCCAGATGTTTATCCAGTGGTGTTATGGACTTTCATATTAGCTCTTTCACGTCAGCTTTTGTATTTGAATTACAACTATTCACCTGTATTAAGATACCCCATGAGTGAATGTGCATGTTCTCACATGTCTCACGAGGAAAGCTTATGAATCACCACCTCATATCTGAAACCTGGAAGTCTTCACCAGTTCTATGATGTTCTGGTAGTGCCCTCATGTTAGATGTTTCATTGCACAGAGAACCCAATTTCCATTCCATACCAGCCTCAGTCTTAATTCTTTCAGCAGAGTTTTCTTTGACAGGGAAGATTTTTCTGACATCCCAGCCTCAGTTATATATCCATAAAATATAGTGTTGACTATGGATTAGAGAAGGGTTGCCAAGCACAGTGTTCAAAAACCTGCCGCTATTGATTTTACACTTTTTCATGCGATTCTACATCATGTTCCTTTTGTTTCTGGCAATCTCCATGACTTTTATACTGACATAAATTGCAATAAAATAGGAATCAGATAATCCCCCTCTTTCCCCTCTGGAACAGCTGTATTACTCCATTAACATGTTTTGTTAATATAGCTGTTCTCTCGGGAGTGTGGCAAGAAGAGGAGAGAGCAATTCACAGTGCAATTCATAGACCATTATTTTCAGTTTCCTCCCTGCATGACTCCCCTTCTTTTTCATTCTTTTTTCTTCTCTCTTTCCTGCTGGTATCAAATGTGCTTATCAACACAGAGCTACCCAGAGGGCACATGTTTTCTTGCTTTTGAGAAATCCTGGGCCCAATATAGATGGATCTCCAATAGGTTGCAGATGTCTAAATCTTCCAGTGTGTCGGCTCATGCATTGAGGTGGGTGGCTCAGGTGAAATAATGACAAGTGGAGGCATATCGAGCTATGGCCAATTGTGATCCCATGAAAATGTTCACCTTTTGCGTGGACCAGGGGTCCATCTGCCACAGCTCAAGGAATAAGGGAGCATTGACTTTTTAATTTTCAGTTTTTCAAAGCTTTGGAAATGTATGAGATGCCAACACTAATCTGTGTTGTTCATTCGTTCAGTCGTCTCCGACTCTCGTGACCTCATGGACCAGCCCACACCAGAGCTCCCTGTCAGCCGTTACCACCCCCAGCTCCTTCAAGGTCAGTCCAGTCACTTCAAGGATGCCATCCATCCATCTTGCCCTTGGTCGGCCCCTCTTCCTTTTACCTTCCACTTTCCCCAGCATAATTGTCTTCTCCAGGCTTTGCTGTCTCCTCATGATGTGGCCAAAGTACTTCAACTTTGTCTCTAGTATCCTTCCCTCCAATGAGCAGTCGGGCTTTATTTCCTGGAGGATGGACTGGTTGGATCTTCTCGCAGTCCAAGGCACTCTCAGCACTTTCCTCCAGCACCACAGCTCAAAAGCATCGATCTTCCTTCGCTCAGCCTTCCCTAAGGTCCAGCTCTCACATCCGTAGGTTACTACAGGGAATACCATGGCTTTGACTAGGCGGATCTTTGTTGCCAGTGTGATGTCTCTACTCTTTACTATTTTATCGAGACTGGACATTGCTCTCCTCCCAAGAAGGAAGCGTCTTCTGATTTCCTGGCCACAGTCTGCATCTGCAGTCATCTTCCCACCTAGAAATACAAAGTCTGTCACGGCCTCCACATTTTCTCCCTCTATTTTCCAGTTGTCAATCATTCTTGTTGCCATAATCTTGGTTTTTTTTTATGTTTAGCTGCAACCGCTTTTGCGCTTTCTTCTTTCACCTTGATTAGAAGGCTCCTCAGCTCCTCCTCGCTTTCGGCCATCAGAGTGGTGTCATCTGCATATCTGAGGTTGTTAATGTTTCTTCCAGCAATTTTCACGCTAATCTTATCTTGCATTAAAATATATCTGCAATAAATCACATAAACATGGAGATTAGAATGCTCTATAACCTTCATGTTTCTGGGATTTATAGGATATATTTGTAAAATGAGACTATAATAGTATTATACATGTCTAAGTTCTCCTTTGGAAGTGGTTGGAAATGTTTGGCTAGATCAGAATAGTCATGACCAGTTCAAGATTGTGGAAATTGAGTTTTGTGTGCAGCCCCATTATTCATAAGCATTTCATATGGAGATATACATGCACAGAGGCAGATATACAAACACATTCGGTCACACATTCAGTCATGAAATGTCTCAATTCACTAAGAAGGGGACATTATAAGCCACAATGTGGCTCCATGATCATAAAAATTGTTGCACTCCCGGGCTGGAAATACCTCTGTGCTTAACACCACACTCGAGTCCAAGTAAAATCAGCAAAGTCTATTATTGAAGGATATATAGAAAAAGCAGTTCAATGTATTGTCGAAGGCTTTCATGGCCAGAATAACTGGGTTGTTGTAGGTTTTTTCAGGCTATATGGCCATGGTCTAGAGGCATTCTCTCTTGACGTTTTGCCTGCATCTATGGCAAGCATCCTCAGAGGTAGTGAGACCTCACTACCTCTGAGGATGCTTGCCATAGATGCAGGCGAAACGTCAGGAGAGAATGCCTCTAGACCATGGCCATATAGCCCGAAAAAACCTACAACAAGCCAAAAGCAGTTCAGCAAAATAGTATAAAAACCCAAAGTCTAAATGTAAGAAATAGTCCACAAAATTCATGGTATAAGAGTAGCATCAACAACCAGGAATACAGAAGCAGAATAAATCCAAAACATGTGATTCAGGAACAATATCTGAATCTTAGAAGCATGGAATATGAGCAACATGGAACTAGAAATCCCTTAGCAGGTTTGACATGGCAAGAGATGCATCCTCAAACATCAACGTTGACCAGACTGCTGGGCAAAACTCCCAGCCTCTCTAATATACACAAAAAAATGTCTTTTCACATAAGGTTCAGATATGGGCCTCTTTTCTAATAAACACCATGACCTTTATGTTCTTTGCTGATCAGCCCAAAGTCTACTAAAACTAGGTCTCCTATCAACAAACTCATTACAATTACCTTGGCACCTGGAGTTTCAAACTCTGAACTTCTTTCCTTAGAGATCGACTCCACTGCATTCTTTGGAATGTGGCCTTGACTAGTTGGAGACACAGACCGCTCAATTTCAGGACTTAAAATCTCAGGCCCAGAATCCCCCTTCTCAGAATCTCCATTAACAGTAATATCAGATACCACCATGGGCTGAACTACAGCAAAAATATACTTTGACTCCTTACTGCAGGATCTCAAATTATGAACTATAATCAACATTCCTTTTTGGTTGAGACTCTCAAGGACAGTCTTGTAGTGTGAAGAGGGTAAGAATCCTATCTCCTGATATTACTCTACTATTGGTATGCATGCAGAGGAGTGAAAGGGGTCCATAACACCAAGGTAGGCGACAGAAACATTGCAGGATTGGGAACTATTGATGTCAATAGTGAATGGGATAATCATGCTGACAGCTGGACAATGAAACAGAGTGGGAAACTGTGACTGATCCCATTGCATCTGTTTTTCAGTTGTAAAGTAGGGAACTCTGAACCTGTGTTTAGAGTGCCCTTTTTCAGGACATTGAAAAGAGGCTGAAGTGTCCTACAACTGGGAAATTTCTCAGTGTGACAAGGTGGTTAGGTTCTTTCACTATGGGGATGACAAGACAGAGCCTGCAAAATTTGCCTTTAAGGAGCATATATCTCAATATATACTTGGTGGCAGAGTGAGTTAAACTGCTGAGCTTCTGAACTTGCTGACTGAAAGGTTGGCGGTTCAAATCTGGGGAGCAGGGTGAGCTCCCATTGTTAGTCCCAATTTCTGCCAACTTAGCAGTTTGAAAACATGTGAATGTGAGTAGATCAATAGGTACCACTATGGTGGGAAGGTAATGGCGCTCCATGCAGTCATGCTGGTCACATGACCAAGGAGGTGTCTAGGGATGACACCTCGCTCTTTGGCTTAGAAATGGAGATGAGCGTCACCTCCCAGAGTCAGACACAACTAGACTTAATGTCAAGGGAAAACCTTTACCCTTACCTTCTCTCAATATTATACATTAGACATAGTCACTAGCCATGCTGGCTGAAGCATTCCGGAAGCTGTAGTTCAAATAAAATAATATGAGAAAGAAAATGATGAGTACAGAGTGTTAAGGAGAAAAGAAGTGGTTTCTCGTCTGTATATTATCCAACCCAAGCACTTGTGAACATGAAAAGAGCTCTTGCTATGCAGTGTTTTTGAGTTCGGAACACAAGGGGCTATGAGCCCTCTGATGCTGTCTGTAGTTTGCCTGCCAAACTCCTTCCAAGGGCCAATAAAGCATATTTATGGGACCGCCTTACCATAGCCAGTATTGATTCCCCTGCAT
Source organism: Anolis sagrei ordinatus (assembly GCF_025583915.1). NCBI lineage: Eukaryota > Metazoa > Chordata > Lepidosauria > Squamata > Anolidae > Anolis > Anolis sagrei. Next base: position 10,085,740 of record NW_026845477.1, on the reverse strand, counting down.
GTACTACTGCAAGAGGAGGAAGGCTTCAAGGATTTACTTCTCTCTTGTTCTTCTCTTTTCCCAAGTACTCATTATTCAGTGGGGGAAAAAATGCCATTCACTTGGCAAAACTGTGGCTTTCGAGTCCAAATACTGCTTTAGCAAATTATCGATCTCAATGATGAGAATGGGAATCATTTGCACCCACTCCGACAATAGACCATCAGATCTGCATTGCCCCCCCCCTCTGTTTTCTCTATAGATCTTTCATGGGGACTAGACAAATGGATCATAAAAGGAAGAGGAGGAGGAAAATTCACAGCATTTGATGGCACATTTGAGCTGAAGCCCAGGTTTATTGGGCTTTCTCAGGTTCTATTTGAAAACTTATAAACACTACACTTCACAGAGCTTTATGGCACCCCCTCCTCCTCTTTCCATCCAGTAATGGATTTTCCATCCCAATAAAATAGATGTATGATCACCCAGTGACACTAGTTCTAGGGTCACCGGAATGTCAGTGGGATTGACTCTGAAAATGAGGAAAGTTTGACCTTCTTAATAGGGTCAGAAATATCTTCCTACTCAAAGAAGCTCCCCTCTATCCCTCCATAGGGGAGAGATGCAGAACCAATCTACACTGAACTTGTATATCAGTTCATACCAGTTTAGCTGCCAAGGTGTTCCCCAAGGAATCATGAGGATGGTAGTTTGAAGAAAGTGCTATGAATTCTGTTAAGAGCTTCCAATTCCCGTCTCACAGATCTACAGTTCTTAGAGTTTCCTGGGGATATGGAGTGACTATTAAACCTCTTTAAGTAGGGGATACTCACCAAATTCTCCTCCTCTATAGTTCTCCAAGGATTTGGGGTGCCAAATTACCCAGTCTTCTTCCTGGAAAGGCACTGATGCTGATCCAATTTGCTACTCTTCAGATTTCACACAGAGCATTGGGCCTATGCCATTTGTCGCCACTTTCATTTCTTTATCACCTTCAAATTGTTCCCAGTTGCCTATCTATCTGAACACATAGTTGAAACATCACATAAAACAATCTTCAAGCAATGATGCTGTTTCATCAGTGTACATAGGTATGCATATACAAAAGCTGGTACAGTTGTTCAGTTGGGTGGGTGAGGAGATAGAAAATATAGAAGTCAATGAAATATTTCTGTTTGACCTGCAATTGTATCATGTATTGTACCTATGACTGAAATTGCATTGTTAAATCCCACTTTGAAAGCAGTTGCACATATTTTGTCAAATGCAGAATTGTCGTTTTCAGTTTAAAGTTGAGGAAATAGCATTGTGCATATGTTGCCATTGATTATGTATGGTTGTGTGTTTCTTGGACACACATCACATTTCTTATCTCTTCACAGTTCATAAAGCAGCTGTTCTTTGGCAGCTGGCATGCCTTCGATGTTGGTTGAGATTATTGTTGTGGTTGGTCCTGAAAAGGTCCAAATGTTTGTTTGGTTGCATGCTCGTGTGAGAGAATCAGCCGTCTACAAAGATGTTGCCCAGGGGATGCCTGGATATGTTACAATCCTGCAACTCTGGCCCAGTTTACCTGCCCGAACGGATTCTCCCCTATGAACCATCAAGGTTATTAAGATCTTCCGGGGGGGGGGGGGCTGCTCTCGGTCCCACCACCCTCGCAATCACGGTTGGTGGGGACGAGGGACAGGGCCTTCTCGGTGGTGGCTCCCCGGCTTTGGAACTCCCTCCCACTAGAGATTAGATCTGATCCCTCCCTCCTGACTTTCAGGAAACTACTAAAGACCTGGCTCTGGAATGTGGCATTTGAGGACTGAATCTATAACCTCCTTCCACAAGGAAGGAGGATGATGAACTGTGACTATGACTATGACTGTGACTGTATTGACGACTTGGCTTGGGTAATTGTGATGATGATGTTTTTATTGTACTTTATTGTACTATTTTAATCTGTAATGATGTTGCACTCTGTTGTACTTATATATTATTGTATTTGCATATATGTTGTAAACCGACCCGAGTCCCTCGCTTGAGGTGAGAAGGCTGGTATAGAAAACTTCCAAATAAATAAATAAATAAATAAATAAATATGTCCCCCTGAGGATCACAACTAGATAAAGTTGTGATCCCCAACTTATTTATTTATTTATTTATTTATTTAAAACATTTATATTCTGCCCTCCTCATCCCGAAGGGATGCTGAATGTGTGGAATACATCCCACCATGTTAAAACAGTAACTCTTAATTGAACATGCCACATTATCACAGGATGTCTGCGGCCAACATGCAAGTGTGTAGAAGAGCAAACCACAAACTATCTACTACAATGTAACCTGAGTCCCACCACATGCACAATGGATGGCCTTCTCACAGTCACACCAGAGACACTCCAAGTGGCCAGCTTCTGGTCAAGGGGTATTTAGAATAATGCCAAGTTTTTAATTTTGTTTGTGTTTTTAAATACATTATAACTGTACCCTCAATTCACTTTTGACATCATAAATAAAATAAATATGGTTGTGCATGTAAATTGTGTAAGAATATGCACAAATGTATGCTGATATATGCTGAGTTGTACATTCATTTGCAGGACATTGCAATTCACTTATAAAGTGGCATCGTGCAACTAATGTATGGCTCACAGAACAAAACATTTTGCAACACTGTCATAATGTACAATCTCAGTCACTGTTTTCCCATATGTCCACAGAACCCTCCCAAAAATCATTGCTTCTATTTCCCAAACTCAATGGGTGAAAGTGAATGATTATCGTTAAATCCTCTTGATCATCTCAGCTAGAGAAAACCCATTGAATCCATTGTTTAACATTAAGTCAATATTTATGTAAATCCCATTGATTCAACAAGTCTATACCAACTGAGACTACCAATAGTTTTTAAGTCGGTGAGACCATCAGTCCCCATAAACAAGAGTGAAGAATAAGCAAGCTTAACAGAAACACAAGATTTACAGATGCACAAAAAAGCTTCAGGTTTTTACTGAACAAATGTGTGCTTCTGTGATGTAAATCTGCATTCGCATAGTTAATTGGTCATTACACTACATCAACCTTCTGCTGCGAAATACCAACATTGGGCAACCAGTTGTATTTCTGCAAATGTGCTTGCTGTTTCTGCAATCCCAGTAAATCAAATGGCACACTGAAGGCACTGATGTGTAATTACAACCATCCAAGAATGTGGAAATGCACGTGAAACAGTTATACACATGGAAATCAGATGACACAATTGTAAACTGTGTATGGGTACTACACCATGGCCAGCTATAGTTCAGCTACAAATGCACTTGTACATGTTTGTAAAGCATAAATGGGTTACCAATGAAATGTATATGATTCAGTACATGATTCATGACCCCCTCCCATGTCTATTTGCATAAAAGTCCACTGGAATCAGGACTCTTGTGGTGAGCTTCTAAAATACATTGTATTGGTGCCTGGTTGAATGGGCTAGGAACAAGAAATAGCAGGAAATGGGTTTCTGGACAGGGAAGCTAAGATGCTGCATGGGAAGAAACCCCTTTGATGGTTTCCATGGCCAGAGACCAGGAACCTTGCAATAAGGCATTGTGCCAAAATGCTGTATGCTATGAACGCAGACCACTCCTTCACTTGCCTCTTTAAGTTTTGAACACAACTCATTTTACCACCAATGCAATGTGAGATTATTTGATCTCCCTGGAGTCAGGTAGCAATTTTCTCCTTCTTTATATGGGGCCTTTCATTGTATCTGAGGAGCTTTGACAGTTGGCTAGGATACTGTTTATAAACAGGTTGTGATATGGTAGATAATAGGGAGAAGTTAAGAGATTGGTGTCTACCTTGACACCCATTTGGTGTAGGGTATGGCTCTGGAGCAGTATCTATGGATCAAAAGGCTTTGTGGGTGGGGGGAGTTGTGGAGGAAATTCCCTCAAGGCAGGCTCATTTCAATTGACAAATTTGGGGCATTTGGTGGGAGTGTCCAAAGTTTATTTTGCAGTTTACTTTCCAATGAAAGGCCAGACAGGAAGCAACACAAATGTTTGGTTTGTTATCAGGGCTCAGCTGATTCACGCAAGAAATGGCTGAATATGCTGGTCTCATTGAAGGCATGGTTGGTCATCAAACCATGATTGGTGTTTGTGGGCAAGGCATAAAGCCCTCTGTTTAGAATTTTAGGAGGGAGAAGAAAACAGATGCCAAAATATGGGGGAAAGAGGCACAAATATAAAAGAACAGAAGTTCAGAAGATGATGCAAACTGGAGACAGGAAAAGATGGTAGAGGTCAACCAACAATTCAATTAAATGGTTAGTAGATAGGTAAACATGTAAACGAGAATTGACTGAGTGTGGAGGAAGAAATAACAGCCTATTTAAAGAAGGCAAGAGAGGGAAAGAGGTAGAGAAAATGTCGAGACAAATAGCAAGATAGAGGGAAGGTGAAAGGAAGCATGAAAGATGGTTGGTAAGACGGAGAGTCAGTAGAGACAGAATGGCATATTGAGAGAAGAGAAGTGAAAGACATGGAGATGTCATAAGGTTGATGCAATCAGCTCATTAATTAATTGAACACATATTTGATTGAGAGTGTTCACTTTCAGGTTTTGCCCATGTCCCTTGGAGAACTTCTGTGCCCAAGAATAAACTTCCACCATTGCCTCCAAATCTCATTTTAAACAAAAGTGGCAAACTAGATATAGCAATTAAGTTTCTGTGTACTGGCATTCAATGTATTTTTAAACTAATAAAAATTCCTTTTTATGTTCAGTTTCAAGCACATATTTTGAATTAAATGCATAATACTGTGCTTTGGGTGCTGTCCCTCTGACAAAATACTTGGAAGCTTCTTGAAAAATCCTGAACCAAAGACGTTAATACCAGGGACCTTCTATTATTAAAATAACTCCCACTGCTCTCTCCAGGTCAATATGCAGTAGTAACTTCCCATTAAGCAGATATTATGTCTTTTTATTACATTCTCCGAGTCTCATTATTCTACATTTATCTGCATTGAATTTGCTATCTATTAGCTGGAGTGCTTAACTGATCGAAACCCCTCCCTACCTGCCTGCATTGTTTCTTCTGGGTGACCTTTCCTCCCAATTTAGTATCATCGGTGTAGCAGAAATTCTTAGTTTAAAATAATGGCTCTTGAAGTTTCTTGGAGGTGTGTGTAAGAAAAGTGGTGAACTGAGCATGTTGAGTTCCTATGCCAAGGAAATGAGCCTCACTGGGCTTCCAAATATGAGACATGCTGGCACCTTGCTTGGACAAGATAATAGTGATTTCAATATACCACCCTGCTGTCAAATGCCAACTTTGTGCAACTGGTTTCCCCATCTGCCAATGTACCTATGCATTGTTCCATTGTGCAATGGGGAAAGCACAGTGGTTATTTTCAGAATCCCAGTGAAAGGTGTGGCACATGGAAGAGTGCATGGCTGGCTGGCATGGTGTAGCCCGGGAAAGAAAGTGCTTGTGTCTACAGCCGAGCATCTCCCCAGAACTTCCCTCTTTGCCTTGGAAAGACATTTGTGTGGCGTGCTGGCAAGAAAGCACATTTCTGCCAGTGCCTGCAGCCAAGCACCTCCTCTAGAATAGAACCAATAGGTAAGAAGAAGTCTCCTTAAAGTGTATGCTGAGAATGGGATCCTGGATAGGATCCCATCGGACCCCCTACCAGAGTGGTCCGATAGAAAACGGATCTTTCGGCATACCAGAGGGAAAACAGATATCTGCCCTCCCAATTTTTGGAAGCTCCCAAAAATAGATCGGGGCCCCCACCAAAAGCTGGGACATGAAACAGGTCAAGATTTACACCAAATGCACAACCTTATTGTCAAAGGACTGCAGTTTTGTGGATATATTCCAATTCTGTTGCTTCTCTTTTTAATTTTCCTCTATAGAAAGATAGATAGATAGATAGACAGACAGACAAATAGATAGATAGATAGAATAGAATAGAATAGAATAGAATAGAATAGAACAGAACAGAATAGAATAGAATAGAATAGAATAGAATAGAATAGAATAGAAAGATATTCAAGCATTGCTGTTCTGAAGCCTGAGATGGAATCACAGAAAGATTGTTATGGGTATGGGGACTTATACCTGTGTATGACACTAACCAACAGAATCCATGCAGTGTAGTGGTTTCAATGGAGACTAGTAAGATTCTGACCATTGTCAGTTTCAATCTGAACAAGACTTTGGAGGAATTTGGGGTTGTATATAAGGTTTTTCATCCTGAGCTTGGACAGCTTTTCTACAACTCCATGTTTCCATATATTTCATCCCACCCCCTTTTCGAAAAAGAGTGTTACCTCTAATACCTCACACCCCATCAATCAAAGTTCTTTTGAAAAGAGTTGTTCCCATTTTAAATCCTAACACCCCAATGTAGACAGAGACACACAGAGAATAACCTCAGAAGGTGATTATTTCTTTGAAAGTGTTCCAGCAATTTAGGGACTGTCACAATGGAAACAGTTTTTGGCTCTTTCACTTTCCTCTGGCTCCCCCAGGACGTATCTCAATGATTATTGCTTTTTCCTCTCTATTTTACCTGTTTTGCTATCTTTCTTTCCTTCTTCTCTTCCCTTTTTAAAACAAAATGACTCTACTTCCACTAGGGGAGATTTGCAGTACTAAAGCTGTATCATCATTAAATGCAGTGAAGGAAAATCTAGATTCTTCGATTCTTTGGATAGTGGATTAGCATCCCTGTATATGATGTGAGCCTGGGGAGTTCAAACAAAAAAGTCACAACAGCTATACACACAAGATCTTATTTCCCTTTTCAGTTATTTTAATTAGAAGTGGATTCTCTTCACTGCTGTCAATATTGTTGCTCACCTAAGGAAATGAATGAGAAAAGCTCTTTCTGGTAAGATAGGTAAGATGGGTTTGAGCGCTTGACTTTGCTATCGTATATGACTGATGTCTTCCATGAACAACTCTGCAAGTTGGTGAAGATGTGCTGGTTAATAGGTCAAACTGAGACTATGAGCAATTCATAATTTGCTTGGCTGATGTAAGTAGTAATGCAGCCTAGAGTTGTCTGAGGATCCATTTTTAGCCATTTCCTTTTGGTAAATTCAGCTCCTTTGGTTTGTTAAGGTGTGTGAAACAACAGGGGCCCAGCCATCATGGATTCCCATCTGTGACAGAACCACCTAGCAGCTGATCTCAACTCCTCCCCTATTCGGCATCACAGTTTACTCTTTTAATTATTATTACTATCAATCCCAGCTAACAAAAAGAAAAGCCTCACTTCCTGAAAACTACCAGTGACCCCTTACAGAAACAGCTGCAAGGAAGCATTAAACCTAAATAATAGCAGAAAGGAGATTGAAGCATTCCAGAGAAAAAGAATGGTTTTTTAAGGAAGCCCAGGAAGGATAGCTTCAGGAGGTCATCACTGTTCCTTATCTGGAAGTGGGAAGCCTCCTTAAAATGCCTTGGAAAGAGTCTGTAGTATGGTGTAGAGAAGGAGACTCCACCATGCTCCAAGGCAGTATGTCCCACTTAAAACAGTTCTAACCATCAGGAAGTTTTTTTCCTAATGTTTAGGTGGGATCTCTTTTCCTCCAGTTTTGAACTCACTGCTCCACATCTTATCTTCAGAGCAGCTTGCCCCCTCCTCAATATGACATCTTATCAAATATTGAAACATGGCTACTGTGTTCCCTCTCAATCTTCTCTTGTGCAGAGCTCCATGGCCTGCTAAGACTAGTGGCAACAAAGGCACTTTCTCTAAACTGTTCAGTTCAGGGAAAGGATGATGGAAAGTGGTCAGCAGTCAGTGGATGGAGCCAAAATGAACCTGATCTAGCTGTCAAATGGCCACAAAGCCCTGGAATACTCCAGAGGTTTCTGCAAACTCTGAAGTCTCTGCTGAAATTATCTAAAGTGGAACAAAGATGACCTCATGGCCAAAAATCTGGGATACTCACAAAAGCCTCAATATACCCTAACCCTAACTCTAACCCTAACTCTAACTCAGGAGTTTGGCCTGCATCAATAGGAGCATAGTGTCTAGATCCAGGGAAGTAATGCTACCCCTCTATTCTACTTTGGTTAGACCTCACCTGAAATATTGTGTCCAATTCTGGGAACCACAATTCAAGAGAGATATTGACAAGCTGGAATGTGTCCAGAGGAGGGTGACTAAAATGATCAAGGGTCTGGAGAACAAGCCCTATGAGGTGCAGCTTAAGGAGCTGGGCATGTTTAGCCTGAAGAAGAGAAGGCTGAGAGGAGATATGATAGCCATGTATAAATATGTGAGAGGAAGCCACGGGGAGGAGGGAGCAAGCTTGTTTTCTGCTTCCCTGGAGACTAGGACACGGAACAATGGCTTCAAACTACAAGAGAGGAGCTTTTAAACAGAGGCTGGATGGTCATCTGTCAGGGGTGATTTGAATGCAATATTCCTGCTTCTTGGCAGAATGGGGTTGGACTGGATGGCCCAGGAGGTCTCTTCCAACTCTTTGATTCTATGATTCTATGATTCTATGAAATTGCCAAAAATCTGGGATACTCACAAAAGCCTCAATATACCCTAACTCTAACCCTAACCCTAGCCTACACTGTATTCAAGATGAGTCCAGGATCCTTTGTATAGGTAGACAGGTCCTTTTCTTTGGATCCCTAAGCTATATTTCTAAATGCTCAGTTTTCAAGTTATCAAAATACTAGAAATTTGGGGAGTGAAGAGAAATGCAATTTTCTAAAATAGGAATTCTTATTGGGGAAGGAAATGTTCTCATCCACTCCATTCCTCACATTATATCTCAAATGCGTAGAACTGTTTTGCGACCAACATGAATTATATGCATGTCATACATATACAACCCAAATCATAAAGAAATATCTGTGGTAGTTTGCCAAAACCAAAGCTGGAGTGAGTAATTTAATACAGCATAAGTTACCACAGAAATCCGCCGCTGATGAACTCTGCTATAGTCTGCAAAAGCTTTGGCCACAGCAAATCGGTTAGTCTGTAAGTGTCACAGGATTCTTGGTTCTCTTCAACTGAAAAGTGTCACACAGTTCTTCTCCAAAATAATAAAGATGCAGATTTAATTGACAGTGGGGGCTGTGAGCTGGCACAAGCTCAGAAACCTGCTGTAGTTATCCATTGTCTTCTGTGCCTTCTTTCTCCCTGCCTCCTGCTCGTCCTCTCTCTGTTCGTGAAATTGATTTCCATCTAATGGATACAAAACAGGAGTTTGTGTTAGAAGCTCTTCAGTCAGAGAGACAAAATTCCATCTGATGTCTCCTGCCACCATGCATTATTTACACCTCCCACAGAGTCACATGGACTACACTTCAGCATGACAGCAGATTCCTGCTTCCAGAGAGAATCTATGATTAACTCTTTTGCTTTGGCTTGCCTCCGCCCAGGCAGGGGGGTACCCCATTCAGGGCTTCCTTTGGCTTTTTTATTGGTTGATAAACAGAGATAATTAATTTATTTTCTATTTTAATATCCTGAATTTCTGAATAGCTTCACTCAGACATATGAGACTAAATCCTATTATTAATCTCAACTGGATTAGACCTATTGAACCAATAGGAATTTACAGAAGCATTAGCTTATGAAATTACTACTACTACTACTACTACTAATAATAATAATAATATATTGGTCATGTCAGGAGCGACTTGAGAAACTGCAAGTCGCTTCTGGTGTGAGAGAATTGGCCATCTGCAAGGACGTTGCCCAGGGGATGCCAGGATGATTTGATGTTTTATCATCCTTGTGGGAGGCTTCTCTCATGTCCCCGCATGAGGAGCTGGAGCTGGTAGAGGGAGCTCATCCGCCTCTCCCCGGATTCGAACCTGCAACCTATTGGTCTTTAGTCCTGCCAGCACAGGGATTTAACCGACTGTACTACTGGGGGCTCCATAATAATAATACAAGTCCAATAATCATTGAGTTGGAAGAGACCTCATGGGCTATCCAGTCCAACCCCCTGCCAAGAAGCAGGAAAATTGCATTCAAAGCACCCCTGACAGAAGACCATCCAGTCTCTGTTTAAAAGCCTCCAAAGAAGGAGCCTCCACCACACTCTGGGGCAGAGAGTTCCACTGCTGAACAGCTCTCACAGTGAGGAAGTTCTTCCTCATGTTCAGGTGGAATCTCCTTTCCACATCAATCCCATGGGGACTCTCACTTTCCACTCCTTTGTTCACATTTCCTGTGCTTTATGCCATTGTCCAACACTGATTCCAAATGGACACTGAAATGTGCATTAGCATCTCTCAGTGGACTGGTTGAGAGAAGAAGAAAAAACAGTCCTGACTTCGGTCCAACCAGTTCTTGTAGTGTCTGTGTAGGTCCTCCACAGCAGAAGCAGTTCAGTTTATTGCACTTCCTATCTTGATTTCAGTGTCTCTGTAGAACCACCCTTACAGGTCAGCGACTCTAAGTTATGAATTGGCAATGATGCAACCCCCTTATCCACAGATTCAATATCCACAGATTTGATTTTCATGGTTGCACTTACCCATGCTCGAAACAAAATTTGCCCCAAGACAGGTTTGTTGGCATCTCTATGCCCTCCAGTGCAATTCTATGTTATGCTTCCACCTCATGTATAGTCAAAATTTTGGTTCACTGTTATCCAAAATTTTAGATATCCACAAGGGATTTTGTAACATATGCCTTGTAGGTATGAAGATTGTAGTGTGCAGGATGCCAGCCAATAATAACACAACTCCATTTAGGAATCAGCTTGTCAAACGTACCCAGAAACAGGTCTAAGATTTGAATCCCTGGGGATGCAATAGGTTAAATCCTTGTGCCAGTAGGACTGCTGACCCAAAGGTCTGTGGTTCAAATCTGGGAAGTGGGTTGAGCTCCTGTCTATCAGCTCCAGCATCCCATGCAAGGACATGAGAGAAGCCTCTCACAAGATAGTAGCACATCCGGGCATCCCCTGGGCAATGTCCTTGAAGACGGCCAATTCTCTCACATCAGAAGTGACTTGCAGTTTCTCAAGTTGCCCCTGACATACACACACACACACACAAAAATGAGGCTCCAAAATATGTGTTGGCCAGTGTAAGTTGAGGTCTTTCCATAAAGAGGGGAAACCATCAGTGCCTCTCCTGGTTGCCATTGCCACCATTTCCCCAGCCAAACATCCAAAAAGGCCTTTCACTCAAAAAGGAAGCATCCCCATCTTTGATAACAGGCTTAAAGGTGAGAGCCTGTCCCAAGAGAACCTTTAAAAAGCACTGACTGTGACTACTCTTTTGGTGCTCCTTTGAGGGGAAGCATCAAAGAGCAGCCACCACCACCATTTTCCTGCCAAGACATTTTAAAAAGTCAGAAGTGGCACCACAGCAGAGAGTGTGCTGGTACGGCTGTACCAGGAGCTTCAGCTTCATTTTCTTTCTACTGACTGTTTGCATATATTCCAAGGTTCTATGCATTTTGCAATAAGGTGGCTTCCCTTGGTTTGCAATTATAGGGCCAATGACCTGTCTATCATTGTTAAGTTTTGGTTCCGCCCCTTTTCCAGGGCTCTGGGAGGGAAAGGGAACCATTTTAAGTTCAGTCTTATAGTGGAAAGCTTAGCTACAGGACGTTGATCAGCTCCATCGATAGACAAGCTTCGTTTCTCACAGCATCTGGGGGAAACAGAAGCATCCAGGGGAAACAGCTCCACATCTTTCGTGGAAAAGATCCAAAAGAACTCCAGCTGGAGAATCTACAAAGCCTTGGCTGGTAGGTCTACTCGGGTAACCAGAAGCAATTGGAGCCGGGAGTAGAGCCCACACCAGCAAGCACAGAAAGTAGATTGCCTGGGAGAGGTTAAAAAGGGTTTTCCTCTTTTTAACCCTTCCCAGGTACGAACAGTTCACAAAGCCTGTTATCTGTCCATTTGGGCAAGTTAAGAAGCATTTGTTTGACTTGTTGAATATCTGAGAAGTGTTTGTTTAAATTGTTGAAGGTCTAAGCAATAATAAAGGACTCTGTTAAACTTTTCAAGCATCTAAAGACTTTTGTATAAGAAAATCCTTAGGGCCTCTCAGCCAATGCAACCCGGTTTCCTGCTGGGCACAAAGAGCACGCCCTGTTCAAAAGACAATTATTATAGGCCCAGCGCGTGACAGCGCAGAGGGAGTAGTGGGAAGTAGTGTAGTATTTGCCCATTGAGTGACCATGGGCAAATAATGCACTCAGAAAACCCAATGATAGGTTCTATTTGGGGTTAACAAAACTTAGAAATGACTTGAAGGCACACAATAACAACAGTGATACTCTTAACAGAAACCTAGATTATCTCCTGCCAAGGCTGGTCCTGGGAGCAATCTTTACTTGGTGCCTCAGGTTTACCCTAACAATACTTTAATCTAATGCACATTTTATTTAAAAGCTCTTGTGCTTCAGCAAGACAAAATGCAAAGTGAACAACCTTGGAATCTGCTCTCCGATATTGATTGAAACTGCTTGGGCATTCCTGCGGGTAATACTTCCTTTGTTTGCTTAAGCAAAAATAACTCATTTGTCTCTTTAATAAGAACATTATGGATACCCCATGAATTGGTATGTCAGCAGTAGTTCGGAAAGATGGTGTGCATGCCGACAGGGCAGCCAAGAATAAATAAGCAACCGTGAGCATTACTTGTCAGTAGCACAGTTGATGAACCTCAGGGCAAAATATCTCACAACTTTGCCTAATATAAATGCTAGCTTGCTTTGGGAGAGGAAATGGATTGTGATGGTATTGCATTGTTGAAATTATCTAACTAGATTTTTTTGTGGGGGAAAAAATAATAATACAAAAATAGTTTGCATTTTGAGGAGTAGAGTGGGTGGAATGAGAAAATGTTTCATCAGGTTCGATTTACCCTCAGTGCAATTTGGTACATTGTTAAAGCCTTCCCTACATTTGCGGTCATGCAAGTGTCCTCAAGGAAGTATGACATTTTGAGTTTTTTGCTCGTTCCTATTTGTTCTACACATTTTTATCTGTCCAATAACTTCAACTGAAAATGCATTTTTCTGTGACATTTCACTCTTCTCTGCCCATTATGTTTTCCTGAATGCATCTCTTAACACCGTGATGGCGTTGAGTGCATTTTGGGTTTGAGTCTAACTAGGAAATGGGGTTTTCTTCCTTGGATTGTTGTTGTCAACTGGATTTCAGTTTATGGTGAAACTACAAATGAGAGACCTCCAAGTCACCCTGTTATCAACAACCCTGCAAAGCTTGTGGTTTCAAACAGAGGTGTGCAGAACAGCTGGAATTTGATTAGTAATTCGTTTCAGAGATTTGAGTAACCCTCACTTCAAGTAATATAGATTCAGAGGGGTTCTGTTCCAACTCGTAATCTGAATCTCTGAAGCTTCATAATTGCTTCATTAAAATTTCTTCTATTAGTGGCAATGGGGAATGTATCAAGGCTTGCTTCTCTGTGATTTTTATGGCTATCAGGATGAAACTTGGCACACTTGTAGGCAGGGATGGCTCAACCCATTACACAAAGTAAGCATTCACAGTATAGTTGATTTTGCCCAGAGGAGTTCTTGAGGCGCTCTTGGGGGAAAATAGATCTTGACATATGTGAGTTGTAGTTACTGGGATGTATAGTTCACCTACAATCAAAGAGCATTCTGAACTCCACCAATGATGGAATTGAACCAAATATGGCACACAGAACTCCCATGATGAACAGAAAATATATATCCATGATTGGTTGGGGGAGGGGGCAAAATACTGTTTGCTTACCGTTGAAAATTACCTAGGGCCACCTCTGCTTGTAGGCAATATTTACAACTTTAAGGCCTCCAAGTTTCAGAATTCTTTGGTCATTTACTGATTTTTAGAAGTTTATTTACAATTCTTTTTTTAAAAAAAAACTACAAGAAGAATCCCTTTGAATTTCTACACAATGAAACAATTGACCATGATGGTCCACTCTCTTGTTACACCTTGAATAGATTACTGCAACACACTCTACTTGGGATTGCCTTTGAAGACTGTTTGGAAGTTCCAAATGGTCCAATGTGCAACAGCCAGATTGTTCACCCGAGCGGCGTACAGGGAACATACAACCCACCTGTTACACCAACTCCAATGGCTGCCAGTCTGCTACTGGGCACAATTCAAAGTGCCGACCTTAGCTTATAAAATCCTAAGTAGTTCTGGCCTAGCTTACCTGTCCAAACATGTCTCCCCCTATGACCCACTTTGGAAGGTAAATCATCTGGGGAGGCCCTGCTCTCGATCCCACCACCTTCACAAGCACAATTGGTGGGGATGAGAGACAGGGCCTTCTCAATGATGGCCCTTCATCTATGGAACTGCCTTCCCAATGAAATCAGGTAGCTCTGTCCCTCCTGTCTCTCAGGAAGAAGCTTAAGATGGTGGCTGGTGAGAAGGGTGGGATACAAACATGTGAAATAAATGAATAAATAACCAGGGCATCGATACTGCAAAGTTTCAGTAAGATTAGTTCATCCCATTCTCTCAAGCCCCTTCCACACAGCCATATAACCCAGAATATCAAGGCAGATAATCCACAATATCTGCTTTGAACTAGATGGTCTAAGTCCACAATACCATATAATCCAGTTCAATGTGGATTTTACACAGCTGTGTGGAAGAGGCCTTAAGCACCAAAAGGATGCCAAACTGATTTTGAGTCACATCTAATTTAATTTGTGGTGGTTGAAAAAATATTGGCTTCTAAACCTGGTGAACAGCCCTGCCTTTGCTAATTTTTTTCTCCGTAAGTAAAGAAAAATAAAACTTTGCTTACACAAGATGTTGCATGTCCTTAAATCCCTAGAGGATACCTGCCTTTCACAACACAGGTCTTAACCACCTAGTATTTTTAAACATTTTCTGCACTTCCAGGTAATGTTAATTGAAGGGGAAAGAGCTTGAATAGAGTGTCTCTGCTCTGCGAGGCCTCATAGAAATTAATTCTGAAGTCATCACAAAACCCAGATACCATCTCCGATAGTATAAATAAATAATCCTTCGTAAAATGTCATATTTTGCATTCAAATCAAATTATTGTTAAACATATTGCATTGTTAAGCCTCAGCTTATCTTAGGTCTATTCACTCCCAGCATCACATTAGTGGGTCCTAATGGCTGCAGGGAGAGGATGCCACTGTGGTGTCATTTAAGGGAGACTGAAACATAGACCACAGCCGAGATGTGGCTACGAGCTCCCTCCACAGACATGACAATGTTATTTGGCTTTTAATAACTTTATTCTAGTGCTAGAAACTGGAAAATTACTTTTAATTCCCTGTTTTTTCTCTCTCGAAGAGCTGCACTTCCTATTTTTGACCTTTCTGGAATTTGCAGCTGCCATTTTTGATGAAAAGAAGAGATATGTCATCATTTCCTACTCCTTTTAAACCATTCTGGATAAAATCATCCTCCACTTTAAGATGGAAGTCTTCTAAAAAAGAACACAAGTCTGAGGATGTTTCTACCCAATTCTGGGCCTTTAAAACAATTTGGAGATTCCCTTAATGTAACAACCAACTCTGCTGCATACCTGGAGTGAGGGAGATGGCTTATGATTTAGTGTCGAGAATGATTCTTCTGAATTACATTGGCATGCATGCTGAGACACTATTTGAGGAGCTCTCTCAGGAATTCATAGCCACCATGATAATTGGATTCTTGTTCAGACATCCTGTTGGGGAATTATTCAATATTGTGCAAGGAGTCCCAAGGCATTTTGAATGTACCCATGACCACTCTGTTGGTTCCATAGGCACAATTGTGTTTCTGCTTCCCTTGAGCAGCGCACAACTTCACAATTCATTTTGACATTATTGTAAGATAGTTTAGAATGATGCAAATTCCTATTATTATTATTATTATTATTATTATTATTATTATTATCTTTATTTGTACCCCGCTAACATCTCCTGAAGGACTCAATGCGGCTTACAAAGGCCAAGGCCTCAATAAAAACAACAGCATAACAATACACATAACATTATAAAGCAAATCAAAACGTTAAGCAATAACAGTAAACAATAAAAACAATAGACCATAACATAATAAAACTAGGGCCGGGCCGAATGTAATGGGTACAGATTAAAAAGTGCTGAGTATGACAGGTGAAATGTAGGATTTTAGGGTAAGTGCAATGTGCAGACAATCTTAAATCTCTGATAAAGTGCTTCTGGGACACATTGCTGGTGTTTCCTATTCTGGAAAGGCACACCGGAACAGCCAGGTCTTCAAACTCTTCCTAAAGACTGCCAGTGTAGGGGCTTGTCTGATGTGTTTGGGGAGGGTGTTCCAAAGTCAGGGGGCCACCACAGAAAAGGCCATGTCCCTCGTCCCCACCAGACACGCCTGCAACGCAGGTGGGATCTCGAGCAGGGCCTCTCCAGATGAACGAAGAGAACGCATGGGTTCATGCAGGTAGGCAGGTCCCAAACCGTTTAGGGCTTTGTAGGTGAACACCTGCACCTTGACTTGGGTCCAGAAAATGAACGGCAGCCAATGGAGCTCCTTGAACAGGAGGGTTGACCTCTCTCTGTAAGGAGCACCAGTTAACATCCTGGCCGCCGCCCGTTGGACTAACTGAAATTTCTGAGCCGTTTTCAAGGACAGCCCCACATAGAGCGCATTACAGTAGTCCAATCTAGAGGTGGCCAAGGCATGGACCACCCTGGCCAGATCAGCCTTTACGAGGTATGGTCTCAGTTGACGCACGAATCTCAATCCTAGCAGTATGTCACCCAATATCTGGAATTCACAATTGCAATTACAAAGGAATAACCTAGCATTGATGTTGTTGTTCTTAGCTGCCATCATGTTGATTTTGAGGCACCATCTAACTGCCATGTAAAAATCAGATTATCTGCTTCAAACTGGATTATATGGCAGTATAGACACTTCCAGGGTGGTTCCAGACAGCACCAAATCTTGCACTTAAATTAGTGGCAAAAAACCCACAAAAACTCAGGACCTGGAACAAGTAGATCATCCGGGATTGGATTGTGGGATATAGGGCAGTATAGATCCAGCCAAAGTTACATTATACAGTTTTACAATTACAATTCGCCCTATGAAGGCAACTATAAGGCTGATGTGGCCCTCAATGAAAATGACTTTGACACTCCTGGTGTAGAGAATGCATAGGGCTCATAAATGCCCCCCAGTTCTGTTTTACTGGGTAGCAGCCAATGTGTGCAGCAGAACCCTGCTCTGCTCTTGATTAGGACATAGAAAACCAGAATTTCTACCTGCAATGAGTGTACTGGTGGTGCATCTGTAGGTGACTGTGGAGCCCTATTAGAATAGAATCAAACAGTTGGAAGAGACCTCCTGGGCCATCCAGTCCAACCCCTTTCTGCTAAGAAGCAGGAATATTGCATTCAAATCACCCCTGACAGATGGCCATCCAGCCTCTGTTTAAAAGCTTCCAAAGAAGGAGCCTCCACCACACTCTGGGGCAGAGAGTTCCACTGCTGAACAGCTCTCACAGTCAGGAAGTTCTTCCTCATGTTCAGATGGAATCTCCTTTCTTGTAGTTTGAAGCCATTGTTCCTTGTCCTAATCTCCATGGAAGCAGAAAACATTCTTGATCCGCATCTTCTCCTGCAGTGAGGATATTGGTTTCCAGGTGGAAGGCGGTCCTGGTCTCTGATGCAAGGATAAATTGCAACATGGATCTTGTTTCTGGCTGTTATATCAAAGATCACTCATGGAAAAGGGGTGAAAATGCCAGTCTGCTGCATTGCAATTTGAAGAACAGACCCTCCCATCACATGCAGCAGCTGATGCCCCATAAATCATGACTGGGTGAGACTGCACTACTAAACTACACAACTAAGATACTTATGCTATTATGTTGCTGATCTAGAATCATGGCCAGTGTTATTAATAATAAGAATTGCAACAACATTTATGAAAGAAAATTGCCCTTTAAGACATTCCAATGAGCCATGAATTCCGCTTTATAACAAAGTTCTAGTTTCTGGGTTATTAATGCGATTTCCTAATTGATTATATTATAGAAACATGGAAAAAGTTTATTAAACTGCAAAAGCTTTTTTTTGCAGGACATCCTGCAGCACACTTTGCTATAGTTTTTCAATTCAACATAGTTTATGCTAGCCACAAAAACAAAGTTTCTGGAATATATCAATTACTTTCTAAGTGAGTACTACACAATTAAACAGGAGGAACACTTTCAACACTTTCACTTTCAGGATATTTTTTTTCAATTTTTGTTACATGGTGTTATTTATCCCAAAAATAACTTTCCTAGATTGTTTTTGTAACACCCTCCCTCTCAAAAGTATCTTTCTTGGTTCAGTGGCTGGTTAATAGTTATCACTCTGTTCAAGTGTTTCAGGACCAAGACATCCGTAGGGATACCAAGGTGCTTGTTTAGAAAGCTGTTGTCCTCCCAACCCTGCTATATGCCTGTGAAACGTGGACTGTCTACAGATATCACATGCAACTCCAGGAACGATTCTATCAGTGTTGCCTCTGAAAAATCCTGCAACTCTCTTGGGAAGACAAGCGGACAAATGTCAGCATTCTGGAAGAAGCAAAGACCAGCAGCATTGAAGCGATGCTCCTACGCCATCAACTCTGCTGGACCGGCCACGTTGTCCGGATGCCTGACCACTGTCTCCTGAAGCAGTTACTCTACTTCAAACTCAAGAATGGAAAACAGAATGTTGGTGGGCAAGAAAAGAGATTTAAAGATGGGCTCAAAGCCAACCTTAAAAACTGTGGCAGTGACACTGAGAATTGGGAAGCCCTGGCCCTTGAGCGCTCTGCCTGGAGGTCAGCTGTGACCAGCAGTGCTGTAGGATTTGAAGAGGCACAAATGGAGGGCGAAAGAAAGAGGCATGCCAAGAGGAAGGAGTGTCAAGCCAACCTCGACCAGCGTGGCCTTCCACCTGGAAACCAATGCCCTCACTGTGAGAGAAGATGCAGATCAAGAATAGGGCTCCACAGTCACCTACGGATGCACCGCCAGTATACTGAACTTGGAGGACCATCATCCTCAGGCTACAAGGGATCACCTAAATAAATAAGTAATAGTTATCCTAATGAGTGAATACAGTGTAATAGTTTCTCTTACTGGAGTAATGAAAATGTCACTGCTTCCTTTGTATTGACAAAGGCTTTCATGGCCGGAATCACTG
This sequence comes from Anolis sagrei ordinatus, assembly GCF_025583915.1. Taxonomy (NCBI): domain Eukaryota; kingdom Metazoa; phylum Chordata; class Lepidosauria; order Squamata; family Anolidae; genus Anolis; species Anolis sagrei. The sequence goes on along the minus strand of NW_026845477.1, from coordinate 10,066,589 downwards.
GGTTGCTGTAGGTATTTTTCAGGCTGTATGGCCATGGTCTAGAGGCATTCTCTCCTGACGTTTCACCTGTATCTCTGGCAAGCATCCTCAGAGGTAGTGAGACCTCACTGTTTATACTGTTTATAAACAGTATCCTAGCCAACTCTCAAAGACCATGGCCATATAGCTCGAAAAAAAACCTACAACAACCCAATGCTTCCTTTGTTTTTTGCTTTTTTTTGGTGGGGTGTGGGGTGGGGGATCTGAATGGACTCAAAATAAATCCCATTGTTTCCTGACATTTTCGAAGGAAGTTGCTCCACTTATTTATAAACCAACGTGACGCTCTCCTTGGAGAACTTCCCTTGGAAAGCTGGGTCTGGTGGAGCAGAAAGGGGCAAAGGTTACCGTGAAGCAGTGATGCCTATTGCATCCAAAGGGTCATGTTTAAAAGATAAATCTCCTCTCCCCCCTACTCAGGAGACAAGCAATCACATTTTTAGAAATGCAACATTGCAGAATATGCCCCTCTTGCTGCCTTTTCGAATTATAATTCCATTTTTCCCTCTTCCAAAACAAAATGGGGAGAAACTGCTGCCACATCTTCTGAAGAAAATTTGTTTTGCTAAGTGCTGATGTCTATTGGGGCAGAGACTATGGCATACCCAGGGAAATAGCTTGGGTAGAGATAGTTGTCGCAGTGCTTGTTTCCAAGAGCTGCCTGCTTGTTCGAGTTAGAATGTCACATCTCTGCAGTTTTCATGGAGTTCAGAGGTCAGAGTCCAACCGATATGCTGAAGCAGGAAGGGAGATTCTTTGGCCCAAAGCAAAAGATGTTCACCATTAACTCTTCAAATGTCACTCCTTGCCTTGCTACTACCTTTGTATGTTAAATCCCTCTCTCTTGCTCCCTTCCTTTTTCTTTTTCTTCTCCTTTTCTGTAATGCCTTTTCCTTAACCCCTTCATCTTCAGCCGTACATCTTTTGCTAGTTTGCTGCTATTTTTTTTCTTTTTCTTGCAAAGTTTGTGATCTACTTCTCTGTTCTTCCCGCCTTGTTTTTGTGGCTATCTCTTCCCAATATCAACATTTAAAACTCTGTATTGAAGGCTTTCATGGCCAGAATCACTGGGTTGTTGTAGGTTTTCTACCTCTGAGGATGCTTGCCATAGATGTAGGCAAAACGTCAGGAGAGAATGCCTCTAGAACATGGCCATATAGCCCGAAAAAACCTACAACAACTCAATTAAAACTCTGTTACTTTCCATGTACAGTTGTATGTAAATGTGTTATTGGAATCCATAAAATATTTATTAAAATGTATTGTCAAAGACTTTCAAGGCCAGAATCACTGGGTTGTTGTGGGTTTTTCGGGCTATGTGGCCTTGTTCTAGAAGCATTATCTCCTGATGTTTTGCCTGAATCAATGACAAGCATCCTCAGTGGTTGTGAGGTCACAACTCTGAGGATGCTTGCCATAGATGCAGGCAAAACGTTAGGAGAGAATGCTTCTAGAACAAGGCCATATAGCCCGAAAAAACCTATAACAACCCATTTATTAAAATGTTTCATCTTATTTTATATAAAATGATGTCAGGGCACTATAAAGTAACAATGGCTTTAATTCAATATTGAATTTAAGAATTATTGACATAGACGTACAGGACACATCTACACTCACCCTTTATCCTGGAGTTGACCGAAAATGTTGACTTCCAGATTGGCCTCCTGATGGTATTGACTGATTGCTCTCAGACAGGAGCAGGAAAGAGTTCAGATTGTGCAGCAATGTCAAATTCAGTTTGGTAACCTCCCCGCCCCCCGCCCCATTCTTAGCATAGTGGCAGCCACTGGGCATGACATGGTCTGTCACTCATCACCTGGGATGATATCAGCTTAGTCTCCAGAGCAATGTGAGAGAAGGGAGGGGAGAGGAGGAATAGTCCTATCTTCTCTCACCTATCTTCTCCAATCTCTCTGCAGGTAAGACAAGAACAGAAAAGGGGCAACAAGTATTACAGACTGTGATAGAGATCCTGAAGACATGGGATTCCCACATCCCAAATCCCCACCTTTACCCCAATGCCAGGAAATATGGGATGGTCATGCCAACAGTTGTGACCATCTTGGAACTGGTCCAATGGCTTATACAAAGCCAATGTCATGATTTGCTCCAGATTTGGGGAGTGAATTTGTAGAAACAGTGACTTCTTTTAACACAGTTCAAGAACACTATGGAACTGATTCACACACCCCTTAGCTTTGGGATAAAGGGTCACCGTAGTTATGCCCACAGATACATAACTTCTCTGTATCCAATAAGACTATGTAGTCATTACAACCTGCCTTAAGAACCAGATTCAGTGAAGAATTCAGTTTTCTATTGAGGAGCAGGGAGGTTTGTGATTCCACTACCTCCAAACTGGACAAGTTCTCTGTTTTTCGGAGTCATTTTCACAGCTTTGAGAAGTGATTCATACTAACATCCACTCCTGTGATGGTTCCATGAACTTGGTTCCCATTTGTCAATTCAGTAGTTACAATTTCAAGACTTGGCTTCATAAGCAATTTCACAGACCTCACTACCTCTGAGGATGGTTTCCATAGATGCAGGCAAAACGTCAGGAGAGAATGCCTCTAGAACATGGCCATATAGCCTGAAAAAACCTACAATATCCCAAATTTCACAGACTTCATGGCAGCAAAGGTGTAGGGTGAAAAGGCTTAAGTGAGGGCGATCTGGTTGAGACATGTTATCCCATTGATCACCATTCAGCATTACCACCTACCAGAAAGTAATGTTGTGACAAGCAGAAAAACATCACAGTCCTTGTATGGTGGGAAAAGGTAGAACTTATCTGTACCTCAGTTGAAAGCTGAAAGAACCTGTTAGAATCATAGAATTATAAAATTGGAAAGGACCACATGGGTCAACCTCCGGGCATGTGTCACTCAAGCAAAAGATTGTGCAAAAAGCACAATCTTTTGCATGATTCAACTGCTGACTTCTAAGGTGTGTGTGGAGTAGGGCAGGAGGGATTACTTATTTCATAAACATAACTTTGTAGCTAATGTGGGATACCAGCAGTCAGCTTTAAAAGGTAAACATAAAGAATATTGCAGGTACACTAAATGTATATTAATTGATATGGCATTTAATTTTTTGTCTTAATATTTTAAATACATTTGCAAACAATAGTGCACATCCATTCCCTGCTCAAAGTTTTTGTTAAATTAATACAACCAGCCACCAGAGTCTTAAATATCTTCAACCTGGCATGTTTACATCAAGGGCTGACACTGCTTATGGGTCTCTTTTCAGTTGTAAATCATTGTGTCAAAAGGTATTTTTCTGAAACTCCAGGTGATTTATTGGCAGTCCATCTGCTGAAATAAGATCCATATTGGAGAGAAAAATGGTGAGCAAACAAAGAATATGGCATGTTTAAACAAAACAATTTAAAACGAGTTAAGGCAGTTTAAAACGAAACATATTCATTAATTTGGATTAAATCAATAGAGCTCAAAGGAATCAGAAAAAAAATGTATGTTTTCATTTATGGAGATGAAAAATATATTTGGATTTTTTTAAAAAAAAAAGTCCCAAGCCATGTTTTCTTGTTTTTGTTTTTGTTTTTATAACTCTTGTTCTGTCTTCCAGGAGCATAGTTTGCATTACCTTTAGGTTGCGTGGGATAGTGTTATTTTGCCTTTCCCCAGGGCTGCTACAGACCCAACAGCACCCTGGAAGTTAAACAGTATCATAGTCTGCAAAGCCAGCCTGCAGGCCCTTTGCAGCTATTGGTTTAGGAAAGTTTCTCTTGGGGTTTAGAGACCACCCTTTTTCCTAGGGTTTGAGGTCTCCATTTTGGAATTTTCCCTGCCTCCTTCAGTGTAGAGAAAGAAAGCTTCAGATGTGCTGTTGGTCAGGTAGGTAGCTCTGAAAAAATCATTGTAAGTATGATTGAGTTATATAGATAAAAAAGCTAATTGAGATAGATAGAAGTATTGAGGGCTGGGCGGTTTCGTTCGTTAATTTCGTAATTCGTTAATAATTCGTTATTTTTTGGGTAAACGAAGCGATAACAAACCATCCAGGAGCAACTAAAAAACGAAACGAATTTTTAAAGCTATTTCGTAATTGTTTTGTTATTGTTTCGTTATTATTTCCGTATGTGTCTGGTGCAAGTTTGATAGTTGTTTCCCTCCCCTCTCCCTGGTTGCAAGCGGTCGGCATTTACCCCACTTCCGGGTCCCTGGCCTCTGCTTAAGTGGATCAAATTCTCCTCTCCTCCTGTCGTCACCTCACCTCGTTCCTCACTCTGGCCTGCGTGCATTGGGCAAAGAGACACAGCAGTGCAGCACTCAGAGACCTGCCTGTTGCCTGCCTAACCTCTTTCCTTCTCCAGGTTAAAACTATTATATTAATTATATTATTATTATTATTATTATTATTAAGAATGGATGGCCATCTTTCAGTAGTGCTTTGACTGTGCCTTACAAGCACGAAGGCAGAAAGTGGTTTGTTATTATTATTATTATTATTATTATTATTGAGAAGGAGCATTGTCAAACCAGAAGAGATCTCACCCCTCCTCTCTCTCTCCTTCCCCCTCTCTTCTCCAGGTTAAAACTATTATATTAATTATATTTATTATTATTATTATTATTATTATTATTATTATTATTATTATTATTAAGAATGGATGGCCATCTTTCAGTAGTGCTTTGACTGTCCCTTACATTCACGAAGGCAGAAAGTGGTTTGTTTCACCCCTCCTCTCTCTCTCTTTCCCCCCTCTTTCCTTCTCCGAGGTTAAAACTATTATTTAAAACTATTATTTTCACGTCGCGCAACCGCGTCCGCCATTTTAACGAATTGATTCGTTAATATTAACGAAATTTCGTAAATACCGAACTTTTTTAAGGGAAAATTTTGTAATTATTTTAAATATCGAAACAAAAAAAACCCCCAAATACAAATCGATTTTAGAAACAAATTTTTCCGTTGTTACCCAGGCCTAATAGATAGATAGAATAGCAATTAAGATATGATTGAGTAATATTGGGTCTAATTGAGATAGATAGATAGCAAGTGAGCAATTGAGTTATCGAGTTATTGAATATTATTGAGCATTACTTCATCTCCAAAGCTAACCTGGAGCTATAGAGAGGGAAAAACCTGTTTTTTCTAACCATAGCAGCTCAGGGTTAGGGTGAAAGGATCCCAGGATATTTCTGCCATTTGGGGAAGAATTACCTCAGTAACTGAAGGAAAAAGAAAGAAAGATCATCTCTATGGTTTCACCAATTGTCTGTTTTGTTTGTGACTTTGACAAGCTGTGCCAAGTCTGCAAGGACTTTGAGAAATAAATATTGTTTTGATGTTCCAAACCTGAAGTGGCCTCAGTTGCTGAGAATTTTTGAGCTTCTAAAGAAAGACCCCCACAGTCCACCCAGACAAAGAGAGAAGCACATCTTAGTTTTAATTTTATAGGATCTGGGTGTGACGGCACAACTCTGGACTGAATGTTATCACAGCTCTGAACTTATTTCCCCTTCAGTATCTGTCATGGACTCTTTGCTATTCCACATTATTATTAATGAATTGCATGACAAAATAGAGGACTTTCTTATCAAATTTGCAAATTTGATACATTAGGAGAACTAATACATCAGAGGATGAAATCAGAATTCAGAATAACCTGAATCGATAGGCTAAGTTTCTTTCTACACAGCTGTATAAAATCCATATTATCTGCTATGGACTGGAATATATAGCAGTGTAGACTAAGATAATCCATTTCAAATTATATAATGTGGATTTTCAGCTTTGATAACCTGGATTACCTGGCAGTGTAGAAGGGGCCTAAGAGTAATGGACTCTTGGGACTTAAGGTATGTCTACACTTACCAATTAATCCAAGTTAAACACTCCAGTGTTGCTCTGAAATATCCTGGGAGTGTCCCTGGAGCCCTTTGGCCATACATATGGCCAGTCAAACTGAAGATGGACTGGCGGTACCACATCTGCAATACCAGCAACTGGCATGTTCATGTCAAACAATTGCTGGCAATGTTTCATTTCTAGTCACATGGCTGGGCAATGGGCATCCTCATTTGACTTCAAAAGAAGTGAAATTGTCAGCAAGCCTGTGTTGATCGCAATGCTGGAGCTGTGGGCAGTGGATCAGATGTGGACAGCCGGATTGGACTTGATCACATCTGATCCATTGTCCACAGCTCCAAAAGACTGACTGCAGCATTGCCATCAACAGACGCTTGCTGGTAATTTCACTCCTAGTGATGTCAAACAAGAATGCCCATTGCCCAACCATGTGACCAGAAATGAAACATAGAATCATAGATTCATAGAATAATAGAATCATAGAGTTGGAAAAGACCTCATGGGCCATCCAGTCCAACCCCCTGCCACTAGCAGGAAAATTGCATTCAAGGCACCCTGACAGATGGCCATCCAGCCTCTGCTTAAAAACTTCCAAAAAAAGGAGCCTCCACCACACTCCAGGGCAGAGAGTTCCACTGCTGAACAGCTCTCACAGTCAGGAAGTTCTTCCTAATGTTCAGATGGAATCTCCTTTCTTGTAGTTTGAAGCCATTGTTCCATGTCCTAGTCTCCAGGGCAGTGGAAAACAAGCTTGCTCCCTCCTCCCTATAACTTCCTCTCACATATTTATATATGACCCTCATCATGTCTCCTCTCTTCCTTCTCTTCTTCAGGCTAAACATGTCCAGCTCTTTAAGTCACTCCTCATAGGGCTTGTGCTTCAGACTCTTGATGAGTTGCCCTCCTCTGGACACATTCCAGCTTGTCAATATCCCTCTTCAATTATGGTGCCCAGAATTGGACACAATATTCCAGGTGTTGTCTAACCAAGGCAGAATAGAGAATGGGGAGCATGACCTTCTTGGACCTAGACACTATGCTCCTATTGATGCAGGCCAAAATCCCATTGGTTTTTTTTTGCTGCCAAATCACATTGTTGGCTCATGTTTAACTTGTCCACAAGGACTCCAAGATCTTTTTCACATGTACTGCTCTCAAGCCATGCGTCCCCCATTCTGTAGCTTTGCATTTCATTTTTTTCTGCCTAAGTGGAGTATCTTGCATTTGTCACTGTTGAACTTCACCAGGAACCCTTTGATCAGAAATGAAACATCACCAGCAATAGATCAGAAGTGATCAAGTCAGTTTTGGCTGCCCATATCTTCAAAACTCCAGATAACTCCCAAGTCCCATTGACCTGTATTAACAGCTTCTGCCTTGAATCCAGCTGTGTGTCATCTTAATTCCCCATTCAAGTGTCTATTTTATTTTGGCCTTGTAGACATAGCTTCAATCTACTTTCAAAATTTGTATTCCACCACTAATGAAGAAACAATACTGAAGGGGAGTGCTCAAGTGAAGCACCTACAGCTCGGTTCCCTTCATTTTAGCGCATGGAATTGTTTCACTAAACCTCCGCTAGTGAGCAGTCCTTCCTTGATGATTATGCAACACTGTCATTAAAAGGAAACAAATAATTGATACATCTAACTGACCACAGCAGGGGAGAAGGAAGTGGGTGGTCTCATTAAGATCTTTTGTTTGGTAGGAAGGGTATTACTCATTGTCTTGAGTCAACGCTGCAAATGACCTATGCCACAAAGATGATGAATGCCTAACTCATTTTCATCATATATTTTAATGTCCCGCTGGCAGCAATCTTTGTCATCCAAACAAAACAAAACAACTAACATAAACAAGAAATCTATTATTAAATGCAATGTGATCCTTGCTCTTTTCTGGAATGAGAACTTGAAATGCTTCGGGCTCAGTTTCTGTAATCATATTAAAAACTTCTTCTTGACTCAATACAAGACAGATTAAAGAAAAATGATGGGTTATTTTTGTAAAATAGAATAAAGTACAATAAAAAGCCTTTTAAAAATGACTTATCTATATTAAGTGTCTCTTAATACAAGCCTGAATCTTATTGTTAGTCCCAAACTAGAGTAGACTTATTAAATCACTAGAATTTAGATATGTATTGGTTCATCATTTAACACTTGAGTGAATGGGCCTACTCTGTTTTGTGACTATTTGGTAAATTTATGCCATAGTGCACAATGATCCTGACCATATATACTTAGACTTAAATGTCATGGAGTTCAATGGGCTTATACTCTATTGAATGTGTTTAGGAATGCATTATCCAAAAGGAGATGAGAAATATCTGCCCATCCATGTTCAGTTGCACCAAATTCTACAGCAAAACATAAGACCGAATTCCTGTAGGAAACTGGGAAATCATATTGAGATCAAACAGAAAATCCTTACGTTGAAGGAGTATTTTTGTCTTTTCCACTTACATTTGGAGGCAAAGTGAGGGGTTTAGTTGGGATGAGTGCCAGGTTCTGATGGGTAAACTGTTTGTCCTGTGTTCTTCAAATTATTAGCTTCTTGCCAATATATTTAAATATGTTTAATATACTTAAATATAATTAAATCTAGATATGTCTTGTTGCATATATATCATGTTCTGCTGAACTGAAGAGCAAGCTAGGAATAAAATTTTGCCATTTCTCAGGCCAACAATTATAAATAATCAATAAAATATGATAAGTTATCACTAGTTGAAGCACAATGGTAGCTACTTCACTAGAAATGTTCAAAAAGAACCTTAAAACCTGGCTCTTCTGCTGCACCTTTGGCGAGTAGGTACACAACACGACATTACTGCACCCCTCAACGTTTTTGCCACTGGAGTATATGCCCTCCAAATGGGAAGTTTAACTTTGCTTGTTTTTATGAGTTCCCTGCAAATAACCTGCTCCTATTTTGATCTCATTAGATTTTAATTGTTTTATCGTGTACATGAGGCCTGTCCATTGTTATCATGATTGTGTTTATTGGAATGTTATTTTATGACTATATTATACTTTTTTTCCTATGTAATTTTGATGATGTTGTTTGTTGTTTATGCTTTGCTTCTATTTTGCTGTAATAAAGAGGGGCAGTAAATAAAGAATGGTGAAAGTAATGCAAGTGAAATTAGTGAGAGTAGTGAAAGTGTAGCTATATCCCACCAGTACAATCTAGGATAGTGGTTCTCAAACTGGGGTCCCCAGATGTTTTTTGCCTACAACTCCCAGAAATCCTAACAGCTGGTAAACTGGCTGGGATTTCTGGGAGTTGTAGGCCAAAAACACCTGGGGACCCCAGGTTGAGAACCACTGATCTAGGATATGAACTTACTTCTACTTTAAATATCCCTGTAATGGACCTCAATGTCTCATGTGTACAATATACAAGACAAAACTTGAGCACTGATGTCACTGGCAGTAGGGGATATGTGTGGGAGAGAGGTCTAATCTAAACTGTTAAATCCAATGTGCCGAAGTCATGACCCTTTGCATGTGGAACTACATTTCTCTTCATCCCTGACCATCCATCATGTGATCTGGAATCTGAAAACTTGTGGAAAACTATATCTTCTTCATTGCTGCTTATTGGATAATTCTGGCAGGCTTGATCAGAATCAACCACAACTTGCATTCAACTCCATGCCAGTTCTGTTTGAAGGCATCAGACAACATCATTGTTGGGGGCCTCATTTGAGCCCGTGTAGGTTCTATCCCATTCTACGCATGTTTGCAGTCTACAAGACTTTTACTTTTCTTGTATTGGCATGCTACACATGTTCCCAATGACCTCGCAATCTGGGACCTTTCAATTATGTGCAATTTTCTTGTCCCTGAGGCATCCGAATAATGGCAGTTGTATCCATATTTGTACAGTATATCTATACTATTGTTTTACAACCAACAACCACGTTAATGATAGTATTGCAAAGGCTATCATTACCGAGCAATATAGCCAGTAACCAATGGTTACAAACAACACCTGGTGTGTTTTAGCATCAAGCTGTGTGTAGTTGGAGGAGTCACCACAAGGATTATGGATTTAATGGAGATGCATCTGAGATGAAATTGTCCTACACATTCATTTTATAGGTCAGGAGGTCTCAAGTTCAGATGCCATCTGTTGCTGCTATTGTGCAGCAAGGAAATATGCAGGTCTATGAGCTGCCACTGTATGTCTTCCAATTATCGAAGCACTATATCTGTACTTCCCAAGATATTATTATTATTTTTGCAAATGAGGCAAGAGCTGACCAAAAAATATTTATACATGAAAGAACTGGGGAGGGAAGTGGGGAAGAATTTCTGGTGCATGAACAAGCAGACCCAGGGTTTTGCTGGAATAACGACTAAATGATGAAAAATGGTTTCTGGGGTCCTTTCCACCCAGTTGTTCTTTCTTTCTAATTTTCTCTTTCTCTTCAGATGCCTTCTTTCCAACTATATCAATTCTGGGTCTGTTGTACATTTCTCCGATGTCATAAAAACTTACTTTTTCAGACTATAATTTCATGGCTGGGGGATTTTGGGAACTGAAGGTCCAAACAGGTCCTTTTTTTTTTACATCATTCTGGGGATTCTTCAAGGAAAACAGAGAGCTCCAAAGTTTTTACTGAGTCATTATAGAGTGCTCTTATTGTTCCTTCAGCCAACAGAGCTCCAACGATGGAATATCAAGGAATTTGGTCAGTATCATTATGCCAGTTCAAAGCAGGTACTAAAGAGCCAAAGGCACTCACATGAAGCAAAAATCCCCAGCACGGCCCAGGAAGTACAATTCTGGTACATATTCTTCAGACCAAAAGAAACCCATGCACATTCTTTGGATTTCTTGCAACAAAGTATAATTGGGATGAGGATCCTTTTCTTACTAGGTAGTTTACAGTCTTGCTTCTTTCGTTATGTTAGCAAGGCAAAACAGGTGTGGGTTATGGAATCAATGCTTTGCAATTTAGATATGAACAAAATATCAATGTTGTTGAGGCAAATAAATACACTTTGGGCAGAGACAGGCCCTCTTTGCATTGTGAGGCAGAATTTCAATGGTTACCCAATCCGTGAAGAGCAGTGGTTCTCATTCTATTGGTCGCCAGATGTTTTGGCTTTCAACTCCGAGAAATCCTAACAGCTGGTAAACTGACTGGGATTTCTGGGAGTTGTAGGCCAAAACACCTGGGGACCCACAGGTTAAGAACCACTACTGTAGAGACCTTGCTTTGAATATATCTAGACCAAAAATTGCTTTTCCTTTATCATGTTTTCTATATTTGATGTAAAGCTTCTCTGCACACAATGAGAGTGATTCATCACAAGGCTGCTTAAAACAATATTTAATAGGGCTGGGCGGTTTCGTTTCGTTAATTCGTAATCCGTTAAAAATTCGTTATAATTTTTTTTATAACGAAGCGATAACGAACCATTCTGGAGCAACTTAAAAATGAAACAAATTTTTAAATTCGTTTTGTAATTGTTTCGGATTCATTATGTATTCGTTTCGTTATCGTTTTGAAGTCGTTTCGTTATTATTTCCGCATGTCTGGGGCAAGTTTTATAGTTGTTTTTTGTTTAATTAGTGAAAAAAAATTATAATATCACACCAACAGTCAACAACAGAGGGAGAGGGAAGCTTCAGAAGTTCCCCCTGTTCCATTTGGAGGTTTTTTAGCGTATTTCGCGGTCGCGTCCGCCATTAACAAATTGATTCGTTATTGTCTCGAAATCGATTCGTTATTGTTTCGGAATCCTTTTAGCATTTACGAAATTTCGTAAATATCAAACTTTTTTAAAAGAAAAATTTCGGAATTCTTCTTAAAATCGAAACACAAAACCCCCCCAAAAAACGAATCGATTTTAGAAACAAATTTTTCCTTTGTTACCCAGGCCTAATATTTAAGTTTGCTACTTTTGTTAGTCTTTATAGCAAGGCAAGAATTGTCTCATTTGTCACTTTCTGTCCATTTCATAGAAGTATATAAAAAAGTATCCCAAAACTCTTCAAGGAATATTTTGGCTCAAAAATATGTTCTTTGCCTTTTTTCTTTATTCCTTGTCCTCTTTTTGCTTTTCTCTATTGGATCAAATGGATCAAATCACTATTTATCTCCCCATGTTCAAAAGATACAGCAGAATTCATTCTTTATTAAGACATTTAAGAGATTGATTTGAAACCTTGAAAACTGAAAAATATGGGGCATACTGAGTGCTGCCCAGGTCTGTTCTTTGAAACCCCAAAGTAAACCTTGGGGCTCCCTGTTTTCTTGTCATTGCATTTTATATCACCACCAGTATCCTGGAGATACCTTCCCCATTTACTGCCTTCCTTTGAACTTCATTGATCATAGAAACAGGGCATTACCCATTCCTGATTTTCTAATTTTCCCATGTCAGAAATCTTATCAGCAATACCTCGCAGACCCCTCTCCAGTTTTTTTTCACCCTTAAAATAAATGTTGATGAATGGTTGTTGCCCCAGTTCTGTTTCTGAGGACTTTATTGCACAAAGGAGAGAAAGTAACATCCCCATCATTATTGATGGGGAAACCCATCAGTAGAATTATCTCCTTTCTCACACTCCCCCCACTCACTGTTGCTATTCCCAAGGGTGTAATTTTAAGGTTTTAAGTTGTATTATTAGATTAGTACACAGCAAACAAAATCACTATGCTTTTTTTTTGTTTTTGATGACATGTCGGACACTTCCCAAGTGTGATGTATTGGTGAATAATTCATGCAGATCTGAGTAGGGTGACTTTTTGCAGATGGCAATTTTTGTCAGAACCAATTATTTTTAAGTGCAGGCCAAGATCTTTAGACATTTCACCACTGGGACCACCTTTACTGGCTTCTGTTAGAATCTTTGCAGTTCTGTCTTAAAATCTTCATATCATCTAAGCTTTTCCATTTGCTTCTCATCAATCCTCCTGTCGCCTGGGATAACAACATCAACGATCCATACTTTTTGTGTCCCCCCCCCCCCAAATCTTGAGGTCAGGAGTATTGTGCTCCAAAACTCTGTCAGTCAGAATTCAGAAGTCCCAGAATAGTTCCATTTTCCGTAACTTTTTCAGGCTTGTGATTCCACCAGTTCTTTGACACAGGCAGATGGTATTTGTGGCACAAGTTTCAATGAATCATCTGAGCAACTGTGTTGTGCCTCTGCTTGTAGTCCATCTGCACAACCTTCTTGCAGCAGCTGAGGATGTGATCCATTGTTTCACCTGCTTCCTTGCAGAGTCTACACTTGGAATCTGTTATCAACTTTTCAATGTTGGCTTTGATGGCAATGGTTCTAATGGCTTGTTCTTGGGCTGCAAGAATCAGGATTATTGTTATTGTTGTTATTATTAATGTTAGTATCATTTACTATACCTGGCATTGTAAAACCAATTAACTCAACTACTGAAGGAAATCCCCAATGAACAGTTTGCCCAAACTGGAACCTGCTCACATTGTACATGATACTAAGAAAAGGGGACATGATGCCAGCAGGTTTTGAATAATAATTGGCTTTTGATGAAGTTCAAGAATGAAGTGAGACTATGAGGAAGTGTTGTTTTTTTCTTGCTTAAATTAGAAAGTATAGAAATTAAGAAATAATTTAATATAACAATGCAAGTAATGAAAGGAATAATTAAAAGATACAATTGTATGCTGTGTACCTGACAAATACGAAGTCAATTTTACAGGTGAGCATGTTCTATCTTTTCAGTTATGCAAGTGGTTATGAATTGAATAGATCTAATAAACAGTTGTAAACCTTTACTTGATTGACCATGATGTTCAGCTGAGTTATAAATGCCTCTTCTTTTTGGCTTCTAGTAACTCCCCTCCACCCAGTTTGGAATTTGGACTTGAAATTAAATGTGGCAGTTTGGATATCAACCCAAAATATGCAGTTTGTGAAGTGTATAACATTCCAATTAACTACTGTCATCAGAGACAAACAAACTGACTTGCAGGCAGGCATTAACTTTCATTTTTTTATAGATATTGGAGAATAGTTGGATCATCAAAACTCCTGGGTAAAACTTAAAACGATGACCTTGTGCAGGGTGATGCAACTGAGTTCATTATAACTAAAATTGTTCTTGTAGGCATTTGTTAGGAGCCGTATGAAAGGTGAATTTCAGCATGTCCTGTATCCATAGGGGCAGAAACCAGGAGGAGACTGTTTTGTTATACCTGATGCAGCTACATTTTAGGGTCAAGGATGTGTAACCTAGTTGCCTCCCAAGCGAACAGTTCTCCGTGGAAACCTGAGCTCTTCTTTTAAATCCACTTTCTGGTATTGATTTATAAAAGGAGTAAAGGATTTCTCGTACTTTGGGGATCTTTTTTTTTCATTGTCATTCCAGACGGTTATATTTTGGGCAGAATCATCTACTTACCTGACAAAATATAGAGGCGGTACTTGCTTATTATAGTGCAACATGATTCCAAATAAGTATACTTAGAATTAGGGTGTAAAGTATAAAGTTTTGACAGAATGGGCAAGCTGATCTCTCCCCCTTTACATACATGCACACATGCTAATATCCACCAGGATTTAGAACAACTTCTAACATACTCATGGACCCATATCTCCAAATATCAGCCAGGTAGATCCAAATGGTCAGGAGAGCTTACTACTAGTTTCAAATGATGTGCCAGCTACACCCCTTAGTTTGAGGGGTCCTCAAACTAAGGTCCGGGGGCCGGATACAGCCCTCCAAGGTCATTTAGCCGGCCTTCACTCAGGGTCAACCTAAGTTGAAAGCACACAACAACAACAACAACAACAATCCTATCTCATCACCCAAAAGCAGGCCCACACTTCCCATTGAAATACTAATAAGTTTATCTTTGTTAAAATTGTTCTTCATTTTAATTATTGTATTGTTTTTAAGTGTGGTTTTTTTTTTGCACTACTAATAAGATATGTGCAGTGTGCAAAGGAATTAATTCTTTTTTTTTTTTTCAAATTATAATCTGGCCCTCCAGCAGTTTGAGGGACTGTGACCTGGCCCTCTGTTTAAAAAAGTTTGAGGACCCCTGATTTAGAGGATGTAAAGATGGTGGTGCACATGCTGATAACCCCATGGTTGGACTTCTGCAATTTGTCTTCTGTTGGGCTATCTCTGGACCAAGTTTGGAAACTGCAATCAGATCAAAACTCAGCAGCCAAATTGGTCACAGGAACCTCCAGGAGTAAACATATCACCCCTCTATTGAAATCACTCCACTGGCTGCTGATGAGTTTCCAGGCAAAGTACAAAGTATTGATTTTGAGCTTTAAAACTCTACATGGTTTGGGTCCAACTTACCTACATGATCATCTTCTCTCATCAATCTGACCCTTTGAACACTGAGGTTTTCTGAGGAGCAGCTACTCCAACCAGCTAGAACTCGACTGGCAACTGTTACCCAGATGACCTTTTCATTGGCCACACTAAGACTATGGAACAACCTGTCAGAAGAGCTCTGACAGCTAAATGAGCTCTTGGAATTGAAAACACACCTGAAGACCCATCTCTTCCAGCAGTGTATGCATTTTATGTGTATCTACCTGCATAAGGACACTTCATGCAGGGTTTTGCTTCTGCTACCTTGAACTAAATCCAAATATTTCACATCGGACCAAAAAGCTGAATTACTTTCATAAAGAAACTATTTCAAGAACTAACACCAAAAGGGTTTCAACCACATGTATGTACATTAAAGTGAATTTTGCCAGAGTCCACCGCAAACTTGAGACTCTCAAAACATGTCCTGCCATTGTAAACTCGTTTTCCTTGAGACTGGAATACACATGCCTAGCCCCTCTTCTTATCAAACTTAAATCATTTTGAGAAAGCTCAAAGTATTTTGATGTTACTTCAGCTGCCAGGACACAATCCCTCATATGTACCCCTTCTTTTTAATGTGAGAATTGCAGAGCTCCGAGAGTTCAGATGTTTGGAGCTGTATTTCCAACCTCTGTACTTCTGGATTGTCAAAGTACTGAAGCACAAACACATAAAATATTATTATTTTAATGAGCATTTTGCAATGTAAAGACTTTTCCTATTGTGTTTTTTTTTTACAAGTGGGTGGTATAGTTGTACTTTGAACATTTTTTTCTAATGCGGCAAAGCCATGCATGAGTGGAAAGTTCTGCAAAATGTTATTTCCCTGCAAGAAAAGGAAACATTAATTAAAAGGAAAAAATCATACCACAGGCTTAGTGCATTCATGGAGCTGTGAAGTTTCTTTCTTTCTTTCTTTCTTTCTTTCTTTCTTTCTTTCTTTCTTTCTTTCTTGGAAGCAATTCAGGCAAAAGGGGTTAATGTGGGTTTTTTCGGGCTATAGAGCCATGTAACATGGCTCTATAGCCCGAAAAAACCCACAAGAACCTAGTGATTCCAGCCATGAAAGCCATCGACAATACATTAAAAGGGGTTAACTTTTGGCTTTGCAACAAAGAGATTGGCAACGGACAACATACCCACAATGGATGTCACCATCCCTAAAACTAACAGGTTCACATTGCTGCATGGAAGAAACCACTTTGGAAAAATCTTTGCATATATGTTCAGAAGCCTTAAGTCAGGATTTTACCATTTTCATAAACTACAGCTTCAGCATGCCTTGCAATTGGTTGGCAGTGAGTTTACAACAATGTCCCATGGTGGTCAGTTTTTTATTCATGTCTAGGGTCCCTTCCACACAGCCCTATATCCCAGAATTTTATGGCAGAAAATCCCACATTATCTGAATGTAGATTCTGATAATCCAGTTCAAAGCAGATATTGTGGGATTTTCTGCCTTGATATTCTGGGATATAGGGCTGTGTAGAAGGTCCCTAGGTAGGCTCTAATGTGGCTTAAAGCCTCATCCAAATATAAAGTCTATTTTTCCACCTGTGGTTTTGTTGTTATTTGCCTTTAAGTCATTTCTAATTAATCTTTGTCCTATCACAAGTTTTCTTGGTAAAATTTTCCATTCCTCTGATGCTGAGAAGGAGTGACTTGCTCAAGATCTCCCAGAGGGTTTTCATGGCCAAACTGGATATTCAAAGTTAGGTTCACATTCTCCGACTACTACACCATACTGACTCTCAGTTGTGTGATGGAAAATTATGCTATGTTTCCACATAAACCTCCTCAACATTGCATGTTAGGCAAAGTTTAAAGGCGCTCTAAGGTTTGGTTTTATTTATTCATTCATCTTCCTGTATCATCATCATCATGTGCTTTGGGGTTTCTTCATTTCATTCTTGCAAAATTGCCTTTCTTGGTGGGTTTGAAGACCTTCACCTCAGAAGCTCTCCTGCTATACTTCTGAGGAATGCTGATAAAAGAACAAATAATATTTGCTCATCATAACATTCGGCACAAACCATGACTGATTAGCGTTGGTTGGGACATCATTGGAGAAAATAATCAAGGTTGCTTCAGCATTGATTTTTTCCAGAGGTGAAGCCTCTTTGATGTATTACTCCATCAACACTTACAGAGCCAAACACTGCACATGAAATTAATCCCAATTAATTAGGCCATTTGTTGATGGCGCTCAGCTCTTTTATGTTGCAAAATACATATTAATTCAGGGGGCCCCTTTTCACCTTGTGAAGTTTAGACAGTTAAACAGAATGAGGGTAGGGTGGTGGGTATCCTATTTACTGATATGTCAGATCATACTAGAAACTTTATGCAACACCTAACCAGAGTGTAGGTATCTTTGCCACCTATAGATAAAGGCCAGCATTCTGTATCTGTATCTTCACTTAGTATTTTTTATTTGTTGAGTTGACTAAAATACTAGTGCTACTGTAGTTCCCAAATGAAACACATAACTGGAATGAGTCCTTGAACTGAAGAGGAAGGCAAACAGACAACAAACAATAACTTTGAGCACCTGAACATTAGGAAGAACTTCCTTTCTGTGAGAGCTGTTCAGTAGTGGAACTCTCTGTCCCATAGTGTGGTGGAGGCTTCTTCTTTGGAGACTTTTAAACAAAGACTGGATGGCCAGCTGTTGAGGGTGCCTTGAAGGTCATTGTCCTGCTTTTTGACAAGGAGTTAGACTGGATGGCCCACAAGGTCTCTTCCAACTCTATGAGTCTATAATTGAACCCAATATATATCCCTCAAGAGAAGTACAGTAATCTCTGGCAGGAAAGGGATTTCATAGAACTATACATTCCATGTATTTCTAGGTGCAAAGATTACTGCAGATGCAGACTGTGGCCAGGAAATCAGAAGACACTTACTTCTTGGGAGGAGAGCAATGTCCAATCTCGATAAAATAGTAAAGAGCAGAGACATCACACTGGCAACAAAGATCCGCCTAGTCAAAGCCATGGTATTCCCTGTAGTAACCTACGGATGTGAGAGCTGGACCTTAGGGAAGGCTGAGCGAAGGAAGATAGATGCTTTTGAGCTGTGGTGTTGGAGGAAAGTTCTGAGAGTGCCTTGGACTGCGGGAAGATCCAACCAGTCCATCCTCCAGGAAATAAAACCCGCTTGCTCATTGGAGGGAAGGATACTAGAGACAAAGTTGAAGTACTTTGGCCACATCATGAGGAGACAGCAAAGCCTAGAGAAGACAATTATGCTGGGGAAAGTGGAAGGTAAAAGGAAGAGGGGCCGACCAAGGGCAAGATGGATGGATGGCATCCTTGAAGTGACTGGACTGACCTTGAAAGAGCTGGGGGTGGTGACGGCCGACAGGGAGCTCTGGCGTGGACTGGTCCATGAGGTCACGAAGAGTCGGAGATGACTGAACAAATGAACAACAGCATACATTCTATGTATCAATGTGTTACACTGTGTGATTGACACACCCCTGAAGTTATATGTTCAGCCCTGAGAACCGTAGTTTAGAAAGACTCTAATGTACTCATAGGTCACCAACAGAGACAGAAATCAAGATAGTATGGGGACTGAAAACCAAATCTTATGAGACACTATAGAAAGAACTGCTATGTTTAACTCCAGAAGAGAAAATTGAGAGGTGATGTGATAGCATTCTTCAAACATCTGAAGGTCTGTCATGTGGAAGATAGACTGAATTTGTTTTCTGATGCTCCAGAGGGTAGGAACAAACAATGACTTCAAATTACAAGAAAGGAGATTAGGAACTTCCTGATGGCACAAATCTATTTGACAGCAGAATGGACTATCTCAGAGGACAGTTGGTTTTCTTTAATGGGACAGTTTAAAACAATGTCCGCTGGACAGCAATGATTTAGCTAAGGGCTCAACTAGATAGACCTTTCTTCCTAATTCTATGTACATAATAAAAATACAATCTTGGGCACATCTATTCAGAATCAAGCCCTGTAGATTTTAATGGGGTCTACTCATGGGACTAAGTCCGATGCTTAACCAAATGTAGGCACATTAAGCAATGTGTAAGTATGCGTCTACAACACCTGTATGAGCTTCCATATTTTGAAGAAGTATTTAGGCTTTGTCGACTGCCATAGCTTTGCTTCTTTTCATGGAAGAAGCTGTGAGTGTATCAGTGCTGCTGAATTTACATGTGAATAAGAAATAATTATCTGTGAGCCCATGGGTTGGGATTTAATAGTTATTTTTCCCCCCAACAATATACCCTTATCTTTATGGAAGCAGTACAGCCCATCAAAGAGTTGTCGCTGATGAACTCACTAATGAGTTTCCAATACTTAACCTTGTATTTTGCTTCATTACAGAAGGCTCCATTCCCTCTAGTTTTACATTTCGTATCAGAAAGTTCATTTAGAATCCAGTCAATCTTCTGGTGCCAGGGTTGCTCTTTAAATTTTTCATTCAGGGAGGACACAATGGGAATAATGTTTGTATCTGTCAAGGAGACACATGAAAACTTCTCAGCAGCATTGTCTGAAGGAAAAAAGGAGGAGACAGAGGGAGAGGGGAAAAAAATAAATCCACAGAAGACGGGACTCAATAAAGAAAATAAAAGAATCAAATGAAGACACCAAGGTCTGTTTGTTATGGTGAATAAGTCATTGGCAGCCAACAGGTCTATAAAAGGAGACAGCTGAAGTCCTTAGATTAATATTTTATTTAAAGATGACAGTGTCAAATAATTGCTTTTATTGGCTTCTGTTGCTTTTCCCTATGTGATATTTGCAAGATTGCCAGAGAAGCCATGCAAAAAATATTGTCAAGGATCTTACTGAGTCTAGTTATGGATTCTCACTTCCTAACAGGGTGTGTGGTGTATGTGGAATCTTAAATATGGCAGCTTGGCTGGACTTGTAAAACTTTCTAAGTTTAATGTATTGTCAAAGGCTTTC
The DNA here is from genome assembly GCF_025583915.1 of Anolis sagrei ordinatus. Taxonomy (NCBI): domain Eukaryota; kingdom Metazoa; phylum Chordata; class Lepidosauria; order Squamata; family Anolidae; genus Anolis; species Anolis sagrei. Next base: position 10,046,423 of record NW_026845477.1, on the reverse strand, counting down.
ATGGCTGGAATCACTAGGATGCTTGCCATAGATGCAGGTGAAACGCCAGGAGAAATGCCTCTAGAACATGGCCCTATAGCCCGAAAAACCCCACAAGAACCTAGTTTCTAAGTTTACTCACTGCCTCTTATACCATTTTAATTGTTGAGGAATCTGCTTGCATGTGGATGCATGAATCTAAAGGTCTACATGCCATTCAAAATGTCTTAGGTGTGTTATCTGCAATTATGGAAAACTGATTCCATTCTTTTCAGGTTTTTCAGATAACCTGAAGTATGTTCTTGCCAGCTGCACAGGCAGTGTTATATTCCTCCCATTAAATCAGTGTTTCTCAACCTGGGGGTCGGGACTCCTGGGGGGTTGTGAGTGGGTTTCAGAGGGGTCACCAAAGACCATCAGAAAACATATATTTCTGGGCTGGCGGTTTCGTTTCGTTAATTCGTAATTCGTTAATAATTCGTTAATTTTTTCAATTACAAAACGATAACGAACCATTCTGGAGCAATTTTTCAAAAAAACGAATTTTTAAAAAGTTTTGTAAATGCTTCGTATTTCGTTATTGTATTCGTTTCGTTATTGTTCTGAGGTCGTTTCGTTATTATTTCCGCATGTCTGGGGCAGTTTTATGGTTTAATTAGTGAAAAAAAATTATAATATCACACCAACAGTCAACAACAGAGGGAGAGGGAAGCTTCAGAAGTTTTTGGAGGTTTTTTAGCGTATTTTGCGGTCGCGTCCGCCATTAACGAATCGATTCGTTATTGTTTCGGAAATCGATTCATTAATGTTTTGTAATTTTTTTTTCACAATTACGAAATTTCGTAAATATCGAACTTTTTAAGGGAAAATTTTGTAATTATTTTAAATATCGAAACAAAAAAACCCCCCAAATACAAATCGATTTTAGAAACAAATTTTTCCGTTGTTACCCAGGCCTAATATATATATATTTGATAGTCTTAGGAACCCCTTTGGCAGAGAAGGCTGAAGATCTCTCCACCTGTCCTTCTGTTCCTTTTTGGAAACAGATGGTGAATCCTCCCTCCAAAAGCCCTCCTCAGCTGTGATTGGCTGGCCTCTCCATTGGGCTCTCAGCTAAGGGAGGGCTATTTCTGAGACTCCAAGTGGGGAGCAGAGAGCAGGCATGCTCGGCACATGGCAGAGTGCACATGTGTAGGCAAGGGAGAGCATGTGAGGCAGGGTGGAGGCTCACACCAGCAAGTCCCTTCAAGGCTTGGGGGCTCTGTGTGGGAAGTTTGGCCCGATTCTATTGTTGGAGGGGTTCAGAATGCTCTTTGATTGTAGGTGCACTATAAATCCCAGCAACTGCAACTTTATAATTACAAAAATCACCCCCCCCCCCCCACAATCCCACCAGTATTCAAATTTGGGCATATCAAGTGTTTGTGCCAAATTTGGTCCAGTGAATGGAAATAAATCCTGCATATCAAATATTTACATTACAGTTCATAAAAATAGCAAAATTACAGTTATGAAGTAGCAACAAAAATAATTTTATGGTTGGCAGTCACCACAACATGAGGAACTGTATTAAGGGGTTGCAGCATTAGGAAGGTTAAGAAACACTGCATTAAATTGAGCCCCTAAAACACCTCAGACATTTTCCAAATACAGCTGAAAAGCATCGAAGATGACAGACAGAAGGGGTTTTACCTGACCGGCGCAGCTGGACTGGTGGAGCAATTTGCCTCTTCACCCGAAGAGACAGCAATGAGTTCCGGAGGAACTATTTTAAAGGGGGCAGGGCCATGCCTTTGGCACTGGCTCACCCTCTTATTCAGTCTGGATCCAAGTGTCGACCCACCACTCCCGCACATTAAACAGTATATTAGGGTTGCCGTTAAGGAGCCAGGTAGGAATTTTTTCCCCTCTAATGCTCTACAAGGGTTTTTTTTTTTGCCTACCCTATACTGTTGCGGGGCAAATTGGGTATGGTGTGGCATTAAATAGGTGATTTTGGTAAAGAGTTAAGAAAAGCTAAAATTTGGTATATGCCCAAGGCACCCCCCTTCAGGGGTGAAGGCCATTAACTAAAACACTCACCTAAGGTTCAGTCTGTTGAGGTGAGGGAAATTCTGATGGCCTAGGAATGGGGAGAGTCAGGTCTCAGATATCATGAGGGGGACTTCTCCGACACATTTTCCTTTGAGATTGCCAGGATTAGGTTTCCTGGGGACCCGGGGGGTTTTGCCCTAACTAGCCGAGGGGTAGGCTGGGCAGGGACGCTACCTCGGCTTTGCCACCAAGTTCAGGATCCATAGATTTAGATCCGGTCAAAGTTCAATAGGTAACAATTAATAAAAGTTGCCCAAATTTAAACCGAAATACTTGTGTGTGGTCTCGTTATTTCGGGGGTTAGCAGGCAAGTGATTTTATATCAGTTCCAGAGTGTTGAACTTCTATGGACCCTTGGTTTGGGTTTTGGTTCCAGTACCTGTCATGCATACCAAAATCCATGTCTCATTATATATATTGGTCTAATAAATTGGTGCCCCCCTCAAAAAAAAAAGAAGCTAAAATCAAGCCTTGTTTTTTTTGGATTTGTTTTTCAATACTTACAAGCTGTGGATAGTTGAATCTGTGTTGATGCAGAATCCATGGATATGGAGGACTGACTGTATGGCCATATAGTCTTGGAGTGGGGGGCATTGGGAAAGAGTACTTTTCTGCGGTCACCCATTCCTATTGTAGAGGTGTCTTTTATAATACAAGTTTTGATTTATGGTCCTCCTACATCATTTCCTTTAGAAATAGGGAGAGAATTAAAGAGGCAAAGAAAGGAAGAGTGAAAAAATAAAGAACTCATAGTTTCACACAGCAAAGGCTTGGCCTATGCATTAGGCACCTTGCAAAACTTTTTAAAAATGTTCCAGCAGCCACAAAGGATTTGGAAGGTGCTCACAATTTGAGAATCCAGAGACAGATTACATTTGCTGATGACAGCTCATTTCTGAGATGCTTCCAGAGGAGGCCTGATAAAACATTATCTGGAATCCGTGGTTTTGATGAGACGTCTGTTTGGACCATGGAGAGAATGAAATAGCTGAAGGAGCCGTGGAGCCTAAGGGAATACCTGGTTTCATATGACAGTGATTCTTGCAATCTTGGAGCTCTGCAATTTTGTATCATATCATAGGCTCAGGGTTGCCAAGACAGTGTGAAACTGCAGGCCAATTATTTGATCCTTTCAAGATTTCTTCCACGTACACTATCAGTGGGCATTCAGTGCAGACCCAAACAGTGGAAAAATCTGTTGGAAGCTCAACAGAAGTATAGACATGGGAGTTCAGCCAGAAAAGGGGGGAAAGGTTCAGGACAAATGTATGGCTGTTGAATTAGAGATGATCAAGCCATAGTAATAAAAGAAAATGTTCTTGGTTTTCGGATTTTTTTAAAAAAGCCATAATATTTCATATCTCCCAAGATACTTCCACTTGAGCATTCACACATTCATGAGGCTTAATGCTATATCTTAGAAATAAAATACACAAAAAAAAGACACAAACATGCCTTACGAAACATGTATTGAACAAATAAATAAATATCTTGGCTAGCATATATCAAAATGTGAACAGTTTGTGGTATGAGGAGAAACATAATGTTGTGTTACTAGTCCTAACTGAAGTAGATCCACTGAATCAATGGGATTTACATGTGCATTGATTCACCATTCAATAATGGTTTCAATAAGCTCCTAATTAAATGCCATCCTCTCCTCTTTAAAGAAGAGGAGGAGGAGGAGGAGATGAAGACAAAGGCTTACCAGTCCTCAGAGAAGTCCTCCTTATGTTCAGCTAGTCGGTTCAAGATCCGAATCCTGCAGATGGTGCGTTTGGTTTCAATCAAAATCTCAGTAAAAGAACAGCCAAAGGACACTGTTCTAAAAGGATCTGGGAGTTGGTTCGATACCTCTAGCTATGAAAAACAGATTAAAAACATCATCAGGATAGGTTCTTGTGGGTTTTTTCGGGCTATATGGCCATGTTCTAGAGGCATTTTCTCCTGACATTTCGCCTGCATCTATGGCAAGCATCCTCAGAGGTAGTGAGGTGAGGTAGTGAGGTAGTGATGCCTCTAGGAGAAAATGCCTCTAGAACATGGGCATATAGCCCGAAAAAACCCACAAGAACCTAGTGATTCCAGCCATGAAAGCCTTCGACAATACATCATCAGGATAAACCCAATAAACCCAGTTTTACCTCCACATTAGCAGAAGGTGGGAAAGTGTACAGAGTTTCCCCAAAACTTGATATAACTTCACTGAAGTGATTCAACCTGGGCAAATTTGACTTGTTTTGGGTTTTCTCCAGTTATATCCCAGTTTTTGAGTCTGGAAAGTAATCTTCCCCTTTCCTTTTTTTTTTTTTTGGACTGTTTTAGACGTTTCCATGATAAACATGATGGAGGTGATAGGTAGTTGGAAACACTTTCTCATAAATCGTATCTTCAATAGATTCTAAGTGTTTAGAAACACGTGTGGGATAAAGGCCTAGATGGCCTTGTATTCTGTGGAAATGATATCATTTCATGATTTTAGTACAAGGAATTGATAGAAGCAATTATTGAGTGGGTGTATTGATGACCTGGGTGCAATTTGAATATATTTAGGCAGACCATGCCTCCACTGATCGTATACTCTAAATACTAGGGCTGGGCGATGTCGTTCGTTAATTTTGTATATCGTTAACTTTTTCGTTAATATTCAATATACGAAACGATATCAAAATTATTTTCAAACACGGAAGTGTATTTTAAATATCGAAACAGCATGCGCCAAATACTCTCGTATTTCCGTCCATTTCGGAAATACGTAAGATGGCTAGATGCTTGCTGCTCCTCCTCCTCCCATCCTCCTCCTTCTCCGCCTCGGCTCCGGCTTCTGCCTTTGCTTCTCGCCCCACAACAAACCCTCGCTCTGCCTCTGCCTTGGCTGCCCAGGGCAGGGAGGAGGAGGAGGAGGAGGAGGAGGAGAAACGAGGGCTTGGCGGGACCCGGGAGCAAGCTTTCCCTTTCTCTCCCGCCTCAGGAAGGAACCCAGGGCTTCCCTGCCCAGGCGGAGAAAAAGAAGCCCACGTTTCAAGTCAGGGAAGCCCTCTCCCCTTGGCCCGGATGGCGGAGGGGAGGCGCCATCTTCCCGGGCTCTTTCCCTTTCCTTTCCTTCCTTTCTATCCCTTCTTCCTTCCTTCCTTCCTTCCTTCCTTCCTTCCTTCCCTCCCTCACTTCTTCCTTTCTTCCTTCCCCTCCTTTTCCCTTTCTTCCTTCCTTTCCCTCCTTCCCTTCTCTTCCCTTCCTTCCCTTCTCTTCCCTTCCTTCCTTCCTTTCCCTTCTCTTGCCTTCCTTCCTTCCTCTCCTCCTGATCCCGGGCCCAGCCTCGGCGTGGAAAGCGTGGCCTGCCTTGCCTCTTCGGAGGCGCCTTGGAAGCCAAGCCCCGCTCGCTCCTCTTTGCTCGCTGGATTGCATTGTGAAGAGGGGAAAGGAGAAGGCGACGAATATCAACACAGCCCTTTCCACCATTTTAAGCTAAACAGGAGGTGAGGAAAGGTGAGGGGGTTGTCCAAGGGGTAGCAATGCCCCCGTGCAGATCCCAGCGGAGCCAGACAAAAAGGGGCGCCGGGATCCGAAGGGCCTCCTCCTCTTTCTCTTTCTCCTGGCCGCTCCCTCCTGTCCGCCCGGGCCCTTCGTTCCCTCTTTTGTTAACAGGAAAGTCAATCCTTTTAATTAAAAATCGTTGGACAAATCTATCTCCTTCCCGAGCAGGAATATACTTTCTGCGCCGAATTTGCCAAGCTATTGATAAAGGCTCCAGCGGCCCGGTTCTGGGGTAAATTTGATTTGAAAGAAGGAGGAAGGAAGGAAGGAAGGAAGGAAGGGGAAATAAACCAGAGGGAATTGGATACTGCATATCTATCTATCTTATATATATATATATATATATATATATATATATATATATATAATATATATTAAAAAATATTGAAAAAAAAGGGCGCCATCTTTACAAAACGTTTTGTAAATATTAACGAAATTTCGTAAATACCGAACTTTTTTAAAGGAAAATTTTGTAATTATTTTAAATATCGAAACAAAAAAAACCCCCAAATACAAATCGATTTTAGAAACAAATTTTTCCGTTGTTACCCAGGCCTACTAAATACTCTAAAATATATCTTGCAATTGTCCTCAATGCATAGGGTTCCTGTGGCAGGCAAATCAATGAGGAGAGTTTTGAAAGCCATAGTTTACAGAATCAAGCATGCATGCCTCCCCAAGAGATGTGGCAGGAGCAAACAGTCTCTATTAAGAGATCAGTGACATGAGGCAAAGAGTCCATGTACTGCCCCCAAGAACTATTGAGGAGAAGCAATGAAGGGCTTTGACGGCATTTAATTAAAATCTCCCTACTGTTTTGATGGTGTTCTTCATTAGTTCAAGGCAAACTGTGAGTAAATAACCAGTGGGGTGTAAGGCTTGTAAGTCTATAGTGGACATCAGGGACCTAGGTTAAAAGTTGGTCATGAAACATAACAATGGCCTTGCTTAATGCTGCATTTGAACTACTGAGATATAGGCTTCTGATTACAAATGTGGACTGAGATTCTATATCATTCCAGTGTTGTGTAAATTGCTCCTCTTCTTTCTCTGCTCATTTGTATCCACCATTTTCCAACTCTACAGAACTATATATATAAAGAAAAGCTGGAAGAAAACATTAAGAAGCTAAAATAATCATTGGTTCGAGCTCATTAAATGTGACTGTTAAATTACAGCCTTTTCTACATAAACAGACCAAGTTAGCATATGTATCTAAATACACTTTGAGTCTTCAGACTGTAAACAGAAAAAAATAAAATAAAATAATATATAAAGAAAAAAAGAAGACAATTTAGACTTGTGGATGACAATGATGGTGATGGAAAAGAAAGAAAAAAGATTTCATGCTCACCTCTCCCTATGGATCAATGCAGGGAACAGCAGACTATAATAGAATGGTGTACACTAGGCTTGGGCGGTTTCGTTTGTTAATTTCGTAATTCGTATTTAAATTAGCTTACGATCCAATATTGAGCCATGCAGGACTACTGTGAGGAGTAATTAAGAATCGAAACAATTTTCCCAATTTATTTCGTATTGTTTCGTAATTGTTTCGTAATTATTTCCGTATGTCTGGTGCAAGTTGTGGTTTGTTTTATCAGTGATAAAAAATAAATTATCACACCAACAGTCAACAACAGAGGGAGAGGGAAGCTTCAGAAGTTCCCCCTGTCCCATTTGGAGGGTTTTTTAGCATATTGGGCAATCGCGTCCGCCATTAACTAATCGATTCGTAATTTTACGAAAATTTCGTATATTTTGAACTTTTTTAAAGGAAAATTTCGGAATTCTTTAAAAAAATGAAACGCAAGGGCCCCCCTAAAAACGAAACGAGTTTAGAACCAAATTTTTCCGTGGTTACCCAAGCCTAGTGTACACACCAACAGAAAGAGAAAGAGAGAAAGAGCGTGGAGCCAGATCCCAGATCTGGAATCTAGGCCCTCCAGCTGTCTTGTCTCTCTCGATCTCCCTGGAGAGAGGAGATGGAAAGAAGTGTTGTATGTCAGGAGCAATGGAGACCTGTCGTCTTGTGTTCCTGGCACACAGGGCTTCCTCTCACCATTGTGGCTTCCAGAGATACAAAATAAAGAGAACACCATTAAATCTAAGACACCCTCTTTTTGAACATTTTTTTTCCCTTAGGGAAAAGTCCATCTAGTCATATAACCCAGAATATGAAAACAAAAAAATCCCACAATATCTGCTTTCAACTGGGTTATCTGAGTCCACACTGCCACATATCCCAGTTCAAAGAAGAAAATGTGGGATTTTATTCAGCTGTGTGGAAGGGGCCTTAGAATCAGTAAAATATGGTATATTCGTTCTACATTATTCAACAAGAAGAGGCCAATTTTGGATGGAATTTTCCACGGATGTCCATCTTCTATGACTCTCTCTACAGTGCTTCTCTTGAGAAGAAATGTTGATCTTTCATCATTTTCCATATAAATAAAAAGATTGATATATGCTAAATTTCAGTTTCTTTTAAAGTGTGTGAGAGTACGTCTGTGTAACACTTTTATTGCCATGCTGCATTAAAACAAATCACAGAATGCAGGGATTTACAACTAAGGGCATAAGAGCTTATAAACATGGCACTTACTTCCCTCAAAGAACCAATCCATCACCTCTGGTCATCTGAATGACCCAGATCAATAAAAAGGCCACACAATTTATTGTCCTCTTTTCTAGATATACAGCAATAAAAAAAGACTCCAGTGCTGAAATACTAGTATAAACTCATGATTGATTGACATGATCACGGCAGCCAATATTTGTGATTGCTCTGTTTGTTTCAGTATATGAACATAAGGCAACTTAAAAAACGTAACTTAACTCAGTGATTCCAGTGGAACTTATGAACAAAAGAAGAGTCTATGCTGTATCAGACTGAGGAGTAACTAACTAACTTATGGTCCTATTTGGGACAATGTCCTATCCAGTTATTTAGAAAAACTCACAGTAATAGCATGAGGACACAATGGTGGCTAATCTTTTGGAGATTAAGATCTACAGTTTTCAAACACATGTACAGTCATTGGCCTAAATCCAACAGCTGATCCCAAATACAGAATATTCGTTTAATCAATGGGACTTGGAAGTTCAGTTGATTTCAAGTTGGATGACGTAGAAGACATGTGGCACTGCAACTCCCAGAATATTGAGCCATTAATTGTCCTGGCAAGGGTTTCTGAGAGCTGCATTCCTTTAACATCTAGATGGTTACATGTATTTCAGTGTCAATCTTGACTTTTGTGGAGAGGTGGCTGCCAAAGTAGGAGAAATGTCCCGATCCTCAAACACTTGAAGTCTGCTGGAAGCTCTGTGACTGCAGCATTTTTCCAAATGAAGCACAGAGTGTTTGAGGATCAGGACATCCATAGGAAGACCAAGGTGCTTGTTTATAAAGCTATTGTCCTCCCAACCCTGTTATACACCTGCGAAACATGGACAGTCTATAGACTGCAACTCCTGGAACAATTCCATCAGTGTTGTCTCAAAAAAATCCTGCAAATCTCTTGGGAAGACAGGTGAACAAATGTCAGTGAGCTGGAAGAAGCAAAAACCTCCAGCATTAAAGTGATGCTCCTATGTCAGCAACTCCGCTGGACTGGCCACGTTGCCTGAATGTCAGATCACTATCTCCCAAAGCATTTACTATACTCCCAACTCAAGAATGGGAAATGGAATGTTGGTGGACAGGAAAAGAGATTGAAAGATGGGCTTAAAGCTAATCTTTAAAACTGTGGTATAGGCACTGAGAACTGGGAAGCCCTGGCCCTTGAGTGCTCTAGCTGGAAGCCAGTTATGACCAGCAGTGCTGTGGAATTTGAGGAGACACAAACGGAGGGAGAAAGGGAGAAACATGCCAAGAGGAAGGCACATCAAACCAACCTTGATTGGGACCACTTTCCACCTGGAAACCTATGCCCCCACTGTGGAAGAACATGCGGATCAAGAATAGGGCTCCACAGCCACCTACATATTCACCGCAGAGACACTACACTTGGAAGGCCATCATACTCAGAAGGATTGCCTAACAGGTTACATGACTTCTCCTCTAATTTAGGCCCTTTGTCTTCCTAGAGGGACCTCTGGGACAGAAAGTATGAAAACTGACACCAAATTGTAAGTCCAAGATTTCTTTGGGAAGGCAGAAACATTGTAACTGTTCTTACTTAAAACTAATATAATTTTGTGGATCCTTTCACTGGAATGTGATATACGTACAGGCTAGGAGTTAATGATTCTTTTGTCAGACATTCACTTTCTAGATACTTCTTAGCAGTTTTTTTTCAATCAACAACATGAAGATAAAAAATGCATGAATTATCCATGTTATATGTATGAGCATGTCTGAATTTCAAATTGGTTGTGCTGATGTATAACAAGATCATATAGCTGTCCCAGTGTCTTTCTCATGAATGCCTGGAGTCATTGGGCTGACAATATTTGTAGCCTGAATGGTGAATGAGATGCATCTTGGTCTGATATAGCAAAACAACTTTATTTTATGTATTTACACTTCTAATTTGGTCAGCAGATAACATTCAATGTCACCCTGCTGGCTTTTGTGTTCTAGAAAATTCTAAGCAATATAAAGCTTCAGAAACGACTGCCCTTCTTGCTGATAGATCTCAGAAGGACAACCCTGTGAGCAGCTCCTGGAGTAATTAAGAAGTCAGTAAATGTATGTGTAACTCATTTAGAGTATCCCAGTTGGACTGTACTTGTTAATTGATAAACAGGCATGCAAGAACAGCAACTTTAAGGTCTTTTGGTTAAGGAACCTGAGGCTCAGGAGACCACTGTTGGGTTGTTGAGGCAGCCGCCAAATTGCTGCTGGTGACTTTCTGCAAGTCCCTTAGATTGCAGGTATCACAAGGAGGATAATAATTCCTTATCCCAGCAGCAAACAATGAGGAAAAGCTTATGAGGGTCACACAGATGAACTGTTGTGGGGCATTTGGTTTGATCACAGGCATCCAATTTGGTAGATCATAATTTACATTCTCCAGCTGGTTTGATATAGGGCAATATGAAATGTACAGCTTCCCACTCCTCAATATATTTTTGCTTGCTAAATAAGTGATATATAATCCATTGAAAATACTGAAAAATATGGTGGAAACTCAAAATACACATCTCATTTAGAATGATCGTTTCCAGAATGTTTTGTCTTTACTTTTGGCTTTTAATTCCATGCATTCTCAGGATCAGTGATCATATTACCCCCCCTCCCCCACCACTCCCCATTTTCCAAGTTGGCACAGCTATCTTGCATAGAAAACAAGCACTTTTTATGGCTTACTTACATAATTCAACATAGGGAGAAGGGTACGTGACCCAATTGCAAGCCAACATCCGGGTGAATTATCTCCTTGGCATGTAACCATTCTAGTTATGCTATCTAATATGGTAGCAACAGGAAATAGGGGAGAATGGTTTCCCAACAGCCCATTCCATCAAAAGCTGATACGGCTGTCTTGCTTAGATGAGGTGGCTGCTAAACTCCATTTTACACTCTTACTCTCACTTTTGAAAAGACAGGAAAGCTTAAAGAAGACAATTATGCTGGGGAGAATAGAAGGAAAAAGGAAGAGGGGCCAACCAAGGGCAAGATGGATGGATGGTATCCTTGAAGTGACTTGCTTGACCTTGAAGGAGCTTGGGGTGGTGACGGATGACAGGAGCTCTGGCGTGGGCTGGTCCATGAGGTCACAAAGAGTCGGAAGCGACTGAACAAATAAACAACAAACTCTCGCTTTGGCTATGGTGTAAAGAGGGTTAAGAGGTCAGGGTCTCTTAGTGCTCCTGTGTGACAGGAATATGCGAGGGTGTTACAAGTGATGAGAGGGAAAGGTGTGTGTATATGGTAGGTTTGCTGCCACCACCTCAAACTTCTGATTGAGGAATTAACTAGATGATATACTTGAGGTAAAATGTCCCTATACACCGGTTCTTCTTTTTGGGCTCCCTTTCTCGTGACTGGACTGCAGAGATGTAGAGGGTGGCTGAATCTAGCTTTGTATGACAAAACAAGGCTGGGGCAGATGAAAGGTAAACTAGGCAACAGGTTTATTGAAATATTTTAAACAGACAACTCATTACTGAGTGGTACATATGCGTAGTTGGTTTCTGAGGCACAGACTAATAAAACAAATGGTTACTATAGAAGGAGTAACTTTTCTTTGACGTGAGTTACTTTCCTCACACTATCCCTATAACAAGTAACAGTGTGTTTCTTAGACCAGTCGCCCTGGCTGCCTGCAAGAGTAACTAGGTTCCTTCTAGACTACTCTGCACTGTAGGGAAATAAASCCACTTGTATTCTCTCTCAATRCAAGTCAACAAGCCTTCACTTTGACTRSCCAAGCCAAAGTACCCYGAAGCACTTGYCCTCTATTATYCCCWATCARYCTAATTCTKAACTCACTCAGCAACTCTCTTCTCCCTGCCTGAAAATCYYAATCCTATCTCTYTCCTAGATCAAATCCYTCTTCTCTCTTTTAGATCARAAMCATSTCTCTYYWAGATCAAATCATTCTTCYCYCYTTTAGATCAAAACCATCTCCCTCCCYCTGACAGAAAGTACAGCCTTTTTACACACTCCTTCAACTCCTCCCCTAGGGGTCTGAGCCAATCAGGAGTTAGCTGACTCCTCCCCTTGCCTCTCTGCCCTTCCCAACATGTCAGCTCTCCTGAGCACCCTCCCAACATGGAGGCCTGCTCACTGACTCCCAGGCTGTGGCCTATGAAGCAAAAGTATGAGTTCTCTACATATGGAATTCCATTTAAGCAAAGTTGACTCCATTTCTTTGAACTTCTAGTGAATGTTCAGGACTGCACTGTTTTGCATGGTTGTTTGGTCCTTTAAAAAACTTTTGAGAGTGTTTAAATAGTAGTTGTATATTTAAATTGTTTTTTATAGAATCATAGAGTTTGCAGAGACCTCCAAGGGCCATTCAGACCAGCACTTTTCAATTGTGTGAAAACACTCCCAACAGAGACCATCCAGCCTCCACTTAAAAATATCAAACGAAGGTGACTCCACCACACTCTGAGGCAGCAGTATATTCCAGTGTCACACAGCTCTTACCAACTGAAGGTACTTCCTAATTTTTAGGTGTATTCTTTTTTTCCAGAATTTGGAATTCATTGGAATTGGGTGGAAATGTAAACGTTAAAGCACAATAAAAACACAACTAACACATATTGGTAAGAAAAATACAACATTCTCATAGTTGAGGGGAGCAAATAAAAGCATTGTAATGCTAGCAGATCATCGGGCAGGTGAAATAGTAAGTGAGGCAAGATGAAACATGGAAGAGGAAGGAATGGAAACCTGGTGTTGGAAATGGTGGAACCATCACATTCAAGATATAATCAGAGTTTCAACATACCCTGCACTCAGTTAATTACATGGTGATCTTGGTTTACCACATTTATACTAAATATTGGCAATTGTACAATTGGCATTGCGTGCCTCCCAAACTAACTACCTGTGGTCCCATTCTGCCATGAGAAATGCCAAAGAGCTGCTAGTGAATCAAGTGTTGACCTGAATTGATATTATTATACACCATCCAAGAATGCACAACTGCATGGTTGGGATCCCTTTGATTAGACTTAATTAGTAGGTATGGGCAATCCATGGTTCTAAATGGTTCTAAAGTACTTACTTAGGGGGTAAAGTGTTTCTAAAGCTGGTGCTTTGCTTCTAAAGTGTTGCTAAAGTTCTGGTAGTGAAATTTTCACCACCTAAGTCTAATCAAAGGGATCCCAACCATGCAATTTTCAGAACCCTAACAAAAATTTCATTATCATTTCATTGTTGGTGATTTTTATGACAGAACCAATTAGAAACTGCCATTTATAATAAGATTTTGAAAGTTTTGTTAGAGTTCTGAAATTTTCACCATGAGAACTTTAGAAACACTTTAGAAGCAAAGCACCAGCACCCCCTAGTTTTGTAAGTACTTTAGAACCATTTAGAACCATGCATTGCCCATGTCTATTAATTAGGGTAGATCCATTCAATGGTGAATCCATATATATGTAAACCCAGTTTTTCAATGGTTTTACTCTACTCAGATATAGCAATATGATTTCAGTCCATGTGAAATAGTTACATATGCTGAACTGCTTATGAAAACGTGAAGTAATGTGTCTACTGCTTCAAAAAGTGTAACTGCATGTATAACAGAACTTACACTGTATGACATCAACAAGATTGAGAACATAGTGTATCCTTGTGAGTAGTCTGAAGAACAGGTGAGAAGGTGAGATGTTTTTGACACCAGTGATGAAAGATAAACAAAACCAGTGAAACCCCCTGCACAGTGAAGTACACACATAGCAAATGACACTGGAATATTCTTTCATTGCAACTTTCTGAAGCTCAAAGAGATTCATCCCTAGAGGTGAAAATAATATACTTGAGACATATTAATTCTCAATGTAAAATGTCCTCCTTTGCATAGAACGTGTTTTGCAGTTTAATAATACATTTGCATTAGCATAGAAATAGCCTCATGTCTTCATTAGTTATGCTGATTAATGACAGACTTCTGATACAAGAGAGAACATACCTTATTGCTTCCTGGTGCTTCACTTGTGCCTTAAAAAACAACAACAAAACTCACTAGCCCTATATTTGATCCTCAATGCAGATGCTAGTTCCAAGGGATCATAGATAGCCCTGTAGAGATCAAAATTCAGAACTAGCAAGCTTGGAGATGGAGAGAATATTCAATTTTTTTTTTTTAAAAAAAAAGATTTAAAAATTGGTTTCTTCAGTGTCAGGAAATCCTGACAACCATGGCCAGGCAACAATATTCACCGCATGTGACTTAATCTTGATAAAATACTCAGTTTCTTGGTACAGAAAACAGTATTCTTTTTGCAGTAAGTAACACAGGCACTTATATTTGTACACACAATAAGCCCTGAACTGCAAATAGTACTTGAAAGCAAGTAATTTGAGGAATTTCTCAAAGCAAAGGGGAAATGATAGAAGTATTCATTATTTGGCTTCAAGAACAAAACTACCAGTAATGAAGGTTTACATCCAGTATAAGAACTGAACCAATGCTTAGCACTTTGATCAGTGGGGAATCTCGAATGTGGGCTTAGTCCAAAGTTGGGTTCATTCAGAGAAATCTTCTGATATCAAAGAGACACACCCCATGTCTACATGAGCCAAATAAAATGAACTTATAGTTTGAACTCACTGTGAATAGTCCACATGATGTACAGTCAGTTCCATAGACATTGTATCATACTGGATCTGGGACGATTCAGTGTCCACATGTCAAAAAGACACTGCTTTACTGGCTAGAAACAGCCCCAAGTAGCTCCTCAGCAGAGCCTTATTAGTTATGTTGCTCTGATACTCAAATGGCTCATGTGGTGAGTCCTTTCGATGTTAGGCTTCTCTAAATACAGTCAACTTTGGTAAAATGTTGTGGCCTCATGAGAATGATTGTTGCCAACAAGGCTCTGCTTTGACCACCAAAACAGTAGCTGTAGCCCTAGGAAGACGGGCTGCCAGTGTTGATGTACAGTTAGCCTAGCCAGCCATATGAACATCCAAAAGGGTCTTAGGTGATTCCATACTGGTAATTATGGACATCCCATGCTGTATCTGGGACTGTTCTGGAGCAGGCTACTCCAGTATTTTGGCTGGTGTAGATGTAGCTTCAGTGTGCCATCTTTTAATTTGAATGGATTGACTTTAAAAAGGATTATTGCTGTCTTAGTCCAAGAGTTAACAACCTATAGTCCTGTAGATGTTGTTGGATTTCAACTTCTAGGAGGTGTGTATTTTGAGTTAAAAAAGTGAGAAATTGGATGTTTGTTAAGAATGCAAGAATGCATCTATACATCCAGAGGCGGCCCTAGGTAATTTTCAATGGTAAGCAAACAGTATTTTGGTGCCCTCCCCCCCCCCCAACAATCACTGATATATGTTTTCTGTTCGTCGTGGGAGTTCTGTGTGCCGTATTTGGTTCAATTCCATCATTGGTGGAGTTCAGAATGCTCTTTGATTGTAGGTGAACTGTACATCCCAGTAACTACAACTCGCATATGTCAAGGTCTATTTTCCCCCAAGAGTGCCTCAAGAACGCCCCTGGGCAAAATCAACTATACTGCACATGCTTACTTTGCGTAATGGGTTGAGCCGCCCCTGTATACATCCTAAACAAGCGGCCCCCACTCTATCATTGTGGTTTCCAATACATCCAGCACGCTTCTGTTTCTGCAAGGTCTTCCCCATCATTTTTAATGGAATGGAGTAGATCCAAAGACTTGAGTCTAACCTAGGAATCATGCATCACTCCAGATTATTTTGGACTGCAATTCCAAGCTTTCATTATCATTGCTTGTGCTGGCTATGGCTGCTGGAACATCCAGTCCCCTAACATCAGAAGGCTTGCATGATTCTCACTCTGCTTGAAAGAATGTCTATCCTATTAACATATTTTCAAAACAAGTCAGCTCTTTCATTAGTGCATTAGTGCAATTTAATCCAAGATATGACCATTTTCAATGTCCCTGATGTGTTTTTTTGATCAACCGTTCTTTTTCAAGTCTGTCTTAAACAACTAAATTATTCGGTTCTCATTACTGGAACAGTGTTTGGTGTACAGATAAAAAATAGTTTAGGAGCCAGGGGAGCACAATTCGCCTTGAGAATTCACATTTCTGAAAGAATAAGTTTTTTAAAAAGAAAATGACATGGCTTCCAGAAAAAAAGTCAGTTCTGCCTCACTGACCTTTTAGAGTTCTTTTGGAGTGTCAGTAGAGTTGGTGGACAGGAAGTGGTCTGCTAGGCATTATTTACTTGGACTTTCAAACAGGGATGGACAAGAATTGCAGAAAAGCACAAACTTTTACCAAGGTTTTATATTTTTCACCCCCTGTAAAAAGATGAGAGACAAAGTAAAAACTTGCTTCAGACATCAGCACTTGTAGCATGCTTTAAAAAAATACAATACACACTCAAACGATGTGAATGTAAGGCAACCCTATAATGGGTTCTCAGAGGCTTAGAGTGTGCAACTCATCCAAAGTTGCCCAGCGGATTTCCATGGCTGGGCAGGGAATCAAACACTGGTCTACAGAGTCATTTTCCAACATTCAATTCATTATATCATTACACAAAACTGTATACACCTTTTGTAAACATGAGTAATTATAGATATATATGCCTGAAAAATATACAAAAATATTAAGGATGACCATATTTCAGTAATGCGTGCAAAGTCTTTTTTGCTTATATCCTACTTTGTCCTAAGATTGGCACCACATAACACAAATTAAAACACAGTACAACACAAAATCTGAGGATTCAGAACTAAACAGATAAATACAGAGAGCTATGGAGTTGTAAAGAGCTCCATAGGTCGTTGCGTCCAACAGTTGCTCAATACAGCAACTCCAGGTAAAACAGCAGCAGTTTTGTGCAGGTAATAATAGTTCTCTGTAGATATATTATTTTGGTACTGATTTCTACAAAAAACAGCCACATAAAAGTTTTTTTTTGAAGAGTAAGTCTTGAATATAAGCCTTGAAAACTTTGTGATTGTTGAAGACTTTATCACAGTAGAAAGTCATTTATTAAAAATACCTTTTGCTTCCTTTGAGAGGAGGCTTAGTGAGTCTCCTCTGATTTTTAACAAGCTCAGAAGTTTCTAGTGTTTCATTGTTTTCTTTCCTGTACCTTCGTGATACAAATAGTAGTCATTGGCCCAGTTACCATTTCAGGTCACGTGGTGTGGGCCAAGGAGTATTTCCTCATTGATTTAGCTCTGAACCCAGTTGGCCCAGTTGGGCCAATCAGAGGACATGGTGACATGGGCATGCATTGCTCAGGATATTGGGGTGTCCACCCGCAAAGTGCTCATTGTGTGGCACACGTCTGTTGGTGCTGTGTCTGCTTGCCCACTCCTGTGTCTGCTTGCCTTGCTGTCAACTAGCCACTGATTTTTGCCTTACCTTGGCTGCTTGTGCTTGGCTGCAATTTCCAAGATATAAGGCAACCTTATATTCTTTCTTTTCTTCTCTTTCCTTTCCTTTTAAAATATTTTGAAATCCTTGGGTTGCTCACAGAGCCTTAGTCAGGGTCACCCTAATTTTCTTTTCTCCTCCCTTCCTCTCCTATCCTTAAAAAGCCTTGTGAAAGATATTAATTATAAATTTATTTATTTATTTATTTATTTATTTATTTACTATATTTGTAGGCCTGGGTAACAACGGAAAAAATTGTTTCTAAAATTGATTTGTATTTGGGGGGTTTTTTTGTTTCGATATTTAAAATAATTACAAAATTTTCCTTTTAAAAAGTTCGATATTTACGAAATTTCGTAAATGGTAAAAAATTAACGAATCGATTTCTGAAACAATAACGAATCGATTCGTTAATGGCGGACGCGACCGCGAAATACGCTAAAAAACCTCCAAAACCTTCTGAAGCTTCCCTCTCCCTCTGTTGTTGACTGTTGGTGTGATATTATAATTTTTTTTCACTAATTAAACCATAAAACTGGCCCAGACATGCGGAAATAATAACGAAACGACCTCAAAACAATAACGAAACGAATACAATATCGAAATACGAAGCATTTACAAAACATTTTTGAAAATTCGTTTTTTTTTAATAATTGCTCCAGAATGGTTCGTTATCGTTTTGTAATTGAAAAAATTAACGAATTATTAACGAATTACGAATTAACGAAACGAAACCGCCCAGCCCTATATATTTGTATACTACTTTTCTCAGCCCTAGGGCGACTCAAAGCGGTTAACAATAGCAAAATTCAATGCTCAGAACAACATAAAAAGTTAAAAACAATTAAAACAGTAGCATATTAAACAATCAGTTATACATCAATAAACATCTCATTAGCGTCTCATAATCAGAATCAGGAACCAGTTTCACCATCCAATTGTTCCATATTCCTATATTCTTTACTGTAATAGCAATTCAACCAAAAGGGAAAAAAAACCCAAAACAACTTTCTTTACCTCCTCCTCTAATACTATATTTGCATTCATGACTTCTACTTCTGATATATTTCTTTCTGTGGATAGTGTGCAGCCTGATTTTTTTAATTATTATTTTTGAAAGGAAAGTAATTGTTGGCCTTCATGAGAATAATTTCTCCACTTTTGAAAACTATTATCTCTTTACCAAACCTTCAGTCTCTCTCTATCTCTGGACCTGGTCTGCCATGTTCTGCCCTCTAAATCACTGCATTTACAGGAATAGTTAAATCACATCTGTAATGCTTTGCAAGCAAAACACCCGTAGGGTTGGGAAAAGGTTTCACTATGTCGCCTTCAAAGGAGTTTGACCATGCTTTCTCAAACTTCTGATGCCACACTTCACAGACCTTGCCCTTCTGTGGGCTCTCACCCACTGTCCCTTGGAAAAAATGCTCTTTCTCTCTCTCTCTAGCCCTTAAAGTGATGGAAAAGGGAGCCTGGGAAGCCCTCCCATTACTACCAGTGGGATGAAAATTTCAATTCTTTCAGATGCAGAACAAAAATGCCCATCCAGAAAGCCACCCATTTTTGGAAGTGGCACTCAAAAAAGAAATGGGGCCATACAAATGAAACAAACAGAAACAGATAACGGATCTATAAAAATGTACAATAGTTCGAAATAGTAACACAAAATTGCTCAGTTTGATCTTGGATCAGAGCGTAGGGATTTGCCCAATTTTAGCAAATGGATGGAGCTAACAGAATCCCCACATGACAAAGAATGGAAGTCTCCCAATGGTGTAACAACGTTACATCTATGTATGTAATAAAAGTCAGTGTTTGTATGCGGAGGGAGGACTGTGTATGTGGCAGCTTTCTGATTGGCTGCCACTGTGACCAGCATGGGTGATGGTCCTGGACCAAACTTGGCACACATAACCCCCGAGGATTGGGGAGGACAGAGAAAGGATCATGGGATTTGTAGTACTTTCAAACCCATTGGCTCCCACAGGCCACTGTGGCCCCCAACAAAGACCTATAAAGACCAAATTTGGCACACTGAGCCCCATGGCCCAATCTACTTCCTGCTGCAGTTTGAAGGAGGGCTGCCCATGGATTTTGGGACTTGAAGTACCTGCACTCACTTCGTGAGATTGCTGCAACCCTCATCCAATGACAAATCAAGACCAAACTTGGCACACATAACCCCCATGACCCTCTTTACATCCTGGTGAGGGTTGAAGGAGGACGGCGAATGGATGATGGGATTTGTAGTATTTCCCCACCCTTTTGTTCCCACAAACTTCTGTGACCTGCAACAAAGACCGATAAAGACTTGGTACACAGAGCCCCCATGATCCACTCTACATCCTACTGCTGTTTGGAGGAGGGTGGGCCATGGATGATGGGACTTGCAGTATCTCCACTCACTTCCTGAGACCGCTGTGACACTCATCCAATGACCGATCAAGACCAAACTTGTCACACAGAGCCCCCATGACAACTCTACATCCTACTGCTGTTTGGAGGAGGGTGGGCCATGGATGATGCGACTTGCAGTACCTCCACTCGCTTCCTGAGACTGCTGTGACACTCATCCAATGACCAATCAAGACCAAACTTGGCACACAGAGCCCCAATGACACACTCTACATCCTGGTGCTGTTTGGAGGACAATGGACCATGGACGATGGGACTCGCAGTATCTTCACTAACTTCCTGAGAGTACTACAAGCCACATAAATAACTGATAAAGATCAACCTTGGCGCACAATGCCTTTCTCAAATTACTCAGGCAGCGCTAGTACAAAATAGTTACAAAATAAATGTCCATAAGTTGGAAATAGTAGACCACTATCTTGGTCGCTGCCATCATAGCCAAGATACCAATTTTCTATCTTGTAACAACACTACAATTTTCTAATCCTTTTTGGAGAAAAACTGGACCAAAATAGGAGCCTCTTCATGACTCTACAATATTTTGAATCAGAATGTGAATTTTTCCGATTTCTAATTTCAGAACACTCGCTAAATGTTATTTAAATAATGTTATTTGAAGCCAGTTTGCAAAACCGATCCCTGAAGCCAATGATGAATCCCGTAGTATTTTTATTGACCTTGAAATACTCTGTTCAAGGTCACCTGTTCCATCAGCAGCACTATTACCTGAAAACACCCTGCATTTCCTCCTTCCCTTCTCAACTTCTAGGCCATGATCCCATCAGGTTGTTTCAACTTGTGTTACCATTAACATTTGTTTTTGTCAAACAATATCAAGGAATGTCTGGAAAATCAATCTTTAATAAGTTACAGTAATGTTTTCAATTTCCTGTCATCTGCTTTAACGTACATGTGTACTCTGTCATTTCTCATCACTTTCTAAATCCATCTTGTTATCAGCTTGGTATAACTTAATGTACAGCTAACTCATTCCTGGGTGACCTTAAATCATACACTACCCGGGAGGCTTCTTCGAAGAGTCATTCTTTCTTTGCTGTGAAGGTGACAGAGATAACAGAAAGGGAGCGACTGTGCAAATCAAAACTTCAAGGGGGACTTTCATACTTGGCCAAACTTGCTCGGAGGAAATAGTCAGAGACGGTGACAACCAAGCAGTTGTCATCTTTTAACCTGGCAAATTGGAGGTGGTTCTGCCATCCACTGAATCAACAAGGCAAGGCAACAACAACAACAAGGTTTTGATGAAAGCTGACATTTTGCTTTGACTATGTGCAGTGCACTGC
The DNA here is from genome assembly GCF_025583915.1 of Anolis sagrei ordinatus. Classification (NCBI taxonomy): domain Eukaryota; kingdom Metazoa; phylum Chordata; class Lepidosauria; order Squamata; family Anolidae; genus Anolis; species Anolis sagrei. The sequence goes on along the minus strand of NW_026845477.1, from coordinate 10,025,076 downwards.
ATAGGAAATAATAGGGAATATAGTTGAATGGGAGATGTTCTTTAGAAACTATGCAAGTCTACAAATTCGATAGGGCTCATTCACTACAAGGGACAACTTAAATGCTTTCCATTGATTTTAGTGCTACTGATGAGTATGCAGTGAAAATGCTACACCCACACCCACACAATACACTTACATGTATAAAGTCTATCCCAGTGGTTCTCAACCTGGAGTCTCCAGATGTTTTTGGCCTTCAACTCCCAGAAATCTTAACAGCTGGTAAATTGGCTGGGATTTCTGGGAGTTGTAGGCCAAAAACATCTGGGGACCCCAGGTTGAGAACCCCAGGTTGGTCTATCCTATATGTTTGCTCTTCACCAAAGATAAGGGCTGAAAAAGCAGAAGCATTCAAGTTGTTCAGGTTTTATGGTTTCTTGGGTTGGGTTGGGTTGGGCTGAAGGAGTGGCTGAAGGAATATTAATTGAATTATTAGGAATATTAATTAGAATTGCATATCTGCTTGAATACAAGTGCAAGATACACCACTTTGGCAGAAAAAAACGAAATGCAAAGATACAGAATGGGGGATGCCTGGCTCGAGAGCAGTACGTGTGAAAAAGATCTTGGAGTCCTCATGGACAACAAGTTAAACATGAGCCAACAATGTGATGTGGCAACAAAAAAAGCCAATGGGATTTTGTCCCGCATCAATGGGAGCATAGTGTCTAGATCTAGGGAAGTCATGCTACCCCTCTATTCCGCTTTGGTCAGACCACACCTGGAATATTGTGTCCAATTCTGGGCACCACAATTTAAGAGAGATATTGACAAGCTGGAATGTGTCCAGAGGAGGGCGACTAAAATGATCAAGGGTCTGGAGAACAAACCCTATGAGGAGTGGCTTAAGGAGCTGGGGGTGTTCAGCCTGAAGAAGAGAAGGATGAGAGGAGATATGATAGCCATGTACAAATATGTGAGAGGAAGCCACAGGGAAGGGGGAGCAAGCTTGTTTTCTGCTTCCTTGGAGACTAGGACGCGGAGCAATGGCTTCAAACTACAAGAGAGGAGATTCCATCTGAACATGAGGAAGAATTTCCTAACTGTGGGAGCTGTTCAGCAGTGGAACTCTCTGCCCCGGAGTGTGGTGGAGGCTCCTTCTTTGGGAGCTTTTAAACAGAGGCTGGATGGCCATCTGTCAGGGGTGATTTGAATGCAATATTCCTGCTTCTTGGCAGAATGGGGTTGGACTGGATGGCCCATGAGGTCTCTTCCAACTCTTTGATTCTATGATTCTATGATTTGAGAATGAAATATATCAAGATGTTGTTTCAGTCTCAAGCCTATCCCAGCAGATCCTCAACCCATTGTCAGAACCGGTTTCAGTGGATTCTGATCAACACTCAGAGACACACTTTAGTCCCTTTTAACAAATTGGTGCTCACTTTTCTCTGTGTTGATGCAAATTCCTCTGCCATCAAAGTGATGTGAGGTTGATGGCAAATGTAGGTCACTGGATATATGAAAAAGACATGCTATTTAATTCAGCCTATCAAAGCAGCAAATGTGTTTCTATCATTTATATGAAATCTACTGACATCCTTTGAGATGCCATTTCTTATGAAAAATCTAGACAAACTCCTTTTATAATGTAATTTCTACTTATTGTGGACCAAACTGAGAGGATATATTTTATGTATGCATATGAGGGGGGGGGGGAGAAGCTTTTATGGTATGTCCCAGCATCTGCAATGTAACTGTTTCAGGAAGATGTATTGTCGAAGGTTTTCATGGCAGGAATCACTGGGTTGTTATAGGTTTTTTCAGGCTATATGGCCATGTTCTAGAGGCATTTTCTCCTGATGTTTCACCTGCATCTATGGCAAGCAACCTCAGAGGTAGTGAGGTCTATTGGAACTAGGAAAGTGGGTTTATATATCTGTGGAATGACCAGGGTGGGGCAAAGAACTCTTGTCTGTTGGAGCTAGGTGTGAATGTTTCAACTGACCGCCTTGATTAGCATTTGATTGCCTGGCAATGCCTGGGGCAATCTTTTGTTGAGAGGTGATTAGATGTCCTTGTTTGTAGTGTATTTAGAGGTTTGCAAAATATGCAACCTATTGGATTTTCTATTATTGTTGTTGTCATTGATGAAGATGATGATGATGATGATGATGATAATGATGTTACTCTCCATTTTTGTTTCCTCTGAAAGGCAGAAACCTCCACAGGCAACCCAAGATTTGACTGTGAGTGAAATCCAGGGACAAAGCAAAATAAGTATGTAATACTTCATAGAAACTCTGTGTTCGGTTTTTCCACTCGTTCCATCGAATTTTGGCAATTCTGTTTTTCTATTTGGAAAATTTAAAGCAAGTCAGTTTTATACAGTTGTTGCTAGAGCATGTAAATTAGTCTCCCTTGATGAGTTAACATCTTTGGCCAATTTTATAGAACATCTACAGTTCAACAGTCCAACTCCATTAAAACATAGACACACTACAGAATAGAATCATAGAATCAAAGAGTTGGAAGAGACCTCATGGGCCATCAGTCCAACCCCATTCTGCCAAGAAGCAGGAATATTGCATTCAAATCACCCCTGACAGATGGCCATCCAGCCTCTGTTTAAAAGCTTCCAAAGAAGGAGCCTCCACCACACTCCGGGGCAGAGAGTTCCACTGCTGAACGGCTCTCACAGTCAGGAAGTTCTTCCTCATGTTCAGATGGAATCTCCTCTCTTGTAGTTTGAAGCCATTCCTCCATTGCGTCCTAGTCTCCAGGAAGCAGAAAACAAGCTTGCTCCCTCCTCCCTGTGGCTTCCTCTCACATATTTATACATGGCTATCATATCTCCTCTCAGCCTTCTCTTCTTCAGGCTAAACATGCCCAGCTCCTTAAGCCGCTCCTCATAGGGCTTGTTCTCCAGACCCTTGATCATTTTAGTCGCCCTCCTCTGGACACATTCCAGCTTGTCAATCTCTCTCTTGAATTGTGGTGCCCAGAATTGGACACAATATTCCAGGTGTGGTCTAACCAAAGCAGAATAGAGGGGTAGCATTACTTCCTTAGATCTAGACACTAGGCTCCTATTGATGCAGGCCAAAATCCCATTGGCTTTTTTTTGCAGCCACATCACATTGTTGGCTCATGTTTAACTTGTTGTCCACGAGGACTCCAAGATCTTTTTCACATGTACTGCTCTCGAGCCAGGCCTCGTCCCCCATTTTGTAACTTTGCGTTTTGTTTATGTTCTTCTGCCTAAGTGGAGAATAGAATCATAGAATCATAGAATCATAGAATCTAAGAGTTGGAAGAGACCTCATGGGCCATCCAGTCCAACCCCATTCTGCCAAGAAGCAGGAATATTGCATTCAAATCACCCCTGACAAATGGCCATCCAGCCTCTGCTTAAAAGCTTCCAAAGAAGGAGCCTCCACCACACTCCGGGGCAGAGAGTTCCACTGCTGAACGAATACCTTATAGAAGTCACAAATTTCTTAGTGTGAAGTTGCAAAATGGAAGTCTCCAGTTAGTGCTAAACATAGAAATCAGGGCCAAGAGGTCTGTCCTTGTCCCTAAAATGCTGAAAAGACAACCAATTCCCTCAAAGATTTCTTCATTTAATTCATTACCAGTTGGCACTTAGAGATAACATGGAGAAAATGTTTGTTTCTCGGTGTGCCTTTTAATTGCCTCCCATATTAGAATGCATCTTTCCGATAGAGGCAAATGTCATTTTCACACACACACGGCCATGTTGTGAAGAAATTTTTTCCCATAGTAGATTATTCACCAATGTTTATGAATTTTGGTGTAAGCCATTTAAAAGGCTTCGGAGATACGTATCTCGTCAGCTCGATTCTGCCAGAGAGACATTTGAGCTTCAATCCCCTCCATATTCCCCCTTTTCTCCCCTTGCAAAATTTGGCGCTGCTCTTCAAATGTTAACTAATCTAATGAGTTTTGCGTTGAATTGTGAATACATTTTAATTTGCCATTCAAGATATTGTAGCATTTAATATTTTGCCTCGCAAGCAATCTACCATGAGGCACATTCCTTTTTCTTTCTCTCCCCCCCCCTCTTTTTTTTTAAAAAAAGCCTTCTGCGAAAATTTCTTTCATACAGTCTGATTAAAATCCAATTAATTACAAACACAATTAAACCTTTCTACAGGAGTTTGCTGAGGACGGCTGACGGAAGTCAAGTTGTCAATCAAAGATGCAGCAGGGAGCACTAATTGGAAAGCAGCAAAACTTTCAGCCAATACGGATATAAAAGGGGAAAAGAAAGGAAATCATTCAGCCCTTCATGTAATATGCACATTTATTAGGAAATGGTTTCCTCCTTTGATTCTTTTGCTTATCATTTGATCAATACAGCTTGCTTCTGATGGCATCGGCCATGACGAAATCCTCCCAAGGCTCCCAGCGATAGTAAATATACATACAATAAAAAGGCAATTAAGAATGAAATAACGGCGAGCGTGGGGGAGTGAGAAAGGGATGGCAACATAAATGCACCGTCTAGAGTTATTGTAAAATCTTTGCAGCTTGATGACAGCCAAAGTTTATGGTTTCTTCACTTTTGTATTCATTGACATGTGCACATTCTACAGTGTTAGTAAGAGGCAGGATATAATTGCCCCCAAAGAACAGGACTCGCTCCCCCTCCAAAAAAAAACACCCTTGGAAAAAATATTGACAGCTGGTGACTTTGTTGGGTGTATCTAAATTGCATAATTATTGCAATTTGACCCCACATTAACTGCTATGGCTCAATGCTATAGAATCATGGGAGTTGTAGTTTTACATGGTCTTTGGTCTTTTTGACAGCATCCCAGGATCCCATAGCATTGAACCATGACAATTAACATGGGCTTAAATTGCATTAATTCTATAGTGTGGATGTAGTCTATATTTCCACTAAGCTTGTGCAATCCAGGTAAACTGCAATCCATTTCAGTGTCCCAGATTTTGGTGTGGGTCCTGATCCATTTTTTGGGAGCCTCTCAAATTTGAGAGGACAGAAATCCATTTTCAGTCCAGGAAGCTGAAAAATTCATTTTCTATCCATCCCATCATGGGAGGGGGGATCTTCGCTGGCTCTCTGTCTTGTCATTATATGCATTGTTTGTCCTTATATCCTTCATTTATACCTGAATTTATTTATTTGTCGTATCAGGGCAACCAGTCAATTATATTACATTTCCAACAGAACAAAGCAAACAAACAGACAAAATACAGAATTTGTGAGTTTGGTAGTTGATTAAATATCCTTTGACCAGTATCTGGCCACTAGGAGTGCTTCTGGTGTTGCTGCAAGGTGGTCCTCCATTGTGCATGTGACAGGGCTCAGGTTGCATTGCAGCAGGTGGTCAGTGGTTGGCTCCTCACACTCGCATGTTGTGAATTCCACTTTGTAGCCCCATTTCTTGAGGTTGGCTCTGCATCTCGTGGTGCCAGAGCACAGTCTGTTCAGCATCTTCCAAGTTGCCCAGTCTTCTGTGTGCCAAGGGGGGAGTCTCTCATTTGGTATCAGCCATTGGTTGAGGTTCTGGGTTTGAGCCTGCCACTTTTGGACTCTTGCTTGCTGAGGTGTTCCAGCAAGTGTCTCCGTAGATCTTAGAAAACTATTTCTAGATTTAAGTCATTGACGTGCTGGCTGATACCAAAACAGGGGATGAGCTGGAGATGTCTCTGCCTTGGTCCTTTCACTATTGGCTGCTACTTCCTGGCGGATATCAGGTGGTGCAATACCAGCTATACCTGAATTAATAGCAGCAGATACCACTCTTTCTGTGATCCTATCCCTTCTGTCTGTAGAGGAGACTGGGTTCAATGCTTAATTAAACATATTTCCCTGCAGCATGCAGCTTTCCAAGGCATTTTAAGGAAGCTTTCCCACTTTCTGGGGACTGATCAACCTGGAACTTCCTACACTGGGCTTCCTTTAAAAGGCCCTCTCTTTTCTCTTGATTTCCAGGCCCTGGAGTGGTGCCCTTTTTTCCCCTCACACTTTTCCTTCTAGTAGCTGTCTCCTTTCCACACTCCACTTGTAACCGAAGGCAGCTCGTTTTCAACAGCTGCTGTTCTGTCGCGGCTGAAAGAAACATGGAGGATGAGCCCTTGCCATTATGGCCAAACTGAACAAGCCTGACCAGCCAGATTCACCAAAGGGAACTGACCAAATCAAGCCTAGCTTCCACTATAGTTGCCTTGGTTACATCCTGTGGGTTTTTTTTTTAATTTAGTGAGGCACTAGAGTTTTCTCACTGAAAATTCTAAGTGTTTCTGCCTAAACTATAGATCCAAATTTCAAGATGTTGCTATAACACTTATGGTGGAATCACAGTCCTATAATTGTGTATGAGCCCATGTTCTCCTAATGAGAATTAAACTGGCTCAATAGCTATGGAATGCCCAAACAAACACATGAAAACAGAAAAGACCTGAAAGTTGTGATAAATAGACTGGGGTATCTTGGAAAGGGTTATGGATGATAGTCTGCAACATTGAGAACAAATAGCTTTTGGTTTAGAAAGAATATTCAAAAAATGTTCAAAACAATGTTCAAAAATGTCTTTCTCAATTGTCAGGAATTCCTGATGGAAAGAAATCTTGAAGGATGATGATTTTTCAACTTCGGAGCTTATTCTGCAGAAACATTGTAAAGTGTCTCTTTCTGCTACCTTGGCAGCCACCTCTCCTCCAAAGTCAATATCAACACCGAAATACAACCTGAGCTCTGTGAGTGCAGCATTTTTCCCGAATGAAGCAGAGAGTGTTTGAGGACCGGGACATCCGTAGGGATACCAAGGTGCTTGTTTATAGAGCTATTGTCTTCCCAACCCTGCTATATGCCTGTGAGACGTGGACTGTCTACAGACGTCACATGCAACTCCTGGAACGATTCCATCAGTGCTGCCTCCAGAAAATCCTGCAAATCTCTTGGGAAGACAGGCGGACAAACGTCAGTGTGCTGGAAGAAGCAAAGACCACCAGCATTGAAGCGATGTTTCTCTGCCATCAATTCCGCTGGACCAGCCACGTTGTCTGGATGCCCGACCACTGTGTCCCAAAGCACTGTCTACTCCGAACTCAAGAACGGAAAACGGAATGTTGGTGGACAGGAAAAGAGATTTAAAGATGGGCTCAAAGCCAACCTTAAAAACTCTGGCATAGACACTGAGAACTGGGAAGCCCTGGCCCTTGACCGCTCCAGCTGGAGGTCAGCTGTGACCAGCAGTGCTGCAGAATTTGAAGAGGCACAAATGGAGGGCGAAAGGGAGAAGTGTGGCAAGAGGAAGGCACGTCAAGCCAACCCCAACCGCAGGCCCGTAGCCAGGATTTCGTTTCGGGGGGGGGGGGGGCTAAAAAATTTTCAGGGGGGTTTCGGGGGGGTGCTGAGTCTGAGTGAAAGAGGGTCTAGCCTAGCAAACCTTTTGTATCATTACCCCAATACCCCCATGCATATGGGATATATTGAGTATGGTGATCAGATCATGATATGAATAAACATAACAGTTTAAATAATGCACCAGTAAGGCCTTTTCACGAGCCACCATGAGAATTTCAGGGGGGGGGCTGAAGCCCCCTGAGGCCCCCCCCCCTGGCTACATGCCTGCCCGACCGAGACCGCTTCCACCTGGAAACCAATGCCCTCACTGCGGAAGAAGATGCAGAGCAAGAATAGGGCTCCACAGCCACATACGGACCCACAAGAATACTGGAAGACAATCCTCCTCGGAAAACGAGGGATCGCCTAAGTAAGTAAGTAAGTATTTGCAGAAAACTGAATTTTCTACACAGAAAAAAAGAGTGTCCTGTGGAGAAATCTTGGTTTCTGGCTAAAAGTGTAAGCAAGAAGATGATAATGATAAATGCATAAGTTCCAAACTACTTAAAGCACAGTAGCACATTACACAGTTTGCAAAATACAAAATTTGTGATTACACAGTTTGCAGTGACTTTGGGCAGCAAGGAAAACATGGGATCATTTCTTTATCTTGCCTGTGAAAATGAAATTTATGATCATTTTTACATCCCAAAGAACATTCCACTGACACATTGCTTCTCAAGACCTTTTCCCTTACTGTTCACTCTTGTCTGCTGTCAAATGTCTGGCCCTATGCAGCCTTTGCGGACTAGCTTCCACAAACGACTTTGCCAAAATCCTGAAAGTTACAAAAGATGGTGAAGGGAAGCTCTTCCCACTGGGGCTGTCACAAAAGAAGGTGATGGGCTTCCCTTCCTACCCCATTGAAATGACGGGATGTCATTTCCACGAGTCGACGGTGAGTAATTCAGCAGCAAGCCAAAGGACATGGCTGAGAAGGGTGTAATAATTATAGCAGCATGTAGAAATCCTCCCGTGTATTTCCTTGCGGGAGGATGATCTCGGAGAATTTCTGCAAGGCCAGCTTCAAGTAATTACTGTCACTTCATGCTTATCTGTAGGCTCTCTTGCTAGGTAGTTTCTCTCTCCCCCCCTCCTTTCCTGCCACTCCTTCCTGAATATACCGAGTTGACAAAAGGAGCCATTTGTCAAGATGGCACTATGGCACCACTTTCTCTCCTGCACCTCCTTTCCTTTTGCTGAAATTATGTGAGAGATTACGGTCTGGGCTGGGACGATATGTACCATATCATCTAAATAATAGAACCCACAATGATCAATGACAAATGGCCATTAGCTTCGACCAATTCAGCCATGTCATTGAGGGCCAATTTGAACGTCTTTATTTCAGACATGTGAAATTGCCACTGACTTTTTCTTCCCCAGGGTGCACGTGTGGCAATTATGTAGTTGCCTGGTCTGATACAAGGCAAGAGATGGAGACCAAAATGACTGATCATCACAGGTCATTTATTCCGTCGCAGAGTGTGCGGCAGTCGGGCTGGAGGGGAAATGTGGTTTGTAGGAAGAGGAGTACATTCCACAGCTGGAGAAGGAGATATATCTCCTACCCATGCCATAAGAAAGTATTTGGGGCAGATGTAAACTTCTGGAATAGAGATATATCTCCTATCCATGCCATAAGAAATTATTTGGGGCAGATGCAAACTTCAAAAACACACTAAAAGAACACAATGGCAAAGTCTTATTCTTTTCACAAAATAATGGTTCCCAGAATTGGAACACAGGTGGAAAAGATTGAAGGAATTGATGAGGCCTCACACTTTTTGTGCCTTACAACTCCTTTACACACAGAACAGATATCTAGTTTCACTTACCCACATCTAACACAATTTTCTAGTTTCTCCAGGCAATTCTATGGGTTGCTTCCATGGGAGGTTACCACAGCATCACACTAGGACAGTGGTTCTCAAGCTGTGAGTCCCCAGTTGTTTTGACCTACAACTCCTAGTTTAGGTGCTCTTACTGCCTATTACAGGGAAAACCAGCTGATCCCTAATCCATCTAAAACACAGACATGTGCTCTTCACCTTAAGAACAGACAAGCATCCCGAGCTCTGAGGATTACCTGGGAAGGAATCTCACTGGAGCATTGCTGCGCACCCAAATACCTGGGAGTCACTCTGGACTGTTCTCTGACCTACAAGAAGCACTGCCTGAATATCAACCAAAAGGTGGGTGCTAGAAACAACATCATACGAAATCTGACTGGCACAACCTGGGGATCACAACAAGACACAGTGAAGACATCTGCCCTTGTACTATGCTACTCTGCTGCTGAGTATGCATGCACGGTGTGGAACACATCTCACTATGCTTAAACAGTAGATGTGGCTCTTAATGAGACATGCTGCATTATCACGGGGTGTCTGCGCCCTACACCACTGGAGAAATTACACGTTTGAGCCGGTATCGCACCACCTGACATCTGCCGGTGAGTAGCAGCCAATAGTGAAAGGACCAAGGCAGTGACATCTCCAGCCCATCCTTTGTTTGGATATCAGCCAGTACGTCAACGACTTAAATCAAGAAACAGTTTTCTAAGATCTACAGAGACACAGGCTCAAACCCAGAACCTCAATCAATGGCTGATACCAAATGAGAGACTCCCCCCTGGGCACACAGAAGACTGGGCGACTTGGAAAGCGCTGAACAGACTGCGCTCTGGCACCACGAGATGCAGAGCCAATCTTAGGAAATGGGGCTACAAAGTGGAATTCATGACATCCAAGTGTGGAGAAGAGCAAACCATTGAGAGGAGACATGATAGCCATGTATAAATATGTGAGAGGAAGCCACAGGGAGGAGGGAGCAAGCTTGTTCTCTGCTTCCTTGGAGACTAGGACGCGGAACAATGGCTTCAAACTATAAGAAAGGAGATTCCATCTGAACATGAGGAAGAACTTCCTGACTGTGAGAGCTGTTCAGCAGTGGAACTCTCTGCCCGGAGTGTGATGGAGGCTCCTTCTTCTTTAGGAATCCTCTAGGTCCTCCAGGGTGATGCTATAATAACACCTGACATATGGTGTTCATTTCAATAGGGTTTACTATCCACAGTTTTAGGTATCCAATGCACCCTATGGATACAAGAGTCATAGTGCATAGTATGAATCTATTCTCATTCAATTATAAGGCAATTGTGCTACACTACTGTAGACTTTCATAGATTCCTAGAATCACAGAGCCCGTCTACACTAACCATTTAATACTGTTTCAACCCCCTATTGAAGAAAGTGATTTTACTGTGCAGGTAATAACATTGGAAATGCTAGAACCAGTTTGTGTCCTGGAGAAAGCACTGATGCACATTAAGGGCTTTCCTTGAATTCTTTTGTGGGAGTTTGTTGTCTGGACAACACAATTTGATGCTAAATTTGTCTTGCATTAAATGATCAGTGTAGATGGGACCATGGAGTTGGAAGAGAAACAAGGGCCATCCAGTTCAACCAACTGCCATGAAGATAGATACAATGAAACCACTCCCAGTCAGGGAAAGCACTCCCTGACTGATGTCCAGTCCAGTGGAAGCCACACCATCTGAAGGGGCATTAGCCATTATATTTATATAAAAAAATGATATAAATTACCTCCAAATTTTATGGAGGCTTTAGAAATGGCAACCTACCTCTACCCCACATTTGATGCTTGCATCATGTGAAAGGCACCATCGGTGGCAAGCGCGATTGGTGGGGACGAGGGACAGGGCCTTCTCTGTGGTGGCCCCTTGACTCTGGAACTCTCTCCCTAAGGACATCAGACAAGCCTCAATGTTGGCAGTCTTTAGGAAGAGCTTGAAGACGTGGTTGTTCCAGTGTGCCTTCCCACAATAGGAAACTCCAAGCATCATGTCCCATATGCACTTTACTAGAAATTTAAGATTGTCTGCACATCGCACCTATTGCCAAAAACCTATCCATTCCACCTGGTCATGTCCAGCATTTTTTAAACTCTTAATCACTACATTTGGCCTGGCCATAGTTTTACATTGCGTCGTGATGATATTGTTTAATGTTTATTGTTATTGGTTGTGTTTATTGCTTTGCTTTGTGAGTTTTATTGTTGTATTTGTTATGCTTTTGTTTTATTGATGTTTTGGCCTTGGCCTTTTATAAGCCGCACCGAGTCCTTCAGGAGAAGTTAGCGGGATATAAATAAAGGATTATTATTATTATTATTATTATTATTATTATTATTATTATTCCTTAAGTGTATAGAAAGTAAAAGCTTATTTATTGCTTTTACAGTTAAAAAGCAAGGCAAGTAATGGAGAGCTGTGAGCAGCATTGAGAATTTAGATCACCAATGGACTAGACCACCACAATTCAAGAGAGATATTGACAAGCTGGAATGTGTCCAGAGGAGGGCGACTAAAATGATCAAGGGTCTGGAGAACAAGCCCTATGAGGAGCGGCTTAAGGAGCTGGGCATGTTTAGCCTGAAGAAGAGAAGGCTGAGAGGGGATATGATAGCCATGTATAAATATGTGAGAGGAAGCCACAGCCTCTTCGCTGATGGTCTTTCGGAAGAGATTAAAAACATGGTTGTGTAAACAAGCATTCAATTAGTTTGTTACTATTGAATTTATAGACTAAGGACTGGTTAACTATGGATGACGAACTCTGGACTGTGATTTTTTGTGACGAGAAGCATGGTATTATTATTGGTGGCCCAATAATTTGTATTGTTTACGTGTTGTTGTTTTAAATTGTACATTGCTTTTAATTGCTTTTAATTGCTGTAAACCGCAATGAGTCGCCGATTTAGGCTGAGATATTAGCGGTATACAAGTGTATTAAATAAATAAATAAATAAATAAATAAATAAGGGAGGAGGGAGCAAGCTTGTTTTCTGCTTCCTTGGAGACTAGGACGCGGAACAATGGCTTCAAACTACAAGAGAGGAGATTCCATCTGAACATGAGGAAGAACTTCCTGACCGGAGTGTGGTGGAGGCTTCTTCTTTGGAAGCTTTTAAGCAGAGGCTGGATGGCCATTTGTCAGGGGTGATTTGAATGCAATATTCCTGTTTCTTGGCAGGGGGTTGGACTGGATGGCCCATGAGGTCTCTTCCAACTCTTTGATTCTATGATTCTATGATTCTATGTATCTCTCAGAAACCTTCTTGCAACAGAAAAATTGAGGTCCAGCTTGGCTAAAAGACTGGCTTTCTTCTGTTCTGATTGACTTAACTGACAGGGCTCACAGGAAAATCCTGTGTACGGCTGCCTCTTCACACTCCATGTGTAGCCAAAGGAAACTGAAAGTAGCTGTGGTTGGCAGCCGTGTGGTCTGTTGCAGCTGAAAACAATGGCAGTAGCACCTGTCCTGTTATGGCTGGCTGAAAGAGCCAAATAAGCCAGAGCCTGTTGATAAACAGATCTGTGCACAGCTCTACCGCTGAATCTCCACCAGATTTTTAAAGAGAAGATCTCTCCAAGGTGCTGAACTCCATCTCCAAGGTAGTTATAGCCTTTTTGGTGACTTGCAAAGTCTGGAGCAAAATTTAAAATGTATTGATCAGCCCCATCAATATAGGAAACATCAAGCAAAAAGTGGGTGCTAGAAACAATACCACACGAAAGCTGACTGGCACAACCTGGGGATCACAACCAGATACAGTGAAGACATCTGCCCTTGCGCTGTGCTACTCTGCTGCTGAGTATGCATGCCCAGTGTGGAACACATCTCACCACACTAAAACAGTGGATGTGGCACTTAATGAGACATGACGCATTATCACGGGGTGACTGCGCCCTACACCATTGGAGAAATTACACTGCTTAGCCGGTATTGCACCACCTGACATCCGCCGGGAAGTAGCAGCCAATAGTGAAAGGACCAAGGCAGAGACATCTCCAGCTCATCCCCTGTTTGAGTATTAGCCAGCACGTCAATGACTTAAATCTAGAAATAGTTTTCTAAGATCTACAGAGACACTCACCGGAACACCTCAGCAAGCGAGAGTCCAAAAGTGGCAGGCTCAAACCCAGAACCTCAACCAATGGCTGATACCAAACGAGAGACTCCCCCCTGGGCACACAGAGGACTGGGTGACTTGGAAGGCGCTGAACAGACTGCGCTCTGGCACCACGAGATGCAGAGCCAACCTTAAGAAATGGGGCTACAAAGTGGAATCCTTGACATGCGAATGTGGAGAAGAGCAAACCACTGACCACCTGCTGCAATGCACAATGCTACATGCACAATGGAGCCCTGCTACATGCACAATGGAGGACCTTCTTGCAGCAACATCAAAAGCACTCCAAGTGGCCAGATACTGGTCAAAGGACATTTAATCAACTACCAAACTCACAAATTTTGTATTTTGTCTGGTTTTTTTTGCTTTGTTCTGTTAGAAATGTAATATAATCGACTGGTTGCCCTGACACGATAAATAAATAAACAAGTAAATAAAAATATAGGAAACCTCTTTTTCATACCACACATATTAAGCACCAGTACACACAGCTGTTTCTCAGCAGTGCCTGTTTGTTTCCACTCTATTATAAGGCATAATAATAGTTAACAACGACACCAGCAATGAGGATGATGTCTCCCTACTCTCAAACATTTTCTGACTCCCCTTTTCATGTCCTTGATTTTGTGGGTCAAACGAACCAATGGCTGTGAAATCCCACAGCCTCCCATGCTAATCCAGGGGTAGCCTGAAGTTCTTAATTTTGTCTTCCTTTTAAGTTGGAGACAGTTAATTACTTGGGACTCAAGATATGTACAAGTTACCCAGGTTTTCGCCATTAATCAAATAAATGAAATGAAAATAATTAGTTGATAGTGACTTTCTGGCTTATTAAAATCAGATCCAACTCCAATCAACATTGCTCAGAAAATCAAATATAGCACACAAATGAAACCTTCGGGCATCTTTCTCTCTCTCCTCTCCACCCCCCACCCATGGTGTTGGTTTCCCTTGTGTGTTGTCTTTTTAACCATTTTTAATCTTTATTTTTTGTGTTTTGTACAAATGGTCTGTTTGATTCAATCAACTGAAACTGGGTAAACCCATGGAATCAGTGGAATGGAAATGGAAATTTAGACAAGTTGTGAGGTATTTATTAGGGCTGGGCGGTTTGGTTCGTTAATTTCGTAATTCGTTATTAATTCGTATTTAAATTAGCTTACAATCCAATATTGAGCCATGCAGGAATAGTGTGAGGAGTAAATTAGATTCGAAACAATTTTTTCAATTTATTTCGTTATTGTTTCGTTATTATTTCGAAATTATTTCGTAATTTTTTCGTAATTATTTCGTTATTATTTTCGCATGTCTGGTGCAAGTTTTATAGTTGTTGTTTGTTTAATTAGTGAAAAAAAATATAATATCACACCAACAGTCAACAACAGAGGGAGAGGGAAGCTTCAGAAGTTCCCCCTGTCCCATTTGGAGGTTTTTTTAGCATATTGCGCATTCGCGTCCGCCATTAATGAATCGATTCGAAATTAACGAAATTTTGTAAATAACAAAATTTTGAAATCTCAAAATTTCGGAAGTATTTAGAATTTGGAAACGCTAGCACCCCCTGGAAATGAATCGAGTTTAGAAACAAATTTTTCCGTGGTTACCCAGCCCTAGTATTTATGTGTCATTTGGTCACCATTTTGTTTGTTGTTTGTTTGCAGAAAAACAATTCAAAACAAAAATGTGGTTGTGGTATCAAACCACTGGTACTAGTTTTTATTCCATTAGAGGATTTTTTTTTGCTTTTGTTCCTTCCCACCTTCTGTCTGCCATTCCTCCTTTCCCATGTTCCTTCACATTTCATCCCCACCCCCCTTTGTAATGGGATTGAAGAAGAGGCAATTACTTCCTTGTAATTTTTTCTGGCTCCCAACCATGCGCTCATTAGAACAAATGTTACCATTATCCGTTTTATTTTATGATTATTAAATTTGGATTTGATTGCTAATACTCTGTGTTTTTACTGAAGGTTTAGATGGGAAGAGCAATAAACCCCTCTTAAAAAGGAAAAAGGATTGCAAAGGTTAGAAACACAACAGCAGACATCAGATGAATTTCCTAGGAGTCCTCAAAGAACAAGAGAGTCCACTCAGCCCTTCTCATCATTTTTGCAATGTTCCAAGGGGGTGTTGAGAACAGGAAGGAATATGAGGAAGAGAACCAGATTATGAATACATTATACTCCAATGATATTTATGATATTTTTTCCATATGTATCTGCCTGGGCTGATCTTCAAAAGAGGTCCTTCTCAACCCTGTCACCTTTACAGATGTAATTGGTTGGACACAAGATGGGACCTTCTCAGTGGCTTCCTCTAAGACAGTGTTTCTCAACCTGGGGGTCGGGACTCCTGGGGGGGTCACAAGGGGGTGTCAGAGGGGTCACCAGAGACCACCAGAAAACACAGTACTTTCTGTTGGTTATGGGGGTTCTGTGTGGGAAGTTTGGCCCAATTCTATCATTTATGGGGTTCAGAATATTATTTGATTGTAGGTGAACTATAAATCCCAGCAACTACAACTCCCAAATGTCAAGGTCTATTTTCCTCAAACTCCACCAGTGTTCACATTTGGGCATATTGAGTATTCATGCCAAGTTTACTTCAGATCGATCATTGAGTGAGTCCACAGTGCTCTCTGGATGTAGGTGAGCTACAACTCCAAAATTCAAGGTCAATGCCCACCAAACCCTTGCAGTATTTTCTGTTGGTTGTAGGAGTTCTGCATGCCAAGTTTGGTTCAATTCCATTGCTGGTGGAGTACAGAATGCTCTTTGATTGGAGATAAACTATACACCCCAGCAACTACAACTCCCAAATGACAAAATCAATCCCCCCCCCCCCAACCCCACCAGTATTCAAATTTGGGCATATTGGGTATTTGTGCCAAATGTGGTCCAGTGATTGAAAATACATCTTGCATATCGAATATTTACATTACATTTCACAATAGTAGCAAAATTACAGTTATGAAGTAGCAACAAAAATAATTTTATGGTTGGGGGTCACCACAATATGAGGAACTGTATTAAGGGGTTGCCGCATTAGGAAGATTGAGAACAACTGCTCTAAGATCTGAAACTCTCTTCCCAGGGAGACCAGAACTGTTCTTCGCTGCCCTTTCTTTTGCAGAAAAATATCCTTTTCATTATTATTATTGTGGCATAGTGTTGAAACTTGGGCATCAAGGTCCAGATCTGAGAGCAGGAAAATGCTTAAGCTCTGAATCTGAGATTTTAGAGGAAATGTAGATTGTAAGCCTCATTGTAGGGAGCCATATTCTTCCCCCAGCAAACTTTACTGGTTGGGTTTATGTGTTTTTTAAAAGGAGGACCCTGAACCTAAAGGTGGACCAAAAAAGGTAGACTGTCACACTGCATGATGTTGGAAAATTACCTCCACAATTTGGATCATTTGGCATTTTCATATCTGACCTGAAACAAAGAAAAAAAAGCCCACATTACAGACATCAGTAAGAGCCATAGGTGTCTGCCATTGGAGCTGTCAGGGAGGCAAAGTCTATTTTCCTGAAGTTTCAATTCATTGTTTTGTATCCTTGGAGATTCCATCTGAACATGAGGAAGAACTTCCTGACTGTGAGAGCCGTTCAGCAGTGGAACTCTCTGCCCCGGAGTGTGGTGGAGGCTCCTTCTTTGGAAGCTTTTAAACAGAGGCTGGATGGCCATCTGTCAGGGGTGATTTGAATGCAATATTCCTTCTTCTTGGCAGGGGGTTGGACTGGATGGCCCATGAGGTCTCTTCCAACTCTTTGATTCTATGATTCAATGATTATATGAATACTTTTATAGTAACCACATATTTCAGGAGCTACAACTGTTATTATTTTCCTGCACATGCACAGTGCATTTAAAATGGGTAACCAAGTACCATGGGAAATGCAGCTATTACAATTCTTCCCACATATACATAATGCAGCCGTGGTGGACATTTATCATGGGAGCTGCAGCCATTACCATTCATCCACACATGCTCAGTGCATCTAAGGCCAGACGTCAGGAGAAATGCATGTGCTGCTTTCCCCCACACACACATATGCAATGAACTTCAGGTGCCATGGGGATTGCAGAAATCTCCATGCTCTTGCAAATGTAACTGCACTTAGGGTGGACATATAGTGGGAACAAGTGTTGCTTACTATTCTCCCAGTTTCTGAACGGCTTACACACAACCCTTGCTTTCAGATATTCTAGACTGCTGTTGTCTTGTATTCCTTCCCTGTATGATGCCTAACCAGTTCTCAGCAGGAGTCAGGAGCTAAGCCTGCAATATAAATAATGCATTTTATGTTTTTCCCCTGTTCTCAAATGAGAAAATCAAAATCGAATTCCATATTTGCACTCAGGAAATAAGAAGAGGCTGGGTTACAGAGGCTAAACAACTTCAATAAAATAATTATAACAATAATAATTGAAATATTGTTACAAATGAGGTAGTCTTTCACATTTTCTCTCTCTGATTGTGAGCATGTTTGTGCTGCACACACGCACATGCGTGTGTGTCCAAACGGTTCCTGAGCCAAATTAAATCCTGCATAAAATATGACCACAAGCACAGTTGTAATAACCATTCCTTTCTTGGTATTTTCATTCCTTTTTTTTACTTTTTTCTTCTATGGAATGTATTTTCCCGGAGGACATTCATGAAAGGAAGCATTTGTTTATTATTATAAGCAATAAATAAAGAAATAAAGAAAGGGGGAAGGTGTGTGGGAATGGAATATCAATTTTCAGAGCTGTGATGAAGTGAATGCGCCCTCCCTTCCTTAAAAATAAAAAAAATCTGAGAAAGCAACAAATAATGATGTTTAAAGAACAATGTTCTGAGTCCTCAAAATTGGGGATATTTTTTTTAAAAAAAGGAATCCAATTATGCAGCTCCATTCCTCTTACTCTGAGTTGGATATTATGATTGACTATGAGTGTGTTTTGAACATTGAACTGATTGCCTAAGGCCCATCTACACTGGGTTGTTGTAGGTTTTTTCGGGCTATATGGCCATGGTCTAGAGGCATTCTCTGCTGACGTTTCGCCTGCATTTCAATGCAGGCGAAACGTCAGGAGAGAATGCCTCTAGACCTCGCCTGCATTGAAATGCAGGCGAAACGTCAGGAGAGAATGCCTCTAGACCATGGCCATATAGCCCGAAAAAACCTACAACAACCCAGTGATTCCAACCATGAAAGCCTTCGACAACCCATCTACACTGTCTATAATCCAGTTTCAGAATATGGGTTAACTGAATTGCATTGTATTATATCAGTCTACAATGCCCTATAATCCAGATCAATGCAGTTAATCCACTTTCTGAAACTGGATTATAGGGAAGTGTAGATTCAGCCTAAAACAGCATAGCCCATGATCAGTGATTCCGGAATCTGTAGTATCTCACAAACTATATTTTTCCTTTCCTTGATGTAGACTATCCATGGTGAATATGCCTATGAATGGCCACTGAGCATGCTAGCAAGGTGAAATGAAAGCACTGGGTGCAGAAACACTAGCAAATATACCTTTAACCGCAAGTCCCCAGAATCAAAGAGAAAATGGTGATGTATTGCCTTCATATAATCTCCTTCCTCTTCAAATAAGTGGAGAACAACCGAAGCTTAAATAGGCTTATTGTGGCAAGATCCATGACTTGTTAGTGTTTCTGCACCCAGTGCTTCCATTTCACCTTGCTAGCATGCTTTGTGGCCATTCATAGGCATATTATTTTCCATGGATTGCGTAACTCAAATCTCAGAGTTGCACAATTAATTCTTCAAGTAAGATAATGATAGCAGCAACAATAGTAATTAAAAAGTGGACACATGGACAATGAAGAGCAATGCACATTTTAGAAGTTAAGTCAAACTCGTGAGATAAGTTGAAAGCATGACTGGCTTTTATAAAGCTCTTTCAACCAAGACTGTGTGATGGGGAAAGTGGCTATCCTGGCATCTTCCAGCACTCAACCAGAGGAATGAATTTGCAGTGCCAGAGTATGTGTTTAAGACATCATAGAGCAGTGGTTCTTAACCTGGGGTCCCCAGATGTTTTTGGCCTACAGCTCCCAAAACTCCCAGCCAGTTTATCAGCTGGGTGTTGAAGGCCAAAACATCTGGGGACCCCAGGTTGAGAACCAAAACCTTGAAGTGTTGGACTGTCCATTAGTCTGTATTGGCAGCTGACAGAATTGGGAGGCTCCTTTCTGTGGCTGTCTTCATGTAGAGATGGGTAACTTCTACAGGTCCAGAGGTCCACATGGTACCAACCACCCAATTTCACACCTTAAGAGGAAGCATGGAAGCATTATGTCTTTGGCCTCTCCCAAGAAGGTTTAGCCCCAGACATTTAACAACAGTTCAGGTTTTGGAATAAGTCTAAAACACTGGAGGCCAGGAGGAGAGATGGATCGGCAACGGCAACAATGCTGAAGTTTGTTTCCGTGTTCCTTTTGAGGCTTTGGGCACCATACTGTTGGTCACTGGAGGGAACAGTGTTGCAGGCCCAAGGGTACTTGCAAAAATTGTTTTGTGTTTTTTCATGCACTCGGGAGAGACACTTGGCTATAACCCCCAGCTGTTCCAAATTGGCAGTCTCAGTAATTTTCTTGTCGTCCCAATTTTTAGCTGTTTCTAAAATGTCCCAGTTTCTTTCTACGCCTCCCACTTTTCTTACTTGAATAGTTGCAAAGTGAGTCAAAATGGAAAAAAGTAATTTCCATTCATTTAACTTCCAGAGGGAAAGGAAGTTACTTTTTGTACTTCCCTATAGATTCAGTCAGATGTTTATTTCTTTTTTCACTCCAGGCTTTCTTAAGTTCAGTAGATAATTCCAGTGTTCCTTTGCTAAAATAGTAGTTCTATGTGTTCTTTCTGAATAACACTTGTTCTCTTGGCAGGGAGTTATACTGGGTGGCCCATGAGGTCTCTTCCAAATCAAGGATTCTATGATTCTTGTTGTGTGGCAGCATCAGTTTCACTACACTACGACATTTCTCAGCCCTTTGCCCCAGTTTTCATTTATAAAATGCTGGAAGGAATGACTTTGATGCCACTTTAAATGACATGGCTCAATATAATGAAATCATGGGAGTTGTAGTTTGGTGAGACACCAACATTTTTATTTTGTTTTGTTTTGTTTTGTTTTTGGTAGAGAGGGCTAAAGACTTTGTAAATCTACAACTACCATGATTCCAAAGCATTTAACCATGGCAATTAAAGTAGTATAAAAGAGTATTAGTTCTGCAGGGTTGCTGTAACCTAGGTTTCTCTACTTCAAAACAAAGAGAATTGTCAAAGGCTTTCATGACTGCAATCACTGGGTTGTTGCAGGTTTTTCAGGCTATATGAGCATGTTCTAGAAGCATTCTCTCCTGATGTTTCACCTGCATCTATGGCAAGCATCCTCAGAGGTTGTGAGGTCAGAACATGGCCATTTAGCCCAAAAAACCTACAACAACCCAAAGAGAATTGTGTCCAAAATGGTTCTTCAAGCATGTTGTTACATACAATGTCTATGTTCTGGGAAATGTTTGTGTTGTTGATTGGGATGGTAAAACTAAAATGGTCAGATCTCAAGTTTTGAGCCTCTTCTCTGAATCTCTAGTTGAAGGAGAAGAATCACAGAGTGAGAACATGTTCTTGAAAATCCTTATCTCTCTCTGTTAAATTATAATCTGTGAACAACCAGGGGTGAGACTACTTAGCCCATATCAGGTTTTGATCTCAAAATCTGGGGTGCTCTTGAACTGGCATCCTTCTAGATACAGCAGTTCAGCTCATCAATTAAATTCTAGGGTCCTTCTACACTGCCCTGTATCCCAGAAATTTCACAACTGAGAAAGTGAGATTCCAAGTAAATTTCTAGATCCAGTTCCTTCCAGATGTTTTTTTTACCACATGTTTCCAAAGATTTTGGAGCTTGATACGGCTCCTACTTGGTGCAGGGCTGAAAAGACAGTCCCTGTTTAATTGAAAGATGTCCACCACTATTTTATGTGAATTTTGAAAGAAAATGCATTAAGAAAACTTTAGTTAAGCACACGGTTAAATAAAATTGTCATTCAGATTATTGCAAAGAAGAAAAATATGTTGTGGAAATGAGACTGATGCACATTTCCCTACATGAAAGCAAGAGGAGCAGAGATTTTTATGTTTGGAAACATTTTCAATTGAGCGCAGAGCATATCGGAAAACCTCAAAGTAAATACTTTTTGTATCATCAGTTGGAAGAATGATAAAGCAGACAGACACAGACACATATATACCCAAATGGATGGGATTAAAGTATTCTTTGTGTGCCGTAACTCCTTTTGAAAATGTGTGTGTGTGTGTGTGTGTGTGTGTAGCCATTCAGTGAATGGATTCAGCCTATTTATATCTGCACCTTTGACTGATATGATCAGGGATGAGAAGTATTGGCAATAGCCCGCCATTTGTCTGCCCCCTTGATGAAATAAAATAAAACAGCTGAGACAAAATGCTAACAGAAAAGCCCATAAATGAGCAAACAATAAATATTGTGTCTAAATAAAAAATAGAAGCAATGGATCCCGGTTGTGGAACGCCCTCCCTACTGAAGTTAGACAGGCGCCCTCTTTGATGGCCTTTCGTAGGAGCCTGAAAACTTGGCTCTGCGAGCAGGCCTTCAATTAAGTGTATCTGTGGAACGACGTTAGAATGGACTATGACTACGAACTTGGCTATGACCCCAGGATTAGACGAAGCGGATTTTTAGTATAAGTATATGTCGTAGTAGTAGTTGTTATGTATTGTTATGATTTTGTATGCTGTCCTTCTATGTTGCTGTTCACCGCCACGAGTCGCCCCTAGGGCTGAGAGTGGCGGTCAATAAGTACAAGAAATAAATAAATAATAAATAAATAATAAAAAAAAACCCCTCAAAGTCTCCAAAACTTCATTTGATCCCTAAACAGACTCCCTCTGGGAATATATATATATATATATATATTCAATTTCACGAGCTAAAGTATGACAGGTGAAGAGAAAAAACTGTATTCATCATTGGTTTTTGTCTTTTTCATAATAACAATTCAGATTTCAAGTGGACAGCTGGAAGATTTGTCTTTGTGTGCTGAAATACTACATTTTTTCTTGCAAAATAGTCACCACATTTTGGAAAAGAATGGTTGTCTAAGTCTTGGCAGGGAGAAGGAAGATTCATTAACAACTCTGTGAGTGTGCTACCAGGATGGACTAAACTTTCCTAACCCATGTCAATGGCGTGCCATCACAGAAAATGTTGACCCCTCCATAGACACACAAACTTCAGTATTGCTGGTGCTACTTCTTCACCATTCCACCATCAACTATGCCACCACTGTTCCCCACAACCACCAGTATTGATTATTTGTCACACATATAGTATGGAACAAGTGGGTTCTGCAGCATGCTGTATGTAGGACTGCCCTGGAAGATAACTTGGGGCACATCTACACTGACCAAGTAATGTGGGGTTACAGTGTTAGAGAAGGAAGCAAATTGAACATTGCATGTAAAACTCAGGAACCACCAGGTCAAGGCCCAGGTGCTAAGCTTTATGAATTCAACTGCAACTTGGTTCCAGATTCTGCAGATTTCATGGCTGTGGAAGATTGCTTTTCTTTTCTTTTCCAAAGCTCTCTCCCCTATTGTGCATGTGTGGATCACTGGAGTAGCAATCCCTTAACTGGTTCCATCATGCTAAATGGTTTGCACCTACACATACAGATGCATTTTACGCACCCTGTTTTGTAGTATTCCAGTTTAAGGCCTATAATGTGTTTTCCTGTGTGCTCTCTCCCCAAGCATAATTAAAATATCACTTTTTCGAGATGCCTTCAACCCACATTAACTGTTCCATGTAGACATGCCCTTGGAAGCTACAGCTAGGACAACAGACAGCAGCTGGAATGCTAATGGGAATATCTTCTAGAAACCATATGACAATTGTTCTAAAGGAATTCTGAATTCCACTCTGAATTCAAGCAACTAGTTGAAGCTCTAAAGCAGTGGCTTTCAACCTGTAGGTCCCCAAATGTTTTGGCCTACAACTCCCAGAAATCCCAGCCAGTTTATCAGCTCTTAGGATTTCTGGGAGCTGAATGCCAAAACAACTGGGGACCCACAGGTTGAGAACCACTGCCCCTAAGACAGTGGGACCTCAATACTTGAAAGGTATACTTGCTTTCTGTTAATTTAGTTGACTTCTTCATATGACAACCCTATGAATGGAAAACCTCCAATAAACCCTACTGACACCCAAGTCTTGTAAATTCAGAGCTGTAGTTTCCCTGATGAAGTCTCTCAATTAGGCCTGTTTGATCAAGAAAAAATTTGGTTCTAAAATCGATTTGTAATTGGGGTGTTTTTTTGTTTCGATATTTAAAATAATTACAAAATTTTCCCAAAAAAAGTTTTGGTATTTACGAAATTTCGTAAATATTTACAAAACATTTTGTAAAGATGGCGGACCCCCGCGCATGCGTAAAACAAGCTTCGTTATTGGCGCGGGGGTCGATCCGTTAAGGGTATAACTGCAAAGTTTCTTATCAATCCAGGATTCATTTCATCAGGGTTACTTGATAGTAAACATTCTTTTGCATTTTAGAATATTTTCACATATTATTCCCATCTTTATTAGGAGCAGAACTCCTGTATCTTTCCCAGTTGTATAGAAGAATGAATTCGGTCAGATGTTGCTTACATGGGAAGGACTCCTATGTGATAGGTGTGACATTTGTCATCAGAAGAGATGGGTCTGACTAACTGCCCGATTCACAGAATGGTATTATACGTACACTGAGCTCATAGGCGCATGGAGACAGAGCCGGCGCTGCAGGAATCCCCTCCCCGGCTCCTGCGCCCTCCTCCTCCTCCTCCTCCTCCTCCTGGCACTTCCTGCAACACAGCTGCGGAGGCCGGTTGTCTCTTTAAGGTGCCTCTCTCTCCCAGCTGTGTAGAGAGAGGCACCTTAAAGAGACAACCGGCCTCCGCAGCTGTGTTGCAGGAAGTGCCAGGAGGAGGAGGAGGAGGAGGAGGAGGAGGGCGCAGGAGCCGGAGCCGGAGCGCAGGAGCCGGGGAGGGGATTCCTGCAGCGCCGGCTCTGTCTCCATGCGCCTATGAGTGTACGTATAATACCATTCTGTGAATCGGGCAGTTAGTCAAGAGATGGGTCTGACTAACTGCCCGATTCACAGAATGGTATTATACGTACACTGAGCTCATAGGCGCATGGAGACAGAGCCGGCGCTGCAGGAATCCCCTCCCCGGCTCCTGCGCCCCTCCTCCTCCGGCTCCTCCTGGCCCTTCCTGCAACAC
Organism: Anolis sagrei ordinatus; assembly: GCF_025583915.1. NCBI lineage: Eukaryota > Metazoa > Chordata > Lepidosauria > Squamata > Anolidae > Anolis > Anolis sagrei. The sequence goes on along the minus strand of NW_026845477.1, from coordinate 10,000,379 downwards.
AGCTGCGGAGGCCGGTTGTCTCTTTAAGGCGCCTCTCTCTCCCAGCTGTGTTGCTGGGAGAGAGAGGCGCCTTAAAGAGACAACCGGCCTCCGCAGCTGTGTTGCAGGAAGTGCCAGGAGGAGGAGGAGGAGGAGGAGGAGGAGGAGGAGGGCGCAGGAGCCGGAGCCGGAGCGCAGGAGCCGGGGTCGGGGCTTGGCTCACTTGGCAGGGTCGGGGCTTGGCTCACTGGGTGCGCGCTCGCCGCCCCTTCGCCCCGCCCGCCCCATTTACGAAACGGGCGAAAGCTCGTAAAAACTGTGGGGGTTGCCGTTTTGATATTTAAAAACCTTCCGGGTTTGGAAATATGTTTTGTTGTCATTTCGTATATGCGAAAATTAACGAATGTTTAACGAATTAACGAATTAACGAACGAAACCGCACAGGCCTACTCTCAATCTTTCATGTGATCCCCTACTCATTCCTCTGCCTTTAAATCTTTTCTTGTCATCTCATGATATGGCCAAAGTATGATAGCCTCAGTTTATGCTTGATTTGTTCTAGGACTCATTCAATTGTATTTAGATACTCCATAATCTCCATAGACTTCCCTTCCAGGACCACATTTCGAATCAGTGGATTATTTTCTCTTTCAGTTTTCTTCACCATCCAGCGTTCACAACCATACAGCGAAAATATGATTGAATCTCTGCAGGGCACCTCCTCTGATGTCCACCAGTAACAGTAATACTTTCTAGGATGACACAGAGGAGGTCCTGATTCTGGAACATCCTCTTGTTAGGGGACATATTGGCACCAGCACATGCCTCACTCCAGCGCTGTAATTAACCAGCTTGATTAATTACAGCTTTTGGAGTCTAGCAATGTGGGTTATATGGGAGAAAGACTGGAAACTGTTCAAATTAGTTTAACTATTTGAATTTCTTGATATACTTATGGCATGTTTCTTTTGATGCAGGCCAGGGCATTTTTTAATTCTTTGGAAATAGTGTTTTTGTCTACAACACTGTTTTATGGTTCTCAAATGCTCCATGAGATGACTACAATTCTATTTCTGTTTTTCCAGAAACCCATTATTTGTCTATTCTCTTTCCTTGGATTTGGCTCTCCTCCAGGTAAGATATGGTACATTGTTGTTGTTGATTATGTGTGCTTCAGGGTCATCTCAAATTTATGGTGAACCTAAGCTGAACCTAGTACAGGATTTTCTGGGGCTGAGAGTGTGTTACTTACCCAGGATCACCCAATAGGGTTTCAAGGCCAGGTGGAGTTTTGAACCTTAATCTCCAGAGGTGTAATTAACATTCAAATCACTACACCATGAATGAATGAAGACTGGGACCCATTTACCCAAGGGACATTAGTGTGTGTGTGTGTGTGTTAATGAGGAAGAACAGACAGTCTAAATTTAGGTCTCCTGGGAAGAGGAAGATTTGGCAGGGCCTGTTTCAATTAATCCTCTTGTGTTCCATGTTATCAGGTGTTTTTAAAATGTCCCATGTCTTCTTCCCATTCATCTTATTTGCTTTCAGCTATTTCAGTTATAGAAAATGTCCAAAGTGCAGCAATGGTGGGTCAAGGGACAAGTTAAAAGGATGGAGAGTTATACTTCCCAGTAGGCTCAGACAAAAGCAAACTGCTTCAGCTTCTCTCAGCTTTTCTGAAACATATTTCAACCCATTTAGGCATGATGTCATTATCTGGAAATCCTCAAATAATGCTTCCTCTTATACAGTAATCCTAAGAAGTTTGACTAAGTTGTGTGTGTGTGCGCGCGCACGTGCGAGAGAGAGAGAGAGAGAGAGAGAGAGAGAGAAAGAGAGAAATATATTACTAAGAAGAATTTTTATTAAAAAAAGCTGAGTACTATAATTTTTCACCCTCCCTGCTGCAGCAATTCTTTAGTTGGCAGCGGAAGTGACCCAGAATGGTGTAAATCAGCTTTAAGCCCCATTGCCTCTGGCTGGGATATTTAGCAGAAAATACAAACATCGGCAAGAATGAGAGCTATCACTTATAGTAAGATGCACTGTCTTCTCAAAAGTTTGAATCTACATTAATACGATTCACCCATGCAGGATGTCTGGCCAAATGATAGACTAGCAATGATTAGAGAAAAGAGGAGAAAAGAAAGGCACGTAGCATTTACACAATAGTCCAATTAACCTAAAATCATTTCATTCATTTCTCTTACAATGGTGAGCTTTTGTTCTGCATCTAAGAATATTTGGCATTTATGCTTCCCAAATACAGATTACCTGGGCTGTGGCGTTATATTATAGTTATAAAACAGGAATAAGCACATATATTCCAACATTTCACAGGTGTAAACTGGAAGATGTGTGGCCAAGTAACACCAGAGTGTGGTCAAGATGACAAAAATTATTTCTGAGGAAAAACACATACATCTGGTGGGGCTGCAGCCATCTGCTTTTGTCTCAGCCAACTGGGAAAGGCAAGAATTTGCTCCTTCCTGTCCTATATGACACCAGTTTGCAATAAGTGAAGGAAGCAGAGGGACAATGAGGGAAAATGAGACATGAAGAAGCAGTGGGACATCTTAAAATTAGCTGGAAAAGAAGAATGACAAGAAATAAATCAGGACTTTTGATAAATCAGGACAATTGAAAAATAGGTGACTATTGGTATTTTGCCCATAGCAAAAGGGGAAATCCTTTTATTAAAATCCCCTTTCCAGGTCCCTCTTTCTCAATGGCTGTGAATGCCGGAGCAATCCACAACCCTAGTCCAAATGGCCTATGTTTGAAGACACAAAGTCTTCCTCTGGTGCCAAAAGAACTGGTTTGAAGGCGCTTGAGACTTCCCAACATCAGAGAAGCCATTGAAATCCACAAGCATGTGGACAATTTCAACAGAAAGGAGGAGACCATGAAAATGAACAAAATCTGGCTACCAATATTAAAAACTCTAAAATTACATCAGCAAAACAGCAGAGAGGAAACAACCAGGCGCAGGCACATCTTAACACCTCTCAACAAAAGATTCCTCCAGGCTCAGCCAGGCCTTCAAATGCTAATGAAGGTGGTCAGCTGAAACATTCACACCTAGCTCCAGCAGAGAAGAGCTCTTTGCCCCACCCCAGTCATTCCACAGATATTTTCCTAATTCCAACAGACCTCACTACCTCTGAGGATGCTTGCCATAGATGCAGGTGAAACGTTAGACGAAAATGCCTCTAGAACATGGCCATATAGCCCCGAAAAAACCCACAAGAACCTATCGTTCAGGTTGATCTGACCATTAAACATAAGTCTCAAGGGTAAGAACTCCAGAATTGGTCCTGAGAGGTAACTTAATCAGGGACTTTTAGAGCCAAGTCTCTTACTCACGTTCATCTGTTAGAAAATCTGATGGTGGAATGAAAAAGGAAAGCACTCCCCTCCTCCAGGAAGAATTGGAGCCAAACAATTGAGCTGAAAAAGCAATTCAACTGGTGCAAACATTGATTGACAGCTATAAATAACCAATCAATCCCACTATACATAGGCAGGGTAAAAAGGCAGGATTAAGCATGATACAACAGTTTAAATCTTGCAAATAACACCTATACATATAGGTGGCACCACTTGCGCCATCACATCAGGGTAAACAACATTAAACTGGTTTAGCCCCATGTTAAGGAAGATCAGGAATACTCTGGTAAAACTCCAAAGCAGCCCCACAGTTTGGGCAAAGTGTGAACAGCATGGCCATGTCCAATCTGAACTAGTCTAGTGTCTCCACAGTCTGCAGTCCACTGACATACTATTTACACAGTCCATGTCCTTTTCCTTACATTTATCAGAGGAAAAAATAGTTGGATTTACATCCTTACATAAAAATGTGCCTGGGCCATGATATAAAAACCGGGAACTGGAAAGGATCTTAGTTATCAGTCCTCTGCTTCAAAAACCCACCAAACTTCCATTTATGGTTGAATGTCCCTTGCTGTTAAAAATTTTTTTCTAATGTTTAATCAGAATATGTATGCTTGTCATTAGAATCCGCTAATTCATGTCCTGCCCTCTGAAGCAGCAGGAAATAAGTCTACCCCATTTTCCACATTGCAGTTCTGCATATATTGAAAGTTGGCTATCATAGCACTTCTGAAGTTTTCTCTAGGTTAAACACACCCTACTCCCTCTACTGTCGCATATCCTACATGACTTCTAATATGAAAATTGGAACATATGTGGCCAAAGCGATATCAGTGTTGGTCAAGATGGAAAATGTGAGGAAGAGTAGACAAGGGTAAGAAATGCTGCAGCCATTGACTTTTGCCTGAGTCGACAAAGGAGGGCAGAATTATCCCCTTCTCTCTTCTGCTCTTTCCTGAACTCACTTTGAGCTCAGTTTGCAGCACTTGAAAGGATCTGAAGACAAATGAAAAGAAGTGGAAGGAAAAGAGAGAAACCAGAACATTCTAAAAGCAACTGAGAAAGCAGGACAGCAGAGGATTACTTGGGATTGTCTCTTTCAAATTGGGACAGTTGGAGGGGATGGTTTTGCCTCTAGGATTCAGTCTTGGCCATCCCCTACTTGATACATTTGTTGTTTATTCGTTCAGTCGCTTCCAACTCAGAGCTCCTTGTCGGCTGTGGCCACCTCCAGCTCCTTCAAAGTCAAGCTAGTCACTTCAAAGATACCATCCATTCATCTTGCCCTTGGTCTGCCCCTCTTCCTCTTTTCTTCCATTTTCCCCAGCATCATTGTCTTCTCCAAACTTTCCTGTCTTCTCATTATGTGGCATCTTTTCCTCTAATATCCTTCCTTCCAGTGAGCAGTCAGGATTTATTTCCTGGAGGATGTACTGGTTGGATCTTCTTGTGGCCCAAGGCACTCTCATAATTTTCTTCCAGCACCACAGTTCCAAAGTGTCTATCTTCCTTGGCTCAGCCTTCCTTATGGTCCCAATCTTATATCCATAGGTTACGACGGGGGATACCATTGCTTTAACTATGTGGATCTTCATCGCCAGTGCGATGTCTGTAGTCTTCACTATTTTATCGAGATTGGTCATTGCTCTCCTCCCAAGAAGTAAACGTTCTTGATACACAGGAAAGCCAAATTACTTTTGAGAAACCTACACATTGATGTATTTTGTTCTATGATCACAGAACAAATAGGGCGTGCCTGTAGTTAACATTCAAAAGATTCATTCTCAGCTTCCATCTATATCTGTTCAAGAAAGAAAGCTATGATTCAAATCTCAATTGTACTAAAATTGTACAAAAGTCTTTTGAAAAGTGTCATTTACCATTCACTCTTTGAAAGTAACATTTTCCTCCACAAGGATGCTATGTGTATTATTTTATTTTCATTCCAGTCTTCTAAAAATAAACAGCTCAATAACATTCAAGCCCCTCACTCCTGGCTGTAGACTATCTGTATTCTGCCGTTATTCAGTATGTCTTCACCTCATATATCTTTATATACTGATTAATGCTGCAAAAATAGGTATTCCTGCATTTTTCCTGCATATCCCACAAAAAGCTAATCAAGGAAACCTGTTGTGTAATGCAGTGCCAAGCTATCAAAAATCCCTGAAAACCTGATACTTTTGCCAGATAAAAACTATGCCAGGGCTTGGGCATTGTCCTTCAGAGGAAAGTGGAATTTTATCAGGACAGCGCCTAAATTTGAGTCAGCTGCCTTACCAAGCTGTCTACACTGCTTGCACTTCCCAGGCAAGAAAAAGAGATGCCAAAGTTCTTTCTCTATCAGAAGAACCTAAGGTTTATCATAGCATATTTAGGATGCTAACTGGGGCTCATTATCAAGAGAGGTCTACCCCTCTGTTTAAGGAGCTCCACTGGCTGCCATTTATTTTCCGAGCCCAATTCAAGGTGCAGGTACTCACCTACAAAGCCCTGAACGGTTTGGGACCACCCTACCTGCGTGACCGCATCTCCATCTACGAACCCACACGCTCTCTCCGGTCATCTGGGGAGGCCCTGCTCGTGATCCCACCCATCGCAAGCGCGCTTGGTGGGGACACGGGACAGGGCCTTCTCTGTGGCGGCCCCCCGACTTTGGAACACCCTCCCAAAAGATCTCCGACAGGCCCCTTCTCTTGCTGCTTTCAGAAAGAACCTAAAAACCTGGCTGTTCCGATGTGCCTTCTCAGATTAGGAATCCCCCATCCCAAGTCCTACAAGCACTTTAGTATAATTAATATTCTGCACACCACATTATTTAATCCTACGTTCCTCCTGCCATTCCAGCACTTTTAACCCTGTACCCCTTTGCACTGGCCGGCCCAGTTTTAAGGTGTCTTGATGTATTGTTATTGTTGTTATTTGCTTAATTATTTGATTTGCTTTGTTGTTATTTGCTTAATTATTTGATTTGCTTTGTTTATTGTTGTACTATGTTTTATTGTATTGTGTTCTGAGGCTTCGGCCTGTGTAAGCCGCATCGAGTCCTCCGGGAGATGCTAGCGGGGTACAAATAAAGTTAATAATAATAATAATAATATTTATCTCTCAAGAGATAATGTAAACTATCACCCAGCAATCCTTTAATTAAAAAAACAACAACAACTTGGAGATAAATTATACTGTATTTCATGGATTTATCACCATAATAATTGTATTGAGCATTGCAGTCAAGATCATCTCACTCCACTGATAGTAGCACATAACGGGAAGCACCCTCCTGGTACAAAAGTCAGCTCAACACAAAAGAAAGTGGGAGCTGATCCTGGCTTCTTGGCTGCTTTTTGTGAGTAGCCTCTTTCCACCATGCCCATATCTATGTTCTCATAGGGTAGGGGCATCTGTAGGGAGGCAAACATCTCTTTCTCTATGATTGAGTGTACCTTGCAACCTTTTCAATGTCTACAAAATGAGTTGTGATGGCCAACAGGATTTGGCCAACATTTTTTTTATTTTTTTCTAATTAAAAAGATAATAATGAATCAGTAAATTAGGTCGTTAAGATCGTCTGGGGAGGCCCTGCTCTCAGTCCCGCTGGCTTCACAAGCACGCCTGGCGGGGACGAGAGACAGGGCCTTCTCAGTAGTGGCCCCCCGGCTGTGGAATGCCCTTCCTACAGACATTAGATCGGCCCCCTCCTTATTGGCATTCAGGAAGAGAGTGAAGACCTGGCTCTTCGAACAGGCTTTCAACTAAGCAGTGCAATTGATTGATTACTGGAATATGGATTAATGGACAACGAGATCGGATGCTGATTCTATTGATGAGACGTGATGGATTGTTGTTTTCCTGTATTGTTGTATTGATGTTCTGATGTTAATTAATTGATACTACTGTTTTAAATGATTAATGATTTTGTACTGTGTTGTTGATACTGGTTGTTAACCGCTCTGAGTCGCCTGATGGCTGAGAAGAGCGGTATACAAGTGAAGTAAATAAATAAATAAATAAATAAATAAATAAATAAATGTCAAGCACTAAGAAAAACAAAGCACAAGAAATCACTGGTAAGTACAGTATTATCACAAAATAGTTATTAACTGAGATCTTACCTCATGCTTGTATAGTGTACATCTGTACTCATGCGGTTAAGAGATCATTTTTGTTACACCACACATAAGCAAAATACCAATATTATGCTACCATTTGTGCATCTGAAAATGTGCTTGCTGTTTCTACAACCCCTGACATACATTTTGCAATGATAAAGCTTGTACATTCTCATTACTTGGTGCATGTCTAAACCAGACCAGGGTTTGAACACGTGAGGCAGGCAAACCCGCATTGCATCACCTTTGGCAGCAGTCCTTGTCATATGTCATATGGTGGCTGCATGACCTAGAAGGCATGTACAGACAATGCACCACAAGGCACCACCCCTCAGAGTCGGAATCAACTAGACTTAATGTCAAGGTGAGACCTTTATAGAGACACAGCCACCATTACTCACATTTCAAATGTTTTCTGTGACTGAGGGAAGTCACAGCATTAATCCACAACTAGCAGTCAGTTACACATGTTTCCCTCCATCCTGATCTAACATTAGTCCTTCAACCAGCAATAAGATGCAAAGCTTTACCTCCAGAACCATTGCTGAGGGAAGAAGAGCAAGAGCTATACAACTTCTTGGAATGTTTCACTCCAACAGCAAACTTCAGCATCAACTCTGACTTTAACTTTGAGCAAATTATGCCGGCAGCTTCTTTGTACTTGGAAGTAAGTGGATTCCTCTTCCTTCCATTCCTTTACTGTTCTGTTGATGCACCCTGCTCCGTGTTCCATTCCTTCTGAATATCAGTTTAACAGAGATAATTTTTCCATTTAATTTCAGAGCATGCACAGTTTGATGCAACTTTCAGTTCCTTCAGTTTTAAAATGCAATTCTCCACTCCGCATTACTCATGCTTCTACGAACATAGATAAAACACGACCAGAGAGAGAAGCAATCTTAAGGTGATCGTACATATTGCATAAAGATTTTTTTTTACCAAAATGCATGCAGTGTTAGTAACTTTATAGCACAGCCAAAACTTTAATGCAAATAAATGTAAAATTGCTTCAATATGGTTATTCAGGGAGGGAGCAGTGTTCTATTCATGCGCACCCAGGGATGCATAATTCAGAGTAGTGAAACACATTCATGAATAGGATCAGGAAGCATTGAAAACTCCAGCAAATGGTGCATTTCTGGAAAATCCAGAGATAAAGAACAGGATAACAGGGGAGTCCTAATGCATCCAATCCATTTTTTGAACGAAAGCCAACTCCAATCTCTGGGGGATGATGTGCTTGCCAACAGCATCCCTAACTACTCCCCAAGATTTTGGGCCAAATGATAGTCAAAGGTTGTGATATATTTGAGGCCATATCTGAACAGTATAGAACCCCAAGTATCACCAAGCTGTTTTTCCATAGCCGACAATAGCTGAGTTTTGTGGCTGCTATTCCTCCATCAGCTGCTGTGTGGCATTGCTTCCCTTCAGATGAGCAAAAGCAGTTTCAAATAAGCCTTCCTTCTCGCTATTGTCTGTCGCAGAATCTTTCAATATAGTGCTGTCCTCCACCTCTCCCATCGTTATAACAAACTGTACTAATTGTTATGTTGACTATTATGGTTCAAATTGCTGTATTTTGCCGCTGTTCAAGAATGTTATCTATATTTCTAGAAAGCTACAGGGAGTGAAAAGCAACATCTTAAAACAACTGTTATTAACATTATTTATTTTATTTGGGAAAAGAAAGTCTGCAAATACAAGGACCTGTGTTGGTGCCACAATCTTTCAAAACAAAATTAATTCAAAGGCACGCAGTAATTGATTTCCAAAGAAAACAAAGTGTTATAAGGTAGATATTTTCCCCTTCCTATCAATGATGCTGCTCTTATTTCATCACCATCGTTGTTGTTGTGGTTGTTGTTGTTGTTGTGCTCCTTGTCATCATCCTAGCACAGTGCCTTGCGGTAAGCACGTTTGAATTCTAAACTTTAGCATTTATCTTTGCGATCATGCTGTGAAGATAAATATCCCTTCTGGAAGATAACACAGTGATAATTGCAGCCTGGATATCAAGGATCTATGGGCTGGAGTAAGCTGCAGTTTCATTAAAGGAAGTTTAATAATAACACCTCTCATGGATGAGTTTCATTTGGGTAAAAGTAGCCAGTGAGTAAATGTAAGGTTCCAGGGGTTGGAGAAGTCTAGCCTGGAACTGCATTTTGGTAGCTCCTACCCTATTCCATAGTCCATCTTTTCTCTTTCAAATAAAAGGGGGCATGTGGCCTTATCTGGATGCCTTGAGGAACAGTGATTCATCTTGTAAATAGGTTGCTTCCTCTGCATTGTTTAACATTTAAAATGCATTCATTTTTCAAAAATAGAAGAGAACTCTGGGCCTCTTGCCTTTTAGTTTGGTTTGGTTACTATTTGAAAGTAGAGGAATTGCAATGGATGTCTGCGCCTGGATCTACATGTCCAAATAATGTATTTTGCACTGCATATGGGTCTCCACTGATCATGCCATGCAGTTCCAATTGCAGTAATTGGCAGTGCAAATCCACCCTATGCTGAAGGTAATGGGAACAGAAAAATGGTCATAGAATCATAGAATCAAAGAGTTGGAAGAGACCTCATGGGCCATCCAGTCCAACCCCCTGCCAAGAAGCAGGAATATTGCATTCAAATCACCCCTGACAGATGGCCATCCAGCCTCTGTTTAAAAGCTTCCAAAGAAGGAGCCTCCACCACACTCCGGGGCAGAGAGTTCCACTGCTGAATGGCTCTCACAGTCAGGAAGTTCTTCCTCATGTTCAAGTGGAATCTCCTTTCCTGTAGTTTGAAGCCATTGTTCCTTGTCCTAGTCTCCATGGAAGCAGTAAACAAGCTTGTTCCCTCCTCCTTTCGCCTCACATATTTATAGGGAGGAGGGAACAAGCTTGTTTTCTGCTGCCCTGGAGACTAGGACACAGAACAATGTAGTTTGAATCAGCATTATATGGTAAATTCATATAATGCAATTCAATGCAGTAAAACATTATCCAAGTCTACGGCAGTGTAGGTTTAATGTAGTTTGAAACTGCATTATTTGAGTCTATAGCAGTGTATATGGTAGTGTAGATGGAGCTTCAGTTACAAAATTCATGTCAAAGCTAGTATGCATACTCATTTCCCTACATGTAATCTGTGGATGTCAACACTCAGGTTGTAGCATGGTGAAATACCTAGAATTCCCTATGAGACAGGTTGGTTGTTATAATATAAAACTGTGCATTAAAACTCAAGAAGAAATTTTTACTGCAAACTACAATACCCATGATTCCATAGGATGGAAATATAACTGCTATAGGAGAATTAGAAAAGAGTTTGAAGATACTGAAAGGGGCATCTAGTCTCATCTCAAGCCATGCAGCATAATAATAATAATAATAATAATAATAATAATAATAATAATAATAATAATAATAATAATAATAATAATAAATAATGTATTATCCTTTATTGAAAATGCTTGAGAGAAGAAGATTTTGGAATACCAGCATTTACATATGAGTATTTAATAAAATATCTTGAAAATTGGATCCAAGTCTAAGCACAAAATTCATTATGTTTCATACACATAAGGTATATATGAAACTGAAAGTAGCTTAATATTCAATACTTTTAAACATTTTGTGCATCAAACAAAATGTGTGTAAATTGAAGCAACAGAAAGCAAATGTGCGTGTGTACAATTGGGAGCTGGAAACATATCAGGTTCTCATCACTTCATAAGGGATGCTCAGTCTCTCTCTACGTAATGCAGAAGCCTACTTTATATTCTGATTGTATTCAACAGACTTTCCAAAATGGAGTTGCCACCATTAATGGAAGAAGCGTGAAGTTTCCAGCCTTGTAAAACAATCTATTTGGGGGGTGGGGGGTGATTACAGAGTTTTAGACAAGGATTCCATTCAACATATTCTCATTTGTAAAGGACAGGCTTCTCTCTCCATATCTGCTGCTGAAAAAAAGAATGTGAGCCCTCAAAATAATTAAAATATGGTTGCTCCTCCCTCCAAGTTTTGAGTTTAGCTCCTAGTGAAGCAATTGTATGGCAACTACACCATTGCCATGATTCTTGATATTCAGTGTATGCCCCTTTTAGCCACATAAAATGTGCATCTATACTGTAGAATTAACGCAGTTTGGAATGACATTAACTGCCATAGCTCAATGCTGTTGGATACTAGAAGCTGTATTTTTTACAAAACTCTTTAGCCTTCTCTGCCAAAGAGTGATGATGCCTTGCTAAACTAAAATTCCCAGGATCTCTTCCAAATCTATGATTCAATGATTCTATATGACAATGCATTGCAACACCCTGTCAAAATGGCAACTGCTGCAAGATTGTTTTTTTTTCCATTTAGGGGTCATTTTTTACTACTATTATTACAACAACTGAAGGAAGCTGACGAGGAAACACAACATACAAACTATCTACTGACCCACCAAGAAAATCCAACAAATGCTACGTTCAGCAAAGGACAAGAGGGATCCTCTCACCTCTGCAGGAGTCTACCGTATACCATGCAGCTGTGGACAAGTCTACATAGGGACCACCAAACGCAGCAGCATTGCCCAAACACGAATCAAGGGACATGAAAGGCACTGCAGACTACTTCAACCAGAGAAGTCAGCCATAGCAGAGCACCTGATGAACCAACCTGGACACAGCATTTTATTTGAGAACTCAGAAATGCTGGACCACTCTCACAACCACCATGTCAGACTACACAGAGAAGCCATTGAAATCCACAAGCATGTGGACAATTTCAACAGAAAGGAGGAAACCATGAAAATGAAGAAAACTCTAAAATTACAACAGCACAACAACAGACAGGAAACAAACAAGGACATCTAATTACCTCTCAACAAAAGATTGCCCCAGGCACTGTCAGACCATTATATGCCAATCAAGGTGGTCAGTTGAAACATTCACACCTAGCTTCAGCAGACAAGAGTCCTTTGTCCCTCCCTGGTCATTCCAAAGATATATAAACCCCTTTTTCCTAGTTCCAACAGACATCACTACCTCTGAGGATGCTTGCCATAGATGCAGGCGAAATGTCAGTAGAGAATGCCTCTAGAACATGGCCATATAGCCCGAAAAATCCTACAACAACCCAACTGAAGGGGCGTTTGAGTGGAATTCACAGTATTTTATGCAAAAGCTTGAACCATTTTTATGTGTAAGCAGCAAACCACATCTTTTGGGAAGAAATGTGTTTTGCACAAAATACATTTCTTTTAAGAAAAATCTCCTAGTGAAATTTTCACAACAAAGCCCTGAAATGCACAGCATCATATTTTTTTTTAAAAAAAACCACTAATAAAATAGCTTGTAATCTTAGCAAGCAGAAAAATCTTTTAAAAATGTCTTAGTTCATGTGAAAAGAAATAAAATGAGCAATTAGTTGGAATATTAGTCTTCTCTTGAGTACTGAAAACTTAAAAACATTCAGATTTTTTTCCTGTATCCCTTAAATTGTATAGGATTTGGCTTTGAATGGGAGGGGGAAAAAGTTTAGAATCCCTAGGCCAAGAGATGAACAGTCTGTTGCAGTTGTCAAATTTTGGTCCCCAGAGGTCTCCATGAGGAAGCTTCCCTGCTGCCTTGTCTCCTCCTCACACCGTGGTCTTCTGATTCCATAGCAACAGTGATCAGCAGAAAAAGACACATCGAGGTCTCTTTTTGTCGGACCTCCGAGTGCAGACGCTGAACTCCCTCCTCCGAGTCGCTGTAATTTTAACTGTTGCCATGGTGATGAAAGGAGGCATTACCAAATGCACAAGCTGTTAAACAAGTTGAGAGGGAAATATATATAGAGAGAAGCAGAGAGCGAGAGGGAGAGAATTTGACAGAAAGAAGGAGTAGCTAAAAATGAACTTTTCTGCAATTTCTCGGTTGCCCCATACACCAAGCATTCAGGGATCAACTAAAATTTTGTCCTTCATTTACCTGAATCAAGGAACCCACAGTGGCACAGTGGGTTAAACCCCTGTGCAGGCAGGACTGAAGACCGACAGGTTGCAGGTTCGAATCCAGGGAGAGGCGGATGAGCTCCCACTATCAACTCCAGCTTCTCATGCAGGGACATGAGAGAAGCCTCCCTCAAGGATGATAAAAACATCAAATCATCCAGGCATCCCCTGGGCAATGTCCTTGCAGACAGCCAATTCTCTCACACCAGAAGCGACTTGTAATTTCTCAGGTAGCTCCTCACACGACAAAAAAAACTGAATCAAAACAGCACAGAGAAGCATTTTCCATTTGAAGATTACTTCAAACTACGGAGATGTGAGAATCAGAGAATTGGACAATTTTCTGATGACATATAAAAGATATTCCAAAATGGAGTTGCTACTATTAATGTTCCCTGCCACGCATTGCTGTGGCCCAGTCTGTTGATCTGAAAAATAAAGTAATAAGAAAGTGTTGGTTTCAAAAATATGTAATTTCTTTATGCTTGTGGGTAAACAGTATATCTTTCTGTTTCTTTGTCAGTGTTGATGTGGAGAGTGTCTGGTTTGCCCTCCCTGCAACATGCAACATATCATTGTCCTTCTTTAAGGGTCCCTTTCAAATCTATGATACTATATCTCTGTCTGTGTGAATCATTATCTATCTATCTCTATCTATCTATCTATCTATCTATCTATCTATCTATCTATCTATCTATCTATCTATCTATCTATATCTATCTGTCTATCATCTATCTATCTATCTATCTATCTATCTATCTATCTATCTATCTATCTATGGCTGGATGGCTCTTTGTCAGGAGGACTTTGATTATGTTTTCTTGCCCTGATGAAGGGAGTTGGATTGGATGGCCTTGAGTATTTTCTGTTGGTCGTGGGTGTTCTGTGTGGGAAGTTTTCCCTGATTCTGTCGTTTGTGGGGTTCAGAATGCTCTTTGATTGTAGGTGAACTGTGAATCCCAGTGACTACAACTACCAAATGTCAAGGTCTATTTCCCCAAAACTCCATCTGTGTTCATATTTAGGCATATTGAGTGCTTCTGCCAAGTTTGGTCCAGATCCATCATTGTTTTAGTCCACAGCGCTCTCTGGATGTAGGTGAACTACAACTCCCAAATTCAAGGTCAATGCCCACCAAACCCTTCCAGTATTTTCTGTTGGTCATGGGAGTTCTGTGTGCCAAGTTTGGTTCAATTCCATCGTTGATGGAGTTCAGAATGCTCTTTGATTGTAGGTGAAATATAAATCCCAGCAACTACAACTCCCAAATGACAAAATCATAATTTTTTGAGTGATGGTCACTCCTTGTGTTGTGAGACGTTTTGTTGCCAAATTTGGTGTGATTTCGTTCATTGGTTCTTTTGTTTTTAAGGTACTCATTATGCACAGAGCATTTATATATATATGAGAGAAGGTTCCAGCAGCAGGGTCATCCATGCACAAATAAAGCACTCCTGAATGATGCTCATTCAAACTTTCTTTAAAATTTTCCAAAGTGAAGAATCTACCACCCAATAAGGTAATCTCTTCCATTCTTGCGCATGTACTGCAGCCAGAAAATTCTTCCTAAAGTTTATGTTGATTGGTTTTTTGCAATTCAACCCCTCTAGATTCCAGTAAGGTCATCCACCAAGATGGCCAAAACTGTACCTCTCCCATAACAGGCTTGAAGCCACATTGAAAAGTATTCAAATAATCAAATTCATCCCCCGACCGCTAGAGCTCAGAGAACCTTGCCTAAAAGTTGAGTAGTAGAGGCAGTAATTGTTCACATACAATGGAATCCATGGAGCCTTGATAAAACAAGGACCTTATACATTCCTCCATTAGGTAGATTGGGACCATGCCTTGTACGCCCCACCTAGGAAGTTCTTTGATAAGTTAAGAAAGATGAGAGCCTAACATATATGTATTGGCTCTCACTTCTCCAAGGATATCGTCCGTCCACATCCTTAGTCTGCAAAAGTGTAAACTATTAATTTTCATTTCCACATCAAGTAGGATGTGATTGGTTAGTAATTTGAAGTTGTATTTCAATATCATTGTAGTCACCAACTCTAGCTCCTTAGAAGGGTATAGTTCTCCTTTGTGAAAGGGAGTGCTTTCTTGAAAAAAGCAATTCCACAGGTAAACTGGTATTCTCTTATTGAAGCAACAGGAATCTCCCAAAGAACCACTGGGAATCCATCCAGATCTGTAAGTTTCACATGGTGGCCTATGTTGATTAGTTCTCCACTTCTGAAGATGTCCACAATCTCAGTGAGTCTAAACTTGATCAGGTAGTTGTCTGTCCATGACACTTGATCTATAAAAAGTCCCACCATTCCTAAGATTACCATCATCCCACCAGACACAGAAGACAAGGTCTAAAGTGTGCCGAAGTGCCACTTTGGACAGACCCATATCTCTCATGAAAGAAATGAAGCCTTGAACTTCTTCTGGGTTTGAAGCCTCACAGGATCATAACTCAAAAGAACTCCAACACCAATCCTAAGATTACCCAACTAACATTTGAAAGGAGAAACCTGAGCAATGGGTGGTTGCTACACTAATGCAATCCCTAATATGTCACAGCCACATATTATTTTTCTCATCACAGTTTTTCAACACTTGAAAAAATGCAGTTTTGACCATTTTTCAAATATTTTTAGTATTCTTTCGTTCCTGGTATCTGTTGCATATGTTAGCACCATAAAGTCACACCACGGTGATTTGATTTGAAGTGCTAAAGTTTGAGCCATGAAAATCTAACTTCTTGTAAAAGTGATCCATCTCAACTATGAAATATGAAATGCTGCTGCATCCCAATGGACTCATTCCATGAACCATGGGATGTTGGCCCTTAGAATGCCTTTTTCTGATGATCCTAACTTTAGTATTTAGTATATCTTGATACTTCAGGATCCTTTCTCATTCCTACATAGCCACCCTTCATTGTAATAGTTCTTTCTGATTTCTGCATGACAAGCTCAATTCTGATTGAAGATTGAATCAAGGAGTGATTCCAGACAGGTTTTTATCCCAGGATCATCTGTTTTAAAAACATGGATTTCCTGGGGACCTTTCCACACTCACCCCAGAAAACACACACTTTCTGGGGTTGGTGTCCAGATGCTCTTATGGGACTGGCCCACAAGAACATCTGGAGGCCCTCCCTCCTCCCCAAAGCCCCCAGACCCCTTAGAAAAGTAATGAAAACTTACCCGGCCTCCATTACAGGCTTTGAGCAGCTCTTCTAGCATGTAGAAATGACGTACCAGGAAGGGGGGGGGGGAGCGATTCCAAGAAGGTGTGGAATAAATCCACTATCTAATTAATTTGCTATAAACCAGGATTTTCCAGGTTTGTAGCGAATTAATTTGAGACTGTCCAGAACATTGTCTGGACAGCCCCTCCTTTATTGCGGTAGATATCACAATAAAGGTACTTCCTGGACAGGCCCAAGATATGAATGATATTGCACCCCAAACTATGATGCAAGCTACTGCTTTTTACAGTATCAAATATGGTACACCAATACACAATTCAAAGTGCTGGTGTTGACCTATAAATCCCTAAACGACTCCAGCCCAGTTTACCTGTCCGAATGGATTCTCCCCGATGAACCATCAAGGTTGTTAAGATCTTCTGGAGCAGTATTTCTCAACCTGGGGGTTGGGACCCCTAAGGGGGTCGCCAGGGGGTGCCAGAGGGGTCGCCAAAGACCATCAGAAAAGACAGTATTTTCTGTTGGTCATGAGAGATCTGTGTGGGAAGTTTGGCCCAATTCTATCATTGGTGGGGATCAGAATGCTTTTTGATTGTAGGTGAACTATAAATCCCAGCAACTACAACGCCCAAATGTCAAGCTCTATTTTCCCCAAGCTCCACCAGTGTTCAAATTTGGACACATTGGTTATTTGTGCCAAGTTTGGTCCAGATCCATAATTGTTTGAGTGCACAGTGCTCTCTGGATGTAGGTGAACTACAACTCCAAAACTCAAGGTCAGTGCCCACCAAACCCTTCCAGTAACTATAAATCCCAGCAACTACAACTTCCAAATGACAAAATCATTCCCCACCCCACCCACAACCTCAAATTTGGGTGTATTGGGTATTTGTGCCAAATTTGGTGCAGTGAATGAAAATATCATATCAGATATTTAGATTACGATTCATAACAGTAGCAAAATTACAGTTATGAAATAGTAACAAAAATAATTTTATGGTTGAGGGTCACCACAGCTTGAGGAATTGAATTAAGGGGTCATGGCATTTGGGAGGTTGAGAAACCCTGTATCTGGAGGGTCCCTGCTCTTGGTCCCACCACCCTCGCAATCGCGTCTGGTGGGGACGAGGGACAGGGGCTTCTCAGTGGTGGCCCCTCGGCTCTGGAACTCTCTCTCATTGGAGATTAGAACTGCCCCTTCTCTCCTGACCTTTAGAAAGCTGGGGAAACTTGGCTCTGGAATTTGGCATTTGATGAGTGAGTCAATAACTCTTTATCACACGGACGGATGGTGATGAATTGTGATTTTATTCAGACGACTTGTCCTTATGTAATTATATGATTGTATTTTAATGTATTTTATGTATCAGTGTATTATGGGATGTGATGTTTTAAACTTGTTTATGAATCCTGTGTTGTGAACAGGCTTGAGTCCCTCTTCGGAGGTTGAGAAGACAAATATATAAAAGTTCTAAATCAATAAATAAATATTGTCGGTCACAACTATTACTTGTTTTGTTGCTGCTACTACAGTTGTTGTTTTCTACCTCCAACTCATTTCTTATGAAGATTTTAAGGCAAACATATAATGAAGCTTTCATAGAAAGATTTGTTCAGATAGAATTTGTCACTGAGAGAGACTGACATGTCCAAGGTCAGACACTGGATTTCAACTGCCAAATGGCTACACCATGCTAAGTCTTCTGGATTACCATTTTGAGTAGCACTAAAGTAAACCATAATCATCTCTGCATACAGTGTACAAAACACATACAGTGACAGTTATTATAAAGACACTATCTATGAAGTGCCAAGTTGGCAGAGGGTCTTGGCTATTGTCCTCCAGCTAGTTAAGGGGTAGTGTATGAGATGGAACAGCTGAGAAAATTAACAGTGCCATGTACCAGTTGTCCCACCTCTGCCTGGAAATGAACATAATTCCAATTAAAAACCAAAGGAGACAATTTGTGCTGGCACTTTGGCAGCAAGAGCTCTCGGGCTGCCTCTAGACTACCGAATTAAGTGAAATATCTGACAGAGAAACATATGTTTTTTGGCATTGTTCAAAGGCTGCCACTTTTGAAGGGAATGGTATTAAAACTCTACAAGGTGTGAAAATAGCAGGTCTGGGACTTTTTCTTCCTTCCAGAAACAATAATGCAAGGCATCCCATTCACTTGGTCTGTTTGTCTACAGAAGTAAGGAGATGTCAAGATGCAACTGCGCAGTTTGCTTTCTCCCAGCCCTTAAGCTTTGACACTCCTTCACTTCTCCTCTTCCTAATAGTATTGCAAAATAGATGTCATAATGTCATCTCATTGTCCATTTCATTGGACAACGTGATGTGATGACATCTCAACTTGGTGATGTCACAATTGGTATAATTAAATATTACTTTGGGAAAGAGAAGTAGGAGATGAAACTTTTTATCTAAATGCAATTGATAGACCCACTCTGACTAAATCAATTGAGTCAGTGGGACCTCTATAAATGCTGATATTGACTACATCAACCGATTCCCCAGTAGGTCTACTCAAGTTGAATCTAACATGTGGATTTAAGCACCTCCTACACTGCCATATAATCCAGATTATCAAATTAGGTGATCCAGTTTATCTGATTTGAACTGGATTATATGAGTCTACACTGCCATATTTGTTGTTCATTCGTTCAGTTGTCTCCGACTCGTCGTGACCTCATGGACCAGCCCACGCCAGAGCTCCCTGTCGGCTGTCACCACCCCCAGCTCCTTCAAGGTCAGTCCAGTCACTTCAAGGATGCCATCCATCCATCTTGCCCTTGGTCAGCCCCTCTTCCTTTTGCCTTCCACTTTCCCCAGCATCATTGTCTTCTCTAGGCTTTGCTGTCTCCTCATGATGTGGCCAAAGTACTTCAACTTTGTCTCTAGTATCCTTCCCTCCAATGAGCAGCCGGGCTTTATTTCCTGGAGGATGGACTGGTTGGATCTTCTCGCAGTCCAAGGCACTCTCAGAACTTTCCTCCAACACTGCCATATAATCCAGAACAAATCAGATAATCTGGATTTGATATGACAGTGTAGAAGGGACCTTAGGCTCCTATTTCCTTTGGGGTCAGATTTTTGCTGTAACATCCAATTCAGATTTAAGTAGTAGCAAATCTATTGGGAAGATGAGTCTAAATACATACTCTCAAGCACATTTCAATCAATCCAGTTCCAGTGGATCTAGGTGAAAGATGTCCTTGGGCTGTGTCCAGCTATGGACACATATCCAGATACACCCACAACTCCCGTACACTCTCCATCATGTAAGGAACGACCCTGGGTTGCATCTGCATTGTGACATGGTTTAAGTCCTGTGACTTGTGAATTGTATTAGAGTTCTTCATGTGGAACAATTACTTTATTTCTGAACACAGGGGGTCATGTTTTCCACTTCCACTTCCCCTTTTACTCATTTCGTTCATAGAGATGTGTAGAAGATAGACCCAGGCTACACCCTTCCAAACATCCTCTGCAAAATTGCACATATATTTTATGAGAGGGTTCCGTCCTGGGCCCGGTTCTGTTCAACATCTTTATTAATGACTTAGATGAAGGGTTAGAAGGCAGGATCATCAAGTTTGCAGGCGACACCAAATTAGGAGGATAGCCAATACTCTAGAAGACAGGAGCAGAATTCAAAAGGATCTTAACAGATTAGAGAGATGGGCCAAAACTAACAAAATGAAGTTCAACAGGGACAAATGCAAGATACTCTACTTTGGCAGAAAAAATGAAATGCAAAGATACAGAATGGGTGATGCCTGGCTCGAGAGCAGTACGTGTGAAAAAGATCTTGGAGTCCTCGTGGACAACAAGTTAAACATGAGCCAACAATGTGATGTGGCGGCAAAAAAAGCCAATGGGATTTTGGCCTGCATCAATAGGAACATAGTGTCTAGATCTAGGGAAGTCATGCTACCCCTCTATTCTGCCTTGGTTGGACCACATCTGGAATATTGTCTCCAATTATGGGCACCACAACTGAAGAGAGATATTGACAAGCTGGAATGTGTCCAGAGGAGGGCGACTAAAATGATCAAGGGCTTAAGGAGATGGGCATTTTTAGCCTGAAGGAGAGAAGGCTGAGAGGAGATATGATAGCCATGTTTAAATATATGAGGGGGGGGGGGCATAGGGAGAAGGCAGCAAGCTTGTTTTCTGCTGCCCTGGAGACTAGGACGCAATGGAACAATGGCTTCATACTACAAGAAAGGAGATTCCATCTGAACATGAGGAAGAACTTCCTGACTGTGAGAGCCGTTCAGCACTGGAACTTTCTGCCCCAGAGTGTGGTGGAAGCTCCTTCTTTGTAAGCTTTTAAACAGAGGCTGGATGGCCATCTGTCAGGGATGCTTTGAATGCAATTTTCCTGCTTCTTGGAAGAATGGGGTTGGACTGGATGGCCCATGAGGTCTCTTCCAACTCTTTGATTCTATGATAGGGTTGAGAAGGACCTCTTTTGAAGATCAGCCCAGGCAGATACATACAAGAAAGGAGATTCCATCTGAACGTTAGGAACGTTAGGAAGAACTTCCTGACTGTGAGAGCCATTCAGCAGTGGAATTCTCTGCCCCGGAGTGTGGTGGAGGCTCCTTCTTTGGAAGTTTTTCAACAGAGGCTGGATGGCCATCTGTCGGGGATGCTTTGAATGCAAGTTTCCTGCTTCTTCGAAGAATGGGGTTGGACTGGATGGCCCATGAGGTCTCTTCCAACTCTCTGATTCAATGAGAAATGAATTTCATGGAAATCCACAAAGTAATACTGGGGAGGTCACACACTTTCAACTTCAGAAAACCCCATTGATGTGTTTTCAAATGCCTTGAAACAACATAAATACCACTAAAACAGCACTCATTTGAAATGCTAGGTCTTTTTTATTCATATCACAAGACATGTAACATATATATTAGTTTGGTCCTCATTTTAATTATCCACCCAAAAAAAAAAGTGTTACAGATTCTATGGGGTCTAAGTAGTTAAAGGAAAGGGGGAAAAACAAAGATAAATCATTTGGGGAGGAAGTACTGAGTGATGACCAAGCCAGGGGAAATCAACATAGATAAATAAATAAATAAGAAATTAAAAAATAAAGGCAGCTTGAGGATGTTAAGGAGACAAGATGTAATTACCCCAACTGGACCAAGGCCAGGTCCAACAGGTTAATAACCTTGCCCTTTGGAGTTGCACATAGAAATTGTTAATGGCTGGAAATATTGAGCACATGAATCTCCAAGCAACAGTTTCAATGTGGTGTATCCAGCAGCTTCATGCCCCATGCTGTGGCAATATTATGGTTCTCATCTGTGGACCCAGAGGGCAGGCAATGTTCATGGCTTTATAGCCCACAAAACCCAGATAGCAGCATTTCAGCCACTTGTATACAAACACGCAGCAATTAAAGCACATAAAAGAGGCATGTGCCATAATTCCACCGAGGGCTGTAGTCTCATGCAATCAGTTTAATCCACCTACAACATAAAACCCCCAACATGGTTACACAAGAGTACGTTTTATCAATTATTGATTTATGAACATCTGAGGCTTCCTTTAGACGGCACTTAATGCTCTCCGGCTTTTTATCATCTCACTGCCGTGCCGAGAGTTGGTCTTCTACAGTGGTGCAAGTCTATACTGCTTAAAATTCCACATTCTTCAATAGATTACCCCATTAAGCATTATGTTTTCCAGGCTGTATAGATTAAAGTAATTAAACTTGTCCTCAAAGACCTAGCACTTTGATTATGGAATCGTTCCTCTGCCTCGAGCGCATTTGAGGTGATTTGCAATAATATTGTCTTCGAGAATTTAGGAGCCATAACACAGTGAATGTGCCAAGATATGGTGGCCTTTGGAGGTGAGGAAATGAAACTCTGCTACATCCACATGTATTGATTTGAAAAAGAAAGTAAAAAAAATCAACAATGAGCATTTGAATGGAAGTGACTGTTTGTATTTAGAAAGGAAACAACAGGACGATTTTTCAGCATTTGTCTCTTGGAGTGCAAAATGTGTATTTTATTTTTTGGTGGATTATAGTGGCAGCATTATGTTAAGGAAGAAGCAGACAAGCCATATCCACACTGATTAACAACAATGACCCACCCTTTTCCCAGTTAAAGATTGACACCCACTTACAAGATTTTTTAAAAAATAGTTTCAAATTCAAAAAATACAAAAGTTAAAATGTGGTTAAATTATCTATCAAAATCAACAGAGAAATTGGTTAAATGCTTGTACCAGCAGGACTGAAGACCAACAGGTTGGAGGTTCAAATCCGGAGAGAGCACAGATGATCTCCCTCTGTCAGCTCCAGCTCGCCATGTGAGGACATGAGAGAAGCCTCCCAGAAGAATAATAAAATATCAAAAAACATCTAGGAGTCCCCGGGACAGCATCCTTGCAGACAGTCATTTATCTCACACCAAAAGCAAGTTTCTCAAGTTGCTCCTGACATGAAAAAAAAATCAAAACCAACAAAGGCCAGTATGCCGTCGCGCCTGGGGTTACAACTCTTATTGAAAGAGACATAGACGTGACATCTTTCCCCCAGAGGATTGCTTCTTGTCTTCCTTTAAAGAACTGGAACTCCCAAGGACCAAAACACTGTAGATAACTCAAAATAGGTTTTATTGTCCACAAAGAGTTATCCCTTTAAGGCAATAAGCTGGAAGTTTGAAAGGGGTAAAGGAAATATACATTACAGTCTCTGGTTGCTTGGGTCCAAGGAGATTTTGCAGCTGAGAAGCTTTTCAAGGTTCCCTCTTTTTCAATGGCTGTGAATGCCAGAGCAATACACAACCCCAGTACAAATGGCCTATGTTTGAAGACACAAAGTCTTCCTCTGGTGCCAAAAGAACTAGTTTGAATGCGCTTGAGACTTCCCAATGTCGTTCAGGTTGATCTGAACATGAAGCATAAGTCTCAAGGGTAAGAACCTCAGAATTGGTGCTGAGAGGTAATTTAATCAGGGGCTTTTAGAGCCAAGTCTCTTACGTCCATCTGGTAGAAAATCTGATGGTGGAATAAAAAAGGGAAGCACGCTCCTCCTCCAAGAAGAGGTGGAGCCAAACAATTGAGCTGAGAAAGCAATTCAACTGGTGCAAACAACACTGATTGACAGCTGTAAATAACCAATCAATTCAACTATACATAAGCAGGGTAAAAAGGCAGGATTAAGCATGATACAACAGTTTAAATCTTGCAACTAACAGTTCTACTCATAGGTGGCGCCACTCGCGCCGTCACACAGACAGCCAATTCTCTCACACCAAAAGCAACTTGCAGTCGCTCCTGACATGAAAAAAAAAATGAAATCAACAAAAGCCAGTAAAAATGAACCCTAAAAAGCACAACAAAAGTAACAGATAGAAAACCCAGCACATTGTACAAGGCAATCCTGGTTAGGCAATTGATTCTCAAAGTTCTTCCAAAACAAAACGTTATTCAAGCAGTTGTGAAAAGAGAGTTGGGAAGGTGCCAATTCTTAGAAGAGATTTCCAGATCTGTGTAATATACGTATAACTTCACTTTTTTAACCAACTTCATGTAGACATTGCACTTAGTCTAAAAAAAGGGGGAGCCACATGTATGAGACACTAACAGGCTTCCATCAAAAATGAGATTTTTTTTAAGAATTAGGAGGGGAGGATACGGCCATTGAAGTGTTAAGACAACACCTCTTCTGGAACCCCGACCAGCCTGACAGCACTAGCCATTTCCAAACTCCTTTGTCTTACATTAAACCCCATTTGATGCTTAGCCCAAGTGGAAATCTATATATTCATCTCAACATTTCACTGAAACCCAATGGTAATTCTAAGGTGAGCAGACAGAATTGTAATAATTGAATAAAAGCCTCAGATGTAGCAATTAGTATAGAAACTCACGTGGAAGTTGGATGTTTTGCTGCACATTTCCCACTTACTGGAAAGTTCCACAGTGTTAGTAGAGATTATATGAACAATGGGGCCCTTTCTTCTCCTGCTCATATTTCTGGAGGTTTCTTTGTCTCGGAGGTACAAATTGCCGTCTAGCTTCATTGAATGGAATCCATCACCTCCCACCCTTTTCTAGTCAGAGTATCTAAAAGACTTAGCCTGGTCATTAATCAGCCCCCAATCATTAAGCACAATTAAACCCTATAATCATAGTTATAATTATTGGTAGATTAATTTTTCAATTATTAATTAAAAGTCTTAATTAAAACTTTTTAAAGAGTGTATACTAAAAATTTTGACTAATCATTTTAGAGTTTATCCAGTGGGTGCTAATATTGCATTCGTTTTCATTTTGGGTTATGTAGCCCTCCACCGGGTGGGAACTCATCAAAAATTTCAGCCAATATTCCCCTCCACCCACCTCTTAACACATTTCAGCTTCTCCGTTTTAGCACTTAATAACCAAACTATCAGCGGGTGGGCTTGGAGTTTGATCTTGCCCAAACGATGAGTTTCTCTCTAACCACTTCATCACGCTAGAGAAAAAAATCCACTTAAAATCCTGTTTCTGCCTCCTGCAGAATTCTGGGGTTTGTAGTTTAGTGAGGCTGTTAAAGGCTCCTTCCTAAACTACAAATCTCAGAATTCTGCAGGAGGCAGAAAATGAATTTCAAATGGATTTTTTCTTTAGTTTGAGCGTAATGCTGAAGTTTGATTGGTTGAAGTCTTTGGGGTTTTCCGATGATGCATAAACTGATAAGAAATGAAAAACAAAGCAAAACATTGAATATCTCTACCTACCTAACTACCTACCAAGTTATCCACACACATCTATAGTGCCTAAAAATGCATACACCCTTTTTTTTTTAATAAATTTTTATTAGTTTATCACAATTATTACATACTATTGCATTTTCTACATCAACCTCTTTAACATGTTATTTTGTTGTTTTGCTTTGACATTCCTCCCCTTTTTTTTTTTTTTCCCCACCTCCGTGCTCCCCTCCACCCGTTTCAAGCCACATTTCTTACATTTCATCAGTCCAAAATTTCATTTCTTCTTGTGACGGTAATTTTCCTTCCTTATTTTTTAATCCATTTATCACAAATTTCCCCCATATAGCATCAAAATCACTTTGTTTCCATATACCTTTTTTAACCTTTAATATACATGTCAGTTTATCGTTTAAAGCTAATTTCCATGCTTCCTTATACCACTCCTCAATTTGTATATTCATTTCTTTTTTCCAATTCCTTGCTATGAGCAGTCTTGCTATAGTTAGTAAATTTGTTATTGCTTCTTTATCCTCCTTTTTCAATTGCTTATTGTTATATAATGATAGTAAGGCTATACTAGGACTTTTATCTATTTTTATATTCATTATAATTTCTATTTCTCTAAATACTTTCTCCCAAAAATTATTTACATATTTACATTGCCACCACATATGTATATATGTTCCTGGTTCTTGACACCCTCTCCAACAATTTGTTGAATTATTCTTATTCATATATGCTATTCTTACCGGTGTTAAGTACCACTTCCATACTAGCTTATAATAATTTTCTTTAACTCGTATCGATAAATTTTTTAAATGTCTTTGTCCCCATAACTGTTGCCACTCTATTTCGCTTATTTTTATCCCTAAATCCTCTTCCCAAATCTCCTTAAGGGTACACTTTTTTATTTTTCCATCCCTCATTTCAATTAGTATCTTATAGATTTTGCTAATTATGCCTCTCAAGTTTTCATGTTCTTCTACCGCCCTTCCCTTCTGTATTATTTGTTCGAATTGATTAAGTTGGCCTCCATTTCTGTTATTCTTTTTTGCATACACCCTTTAACACCCATTAGCAGCTATGATGATTGTCGAAGGCTTTCATGGCTGGAATCATTGGGTTGTTGTAGGTTTTTCGGGCTATATGGCCATGTTCTAGAGGCATTCTCTCCTGACGTTTCGCCTGCATCTATGGCAAGCATCCTCAGAGGTAGTGAGGTATGTTGGAACTAGGAAAATGGGTTTATATATCCGTGGAATGACCAAGGTGGGACAAGGAACTCTTGTCTGCTGGAGCCACGTGTGAAAGGCACTGCAGACTGCTTCAACCAGAGAAATCAGCAATAGCAGAGCACCTGATGAACCAACCTGGACACAGCATATTATTGGAGAACACAGAAATGCTGGACCACTCTCACAATCACCATGTCAGACTACACAGGGAAGACATTGAAATCCACAAGTTGTGGACAATTTCAACAGAAAGGAGGAAACCATGAAAATGAACAAAATCTGGCTACCAGTATTAAAAAAAACCTCTAAAATTAAAACAGGAAAACAGCAGAGGGAAAACAACCAGGGACATCTAATCACCTTCAGCAAAAGATTGCCCCAGGCACTGCCAGGCCATCAAATGCTAATCAAGGTGGTCAGTTGAAACATTCACGCCTAGCTCCAGCAGACAAGAATTCCTTGTCCCACCCTGGTCATTCCACAGATATATAAACCCATTCTCCTAGTTCCAACAGACCTCACTACCTCTGAGGATGCTTGCCATAGATGCAGGTGAATCGTCAGGAGAGAATGCCTCTAGAACATGGCCATATAGCCCGAAAAACCTACAACAACCCAGCTATGATGATTATTTGAAGGCGTTTACTGCATCACAACCCACTTTCAAAATGCAGATTGCATCTTCTGCTTAGTGTGCCACCTCAAAGATCTCATCTCCCATCCCATGCATTGCCCCTCACTGGCCATTGACCTTTTTTATCATTTTCACCAGAAGAATTAAGCAATTTTGAGATTAGAATTGTTATCACAAGAGTGTACCATTTAACATTTTCATTACTGCACAATTTTGCAGTTATAGAGCAATGCACTTCCAAGTGTATGTAATAGGGAAAAGGATGGCGTTTTTAAATTCTCATCCTCTTCCCCATTACATTCTGCTTCCAGAAGGTGGTGTAGTTATCAGTGACAAGCCTTGTTTTGGGGCGCAGAGAACAGAGGAACTTGAAAGGTTCCTACACATGACATTTTTAAAATGTGAATATGGCATACAACATCACAGTTGAAGGTGTGCATCCACATTCATAAGGCCAGCCACAGCAACAAAACAATGTTGCTATCTTGTGCGTGACTGTAGCTGAAGACACAAAACATTAACTTGTGCCAAAAAAAAATCTCAGAAGTCTTTCCAACAATAAAGAAATGCTTATACGACAAAGGGAATCCATTCCAGTGCCAAGAATAAACTGTGAAATTGTGTAGTTACCTTACCTTGAATAATAGCTGAATGGGATGAAAGTGGGAAGTAATGGCGATACATCCAGTGATGATTTGAATGCAATGTTCCTGCTTCTTGGCAGAATGGGGTTGGACTAGATGGCCCATGAGGTCTCTTCCAACTCTTTGATTCTATGATTCTATCCTGTCCTCCTGCTGAAGAGTACTGGGATCTCACCAAACGACAACTCCCAGGATATCATAACTTTGAACCATAACAGTGAAAGTGGATTCAAACCTCTGCTCACCACCCCCATGTGCCTCCCACTCACTTGCCTGCTCCCCCTACTTGTTTGCCCATTTCCCTTCCCCACCCACTTGCCTGTTTGCCACCTGCTCACTCACCCACCTGCCCCTGCTCACCCACCCCCACTTGTTTGCTCAATCACCTGGTCCCCACTCACAGTGGAGTCAAAATAGATTAATTCTACAGTGTGTAGATGCACATTTATTTTGGGAGATGCAAGAGTGCTAGGTCAATGACAGCCTATGCTATGAAAAACTTTTTCTCAGTTATATCCCCCAACTTGTATGCTGACCATCCCACCTCCTGCTCACTTGCTCCTCTTGCTTGCCTGCCTCCACTTGCTTACCCGCTTGCCCTGCTTGCTTGCCCACTTGCCTGCCCACCCCTGATCATGCACTCACCCACCCCCTGCTTACCTGCCCCTGCTCATCTGCCCCCACTTGCTTGTTTGCTCACCCAGCCCCCACTTGCTTGTCCACTCACTCCCCACTCACTCTTCACTAGCTCACCTCTGCTCACCACCCTCAAGTATCCTCCTGTTCACTTGCACACTCCTCCTGCTCGCTTGCTCACTTCCTCTTCTTCCGTGTTTGTTCCCTTGCTTTCTTGATCACTTGCCTCCCACTCACTCACTTCTCACTCACCCATTTCCCCCTCTGCACCTTGACCCCATAACTTTGAACCATAACAGTGAAAGTGGATTCAAACCTCTGCTCACCACCCCCATGTGCCTCCCACTCACTTGCCTGCTCCCCCTACTTGTTTGCCCATTTCCCTTCCCCACCCACTTGCCTGTTTGCCACCTGCTCACTCACCCACCTCTGCTCACCCGCCCCTGCTCACCCACCCCCACTTGTTTGCTCACTCACCTGGACCCCACTCACTTGACCACTACACCTGCTCCCCCATTTGCTCCCCTGCTTTCTTGCTCACCTGCCCTCAACTCGCTCACCCATTCCCCCATTCCTCTGCTTGACCCTCTTGACTGATACCCCCTGCTCACCTCCTCCTGCTCACCCCCAATGGTTCACCATCATTGTTCTAGACTAACATGGCTATATCTTTGTATTTTTGAACTATAATGGTGCTTTCATAAATTAGTGTTCTAAGCTCTATTAAACACTGGAAGAAACCAGGAGAATAAAACAACTATACAACAACAACAAAAAACACAGAGCAATAAATACGATTCAAAGGTTGCACTACAGTATAGGCATTTTAAAGAAGCAATGGCATTTCCTGTAAATCTTTAAGTATTTCAACACATGGATGGGGCAAACTAATAACTGTACTTTCCAATATGACCTCAAAAAAATACAGTCAATTTCCTTTTTGTCAGTTCCCCTGGCTCTACCTTGATCTATGAGCCCCAAGTTGTGTTGACAGCACATGCGGCTAAGTTAGATAGCCTGTGAAGTTCGTGACATACTTTGGACACCGGATGAGCTCAAATGCCAACCGAGAGATAACAAAAGATGGGCTAGCTCCATAAATTTACTTTGTGTCAAACCTTGATACTTCTGAGAATGGCAGGAATCAATACCGTCAGAAACATCCAATCATCAAACAAATAGATAAAGCCCTCTCAAAATATCAAAGTGAGGATGGACTTAGATTTGTTCCCCAGAACCGGAAGCTTCAAGATTGTAGAACTCCACTTCTGCAGACGATGTTATGTAACAAGGCTTTCTACAACAAACCATTCCTTTATACCTGCATACTGTGTGTGTGTGTGTGTGTGTGTGAAAGAGAAAGAGAGGCGGGAGGGGAGAGAGTTCACCAAAGCCGAGTTCCTACATTGCAAAGTGTAAATCCATACTCACATAGTTTAGTGGTGGTTTTTCTATGCCACCCTTTTGCTGAATACAAATGCTGCACAATTGATTGTGCATCTACCAAAGTTCTTGCTATTTTCGCAATACTAGTTCGTCAAATAATTTATCAAAGGCACTTTTGTATAGCTTGCTATCCTAAAATCATGAAACAAGGTCACTTCTGAAGATATCTATGGATTGAGGCCAGGGTCTCAACCATAAGAAGCCTTGCACCTGGTGCCAACTCTGACACATTAAACTCTGTTTATGGGAGGTTGCCCTCTCATACATCCTATTTTGGATTTTTGCAACCCATCCTGAGCCCTCAGTGCAATATGAGCTATAGTTGGTTTCATCATGATGAAATGGTAATCTCCCCTCTCAAAGGTTTGAGAACTGGCCTAGGGTGATGTTAATAACAGTATGTATCATTGGCAGGAAACAAGTGGAGAAAGACTCAATGTACACCTTGGTTACCCCCCACCCCCGCTTGTAGATGATGGATGGGTTTCTGGACTGGCCTCTCTGGATTCTGGGGCCTGGAGAAATGCAAGTGAGGTTGACCTTGGGATTTATTTGTTGTGTCAGGACAACCAGTCAAATTATATTACATTTCTAACAGAACAAAGCAAACAAACAGACAAAATACAAAATTTGTGAGTTTGGTAGTTGATTAAATGTCCTTTGACCAGTATCTGGCCACTTGGAGTGCTTCTGGTATTGCCGCAAGAAGGTCCTCCATTGTGCATGTGGCAGGGCTCAGGTTGCATTGCAGCAGTGGTTTGCTCCTCTCCACACTCATATGTCGAGGATTCAACTTTGTAGCCCCATTTCTGAAAGTTGGCTCTGCATCTCATGGTGCCAGAGCATAGTCTGTTCAGTGCCTTCCAAGTCACCCAGTCCTCTGTGTGCCCAGGGGGGAGTCTCTCATTTGGTATCAGCCACTGGTTGAGGTTCTGGGTTTGAGCCTGCCACTTTTGGACTCTCGCTTGCTGAGGTGTTCCAGCGAGTGTCTCTGTAGATCTTAGAAAACTGTTTCTAGATTTAAATCGTTGACGTGCTGGCTGATACCCAAACAGGGGATGAGCTGGAGATGTCTCTGCCTTGGGATGAAACAGAAGGTTTACTCTCTTTTGTAAGGTTCTGGGACTTGGGGTCATCTTCAAGTCAAGGATCAGCCAGGGTGAGCGACTTAGATCCTGTAGTTGGATAGCCCTAGAGGTCAAGTACTTTTCCCAAAAGTTGGCTGAGGAGGTGGTCATGGGCTAATATGTTCCCTTGGCCTGAATCCTCATTTGACATCCACTAAAATAAAAGAACAAATAAATATAGGTCAATGAAATAGCCATTACTTTACCCACTTTTCTATGTCAGATTTCTTTATTTCATGGTGGGAATTCAAATACATCACCCAATATGTTTCACTGCAACAGTTACACTCATAGAACTCCATCTGTACAACTATGAACTGAATATGGATATATTATACTGTGGCCAAAAATGTACAATCTGTCAAGGACAAAGTACAAACATAAAGCACAATAGAATGACAAAGAACATGAATTACTTTTGCTGACTTGTTTCTTTACCATTCAGGAGTTTTGTGCACATGTAACATTTCTTTATGCATGTTGTTGTTGTTCATTCGTTCAGTCGTCTCCGACTCTTCGTGACCTCATGGACCAGCCCACGCCAGAGCTCCCTGTCGGCCGTCACCACCCCCAGCTCCTTCAAGGTCAGTCCAGTCACTTCAAGGATGGCATCCATCCATCTTGCCCTTGGTCGGCCCCTCTTCCTTTTGCCTTCCACTTTCCCCAGCATAATTGTCTTCTCTAGGCTTTGCTGTCTCCTCATGATGTGGCCAAAGTACTTCAACTTTGTCTCTAGTACCCTTCCCTCCAATGAGCAGTCGGGCTTTATTTCCTGGAGGATGGACTGGTTGGATCTTCTCGCAGTCCAAGGCACTCTCAGAACTTTCCTCCAACACCACAGCTCAAAAGCATCGATCTTCCTTCGCTCAGCCTTCCCTAAGGTCCAGCTCTCACATCCGTAGGTCACTATAGGGAATACCATGGCTTTGACTAGGCGGATCTTTGTTGCCAGTCTGATGTCTCTACTCTTTACTATTTTATCGAGATTGGACATTGCTCTCCTCCCAAGAAGTAAGCGTCTTCTGATTTCCTGGCCACAGTCTGCATCTGCAGTAATCTTTGCACCTAGAAATACAAAGTCTGTCACGGCCTCCACGGTTTCTCCCTCTATTTTCCAGTTGTCAATCATTCTTGTTGCCATAATTTTGGTTTTTTTGACGTTTAGCTGCAACCCGGCTTTTGCGCTTTCTTCTTTCACCTTGATTAGAAGGCTCCTCAGCTCCTCCTCGCTTTCGGCCATCAGAGTGGTGTCATCTGCATATCTGAGGGTGTTAATGTTTCTTCCAGCAATTTTCACCCCAGCTTTGCATTCATCCAGCCCCGCACATCGCATGATGTGTTCTGCATACAAGTTAAAAAGGTTGGGTGAGAGGATGCAGCCTTGCCGTACGCCTTTCCCAATCTTGAACCAGTCTGTTGTTCCATGGTCAGTTCTGACTGTTGCTACTTGGTCCTTATACAGATCCTCAGGAGAGAGACAAGGTGGCTTGGGATGCCCATCCCACTAAGAACTTGCCACAATTTATTATGATCCACACAGTCAAAGGCTTTAGAATAGTCAATGAAGCAGAAGTAGATGGTTTTCTGAAACTCCCTGCCTTTCTCCATTATCCAGCGGATATTGGCAATCTGGTCTCTCGTTCCTCTGCCTTTTCTAAACCCAGCTTGAACATCTGGCAACTCTCGCTCCATGTATTGCTGGAGTCTTCCTTGCAGGATCTTGAGCATTACCTTACTGGCATGAGAAATAAGGGCCACTTTACGGAAGTTTGAGCAGTCTTTCGCATTTCCCTTTTTTGGTATGGGGATATAAGTTGATTTTTTCCAGTCTGATGGCCATTCTTGTGTTTTCCATATTTGCTGGCAAATGGCATGCATCACCTTGACGCATCATCTTTTAAGATTTTAAACAGTTCAGCTGGGATCCCGTCGTCTCCTGCTGCCTTGTTGTTAGCAATGCTTCTTAAGGCCCATTCAACCTCACTCCTCAGGATGTCTGGTTCCAATTCATTCACCACACAGTCAAAACTATCCTCAATATTATTATCCTTCCTATACAGATCTTCTGTATAGTCTCGCCACCTTCTCTTGATCTCTTCAGCTTCTGTTAGGACCCTGCCATCTTTGTTTCTTATCATACCAATTTTTGCCTGAAATTTACCTCCAATGTTTCTAATTTTCTGGAAGAGGTCTCTTGTCCTTCTATTCTGTTGTCTTCTTCCACTTCCATGCATTGCTTATTTAAAAATAGTTCCTTATCTCTTCTGGCTAACCTCTGGAATTGCGCATTTAACTGGGCATATCTCCCCTTATCCCTGTTTCCTTTTGCTTTCCTCATTTCTTGGGCTACTTCCAGTGTCTCAGCAGACAACCATTTTGCCTTCTTGGTTTTCTTTTTCTTTGGAACGTACTTTGTTGCCGCCTCCTGAACAATGTCGCGGACTTCTGTCCATAGTTCTTCTGGGACTCTGTTTACTAAATCTAGTCCTTCAAATCTGTTCTTCACTTCCACTGTATATTCGCTAGGAATGTTAGTGAGATCATATCTAACTGGTCTGTGTATTTTCCCTGATCTCTTTAGTTTTATTCTAAATTGGGCAATAAGAAGTTTGTGATCTGAGCTACAGTCAGCCCCAGGTCTTGTTTTCACCGACTGGATGGATGTCCGCCACCTTTGGCTGCAAAGGATGTAGTCAATCTGATTTCGGTGTTGACCATCTGGCGAGGTCCATGTATAAAGCCGTCTTTTAGGTTGTTGGAAGAGAGTATTCGTTATACACAGCGAGTTTTCCTGGCAAAATTCTATCAGCCTGCGTCCCGCTTCATTTTGTTCTCCCAGACCATGCTTGCCTGTGATCCCAGTTGTCATTTGACTTCCCACCTTAGCATTCCAGTCTCCTGTAATGAAAATAATGTCTCTTTTTGGTGTATTATCCAGTAGGTCCTGCAGATCCTCATAGAACTGATCTACTTCTGCTTCTTCAGCAGCTGTGGTTGGGGCGTATATTTGGATCACTGTAATGTTGAAAGGCTTTCCTTGCACTCGAATTGAGATCATTCTGTCATTTTTTGGGTTGTATCCAAGCACCGCTTTAGCGAATTTCTTATTAATTATGAAGGCTACTCCATTTCTTCGATGTTCCTCTTGTCCGCAGTAGTAGATCTGGTGGTCATCTGATGTGAAGTGGCCCATTCCAGTCCATTTCAGTTCGCTGACCCCCAGAATGTCTATCTTTAGTCTTGACATCTCACCAATAACAACATCCAATTTGCCCTGGCTCATAGATCTTACATTCAGGTTCCTATGGTGTGTTGATCTTTAGAGCATCGGATTCGTCGTTCACCTCCAGTACCGTCGGCCGCTAGCCTTCCTTTCGGCTTTGAGCTAGCTGCGTCATCACATCTGGGGCTAGTTGAACTTATCCTCTGCTCCTCCCCAGTAGCATTGTGGCCATCTTCCGACCTGGGAGTCCCATCTTCCAATGGCATACCGACATATCTCTGGTTGTACTGGTCCATTTAGTTTTCTTGGCAAGGATACTGGAGTGGTTTGCCATTGCCTTCCCCAGGGATCACGCTTGGTCTGACCTCTCTGCCACAACCGTCCCGTCTTGGGTGTCCCTTCACGGTTTCGCTCATGACATCATTGAGGTGCTCAAGCTCCAGCGCCCCGACAAGGCGGTGACCCTTTGCTGGAGTCTTTATGCATATGGCTGTACTATTGTTTGTTTTTGTTGTTGCATCTATGTTCTGTTCACAGCTGCAGAAGCAGAATTGCACCCGTGTAAGTGATCCATAGGCAATTTCCAATCCTTTCGGATAATTCATTTTTACTGGTGCCTTCAATGTACTCCTTGACTAACTTGCATAACTAATGTTATTGTTTTTAATCTATTGTGTATTTATGGTTTGATATTGTTGTTTACTGTGATATTTGCAGCATCAAATTGTTGCCATTGTTAGCCACTCTGAGTCGCGCCCCCCCCCCCCCCCCCCCCCCCAAGGGTTGAGAAGGACGGGGTAGAAATGTTGTAACTAAATAAATAAATAAGTAAAACTTTGGAAACACCCTAGATACACAGTTGGTTGTATAATGTTGGTAATAAAAAATGTGGTATTACTAGGGTTGTGCAATTCAACTGAACTGCAATCCATTTTCAGTATCTGAAATTTGGTGGGTGTGTTTGTCAGCACCAATCAAGAAGATCAACATCTGGCCAGGAAACTGAGGATGGAAGAATGGAAGACGTCTATCATTAATTTACAACTTTGGGACTACATCAACAGAATATTTCTATAAAAGACTCAGATTAATAATGCTTAAATCATGACAGACAGAGACGCTGTTCACCCACCATGCTCTGCTCCATGGAAGGAGAGAGATGGTGTATCCAGATAGTGGCAGATCTGCACGGGAGCAGTCTGGTCACTTTGGGGCTTCTTTCTCAAGGGAAGAGGAAGAAGTGCGCTTTTGGAGTCTTGGATTTTGTGCAGGGAGTCAGGTTCTGCTGTATGGAAAACAGAGATCTGGTCCTTGGCAATGTTCTTAGAGAAAGAAGTTTTGTTATCTCAGCGTTTTGAAATTTTGTCATTATGAAAGTTTTGGAACTATGTGTTGGCAAGCTGCAGGAAATCAGGGTCTGGCCTGACAGGTGCTTCTCCAAGGAGGGAGAAAAAGGATATGGTAATATTTGGATGCATGTGGATGAATGCGTGTACATGTGGGTGAATGTTGACTGAAAATGTAATTCCCCTTTCTTTCTTTGTTAACCAATATAATTGTAAATCAAATGTAGTTGCATAGAATCTGTATGTCTGTATGTCCAATGCCATTCTTTGTCTTAATGTTTTCTGAAATCTGATATACCTTCTCACACTGGAAATTGCAATAAAAAGAACCTATGCTTCAAAGTCATTGGAAAGTCATTAATGACACCAGGATCCATTTTCTGGAGCCTCTTGGAATCAGCAAATGGAAAAAGGCCATTTTTATCTTGGCAACTGAAAGATCCATGAAGATCTGGCCCATTTGCAGCAATGGGGAACTTACGAGGCTCCCCTTTCTGTGACTGAACTTTAAAACTCACCTTCCTGTGATCCTTTCCCTTCTGTCTTTCAAGGGGACCTGGCTTTAAGACAAGGAATTAAGAAAACACCCTTCCTGGGTTCCTTTCCCTTCTGTCTTTCTAGGAGACCTGGATTTAAGGCAATGGCTTAGGTAACCATCCTTTCTGGGATTCTTTCCCTTCTAGTGGCTGCCTCCCTACGCGCATTCCACTTGTAGCTAAAAGAATCCGAAGATTTTTTGGCAGCCACTGTTCTGTTGTGGCTGAAAAATAACATAGTTGTGGAGCCCTTGCCATTATGGACATCCGAATAAGCCGAAGACCGTTTTTTAAATCAGATCAAAGCACAACCCCAATAGCAATCATTTAACTATGGACTTGGTGATTTGAATGCAATATTCCTGCTTCTTGGCAGGGGGTTGGACTGGATGGCCCATGAGGTCTCTTCCAACTCTTTGATTCTATGATTCTATGACTTTATTCCATGAAGTCTCCTAAATTGATTGTCCAGTCCTACTTTTTTAAGGAGCTGTTTTGTGCCATATTTAGGATTAAATGCTTTATTTCAGCAAAGGATTTCAAGCAGGCAATCCACTTGTGTAAATAGAGAAATACGCAGGGTTTTTTAGAAGTGTAAAATCTATTCCTTTGATTTTACATTCTATTTTGATAAATTAACAAACCAATAAATTAAGAAACCCAGCACAAAAGCTGGTTTGCAGCTAAACATAAAAAAAACCAAGATCATGGCAACAAGAATGATTGACAACTGGAAAATAGATGGAGAAAATGTGGAGGCCGTGACAGACTTTGTATTTCTAGGTGCAAAGATTATGACAGATGCAGACTGTGGCCAGGAAATCAGGAGACGCTTACTTCTTGGGAGGAGAGCAATGTCCAGTCTCGATAAAATCGTAAAGTGTAGAGACATCAGACTGGCAACAAAGATCCGCATAGTCAAAGCCATGGTATTCCCTGTAGTAACCTACAGATGTGAGAGCTGGACCTTAGGGAAGGCTGAGCGAAGGAAGATCGGTGCTTTTGAACTGTGGTGTTGGAGGAAAGTTCTGAGAGTGCCTTGGACTGTGAGAAGATCCAACCAGTCCATCCTCCAGGAAATAAAGCCCGACTGCTCACTGGAGGGAAGGATACTAGAGACAGAGTTGAAGTACTTTGGCCACATCATGAGGAGACAGGAAAGCCTAGAGAAGACAATTATGCTGGGGAAAGTGGAAGGTAAAAGGAAGAGGGGCCGACCAAGGACAAGATGGATGGATGGCATCCTTGAAGTGACTGGCTTGACCTGGAAGGAGCTGTGGGTGGTGACGGCCGACAGGGAGCTCTGGCATGGGCTGGTCCATGAGGTCACGAAGTCGGAGACGATTGAATGAATGAACAACGAACAACAAACCAATATATAAATTCACATTTAGGGGAAAATAATTTTCTCAAATGTAAAAGTGAATTTTAATATAAACAGGTTGGATGAAATGCATAAGTGATTTCAGAAAGATTTGTTGACCTTTAAAATGTGTGTGGCTTCTCTTGAATTACCTTCTTTGACTTCTTTGAGCCATAGAAAAAATCTCCAGAATTTAAGGCACCTTTTCTGTGAAGAACACTTTGTAACAAATATAGATTTTCAGACATACCTGTTTCTTTACAAAATTCTACAAAATTTATTTCCATCTTGAAAGCTGACATTTTGCTGGAACAAATGTCAGCATTTGCTGCAACACTTGGGTTTGTCTTCCCTTGAGAGAGCTCTAGAGTTGTTTCTTTTTTTTTTCTCTCGTCTTCATCCATACTTCTAGGAGAGGACTACTACTTTGAAGCCAACTCAGAGTAGAGAAAGGCGGGATATAAATATCGTAAATAAATAAATAAATAAATAAATAATATGAAGAATGTTGTTCAGTCTGCAGTACCCAAGAAACCCTTTAGCGAAGGCACTACTCGGCTAAGCACACCTGGCGGGGATGAGAGACAGGGCCTTCTCAGTAGTGGCCCCCCAGCTGTGGAACGCCCTTCCTACAGACATCAGATCGGCCCTCTCCTTATTGACATTCTGGAAGAGAGTGAAGACCTGGCTCTTTGAACAGGCTTTCAACTAAGCAGTGCAATTGATTGATTACTGGAATATGGATTAATGGACAACGAGATCGGATGCTGATTCTATTGATCAGACGTGATTGATTGTTATTTTGCTGTATTGTCACAGAACGAATTAAACTCTTAAGGTACTGCTGTATATACTTGCTTGCATTGACTATGTATTATGTGTACTGGATGATGGACGCTGTCATGCTTTACCCATGCTGGCATTTCCTTGAATTTGGGTAGCTGGAGAGAGCTACTGGAGAATGGTACTTTCCCTTAATAGCTAGGAAGTGTTTATCTAGAATTATGGCTTTCAGCAGCAAAAGGGAGATATTACCTGGGAAATAACTTCAAGACTCTTCTTTTGAGAGATCTGGGGTGGGGTGGGGGGGATAATTGGCATATTTGGGTTTTTTTGAGCTGATGGGGGGGGGGAACATGCAAGAGGGACTGGCATTGCATATCAGCAAATAGAATAAAATCTCATGGCATATTTGAATTGCTTTACCTACACACATATTGTGCAGTTATTCACATCATATCTAATGACGTTTGTTGTGTTCTGAGCAACTCTTTTATCTTAAATAAAGGTTCAATGCTTTGAAAGTTTTGTTTCCTGAACTGGAGTTTGCTTGTCCGTGACAAATACTAGACCTTGCTTATACTCATGCAGTTACACAATAGTTGTGCTTCTTTTCCACTAAATACAAACTCTGTGAAACCAAATTCCTATCTGCTATAGTGCTTGTTGGCTGTCTCATTGTACAACGAGGCATGCACAGTTTCTGCAATTCCAATGAGCCAAATGATGCATTAATAAACAAGACGTAA
Source organism: Anolis sagrei ordinatus (assembly GCF_025583915.1). Classification (NCBI taxonomy): domain Eukaryota; kingdom Metazoa; phylum Chordata; class Lepidosauria; order Squamata; family Anolidae; genus Anolis; species Anolis sagrei. The sequence goes on along the minus strand of NW_026845477.1, from coordinate 9,961,262 downwards.
TAGTTGTGCACAAAAAAGTGAAATGGTTAAACTGATGACTCTGTTGTGCTGCAACCAAAAAGTACAACCAGCTGTCTATGTAAACTTACCCAACTTGACTCTTCTCATGTTCTTCCATTCTAATTTGTTTCAAATGTAGCATTAGGAGAAAAAATTGGTAGCAGATAGCAATTCCTTTTTAAGAGGCAAGTAAAGAAATTGGTTCTGTGATAGAACATGCATCTGATCGCTTAGGAATTACAAAGATGTGCCTTCCCGCTTATTATTTTTCATGCATTTTACAAAATGCAGTCAAGAAGATGGGATGATCAAAAGCGACTCTTGCATCCAGGTGAATTCCTGGTTTCAGACTGATATTTCCCTATGGGTCACAGAGGTTTTGTTATCACCATCTCTCTCTTTTGAGTGGGCCGAGCCCTGCACAGCTGACACAGGCAGTGCCAAACCATACAGTGAATCTTCTAATGCATTCAGAATCATTCTTGTCATTCAGGATCTTTCATTTCATGTTTCAGATTTTTCCCCCCCCAGGGGCTTTGATGCTAATCCATTTCACACTTCTAACACATCTGTTCTTCTTCAGGCTTCTCTCTCTTCAGAGCATTCGAGTAATCACAAACCGCACACACACTTTTAGTTGTCTTTATATAGTTTCTCAAGCAGGACTTTAATGATCAAGGATAGTTTGGGGAACTCCATTGACGGCTGGAGCAGCCCTGTGTCAAGGTAAAGATGGATGAATCACATTCCCACCACTGCAAGCCAAAATCAGTGTGCAATTATCAGGATGGAGAAATTTTTCAGAATGAATATTGTTACATTTGGGTTGTTGTAGGTTTTTTCGGGCTATATGGCCATGTTCTAGAGGCATTTTCTCCTGACCTTCTGCCTGCATCTATGGCAAGCATCCTCAGAGGTAGTGAGGTCTGTTGGAACTAGGAAAATGGGTTTATATATCTGTGGAATGACCAGGGTGGGAAAAAGGACTCTTGTCTGCTGGAGCTAAGTGTGAATGTTTCAACTGGCCACCTTGATTAGCATTTAATGCCTTGGAAGTGCCTTGGGGGAATCTTTTGTTGAGAGTGATTTGATGTGCCTGATTGTTTCCTCTCTGTTGTTGTGCCGTTGTAATTTTAGAGTTTTTTAATACTGGTAGCCAGATTTTGCTCATTTTCATGGTTTTCTCCTTTCTGTTGAAATTGTCCACATGATTCTTGTGGATTCCAGTGGCTTCTCTGTGTTGTCTGACATGGTGGTTGTGAGAGTGGTCCAGCATTTCTGTGTTCTCAAATAATATGCTGTGTCCAGGTTGTCCACAGATATATAAACCCATTTTCCTACTGATGGTGGAATTGAACCAAACTTGACATGCAGAACTCCCAAGATGAACAGAAAATACTGGAAGAGTCTGGTGGACATTGATCTTGAGTTTTGGAGGTGTAGTTCACCTACATCTAGAGAGCACTGTGGACTCAAACAATGATGGATCTGGACCAAACAAATACTCAATATGCCCAAATGTATACACTGGTGGAATTTGGGGAAAATAGACTTGACATTTGAGAGTTGTCGTTTCTGGGATTTTTAGTTCACCTACAATCAAAGAGCATTCTGAACCTCACCAATGACAGAATTGAGTCAAACTTCCCACACAGAACCCCCATGACCAACAGAAAATACTGTGCTTTCTGATGGTCTTTGGTGACTCCTTTGACACCCCCTCATGACCCCTCTAGGGGTCCCGACCCCCAGGTTGAGAAACACTGCTTTAAGGCAAATTTAAGGTATTTCAGGATTATTGAGCAACTACAAAACATTACCCAAAGAACTGCATGAGGCAAGGTCGGCTCTTCTTAGGGGAGAGGTTCTCTCTCTCTTGGGGCCCTTCCACGCAGTCCTATATCCTAGAATATCAAGACAGAAAATCCCACATTATCTGAGTGTGGACTCTGTACAAAGCAGATATTGTGGGATTGTGGGATTTTCTGCCTTGATATTTGTGCCGTCATGCCTGGGGGCTATAGCTCTTAGTGAAAGAGGCATGGACGTGACATCTTTCCCCAGGGGATTGCTTCTTGCCCTCCTTTAGGAAACTGGAACTCCCAAAGACCCAAAATACCGTAAATAACTCAAAATAAGATTTATTGTTCACAAAGAGTTATTTCTTTAAAGCAATGATCTGGAAACTTTAGAGGGGTTTGAAGCTGAGAAGCCTTTCCAAGTTTCCTCTTTCCTCAATGGCTGTGAATGCCGGAGCCAACCACAACCCCAGTTCAAATGACTTATGTTTGAAGACTCAGGTTCTTCCTCTGGTGCCAAAAGAACCGGTTTGAAGGTGCTTGAGACTTCCAGTGTCGTTCAGGTTGGTCTCAAGGGTAAAAAACCTCAGAATTGGTGCTGAGAGGTAATTTAATCAGGGTCTTTTAGAGTCAAGTCTCTTACATCCATCTGATAGACACTCTGATGGCAGAATGAAAAAGGAAAGCACTACCCTCCTCCAGGAAGAGGTGGAGCCAAACAATTGAGCTTGAGAAAGCAATTCAACTGGAGCAAACAACTCTGATTGACAGCTATAAATAACCAATCAATCCAACTATACATAAGCAGTGTAAAAAGGCAGGATTAAGCATGATACAACAGTTTAAATTTTGCAACTAACAGTTCTACACATAGGTGGCGCCACTCGCACCGTCACAATATTCTACAATATAGGGCTGTGTGGAAGGGCCCCCAGTATAGGACTTAGGCATGGCAAAACAAAGAGTAGATATTATTGATAATTTAATTCAGTTGAGTGACAAGGCTAGGAGTTCAACTTTGACTGACTTTATAGCCTGGCATATTAAGAACATGTGGTAAATTTTTTATGATTTGAAAATTTTTGTGGTGGCATCTCAGCCATGCATCTCCATCTGTTTCTGCCTTGTCTCTGCAGGAGTTTGCAGGACAGGTGTGGGTAAAAGGCACCCAGGGGGGTATAGTGGTGAAGGAACACAATTTTTGCTTCCAAAATGGGGTATAGAGCTTGACCTCATGAAAGTTATTTGCTGCGAGGGAAACCTTCTTCACAGGCATGGCTGCTGGTTTTTGTGTCTGGGATTTCCAGCTGTGAACTCACAGCTATCTTCTTGACGGGAGGGAAAGAAACCGTCATTGCAGATGTGGGGAAGTGTTCTTCAGATAAATGACCTTGCAGACGGAATGAGAATGTGTGTCAACCATTTCCTGACAGAAAGCTCTGCCTGGTGTTTCTCTCTCTCATATATATATATATATATATATATATATATATATATATCAAAACCAGCAGTATCGCAAAGCTGCCACAGCAGGGACACCTGCCTTGAGACACACAAGAACAGAGATGCTTTTCAAAACAGGCCGCATGCAAAGGTTGGACGTGTGAGGGGTGGCGGTGGGGGCAGAGAAGAAGAAAAGGGGTTTTGAATTAATAATGGAAAGCCATTCGCTCCTTTGAAGTGCTATTTGGTTCAGACATTTTTTAAAAAGTGAGAAGATGTGATGTTGCCCCTCTTTTGGAAGTAGCCGTTCTCATTTGAAGACACACCACACAAGTTTTGCTCTCTTTGTAATGTTAATCTGTTTTGATTTATAGCTTACTTCTTCTGAAAATGCAGGATAAAGTAAAAGTGAAAGAAAGAAAGAAATATCCAGCAAGACGGCATAAGTTGGGAGATATAGGGTAGTATTACTAAGGATGGGGAGAGGGAGGTGTAGTGGTTCGAGTGTTGGTCTAGGCCAGTATTTCTCAACCTAGGGGTCAGCACCCCTGGGGGGGGGGTTACGAGGAGATGTCAGAGGAGTCATCAAAGACCATCAGAAAAAACTGTCATGAGGGTTCTGTCTGGGAAGCTTGTCTCAATTCTTTCGTTAATGGGGTTCAGAATACTCTTTGAGTGTAGGTGAACTATACATTCCAGCAACTACAACTCCCAAATGTCAAGTCCATTTTCCCCAAACTCCACCAGTGTTCACATTTGGCCATATTGAGTATTTGTGCCAAGTTTGGTCCAGATCCATCATTGTTTGAGTCCACTGTTCTCTCTTGATGTAGGGGAACTACAACTCCAAAACTCAAAGTCAAAGGCCACCAAATGCTTCCAGTCTTGTTTGTTGGTCATGGGAGTTCTGTGTGCCAAGTTTAGTTCAATTCAATCGTTGGTGGAGTTCAGAATGTTCTTTGATTGTAGGTGAACTATAAATGACAACAGCTACAACTCCCAAATGACAAAATGAATCCCCCTCCACCCTGCCAGTATTCAAATTTGGGTGTATCGGGTATTTGTTAGGCTTGGGCGGTTTCGTTCGTTAATTTCGTAATTCGTTATTAATTCTTATTTAAATTAGCTTACGATCCAATATTGAGCCATGCAGGACTACTGTGAGGAGTAATTAAAAATCGAAACAATTTTTCCAATTTATTTCGTATTGTTTCGTAATTGTTTCGTAATTGGTTCAAAATTGTTTTGAAATTGTTTCGTAATTGTTTTGTAATTATTTCCATATGTCTGGTGCAAGTTTTATAGTTGTTGTTTGTTTTATCAGTGATAAAAAATAAATTATCACACCAACAGTCAACAACAGAGGGAGAGGGAAGCTTCAGAATTTCCCCCTGTCCCATTTGGAGGGTTTTTTAGCATATTGCGCAATCACGTCCACCATTAACGAATCGATTCGTAATTTTGCGAAATTTCGTATATTTTGAACTTTTTTAAAGGAAAATTTCGAAATTCTTTTTAAAAACGAAACGCAAGGGCCCCCCTAAAAACGAAAAGAGTTTAGAACCAAATTTTTCCGTGGTTACCCAAGCCTAGTATTTGTGCCAAATTTGGTCCCGTGAATGAGGATGCATCCTGCATATAGGGCTCCTCACCTTCCCAAACTACTTTTTCTCAGAATCCTGTACTTTCTCTTTTCCTGCAAACTCTACTTTCTTCCTGCTGCTTCCCTCTCCTAATGGTGAGAGGCCATTAATTTAAAGAGGATAGGCAGCCTTTTTGGCTTTGCTTTGCTTGCTTGCATTGATAATTAAGCTGACTTTGGGAGGCTTCCGAGATTTGAAAAATTCAAATGAAAAAGTATTGGCCAAGTAGACCACCAAAATACTCATAAATGAGCTGAAGAGAGCAAAACCGGTTTGAACTCTTCCTAGAAGCCAAAATGACTAATTTGAGTCTTATACTTGTGACACATCATGAGATGATGTGACCCACTGGAAAATACTAGGCTTGGGCGGTTTCGTTCGTTAATTTCGTAATTATTTATTAATTCGTATTTAAATTAGCTTACGATCCAATATTGAGCCATGCAGGAATTGTGTGAGGAGTAATAAAGATTCAAAACATTTTTTTCAATTTATTTCGTAATTATTTTGTAATTATTTTGTAATTATTTCGTAATTATTTTCGTAATTATTTCGTAATTATTTTGGCATGTCTGGTGCAAGTTTTATAGTTGTTGTTTGTTTTATCACACCAACAGTCAACAACAGAGGGAGAGGGAAGCTTCAGAAGTTCCCCCTGTCCCATTTGGAGGGTTTTTTAGCATATTGCGCAATCTCATCCGCCATTAACGAATCGATTCATAATTTTACAAAATTTCGTAAATTTCGAATTTTTTAAAATGAAAATTTCAGAATTATTAAAAAAAACGAAACACGATGGACCCCTAAAAACGAAACGAGTTTAGAAACAATTTTTTCCGTGGTTACCCAGGCCTAGAAAATACTATAATATTTGGTAAAGGAAAAATGCAGTTGCAAAGGAAGATGATGGTAGACAAACATTAATTTAATAACAGATGTCACTTGTCATGATCCTGAGTTTGCGAGATCTGAGCAATTCTGTTATTGATATTCAGGGTTTGAAGCCACGTTCAGAGGAATAAAGAAGGAGGAAGAGGAAGAAGGAGGAGGACAATGGCCATTGTATGCATTCTGCTTCTTAGTATTCTAGTTCAACATAAAATGACAATAAAATAGACCAGATATTGATATTCATATGTGTCCATATGCCTGTGTATAGCAGAAGAGTCATAGTCTGGCGCCCAGTCTGTTGTCCCGCTGGAATTACAAGTAGTTGTGGAAAAACAGTAAGTTAACATGAAAATCTAATTTCAACTCCAGTACTAAACCACAATATTTGATCCTTAACAATCAAAAAAGAAGTGAACTTAGAAAACACCATACGAGTTGCATTTTTCCTCTTTTACACAAATTACACTGAATGACAGTTAAATGGTTACACTCTGGATTTTACTATGCATAGTTTTCAGAAATGGTGACAGGGGGTCTACGAAGAAGGTTCAAGGTGAAGTCAGGCTGATAGTCCATTAGGGTTGTAAATTGAAGGAGACAGAAAGAAAAACATCCCATTCATTTCAATGAGGCTGATTTTCATTCAGGTTGAGTAAATGTAGTTTTGAACAGTGGTAATATCAAGAAAGCCAGTTGAATTATCATTTCTAAACACTTTCCTTACACCTTGACTCTGAAAAAGACATTCGGATTTTGCCTATAAAATGATATAGAACTAGCAACACAGGGTGAATTAACCTATAAATATAGATAAGAGCTCATTTACTGACATAGATAAAAGAAGTGGTTTCTGCTATGCTTGTATACAGAGCTCCTCCTAAAATTCTTCTTCCCATATGTGGATATTTCACTTTCCTTTGAGCAAAGAGAAAATCTGCAACATATTCTTTGGCCTCACCATAAACAGAGGCAAAAGCATAATTCCTCTTTCCCAGGTAGTGGTTGTGTTATTTTTGTTTCACTATAGAGAACTCCTGCTTTCTATTTATTTTCACCCAATTTCCCCTAATGTCTCCTGTCTCTGTAAATTTAACCTGATAACTGATGGCTTCATCTAAATGCTTCCCGTTTACTTTCTCTGCTTATCTTTTTGTGATAAGCCATATATTTAAGTGTCTGAAACACTGGGTCCTTATGTCATCACTCCATACACCTTCCAGGGTCACCCATTCTGACATGGTGTGCAAGCCCTCCAGGTGACATATCCCAACATGCGTGGTCTGGTTACACACAGATGTAGACACAATCATGTGATAAGAATGAAATGGACCTAAGACCATCATAAACCATGCTAGAAGGGTATCATGAATTCCTAGAGTTCTGGGGAGTGGTCTCCCATTCATAGGGTGAGCACAAGTTAACATTTAGTTGAACACAAATTTAAAAATCTGTCTTTCTATCTATCTGGTGAAGTAACCTCCCCTGGAAATTATCATGCAGAGGCTGAGAGGCTATCTCTTGAGAGAGTTTTGGTTGGATGTTCCTGAAAGTGCTGGACTGAATCTATCATCATGCTCATCATTGTCATCATCATTATCATCATCATCATCATCATCATCATCTTTATGCACCATATCAGTAGTGTATTATAAGGATTAGAAACTCAATGACTAGATTCCTCACTAGCCTTATCAAGAAACAACTCAATATAGTGATCATTAATCTGTATATATTGAAACCAGTTCAAAATTGGACCACTATACCAAAGACAACAAAGTAGGATTTGAAGAAAACAACTCAACATGGTTAAAGATCTTTGAAAGTAAAAAGAAAACAATTACAAAAATTTATAAACAATTACTGGAGTGGAGCACCAAAAAAGATCTGATTAAAAACTGCATGATCAAATGGGCAAAAGATATAGGAAGAACTATACTGCTAGAGGACTGGGAAATAATGTGGAATAGAAGAATGAACTATACCTATGTGTACGATCTTAAAGAGAATTTGGATTAAAATGTTTTACCAATGGTATATGACTCCACATAAAATAGCAAAATTCAATAAAAATGTGAATGATAGGTGCTGGAAGTGTGGGAAGTGCAAGGGGTCCTTTGCCCATATGTGGTGGGCCTGTGAAATGGCTAGATCTTATTGGATGGAGATCTCAGAAATTTGCCAAAAAGTATTAAAAAAGAAAATCCTATTCAAACCAGAAAATTTTCTCCTAGGGATGATAGATATACAGTGGAGTATTAACGAAGACAGGCTTTATTCCTATATGATTACGGCGGCGAGAATAGTTTACGCTAAGTTTTGGAAACAGGAAATTAGGCCACAGATAGAAGAATGGATAAATAAAATTATGGATATAATGTGTATAGATAAACTGACTTATTTACTGGCAGAGACTCACAATAAACATATGAAGAAGACGGATTGGACACCCTTAAATATCTGGCTGAAAGAAAATAAAGTACTTCTATTAATAGAAGAGAAACAACAATGAGAATAAAACTCATTTATACAGACCTACTACCGAGGAAATGAAGAGATTAGAGAAATATTTACTGGAAATGCTTATATGGTGAGAGATGGAAGAACACCCCACTTAAATGTCCTCCCTACCTCTGTATTCCCTCACCCCCTTTTCCTTTCCCGTACCCCAATGCACCTCCCCCCCCTTCCAAGCTATTTTTATTGTCAATGAAAAATCATGAATAAAAATTATTAAAAACAGAAAGAGGAAACATTACTGCCTCTGGAACCTTAAAAAAAAGAGAAACAACTCAATATAAGATGCTAGATATCCCTGGAGGTGGTGGGGAGGGCTGAATGTGAGAGGTGATTGGATGAGAGAGAGTTATGTACTACTGCTGCCCTGGAAAACGATTTGAAGTAGCACTGCTCACATACCTGGTACCTATAAGGGTCATCCTACATTTGCATAACTATCTATCCAACTAACAGTGAGGTTAATGGGAAGGAGATGAAACATGAAAAAAGATCTCAGGTTAATTGAAAGCTTATTGTCTGTTTTTTTCTTTTCGACTCACTGCAACACTTTTGCATGCAAAATATTATGTACCAATTGTTTACTGCTTGATTAATGAACATTGTTTATCTACTGGGCAATCAAATGAAGAAAGCCTCAGAAATTGTGAACTCATCTACAATCAAGTGATAAGTCAACATAGGTGGAACTATGGTACAATCCACTAACTATAACAACAACCTCAATAGAGCCCAACTGTGGCATTATCCTACAGGGCTGTGTGTATTTAGTATAATGCACATCTCTTTCTACTAAATTACTTAACCAAAAGTGACGTGTGCATTACAATTGATCCAAGAGTAAGGTGTGCATTACAATTCAGCCAAAAGTGAGATGCACATTAAAATGGATCACATGTTAGAATCATATGCATAAACCAGTTTGTACCCCTCCATCAGGCTGGGGCTAGCAAACTTTCTGGTTTAGTCCAAAAGCAGTGGGAATGATTTTTTTATTTTGCAACACAGAAGGGCCAGCAAAGAAAAATGGGTGTTAAGGCAAGTGGAGGGGTAACCCAGGTATACAGTTTGTCCTTCCTCAGTTGAGTCTACATTGTTGTACCAGTTGGTACATTAGCAAAGCACACACTCATTTTTTGTGTCTTGTCATGTGCAAAAATGCAGAGGAGTCTTCAGCAGAGTCTTTTAGCACCAAGAACTGAGATTAATGTGGCTCATGTGAAGACTGTTTGAATGCTTCCCTAGCCCTGGCATACCTCTGTGCTATTTATTCCCCAGAATCCAAACCCACCTCCAAGGACATCATTTTTGCACCTTTGAGAATGTCCAGGCAGCTGCAACACAAGGCCTTGTGCAACATCTAAAGTGAAGACTTCCCATACTGCTATGAAGAAGGGGCAGGCTTATCACAACAGGTTAAACCACTGTTCTGTGCTGCAGTAAAAATCTTCCCATCGAAAGGTCAGCAGTTTGAGCCCAGGTTGGGTAGAGCACTTGCCGTTAGCCCCAGCTCACCTGCCCACCTAGCAGGTCAAAAACAGAAATGTGAGTAGAAAAATTGCTGTATTATCGAAGGCTTTGATGGCTAGAATCACTGGGTTGTTGTAGGTTTTTCGGGATATATGGCCATGTTCTAGAAGCATTCTCTCCTGATGTTTCTCCTGCATCTATGGCAAGCATTGTCATGACCCACAAGACTTAAGTAGAGCCAAACACAAGATAAAAAGTTCAAACACAGCTTTATTATACAAAAATAGTCTTTTAAAGCACTTAACTTCAGTGCAGAGCGTCAGAGCAGCAATTTGGCATCAAAAACAAAGCGATACCAGCAACAAAAATATTACCCGGATTATAACGCTGTTTAATCCAGGTTAAACACAAAATTCAGCAATCTGCTTCAAAATACACACAGTTCAAAAATGCAGTCACAGAAAAAGGAAAATGGGGTCCCAAGATGATGCAAAGTTCACACAAGAAGTTAGCAATGTTTAAAGTCCAAAAGCCCAAAAACGTTGGTCAAACCGAGTAATGTAAACACTGGAACACAGGAACACAGGAATCTGTAGTGCAAGGACCCAAGCTCAAGAGTTGGCAGTAACAAAGGTTTATGTCCCATAAAGACACTTTGCCTTCTGCAAAGAGCCATACATTCAGAACCCACTTTTATCCTACAGCTCCTCATTAGAGGATGATAAGCTCCCCACCCTTTCCTCATCGCTCTCAGCTGCCTCCATCCCTGCAGCTGAACCCGAGCGCCCATCTCTCCACCTCTGCCAGCGTCTGCCAAGACTTAAATCTTGCCAAGTGCTCCCCGGTTGCCAATCCCCTGTGAATCCCTCAAATTCATCACTGGAGGTGGGTTGGTTACAAATGTCCCTAATCTGTTGAACATGAGTTCAATCCAGCCCATCCTCCTCTGCCATATCACTCCGACCCATCACTCCTTTCAAACCCCATGAAATCCTAGTCCTCTGTCGGAGCAGTAAGTATTTCCCGGATGCGCTTCCTCTGAAGCTCCTCATCGGACTCTGGATCGCAAGTAGCCCTCTTAACTCCCCTGCTCTCCTCCCCATCCCCCATTTCACAATTGGAGAAGCCCTCAAACGTCTCAGAATCACTTGGGGCCATAATTATCTCCCTAATGCGCTTTCGCTGTTGTTCGTCCTCCAACTCCTGTGCAGACCTCTTCTCCCTTCTACCAGTAGTAGTAACGTTACCATCACACTGAACTACAACAAGTATCCTCAGAAGAAGAGGGAAGAGTTTGTCCTTCCATAGCAGCAGCCAGCCAGAGTTCCAATGAATGGTTGAATATGCAAAGAGGAGGACTGAGTGATACTTCTAGTAAGTAACTCTCTGAACTGGACTAAGACGAAATCCCTAAATGGAAGTTCTATTGCTTAATATGAGAGACATAGAATAAGATAGCTGTTGTGACTTTTTTAAAAAAAAAATGTCAAAACAAGAAAATTCTAAAACCAATAGATGTATGGATATTTCCGAAAGTTGAGGGGAATGTTCCCCTGTTGTTGTGTGTCATTGTATAGAAAATTCAAGGAGATAGCTTGAATTTTCTATACTATGAAGATTGTATAGAATTTTCATTGTTATAAAATCTTTGAAAATTCCCTCAAATTCCATGGATAAGTGAAACATTCTGAACTTTGATGGGCTAACAATCAAGTGATAAGTAGTAAACGTGTTCTACCATTGTAGCAAGTTTGAAAAACAAGGGAGAAAGGGGCCCCTGAAGTTTTCCCACCTGCGCAATTACTATAACGAAAAAACCAATGGCATTCTGTTACTCTTGTTATAGTAACAAAATTTTCACTAATATCACAATAGAACCACTTTAGAAACAAAACACCAATGCCCCTAATTTTGGAATGAGTTTTGAAACATTTTTTTATCCATCGCACAGTCCAATCATTTACTTAAATATCTTTACTCTTCAGTTCCTTTGTACCTCATGGTCAGCAGAAAGTACTCTAATAGCAAAGGATAAAAGCAATAGATCTTCTGGGATATATTTTGTCCCATCTCTTTTTTAGTTATAAATATTTCAAGTTTGAACATGGCAAATGGATGAAAATATAGGGGCTATATTGAGATTTTATCATTGTGGATTTTGGAGCAAAAATTGGAAGAGAAAAGTGTCCCATCATGTATGAGGGTTGAAATATTATTTTGCTCTCTAGGTAAGAAGGTATTGTTACCAAGCAACTAAAAAAACATGCAAAATTGTGTACATAGCTAAAAATTGCTACTTGATCTATAGCAGCATTCCTCAACCTGGGGGTCAGGACCCCTAGAGGGGTTGCGAGGGGGTGTCAGAAGGGTCACCAAAGACCATCGGAAAACACAGCATTTTTTGTTGGTCATGGGGGTTCTATGTGGAAGGTTTGACTCAATTCTGTCATTGGTGAGGTTCAGAATGCTCTTTGATTGTAGGTGAACTAAAAATCCCAGAAACTACAACTCCCAAAAGTCAAGTCTATTTTCCCCAAATTCCATCAGTGTATACATTTAGGCATATTGAGTATTTTTTTTTGTTCAGATCCATCATTGTTTGAGTCCGCAGTGCTCTCTGGATGTAGGTGAACTACAGATCCAAAACTCAAGGTCAGTGTCCACCAGACTCTTCCAGTATTTTCTGTTCGTCTTGGGAGTTCTGTGTGTCAAGTTTGGTTCAATTCCACCATCGGTGAAGTTCGGAATGCTCTTTGATTGTAGGTGAACTATAAATCCCAGCAACTATGACTCCCAAATGACAAAATAAATCCCTCCAACCCCACCAGTATTCATATTTGGGCGTATTAGATATTTGTACCAAATTAGATCCAGTGAATGAAAATGCATCCTGATATTTACATCAGATATTTACATCACAATTCCTAACAGTAGCAAAATTACAGCTATGAAGTAGGAACAAAAATAATGTTATGGTTGGGGGTCACCATAACATGAGGAACTATATTAAGGGGTCATGACATTGGGAAGGTTGAGAAGCACTGATCTATAGGAAGACAGTGTTGATCCAAATGTATACTGCTTTGAAGTATGTTGGGAGTTCCTTTTTTGAAGGTTTTAAACAGAGGCTGGATGACCATTTTTGGAAGTACTTGCACTGTGGAATGGAGTTGGAGTGGATGGTCATGGAGGTCTCTTCCAATTCTCTGATCCTATGACTCGATTATTTCCAAATGACACCCTCTTCTGGGGAACCAGTTTTTCATGTATATAAGACAGGAACTGCAGAAAGTTCTCAGAATTACTATGTAAGACATATGATATAGAATTACAGAAGTACAGCAGGAAGTGGTCCCAGTCATCAGAGTACTTACAAATATGTGATCAAGCCATGAGTCTTGGGATGAAGCCACAAAATTTGTTATGTACATTGTTTCTACGGTATTGGCTGATGATTAATAGGTGGTTCAACCATGGTCTCAACATCGGGGGTATGTGTAATAGTTGTTCTTGATTGCAGTTGGAAAGCTCATCTGTCAGAAATAGTTATAGATGGCTTCAAGCCTTGGAGCAAACAGTCTATTGACCTGGTGTCAAACCTCCCATTGAGGGTCAATGAGTTCAGGATCTCACAGATTGTTCTCATCAAGTGATAGAAGCAGGTTGCCCTGGTGGCTAATTAACTAATTAATAATAGACACTCCAGAGGAATCTTTCTTTACACATTTTGTACCAGTCATCTTGACCTTGCTTTCTACATGCTGCATTCATCTGGTTGAAATATAGGATTAATTTAAGATTCTCACCAAAAATAAACACACACACACACATTTTTGTCTTTCCACAAAAACAACAGATCTGTGTCTTCTAAGTTGCTACATTAAAAAAAGAAATTACAGGTACATTTGTCTGCAAAATCAAGATATGTAGAATCATAGAATCAAAGAGTTGGAAGAGACCTCATGGGCCATCCAGTCCAACCCCCTGCCAAGAAGCAGGAATATTGCATTCAAATCACCCCTGACAGATGGCCATACAGCCTCTCTTTAAATGCTTCCAAAGAAGGAGCCTCCACCACACCTGGGGCAGAGAGTTCCACTTCTGAACAGATCTCACAGTCAGGAAGTTCTTCCTCATGTTCAGATGGAATCTCCTCTCTTGTAGTTTGAAGCCATTGTTTCGCATCCTAGTCTCCAGGGAAGCAGAAAACAAGCTTGCTCCCTCCTCCCTGTGGCTTCCTCTCATATATTTATACATGGCTATCATATCTCCTCTCAGCCTTCTCTTCTTCGGGCTAAACATGCCGAGCTGCTTAAGTTGCTCCTCATAGGGCTTGTTCTCCAGACCCTTGATCATTTTTGTTGGCCTCTTCTGGACACATTCCAGCTTGTCAATATCTCTCTTGAATTGTGTTGTTTTGTGCTTTCAAGACAACAATGACTGATGGCTGTAGGGTTCTCTTGGCAGGATTTCTGAGAGTGTGACATACATGCAGCCAGCTAGTCAGTTTCTGAGGGTGCACCTACACTAATGCTGTCTTACACCACTTTAATTCCCATAGCTTAATTCTGTGGAATCAGTAGAGTTGAATTTTTACAAGGTCTTATACGTTCTCTGCCAAAGAGTGCTGGTGCCTAATCAAATTACAACTCCCAGGATTCCATAGCATTGAGCTGTGGTAGTTGTTGTCAAAGTACATTAATTCTACTGTGTCGATAAATAAACACCATATCTGAGTGAAGATCTAAAACCTGTCTCCTTGGCTCTTTGGGTGTATCTGCACTGTAGAATTAAAACTTGTGCGCCAGTTGCACCCGTACCTTGGGAAGTCAGATCTGGCCACAGTGGTCCACGCTCTTGTTACATCCCAAATAGATTACTGCAACACACTCTACGTGGGGTTGCCTTTGAAGACTGTTCAGAAACTTCAATTAGTTCAACGGGCAGCAGCCAGATTACTCATCGGAGCGTCATACAGGGAGCATACCACCCCCTGTTATGTCAGCTCCACTGGCTGCCGATCGAGTTCCGAGCACAATTCAAAGTGCTGGTTTTGACCTACAAAACCCTATACAGCTCCGGCCCAGCATACCTGTCTGAACACATCTCCTTCTACGTCCCGCCTTGGAGTTTAAGATCTTCTGGGGAGGCCCTGCTCTCGACCCCACCTCTATCACAAGTGAGGCTGGTGGGGACGAGGGACAGGGCCTTCTCGGTGGTGGCCCCTCGCCTGTAGAATTCGCTTCCCAGGGAAATTAGGTCATCGACATCCCTCCTCTCTTTTAGAAGGAAACTAAAAACATGGATATGGGACCAGGCCTTTGAGTAATCTGGCAGACAAACAAAGGACAATGACGACTAGAATTGGATAGGATTATGACAATGCGGAATGAACTTACGGATTTTGAGCTTGGCGAATGTTGATCACTAGATTGGTTTTATTAGTTATATTGTATAACTGGATTGTTTTAATTATATTATAATTGTTGCTGCTATGTATTTTATCTTACTATGTGTATTGCTGGCATTGAATTGTGCCTTTTGTAAGCCGCCCTGAGTCCCCCTTCGGGGGTTGAGAAGGGCGGGGTAGAAATGCTAGAAATAAATAAATAAATAAATAAATAATAGAATTCAGAGCGACTAAAATGATAAAAGGTCTGGAGAACAAGCCCTCTGAGGAGCGGCTTAAGGAGCTGGGCATGTTTAGCCTGAAGAAGAGAAGGCTGAGAGGAGATATGATAGCCATGTATAAATATGTGTGAGGAAGCCACAGGGAGAAGGGAGCAAGCTTGTTTTCTGCTTCCTTGGAGACTAGGACTTGGAACAATGGCTTCAAACTACAAGAGAGGAGATTCCATCTGAACATGAGGAAGAACTTCCTGACTGTGAGAGCCGTTCAGCAGTGGAACTCTCTGCCCCAGAGTGTGGTGGAGGCTCCTTCTTTGGAAGCTTTTAAACAGGGGTTGGATGGCCATCTGTCAGGGGTGATTTGAATGCAATATTCCTGCTTCTTGGCAGGGGGTTGGACTGGATGGCCCATGAGGTCTCTTCCAACTCTTTGATTCTATGATTCTATGATTCTATGATGGGACTAGCACTCTTTGGCAGAGAAGGTTAGAAGCTTTATTGGATGGCAATTTGTCAGGAATGCCTGGGTTGTGTATTACTGAATGGTACAACAGGTTGAACTGGCTGGTTCTTATGGTCTCTTCCAACTCCAGGATTCTATGAGTTGACCAATGTGCTTAGTTTCACATAGCATCCCTTTAGTCTAGTTCATTTGGCAGACCTTCTTCAACTAGGTACAGGGTGGACTTATCAGAGATATTCAAGGGATCTAATTCTCCTCTAAAGACAGTTCTCTTGACAAAAATGGATAAAACTTGAGCCCTCACACATGCACACACTAAAGCCTACTCATTATTTGGGATTGAAAAATGTGCACCTGCTTATATGGTTGATGGGTACATGATGTGACGTGGCCTTGTCCTATCCAAACATTTAGCTTTCATCAACTGCTTTCTCCTTGTTAAAAAAGAAGGATAGAAAAAAAAAAGAATAATAACTTGCCTGTCATTTTCATCTGAGGCAAGTGAGAAAGATTGATTGTGATTTCTTATCAACATCTGTCCAAGCCTATAATTATTTGCATTTGAGAAGGATTCCAGCTACAACAAAAACAAAGGAGGTGAAAAAAAAGAAAGAGAAGGAGAATGAGAAAGAAAGAAATTTTGCCGGGATGGGACATAACTGGCCATTTTCTCTATCGACATACAAAAATTGCTTAACCATGAGAAAAAGAGATAGGGTGACATTCTTCTCAGCCTCCCCCTCCCTCCCTCCCTTTGCATATCAAAAATCAAGTCTAAATAACAAGGCATGCTTGTTATAAATGCTCGTACATCATCTCTGCTCCCCAAATAAGCGGCTTTCATAATAATGGCATGCAAATAGCAATGACAGAAGTCATGCAAATCATTCCATGAGTAAATCATGGTAATAAATTCTAGTTTGACTGAAATGGCAAAAATTTTGGAGGAATTAGGAAAAAAGTGGCAGGGATTCAGAATGTGCATGGATCGGCATTCATCATTTCATTAGCTCCCTGACTGGACACTGGAAATTATGATTATATTTTTCTTTGCCAGCTCACACTCAAGGTTTGGGGGGAACCTGGCATTGAAATGTCTCGATATCTGTTTCTTCTTCTAGAATGGGCAGTCTTACAGTATCTCCCATCATCTATGAAGATGTGGAAATGACTTACTAGAGTCGCAGCTAGTGAAAAGCTGAGATACATTTGGAAAGAGTAAAACATCTTAGACTTGGTAAACAGAAATAAACAAAAGAATTAAAGCTAGGCTAGCAAAACAAAACAAAAAATGTATTGCAAAGTGGTCACTGAATAAAACCACAGATGCAACGTCTGTGCGGATTGTTCATGCAAAATAATTAAGAAAATCAATAATCAAACAATGAGGAGGAGAGGAGGTATTTCTTACCCACCTCACCCAATGAATCGATGCTAAGAACTCGAAACTCAGGGCCTCGATTTAAGTTTCAGGATAAGGCGAAGAATCTTAGGATAAGCGAAATCCCCCCCCACACACACCAGCAAATACTGCTTATCTATGCTATTATAAGATACTTTGGAGTCAATGCTTAAAGACTATCCAGAAACCTTATTATCCCTCACTTTCTCTCTTTTATGTTATTTAGGTGGTTTCTTTAAAAAAAATTTTAGTGACATCGGTGAGGGTTGGATTTCAGTCAGCCTGGGAGAAGTTAAAAAGGGATTTTTCCTTTAAAGAAAACATTATTGAAGATAGTGCCTGTCCCCTGTGGACAAGATTGAGAGAACCAATACTTTATCTGGAAAGACTTGAAGTTCCTGTTTGATTTCATTAATAAAAGACTTTGTTGTACTTATCTAGTAGGGCTGGGCGGTTTCGTTCGTTAATTTCGTAATTCGTTATTGATTCGTATTTAAATTAGCTTACGATCCGATATTGAACCATTCAGGAGCAACTAAAAATCGAAACGAATTTTTAAATTCATTTCGTAATTGTTTCGTAATTGTTTCGAAATCGTTTCGAAGTTGTTTCGAAATTGTTTCGTTATTATTTCCGTATGTCTGGTGCAAGTTTTATAGTTGTTTGTTTTATCAGTGATAAAAAAATAAATTATCACACCAACAGTCAACAACAGAGGGAGAGGGAAGCTTCAGAAGTTCCCCCTGTCCCATTTGGAGGGTTTTTTAGCGTATTGCGCAATCGCGTCCGCCATTAACGAATCGATTCGTAATTGTTTTGTAATTGTTTCGTAATTTCCGAAATTTTGTATATTTCAAACTTTTTTAAAGAAAAATTTCGGAATTCTTTTAAAAAACGAAACGCAAAAACCCCCTAAAAACGAATCGAGTTTAGAAACAAATTTTTCCGTGGTTGCCCAGCCCTATTATCTAGCCATATGAAGATTCTTTTGTAGTGGAAAACTCTAAGAACTTCTCCTTAGGCCCCTGGCTTCCTGCTGGGCAAAGGTTACACATCCTATTTTTAAAAGTCAACTAACTACAGGCCCAGCGGCGACAGAACAGTGAACCTTGACCAGTTTTGTCTCCCGACTTTTGACGGGGCCCCGATCTGTTTTATGGGAGCCTCCCAAAATTTGGAGGTGCTAAAAGATTAATTTTCTACCAACTCATTATGGGAGGGGGCTTCCCAGTCTCCCCTTCCCATCATTTTACGCAATTAAGCTCTATTCTAGAAGAGGGGCACTCAGCTGCAGGCAGGTGCATGCTTCAAGGAGGTTTCTTACCTGTTTTTTAATCTAGAGGAGGTGCTTGGCTGCAGGCAAATGCACACACTTTCTGGGCCTGCACACTACACACACTTTTCAAGGCAAGGAGGCAAGTTCTCTTAGTCCAAAGAGGTGCTCAGCTGCAGGCAGGAATTTCTGATCCTGCACATAACACACAATCTTTTTCCAATGTAAGGAGGCTGCTCATGAAAAGCAGGAAAGTTTACTCCAGAGGAGGTGCTCGGTTGCAGGCAGGTGCACTTGCTTTCTGGGCCTGCATGCCACACACTCACTCTTTCCAAGGCAAGGAAAAACAGACTGGGATCAGCTCCCACTTACTTTCATGTCGAGCTCATTTTTGAACTGGGAGGGGGCTTCCCATTACATGCTCCTAAAGGTAACAAACGTAACAAAAGAATGAATGAAACAAAAGAAAACAGATCTGCACACAAGCCTACTGCTCTCACCATAGAGCAGGCATGGGCAAATTTCAGTCTTCCAGCTGATATAAATTATGGGAGTTGAAATCTGAAACACCTGGAAGGCCAAAGTTTGCCCATGCTTATCATAGAGCCTATCTCTGGGTGCCACATGGCTGGTGTCTATTGCTCTTCACCTGAACTGATGTCAGCTATGGTGAGAGGGTGATTGGAGAAGAGAAGGGGGAAAGGAAGGAGTGATCCCTTCTCTCTTCACGCCCCAATTTTGTATTGTTCTGGTGCCTCAGTAGATGTCACTCCAGGTGACAAATGATGGACATCAGTCATGTCTTACGCAAAGATATTTAAAGATGGCCTCAAAGCCAACCTGAAAAACTCTGGCATAGACACTGAGAACTGGGAAGCCCTGGCAAAGATAGCTGCTATGATGAGAACAGGATGGGGATGATAAGGGTGGCTGTACAGTGATGCCAAACTGAGTGCAGCACTAGTGGATGGTCAGGACCCCTTTCTGACTCTTTAGTGGGCTTACTTAGGTGATCCCCCGTTGGACGAGTAAGATGGTCTTCCGTGATGAGTAATCTTGTGGGTTCGTAGGTGGCTGTGGAGCCCTATTCTTGACCCGCATCTTCTCCCACAGTGAAGGCATTGGTTTCCAGGTGGAAGGCGGTCCCGGTCGGGGTTGGCTTGACGCGCCTTCCTCCTGGCACGTTTCTCTCTTTCACCCTCCACTCGTGCCTCCTCGAATTCTGCAGCACTGCTGGTCACAGCTGACCTCCAGCTGGAGCACTCAAGGGCCAGGGCTTCCCAGTTCTCAGTGTCTATGCCAGAGTTTTTCAGGTTGGCTTTGAGGCCATCTTTAAATCTCTTTTCATGTCCACCAACGTTCTGTTTTCCATTCTTAAGTTCAGAATAGAGCAACTGCTTTGGGAGATGGTGGTCAGGCATCCGGACAACGTGGCCGGTCCAGCGGAGTTGATGGCAGAGGACCATCGCTTCAATGCTGGTGGTCTTTGCTTCTTCCAGCACGCTGACGTTTGTCCGCTTGTCTTCCCAAGAGATTTGCAGGATTTTCCGGAGGCAGCACTGATGGAATCGTTCCAGGAGTTGCATGTGACGTCTGTAGACAGTCCACGTCTCACAGGCATATAGCAGGGTTGGGAGGACAATAGCTTTATAGACAAGCACCTTGGTATCCCTACGGATGTCCCGGTCCTCAAACACTGTCTGCTTCATTCGGGAAAATGCTGCACTCGCAGAGCTCAAGCGATGTTGTATTTCGGAGTCGATGTTGACTTTGGTGGAGAGGTGGCTGCCAAGGTAGCAGAAATGGTCAACATTTTCTAATGTTACACCATTAAGCTGTATCTCTGGCATTGGGGAGGGGATGGCTGGTGACTGCTGGAACAGCACTTTGGTTTTCTCGATGTTCAGTGACAGGCCAAGCTTCGTGTATGCTTCTGCGAAGGTGTTTAGAGTGGCTTGTAGATCTTCTTCTGAATGCACACAAAGCAAACAAATGTCAATGTTTAGTGGGCTGGGGGCTGGTAGTAAAAGTCAACTCAAAGTTGATCCAGAATTTAACCTTCCAGATTGGCCCTCAATTAAAGCATTCAGGTAGAACAGTCCTGGGAGATCTTTCCTTTATGTCCCTTTGTGGGAATTTGTTGTCTTGCCACCACAGATTGAAGCAAGTTTTTAATTGCATTAAATGGTCATTGTGGACGGGAGCTCAAAGAAAGCTAACAAGCCCTGCAAATTCCCCAGAAGGAGATCCATATGGATCCTGCAGATTTTTTGTAAGAGCCTCTCCATTGTGATTGCACAAAGCTGACTGTCAATGGTCTACAGCCAGATGAGGACAGTAATGAGACATACCGTGACCATCTTGGAGCCAAAGTTTCCTTTTCATCCCCTGAAAAGGAAAAAAAAGAAGTACAAGATATCAGCTTTGGAGCTGGTGTTCTTAATTCCATCCATTTGTGGCCAATAGTTAGAAGAAATGGAGGGTGATTGGGAAAAGCCTCCTCATTTTCTGAGTGGGGAAGGCTTTCAATCCAGCCATGGCTAAACTAGGGATCTCCTAGACCCTTAAATGTAGATTTGACTGTCAGCTTTTATTCAATACATTCCTCGTGCACAAAGTACTTTGCATACATTATCTCTATAAGCCTTGTAAGAAGGCCAGGATTGTTACTCCTCTCACACGGAAGTGCGGGGAGAGAAAGAAACAGAGTGGCTTCTCAAAGGCCAACTTGTCATCTTGTCACTAAATAAGATCCAACAGCAAGCTTGTGGATTATGGATGATTGTTTGAAAGGAGTAAGAAAAAGAAGAAGAAACATTTCCACTTGGCTTGCATCATTTTTAACCAAGCTTCACTGAAAACAACATTTTGAACTCGGGGATTGCCACATGTGGGACAAGGAAGGGGTATCTGAAAAAGCTCCCACTGAAATCAGTGGGGCTGCAAAGTGCCGTCCTGTCTGACATTTATGCAAGCAGCCTCTTTGCTTACTGAAGCATAATGAGAATCCCCAAACCCTTTCCCCTTTATGTAACATCAAATGCCAAATACGGAAAAGAAGGAAAGCAAAGAAAGTATCAAAAACACAAAAAAACAAGATGCAAAAGCGCACATTAGCTATAGACCTCTCAAGAAGAAACTATCAGATGTTTGTATCTATAGACATTAGGAGTGTTTCCTAGGAATAACGTATAATTTAGTTTATCAAACTCTCCAAAATGTAAATGTGAGAAGAAACAAAGCTGAGAGTTTTTGTCCTGTTTACAGTGAATGCTAGAAGGAAAGTGAAAACTGTAGTTTGCTGTTAATTTCATTGCTATGTTGGCTTGGACATATGGCGGCCCTATGAATGGAGGACCTGCAAGACACCCTAGCATCAGAAGCCCTACTCAAATCTTCAAGATTCATATACTTATAACATATTAGCAAATACATAAACACATGGTTTCCATCCTGGGCCCGGTCCTGTTCAACATCTTTATTAATGACTTAGATGAAGGGCTAGAAGGCAGGATCATCAAGTTTGCAGACGACACCAAATTGGGAGGGATAGCCAATACTCCAGAGGACAGGAGCAGGATTCAAAACGATCTTGACAGACTAGAGAGATGGGTCAAAACTAACAAAATGAAGTTCAACAGTGACAAATGCAAGATACTCCACTTTGGCAGAAAAAAACGAAATGTAAAGATACAAAATGGGGGGCAATGCCTGGCTCGAGAGCAGTACGTGTGAAAAAGATCTTGGAGTCCTCGTGGACAGCAAGTTAAACATGAGCCAACAATGTGATGTGGTGTGGCAAAAAAAGCCAATGGGATTTTGGCCTGCATCAATAGGAGCATAGTGTCTAGATCTAGGGAAGTAATGCTACCCCTCTATGCTGCTTTGGTTAGACCACACTTGGAATATTGTGTCCAATTCTGTGCATCACAATTCAAGAGAGAGATTGACAAGCTGGAATGTGTCCAGAGGAGGGCAACTAAAATGATCAAGGGTCTGGAGAACAAGCCCTATGAGGAGCGGCTTAAGGAGCTGGGCATGTTTAGCCTGAAGAAGAGAAGGTTGAGAGGAGATATGATAGCCATGTATAAATATGTGAGAGGAAGCCACAGGGAGGAGGGAGCAAGCTTGTTGTCTGCTTCCCTGGAGACTAGGACGCCGAACAATGGCTTCAAACTACAGGAAAGGAGATTCCATTTGAACATGAGGAAGAACTTCCTGACTGTGAGAGCCATTCAGCAGTGGAACTCTGCCCCAGAGTGTGGTGGAGGCTCCTTCTTTGGAAACATTTAAACAGAGGCTGGATGGCCATCTGTCAGGGGTGATTTGAATGCAATATTCCTGCTTCTTGGCAGGGGATTGGTCTGGATGGCCCATGAGGTCTCTTCCAGCCCTTTGATTGTATGATTCTATGATTAGCCTCATCGTAACTCCATTTTCATAGTAACTTCTGTCAATGCTACTCCTCCCCAGAATGACCTTTTCACCTGACAGCATCCCAGCTGAAAAGAGTTGGAGATGCTGTTAATTTGGACTTTGGGGAATTATGCCTCCAATGGTGTCCTGGTCATGACATGCATTGAAATGGACATCTTGGGATCTTGCTGCAACCGCTTTTCTCAGTGTGCCCTCCAAACCAGACAGTCCTGTAATCGCCACTTCCAAGTGCTCTGATCTGAAGAGCCAGTGATGGTTTTCTTTTGTGACACTGTTTGGCATAAGAGGTTGTTTCTGTGGGGTTGACATGCAACCATTAATGGCCCTGAATCTGAATCCTCAAAATGCTGAGACTGTAGTTGTGATTGCACAAAGCTACTATTCTATGCTAATTGTGTGATCACTAAATATCTACCCGAGCATCCTTCCTATCACATGCCCCTTTGTTTGTGCAATTCTGCCAATTCACTGACAATAATAACACTTTCTTTATATTTTATTTATACTATGATCCATAGTCCACAACTCATACTTTTATGTAGGCTTGTAACCTCACCCTCCTGCACCTCTGTTACTCCATTTATATATAATATATATATATATATATATATATATATATATATATATATATGTGTGTGTGTGTGTGTGTGTGTGTGTGTGTGTGTGTGTGTGTGTATGTGTATATATGTGTGTATATATATATATATATGCGCAATGTCATATGTATAGGTATGCTTTATAAAATAGAATTAAAACTAAATAAAATACTGCCTGAGGCATAGCGAGGAAGATGGAACAAGAGTAGGGGAATATAATCCCCTTAGAATAATTGAATCATAGAGTTGGAAGAGACCTCGTGGGCCATCCAGTCCAACCCCCTGCCAAGAAGCAGGAAAATCACATTCAAAGAACCACTGACAGATGACCATCCAGCCTCTGCTTAAAAGCCTCCAAAAAAGAAGACTTCACCACACTCCTGGGCAGAGGGTTCCACTGCTGAACAGCTCTCACAGTTACATCCTTCAGTGCTGTCATCCTGACAAAGAAGCAAAACAGCTGCTTTGTACTAGGTAGGTAATGGGAACATGTAATTATTGGCATCTATTTATGGTTTTGCCTGTCAATAGCTGAGGAAGGATTGATTGCAGAAAGAAGGCAGAGTTGCAATGGGAAGTGGATGGCATTGCGGAATAGAGACTACTGCTTCAATGTGGATTTGTCTTCTTCATGTGATAAAGGATGTCTGTCCAGTTTATAATCTCATAAATGGGGAAGAGAATGTAAGCCATGATCTGAGATGTAGAACATGAAAACTAGGGAAGGAGCATATGGAGGGGAAGGTCTTGCTTTCATTGAGGGAATAGTGAAGATCAAAGGAAAGTAGACCCACCACACCTCTACCATTTTTCTTTGAAAGCTGACTGGCACAACCTGGGGATCACAACCAGACACAGTGAAGACATCTGCCCTTGCACTGTGCTACTCTGCTGCTGAGTACGCATGCCCAGTGTGGAACACATATCACCACACTAAAACAGTGGATATGGCTCTTAATGAGACATGCCGCATTATCACGGGGTGTCTGCGCCCTACACCACTGGAGAAATTACACTGCTTAGCCGGTATCGCACCACCTGACATCCGCCGGGAAGTAGTAGCCAATAGCGAAAGGACCAAGGCAGAGACATCTCCAGCTCATCCCCTGTTTAGGTACCAGCCAGCATGTCAACGACTTAAATCAAGACATAGTTTTCTTAGATCTACAGAGGCACTCGCTGGAACACCTCAGCAAGCAAGAGTCCAAAAGTGGCAGGCTCAAACCCAGAACCTCAATCCATGGCTGATACCCAATGAGAGACTCCCCCCTGGGCACACAGAGGACTTGGAAGGCACTGAACAGACTACGCTCTGGCACCATGAGATGCAGAGCCAACCTCAAGAAATGGGGCTACAAAGTGGAATCCACCACATGTGAGTGTGGAGAGGAGCAAACCACTGACCACCTGCTGCAATGCAACCTGAGCCCTGCCACATGCACAAGGGAGGATCCTCTTGCGGCAACACCAGAAGCACTCCAAGTGGCCAGATACTGGTCAAAGGACATTTAATCAACTACCAAACTCACAAATTTGGTATTTTGTCTGTTTGTTTGCTTTGTTCTGTTAGAAATGTAACATAATTGACTGGTTGCCCTGACACAACAAATAAAATAAACCTCTACCATACCTCAAGAGAGAAAAGAGTGGTAAAAATCCCTATGTAAAGTACGTGAAAATTACAGTATATCTAAGCAATGACTGTTAGAAGGCATGGCATCCCCAAAGGAGATATTCCAACAATTCCCTGAACTA
Source organism: Anolis sagrei ordinatus (assembly GCF_025583915.1). Lineage (NCBI taxonomy): Eukaryota > Metazoa > Chordata > Lepidosauria > Squamata > Anolidae > Anolis > Anolis sagrei. The sequence goes on along the minus strand of NW_026845477.1, from coordinate 9,935,948 downwards.
CTGAACAGCAGCAAAAGCTTTATCATGACATTGGGTTAAGGGATAGAGAAATCAGACAGCTTTGATTCCTCCCTCATTTAAGTTTAGGGAACTTGAAAATGTTCATCCTCAGTAGTCACAGGCAGAAGATATAGCTATAAGACCATATTGTCAAATATCTGGCACCTGTCAGGAAAAAAGAGAGATGACAAATATGGTTGAATACACAGGTATGTATCCATACTTTGAAAAGTTAACTGAGGCTTTTTAGTCTGGTTGGATGATTCTGATGCCTTTGCCATTCATCTGCATCCATCAAATCAATAACAAAACCTCACAAGTTCTTTCTATTCTAAACATGAAGAAATCTGTGAATTTGGGGAAACTCCCATGAAATATGAAACTGAATCAAAGCTCTTGTCCATCTCTCGATGGGCCTCAGAAAAACTAGATGTCCCACAAGTTGCACAATGAAAAATATATTTTGTTGGCAAGTTGTATCTTTTTAGTTTTTTCTCATTGTTCCATGGAAAATAGCAATCAAACTCCAAATTGTTATTGCTTGTTAAATCTGAATCTTTTCTAGAGATGTACACTGCTCACTGCTATCTCACACACCCAAGAGATTTTCCTTGTGTCATGAATCATAGAATCATAGAATCAAAGAGTTAGAAGAGACCTCCTGGGCCATCCAGTCCAACCCCCTTCTGCCAAGAAGCAGGAATATTGCATTCAAATCACCCCTGACAGATGGCCATCCAGCCTCTGTTTAAAAGCTTCCAAAGAAGGAGCCTCCACCACACTCCGGGGCAGAGAGTTCCACTGCTGAATGGCTCTCACAGTCAGGAAGTTCTTCCTCATGTTCAGATGGAATCTCCTCTCTTGTAGTTTGAAGCCATTGTTCCGCGTCCTAGTCTCCAAGGAAGCAGAAAACAAGCTTGCTCCCTCCTCCCTGTGGCTTCCTTCTCACATATTTATACATGGCTATCATATCTCCTCTCAGCCTTCTCTTCTTCAGGCTAAACATGCCCAGCTCCTTAAGCCGCTCCTCATAGGGCTTGTTCTCCAGACCCTTGATCATTTGAGTCGCCCTCCTCTGGACACATTCCCAGCTTGTCAATATCTCTCTTGAATTGTGGTGCCCAGAATTGGACACAATATTCCAGGTGTGATCTAATCAAATGGAATAGAAGGGTAGCATTACTTCCCTAGATCTAGACACTAGGCTCCTATTGATGCAGGCCAAAACTTATGTTTAATCCCCCTTCTTCTGTAGTGATTCTGTTGCTACTGAGACACTGTGTTAGAAATATTTCCTTTTACAATTATTACAAATACTCTGGAATAATATTAAATTTCCTCCACTTAGTGCAGCAGCAGTGGGGTGAGATGTCTTTGCTGGCCTCCATGATGGGATGCCAGATTTCATCCTAGCACCACATGCTATCATCTGGCAGGACAATGGAGAGAGGAGGCATGGATTGGCAAGGTTATTTAAGGCAACCACACCTCTACCCATCCTTTTTGAAGATCATTTTAGCAGAAGATACGTGTTAGTGATCACCATCTGAACATGAGGAAGAACTTCCTGACTGTGAGAGCCGTTCAGCAGTGGAACTCTCTGCCCCGGAGTGTGGTGGAGGCTCCTTCTTTGGAAGCTTTTAAACAGGGGCTGGATGGCTATCTGTCAGGGGTGATTTGAATGCAATATTCCTGCTTCTTGGCAGGGGGTTGGACTGGATGGCCCATGAGGTCTCTTCCAACTCTTCTATGATTCTATGATTCTGGCCCACATTTTATGAAGACTGTGAATTTGGAACTGCCCCTGAGCATCAAATGATCAACAAGTTGGGCAAATGTTATTGTCCTTGGGGCTGGTCTCTGGACCTCTGCTCTTGTCAGAGGTCCTGTGGCTTGAGAATTCACACCCTCTGGTCAGCCTTCTAGTTTCTGTAGCTGACCTGGGAGGATATCTGAGTTTCAACAATTCCTTTGAGGGGCCGTGGTGTTTTTTGCCAAGGGAAAGCTATGGTCTGCTCCAGCCACTCCCCTAAGAAGTTGATATCATGTTTTTAGTTTTGCTTATCATAAAAATTAATAGGTAACATTTAATAAACTCACCCTTATTTTATTCCATATCTTGGGCCTGGTCTTGCTACTCTTTGGTTGGTCTATATATATATATTTTCCTATAGCATTTTCGATCTGGAAATGCAATGAGCTGAACCTATAGCTCACTGCAGTTAAAGCGTATGCCCCACAAGACAGTGAAAACTCCAAATATATCTGTAATCTGAACAAACTCTACCACTAATTGCTTAGCTTGGTTGAGGGAACTAGAGATGTGCAGAGACTGTTAGAGTCAGCAACCTTGGCATGCTTATCCTAATTGCTAATTTGCATGTTTATTGACTTCCTGTAGTTGGTTTTTCTGCACTCACTCTCTTCTTGCTTCACCAGAACTTGCTGCCATTTTTCTCTTTCCCTTCCATAGGACTCAGTGTAAGCCTTACACAAAGGCGGCTTGGCTTGTGCTTCTACTCTGATAGATCCATTGAATATGAGGATAAGGGTAGGACTGGATGTTGTTCAACTTCTGCTTTGCCAATCTGATCACTCTGCTAGAAAGATCCAGCACTATCACATGTCCCAACACAGACATTGCTAGATGATCAACCCTGTTTTCTTTTCCTTCAGAATCCTTTGAAGACTTTGCTGGATCTGAGAATTTCAAGAAGACATATTTTAGTGGAAGACTATTTAGCTAGTTTTAGAAAACAAAACAAATGACTATTGCCAGTTCCTGGGGTCTTTGGGTCAGGTCAGGAAAAGAGTTCTGTCTGAAAACTATCAGACCTTATTATATTTTAAACTAGGAAATTATGGAGGAAAATGGGTTGCACGCTTGCCCCCTCCTATAGACCAATGGACAGCTGAAAATGAAACTAAGCAAGTATAATCTCTGTCTGTTTCCAGACAATCAGTTTCTGTTGTTTGGGGATGACTGTTCTGAGAAGAATCAAAGCCACTGCTTGCTATCCCCACTTCTCTGGCATACAGTGGAAGTCAAAGGTCAATAAATACAATGTTGTAGAAAGTTCATTCAAGAGTGTTGGTGTAAAATAAGAATTACTGGTGTTTCGGAGGAGGGTGAAGACATGGCTCTTTGAACAGGCGTTCAGTTAATCATGCAACTACAACTAACTCAGGAAGACGGTGTACTGAACAAGGAACGGAAAAACGACGGTGAGAACGGGATCTGATTCTATTTGAGGCGTTGATGACGATATGTGTGTTGTCTGTGAATGTCTGTTATGTATTGTCTATGTGTTTTTAGTGTAAACCGCATTGAGTCGCCACAAGGCTGATAAATGCGGTATACAAAAGAAGTAAATAAATAAATAAATAAATAAATAAATAAATAATAAAAATCAGTTGCACGCTGATCTGTTTTAGCAAGCCTAATAAACCATGTTCACAATAGCTAATACTTCCCTATGGCCCGTATTTTTGGCTTAACTCTATCATTTGTGCTATGTCAGAATTGCTGTAACTGCAATATTGTGTGCTGAGGCCAATAACCAGAAGTTAGACCTACACACAGTGTGAGACCCTGGGAACAACAAACAAACTTAGGATACATTCAGTATTGGTTGTATAGACCTCAGGTAAGGACTACCAAATATGCATTAGATATTGCTTGTGCACACTTTGTTATTGTCTGCATAACTTTGAAGTTCTATAAAATATTGATACTTGGAATAAACGTTACCTATCTCAACACGTGTTGAAATAAATAATAAAATAAAATAAAATAGTGAAGAGTAGAGACATCACACTAGCAACCAAGATCTGCATAGTTAAAGCAATGGTATTCCCCGTAGTAACCTACGGATTTGAGAGCTGGACCATAAGGAAGGCTGAGCGAAGGAAGATGGATGCTTTTGAATTGTGGTGTTGGAGGAAAGTACTGAGAGTGCCTTGGACTGCGAGAAGATCCAACCAGTCCATACTTCAGGAAATAAAACCCAACTGCTTACTGGAGGGAAGGACATTAGAGGCAAAGATGAAGTACTTTGGCCACATAATGAGAAGACAGGAAAGCTTAGAGAAGACAATGATTCTGGGAAAAATGAAAGGAAAAAGCAAGAAGGGCCAACCAAGGGCAAGATGGATGGATGGTATCCTTGAAGTAGCTGGCTTGACTCTGAAGGAACTAGGGGTGGTCATGGCCGATAGGGAGCTCTGGCGTGGGCTGGTCCATGAGGTCATGAAGAGTCGGAAGCGACTGAACAAATAGTTATTTTTGTTATCTACTTGTCTTCCTGCTTAGTTTCAGTCCTCATTCCAGCTCTGTGTCCCACCTGGGAGGATAGAGAAGGGCTGATATTTCAGTCCTACCCAACAAGAGGAGATGAATCTCTGGAGTTTCCTGTCATGTCCTACATCTCTGGATGTCTCCATAATGCAATCCTCATGATTCCTATAACTTCATCACACTAGAGCATGAATCCACTTTAAATCTGGTTTCTGCCTCCTGCAGAATTTTGAGGTTTGTAGTTTAGTGAGGCTGTTAAAGACTCATTGTGTTGTCACGCGCTGGGCCTATAGCAAATGGCTTTTGAACAGGACGTGCTCTTTGTGCCCAGCGGGAAGCCGGGTGCCTCAGCTGAGAGGCTGTAAGGATTTTCCTATACAAAAGTCTTTAGAAGCTTGAAAGGTTTAACAAAGTCCTTTATTATTGCTTAGGTCTACAACAAAACAATCAAATACTTCTCAGATCTTCAACAGGTCAAACAAATACTTAAAGGTTTTGAATCAACTGGTGGCTTTCTTAATCTTGACCACAAGGGACAGGCAACAGGCTTCGTGAACTGTTTCTTTAACTGTTTCTTTTCTTTAAGAGGAAAACCCTTTTTAACCCCCACTTGGGCAATCTACTTTCTAAACTTTGCTGGTGTGGCCTCTACTCCCAGTTCCAAACTGCTTCTTGGGTCCCGAGTAGACCTACCAGTCAAGGCTTTGTAGATTGTCCAGCTGGAGTCCTTTGAACTGTTTTTCCCTGGAATTTCTGGTGAAATGAAGCTTCTCTACAGATGGAGCTGATTCACGTCCTGTAGCTAAGCTTTCAACTGTAAGACTGAGCTAAAATTGCTCCCTTTCCTTCCTGAACCCTGGGGAAAGGGGCGGAACTAAAAAAACCCAATGATGATAGGCAGGTGTCTGCAAACCAAGGGAAGCCACCTTATTGCAAAGTGCATGGAACATTGGAATATATGCAAACACTCAAAGAAAGAAAAGGAAGTTGGAGCTCCTGGTACAGCCGTACCAGCACATTCATCCCTAATCTACAAACTCCAGAATTCTGCAGGAGGCAGCAACTAGATTTAAAGCCTATTTATTCTCTAGTGTGATGAGGCCTCCAGTGTGTCTGAAAGTTTGGAGCTTAAAAAAAATATATCCCCCCCACCCAAAGACAACAGAAGCATAGTTTTCTTACACATGCTACACCATTCATATTTTCTCAGCTACTGCATGGTTATCAGTGGCTGTCTATTTCCACCCAGCATTCTAATTTCTTAGGTGAGTGAGATGCTAATCAAGCAGCTTGAGACCAAGAAGCTGATGAAAATAATCAAATCCAAATTTGTCCAGGGGGAAACACACTCCGCTTTGAAGTAAGAGAGAGGAAATTGTCATGTTGAAGCCATTGGAGACAGGCTTCCTGTTACAAAGAAGGCCCTGGGGAGATGGTACCTGATTTGCTCCTAGTCAGCTTGGCATCTCAGTGACAGGGCAATTGTAATTAGAAGGAACCAAATGAGAGAGATGCCAGCTCCCCACTCATGTAATTTAGACAGCAAAGTTACAGCAACGCTGCATTCTGTTTAAATTGAAGGGGGAGAGTTGCAGATATTGTGCTAAAAGGTAACACATTTCTCCCCTCTGGGGACATCTTTACATGCAATTCAGATCGGTCTCTAAGGAGAAAAGAAATCAGATGCAGACACTGGGATCCAGATGTTCACATTGTTCCCATGGGAATTGCCAAGTCTTTCTGGAAATATAAGCAGGGGTGAAAAAACAGGTTTGTTTTTTATTGGAATATTTCAGCAGCAAGTGCAGCAAGTTTTTAAAATGGATAGCACTTGCTCTCTATGTGGTTGAAGATGTAAGTCGCCCAGAGCATTTGAGGTTCCTGTCCTTCATGGGCTTCAGGTGACATTACAGTAAGACCCCTGCAACTCTGGAAGATATATTCCTAGAAATGAGAAATCACAGAGTGGACTGAATGACATTAGACCATTTCACTTACAATTCCAACATACCATACAGTTGCATTTGAAGATTTGATATTCCTAGAGAAGTAGAGAAGTCTCTCTCCTGAGGAATCTGTACAAGGACCAAGTCGCAACAGTAAGAACTGACCACGGAACAACAGACTGGTTCAAGATTGGGAAAGGTGTACAGCAAGGCTGCATACTCTCACCCAACCTTTTTAACTTGTATGCAGAACACATCATGCGATGTGCGGGGCTGGATGAATGCAAAGCTGGGGTGAAAATTGCTGGAAGAAACATTAACAACCTCAGATATGCAGATGACACCACTTTGATGGCCGAAAGCGAGGAGGAGCTGAGGAGCCTTCTAATCAAGGTGAAAGAAGAAAGCGCAAAAGCTGGGTTGCAGCTAAACATAAAAAAAACCAAGATTATGGCAACAAGAATGATTGACAACTGGGAAATAGAGGGAGAAAACGTGGAGGCAGTGACAGACTTTGTATTTCTAGGTGCAAAGATGACTGCAGATGCAGACTGTGGCCAGGAAATCAGAAGACGCTTACTTCTTGGGAGGAGAGCAATGTCCAGTCTCGATAAAATAGTAAAGAGTAGAGACATCAGACTGGCAACAAAGATCCGCCTAGTCAAAGCCATGGTATTCCCTGTAGTAACCTACGGATGTGAGAGCTGGACCTTAGGGAAGGCTGAGCGAAGGAAGATTGATGCTTTTGAGCTGTGGTGTTGGAGGAAAGTTCTGAGAGTGCCTTGGACTGCGAGAAGATCCAACCAGTCCATCCTCCAGGAAATAAAGCCCGACTGCTCACTGGAGGGAAGGATACTAGAGACAAAGTTGAAGTACTTTGGCCACATCATGAGGAGATAGGAAAGCCTAGAGAAGACAATTATGCTGGGGAAAGTGGAAAGCAAAAAGGAAGAGGGGTCGATCAAGGGCAAGATGGATGGATGGCATCCTTGAAGTGACTGGCTTGACCTTGAAGGAGCTGGGGGTGGTGACGGCCGACAGGGAGCTCTGGCGTGGGCTGGTCCATGAGGTCACGAAGAGTCGGAGACGACTGAACGAATGAACAACAACAGAGAAGTATCATCTCTAGGAATATGATAGGGTTTCCAATACAACTCCATGGCAACTCCCAAGGTAAATATACCATAGAATCACTAGAAGAACCTAGTACATCCCCAGTGGTTCTAGGCTGTTTAGCTTAGAGAAAAAGGTGAGGGAGTGAAAGAGATATATAGAATAGATATGGCATTGTGAAACTATTTTTTTTAAAAAAAAACTTTCCTCTTTCTTTACATAGAAATAACCAAAGGCAAACCTTCTCTGAATAAATCTTCCCCTCAAAAATTCCATGATAACATAAATCAGAGGTAAACAACAACAACAACAACAACAACAACAACAGAAAAATTCCCCTAAAAAGAAGCAGTTGAAGAAGAAAAACACACACTGGCAGAATATATAAAGGAAAGCAGAGAACCTGCTTTGGTTGAAGTCAATAATCGGAAACTTCTCAAAGAACAGCAGACAAAGAATCAGTACAAAAAAAGTGCATTGCGAATCAGAACTGAAATCTGGCACAACAAAGCATTGCATGGACAGTTCCTTGACAAAACTGAAGGAAAAGTTGATAAAGAGAAGACCTGGTGATGGCTTATGAATGGAATGAAGAAAGAGACCGAAGGCCTGATTCTTGCAGCCCAGGAGCAAGACATCAGAACAAATGCAATTAAGGCCCAGATTGAAAAATCAGCTGATGATCCAAAATGCAGGCTGTGCAAGGAAGCTGATATTGTTTTCTTCAGTGTTGTGGGCACTGCTGACTTGGAGGCCTGGTTTGACAAAGACGGCGCTTCCATACTGCACATGTGGTCTTTCCACTACTACGACCATTCCCAGGACTTTGGGTCGTTTCTGTTGTTCATCCCTGTGTGTTTCTTGGACACACAGCACATCACATTTCTTATCTCGACACAGTTCATAGAGCAGTTGTTCTTTGGCAGCTAACATGCCTTCAATGTTGATTGAGATTATTGTCATGATTGGCCCTGAAAAGGACTGTTGGTTGTTTTGCTTGCTTGCTTGCATGCTGGTCGCTTCTGTGGTGAGAGAATCAGCCTTCTACGAAGACGTTGCCCAGGGGACGCCCGGATGTCTTGCAATCCTGCGAGGAGGCTTCTCTCATGTCCCCCAAGGAAGGAAGCTGATGAAACCATGGATCATATCCTCAGCTCCTGCAAGAAAATCACACACACAGACTACAAACAGAGGCACAACTCTGTGGCCCAAATGATTCATTGGAACTAGTAAAGAATTGATGGGATCATAAACTTGCAAAGGTAGTGGAAAATGAACATGCAAAAATACTGTGGGACTTTTGGATCCAGATTGAAAAAGTTTTGGAACAATACACCACACATCACGATTGTGGGAAAGAAAAAAAGTTTGGACTATTGATGTCGCCAAACCAGGTGACAGCCGAATTGAGGAAAAACAACAGGAAAAACTCAGCCATTATCAGGACCTCAAAATCAAACTGCAAAGGCTCTGGCATCAACCAGTACAGGCGGTCCCAGTGATGATCGGCACACTGAGTGCCATGCCAAAAGATCTCAGCGTGCATTTGGAAACAATAAACATCGACAAAATTATGATCTGTCAACTGCAAAAGGCCACCTTACTTGGATCTGTGAGCATCATTCGAAAATACATCACACAGTCGTAGATGCTTGGGAAGTTTTTGACTTATGATTTTGTGTTACAAAATTCAGCATATAGATCTTGTTTGCTGTGACATATTGTGTTTTTGTGTCAGTAAAATTATTATTATTATTATTATTATTATTATTATTATTATTATTATTATTATTCAGTCTCTGCTTAAAAACCTTCAAAGAAGGAGCCTCCCCTACACTAAAGGCAGAGAGTTCCACTGTTGATCAATTCTTTTTATGAGAAGGAAGTTCTTCCTAACGTTCGGGTGGAATTTTTTACCTGTAATTTGAATTCACTGCCCCATTGTGTCCTAGTCTCCAAGGTAGCAAAAAACAAGCCTGCTCCCTCTTCCTTATGACATCCTTTCAAATGTAAACATGGCTCTCATGCCTCCTCGCCTTTTCTTCTGCAGGCTAAATAAACCCTTAAAACTGCTTCTCTGAGGATTTTATGTTTTCCAGTCATTTGATCATTTTAGTAAAGGTGTGCAAAATTCCAAGACAATTATGCTGGGGAAAGTGGAAGGCAAAAGGAAGAGGGGCCGACCAAGGGCAAGATGGATGGATGGCATCCTTGAAGTGACTGGACTGACCTTGAGGGAGCTGGGGGTGGTAACGGCCGACAGGGAGCTCTGGCGTGGGCTGGTCCATGAGGTCACGAAGAGTCGGAGACGACTGAACGAATGAACCAGAACAGTGCAAAATTCCATTGGTTAATTCAGATTTTGGATAATTTCAGAGAAAGGGCAGCAGAGTGTCCAGAATGGGACCAGGAAGGAAACCTTCGGAGCCTTTCCAGGATGAAAAATGGGCTGCCTAATATTTTGGCTAAAAATTCAGGAAAGATTTGGTGATTCGAACTTATTTTTTATTGTATTGTCGAAGGCTTTCATGGCTGGAATCACTAGGTTCTTGTGGGTTTTTTCGGGCTATAGAGCCATGTTCTAGAGGCATTTCTCCTGACGTTTCGCCTGCATCTATGGCAAGCATCCTCAGAGGTTGAGAAGGTCTGTTGGAAGTAGGAAAAATGGGTTTATATATCTGTGGAATGGCTGGGGTGGGGCAAGGAGCTCTTCCCTGCTGCAGTTAGGTGTGAATGTTTAGCTGATCACCTTCATTAGCATTTGAAGCCCTGCCTGAGTCTGGGAAAATCTGCTGCTGGGAGGTGTTAATCTGTGCCTGGTTTTTTCCTCTCTGTTGTTTAGCTGTTATAATTTTAGAGTTTTTTAATACTGGTAGCCAGATTTTGTTCATTTTCATGGTCTCTTCCTTTCTGTTGAAATTGTCCACATGCTTGTGGATTTCAATGGCTTCTCTGTGTAGTCTGACATGGTGGTTGTTGGTGGTCCAGCATTTCTGTGTTCTCAAATAATATGCTGTGTCCAGGCTGGTTCATCAGGTGCTCTGCTATGGCTGACTTCTCTGGTTGAAGTAGTCTGCAGTGCCTTTCATGTTCCTTGATGCGTGTCTGGGCGCTGCGTTTGGTGGGCCCTATGTAGACTTGTCCACAGCTGCATGGTATACGGTAGACTCCTGCAGAGGTGAGAGGATCCCTCTTGTCCTTTGCTGAACGTAGCATTTGTTGGATTTTCTTGGTGGGTTTGTAGATTGTTTGTATGTTGTGTTTCCTCATCAGCTTCCCTATGCGGTCAGTGGTTCCCTTGATGTATGGCAGGAACACTTTTCCTCTGGGTGGATCTTCATCTTTACTCTCGTGGCTTGTTCTTGGTCTTGCAGCTCTTCTGATGTCTGAGGTGGAGTATCCATTGGCCTGGAGAGCCCAGTTGAGGTGGTTCAGTTCATCTTGGAGGAGGTGGGGGTTCGCAGATTCTTTTTGCACGGTCTGCCAAGGCTTTAATGGTGCTTCTTTTTTTACTTGGGTGATGGTTGGAGTTTTTATGTAGATATCTATCTGTGTGTGTGGGTTTTCTGTAGGGTGTGGGTTTTCATTATTAATATTCTGACCATTTGTTTGTTTTCCAAGCATAAGCAGTAATCTCTCCACGGTGTGGGCAATGGAGCTGAACAGTAAGAGCAGACACAATTGCTGCATCACATTTCTCAGCCAATCAGAGGGATGATTCTGTCCATTCTCCACCTCTCTTGTGGTGCACGCTGTTTTGAACTTCGAATCCCAGAAATTCCTGTTGTAGGGTTTTTTTTAAATGTTATTGGTAAAAACTTTAAAAACGTCAAAAAAAGAGTGGATGTCCAAAATGTCATGAAACTTGGCAGATTTACAGTCATAAATGTTTCCTACAAATGTGCCAAGTTCATCCTGGTAGCCATAAAAATGGCAGAGAAATGAACCTCTAAATTTTTCCCATTGGCGCCAATGGACCAAGTCTTAACTAAACGAAAATGGAATTCAGGATTCTGAATTATGAATCAGAACAGGTCTCCTACTAATCTCCTGGAATCGTACTGAAAACAGAATGTGTGTGTGTGTGTGGGGGGGGGGGCACTTGAAATCAAAATGAAACATTTCTGAACTAACATCTGCCATTTTGCACATCCCTACATTTTAGTCACCCTCCATTAGACATGTTCCAGCTTGTCAACATATTTCTTGAATTTTGTTGCCCAGAACTGGACACAGTGTTCCAGGTGAGGTCTGAGCAAAGTGCAATAGAGGGGCAGCATTATTTCCCTTGAGCTGGAAACCATGTTCCAGACCTTGACAGTATGAGAGAGAACCTCTTCTCTGGCTGCATCGAAATTTAGGAAATCCCTCCCTTTTCCCTTCACCTTACTCACCACCCAGGAAGGTTTGAATAACCCTATTCATTTTGCATTTCAGACTTTTCTGAAATGAAAAAGCTTTTAGAAATTAAGGGGGTTTTTTTAAGGAAAGGGTTGGAAGACTTGCATTATTTAAAGTGGCATTATTTAATTGTTTTATCTTTTGATTTAAATTGACTGTGAGTCACAATCATGGGGGAATGGCAGGATGCAAAGATCATAATAGAATCATAGAATCTAAGAGTTGGAAGAGACCTCATGGGGCCATCCAGTCCAACCCCATTCTGCCAAGAAGCAGGAATATTGCATTCAAATCAGCCCTGACAGATGACCATCCAGCCTCTGTTTAAAAGCTTCCAAAGAAGGAGCCTCCACCACACTCCGGGGCAGAGAGTTCCACTGCTGAACGGCTCTCACAGTCAGGAAGTTCTTCCTCATGTTCAGATGGAATCTCCTCTCTTGTAGTTTGAAGCCATTGTTCCACTGTGTCCTAGTATCCAGGGAAGCAGAAAACAAGCTTGCTCCCTCCTCCCTGTGGCTTCCTCTCACATATTTATACATGGCTATCATATCTCCTCAGCCTTCTCTTCTTCAGGCTAAACATGCCCAGCTCCTTAAGCTGCTCCTCATAGGGATTGTTCTCCAGACCCTTGATCATTTTAGTCGCCCTCCTCTGGACACATTCCAGCTTGTCAATATCTCTCTTGAATTGTGGTGCCCAGAATTGGACACAATATTCCAGGTGTGGTCTAACCAAAGCGGAATAGAGGGGTAGCATTACTTCCCTAGATCTAGACACTATGCTCCTATTGATGCAGGCCAAAATCCCATTGGCTTTTTTGCCACCACATCACATTGTTGGCTCATGTTTAACTTGTTGTCCACGAAGATTCCAATATCTTTTTCACACGTACTGCTCTCGAGCCAGGCCTCATCCCCCATTCTGTATCTTTGTATTTCGTTTTTTCTGCCTAAGTGGAGTATCTTGCATTTGTCACTGTTGAACTTCATTTTGTTAGTTTTGGCCTATCTTTCTATCTCTCTAATCTGTCAAGATCGTTTTGAATCATCATCATATTTTGGGAAATCTGCCAAAATAACGTATAGAGAGATAATTTGGGAGGGGGGATGAGCAAATCTACACATTTGTATTGTAACTTCAACCCTGAATGTATATCCCAGGCTTAGGATTGGCTGATGCAGTTGTATCAAATGCACATAATTTCTCCCCCTCTTAGTGGAAATCCATTTGCATAACCCTGTTTTATATGTTCATTTTGTATGCAGAGTGGAACGAGGCAGTCCCTTGAAATATCAGAATGGTTGGTGGATCAATCTTTCCCCGGAGTGTGATCATGCTGAGATTCCTTTGCTTATGAATATAAGAAAGCTAGCATTTATTAAAGAGAATATATTGAGACAAGAAAGATAAGAGAATCCCTAACCCTGGCTCACTAAGGTGAAGATGTAAGAAACCATTCTTGCTTTTTTCCCAGACTCTTAGAAGGAAATGAAAGAAGTCTCCATGTGAAATATGGGCGGAAAGATGATGGATATGGAGGAAGCAACATCAATTGCTCAATTAAACCAGAGCTAGCCCATTCAATAACTAGAGATGTATTTATTAACTTTAATTTATATTCACTTTTCTCCTGACATACAACCTGGGTGGGGGAGGGGTGTTACAACAAATTAAGTTTAAAATGAGACAACCAAATAAATAATTCAGTTCAAAACAAAGTGTTCAAATAGTCAAAAGCAAACTTAAAACAGAACAAACAAAATGATTGAAGTACAGCATACCAGATGAAGAGACCCTTCTGGTGTTATTTATTTATTTATTATTTATTTAAAAGTTTTGTATACCGGCCTTCTCACCTCTCTTGAGGAACTCAGACCGGTTTCCAACCATAATATCACATACAATCAATAAAACATCATAATACATATTACAGTAAAACATTAAAACAGCAATTACAATCAATAACTATAATGGTCAGTCGTCTCACTAAAATCGTTGTTCATCATCCTCCATCCATATCTCAGGGTGTTGGCTCACTCGTCAAATGCCTGTCTCCATAACCAAGTCTTCACCTGTTTCCTAAATATCAGGATAGAAGGGGCGGTTCTGATCTCCAGTGGGAGAGAGTTCTAGAGTTGAGGGGCCGCCACCGAGAAGGCCCTGTCCCTTGTCCCCACCAGACATGCTTGTGAGGCCGGCAGGGCCCCTCCAGACGATCTTAATAATCTTGATGGTTCATAGGGGAGAATACGTTCGGAGAGGTAAACAGGGCCGGAGTCGTTTAGGGCTTTATAGGTTAACACCAGCACTTTTAATTGTGCTCGAAAGCTAATTGTTGTTTATTTGTTCAGTTGCTTTCGACTCTTTGTGACCTCATGAAGCAGCCCACACCAGAGCTCCCTGTCAGCCATGACCACCCCAGCTCCTTCAAAGTGAAGCCAGTCACTTCAAGGATACCTTCCATCCATCTTGCCCTTAGTCAGCCCCTCTTCCTTTTCCCTTCTTTTTTCCCAAGCATCATTATCTTCTCCAAGCTTTCCTGTCTTCTCATTATGTGGCCAAAGGACTTCATCTTTACCTCTAATATCCTTCCTTCCAATGAGCAGTCAAGCATTATTTCCTGGAGAATGGACTGGTTGGATCTTCTTGTGGTCCAAGGCACTCTCAGAATTTTCTTCCACCATCACAGTTCAAAAGCATCTAACTTCCTTCACTCAGGCTTCCCTATGGTTCAGCTCTCACATCCATAGGTTGCTATGGGGAATATCATTGCTTTAACTATGCAGATCTTTGTTGCCAGTGTGATGTCTCTACTCTTCATCATTTTATGGAGATTGGTCATTGCTCTCCTCCCAAGAAGTAAACATCTTCTGATTTCCTGGCTGCAGTCTGTGTCTGCAGTAAGACCCTTCTGGTATATGAGCCAAAGTCCTTCCAGAAGAAGAAAAGAAGGAGGAGAGGGAACAAGAACATATTTGCATACTAGTTGAAGGAACACAACGAGGGTGCCACTTAAACCTACCAAGGGAGGAAATTTGTCCTGACTGAGAGTCACAATCCGGACTGCATCTAGACTTTAGAATAGAAAGGCCCTTTCAAACTTCAATCCTGATGGTTCCCTATCATTGAACTCCATACATTCTATAGTGCAGTTGCACCCAGAGGCGGCCCTAGGTAATTTTTAATGGTAAGCAAGCAGTATTTTACCCCCCCCCCCAACCACCACCACCACCACCAATCATTGATATATATTTTCTGTTCATCGTGGGAGTTCTGTGTGCCATATTTGGTTCAATTCCATCATTGGTGGAGTTCAGAATGCTCTTTGATTGTAGGTGAACTATACATCCCAGTAACTACAACTTGCATGTGTTAAGGTCTATTTTCCCCCAAGAGCCCCTCAAGAGTGCCACTGGGCATAATCAACTATACTGCAAATGCTTACTTTGCGTAATGGGTTGAGCCGCCCCTGGTTGTACCCATAGAAGGCTATGTCCCATGTCCCTAATGAACACATATGTGATGGTGGTACTACTGGGTTTCTGTTCAGAAATCAATTTGATACCAATAGCCAAATTGCACTGTTTTCATTTTGACATGGAAAAGAATGTATTGTTATGTTTATTGTGAAAATAGATACAGAGTTTTGGAAGAGAACTTAAGGGTCATTCGATACAGCCCCATTCTATTATGAAGGAATACAAGATCAAAGCAAAATATGGCCTGTGGAGCAGAAAATGTCCCTGAGCTATTTGCTGCCAGGCTCTGGCATGTTTCAAGGAAATGCAAAATCATTGTGGCCAATGGGTGCATCTGCATATATAGCTCTGTTCCCTTCCTACATTGGCAATAAATAGTTGTCATCCTAGGAAACCTGAGGAGTCTTTCCCACTTACAAAACACCTGCATCTTCAGTGCAAGATGAAATGCACCATCTCCTTGAGCACATATAACCCCTAACTAGAGGCTTTGAGTATGCTATGCATTGCAAGGAAACTTCACGATAAGAGTGCACAAAGTCTAGGAGTGTGCTCGAACCAAATTTGCAGTAACAGGCATAGAAACTTTTGAATGCCATTAAAAAAAAAAGATGCTCTGGAGGGGGTGCAAGTTTAGTACGGCACAGTATGTGCCGTGTAGCTCAAATATTAACGTGTTTAAAAGAGTGTTTACTGCGAAGGAGATGGGAGATTCATTAGTGGCAGAAGAGTGCCATAAGCCAGCCTCCTCCAGAGGCACAGAAGTTACTAGCAATGAAAATGATGTTTTGCGAAGGACCGTGCCATCTGCAAATTTACACGTTTGATGGTTTACAGGCGGGGTGGGGGTTGGAAAGGAAAGCATGAAATTATTCTGAAATACTGATGAGAAAGTTCAAAAAAACAGGAGAGGCAAGTGCTTAGGAAATATAATCAGAAAGTGTTGTGTTTTTCTGATAAAACCTAGCAGAAATGGTAATTTTCATTTATGGATATCCACCTCCCCCCATCTTAAATGCCATCTTTCTCATTCCCCAAGGGAGCTGTAAAATATATATATTCACCCTCCAATACTAGAAGCTCTCCGTTAAACAATGCATCCAAATGATGATGTTTCCACTGTATTTCCTACCTCACTCCTAACATCCCAACCTAACGTGTCTGGAACCATGAAAGAAAATCACACAGTGAGTGACAAGCAACCGGGGACAGTATATTAAACTTTGATGCCGTTCAATAAAAATACATCAAGGGAGATGAAACCTTTACAATTCTCCAACACATTTTTTTCCTCGATGGCGTTTCAAAAACAAATAAAGGGGGAGGGGGAGAGAGAGAGAAAGGAAGAACCTAGGGGTCACAATTGAACATGTTGAAATGTTTCATCAAGCACATCTCTCCAAAATGCAACCTGACAGCATCTTTTTTCCACTTCTTGTTTTCTCACTTAAATGCATAAAAGATGTGCAAATGTTGTTGACTTTTGTAAATAAAGATTTGGAGGTTTTGGTTTTAACACTTTGACTGCCGTGCTTGGACTGAAAATAATCTACAGATCCTGTTTGACTGCAATTTTTGGTTAATCAATGGAGGTGCGAAAACTTACTGACACCAAATATATTTCAAGAACATGCAAAAATAGTATAGCTGATTGAGAAAGCCTAATCTTATCATGCCAAAAGTCACACATTCATGAAAAGTGTTTTTAAAAGGAGCCCTCAGTGGCACAATGGGTTAAACATTTGTGCCAGGAAGACTGCTGGCCAAAAGGTCAGCTGTTCGAATCCGGAAGTAGAGTGAGCTCCTGTCAGCTCCAGCTTCTCATGCAGGGACATGAGAGAAGCCTCCCACATAACACATCTGGGCATCCCACATCTCTTAGCAATATGTCCTCAAACACACTTTAATATTGATTTAGGATTGTCTGCGTGCCCTCATCTTTCTCTGAAAACCCTATCTTAGTTTACCCTACCTTGTTCATGCCCGGCATTTTAAATTTTACATTTTAATTATTACATTTGGCCTGGCCATAGGTTTAAAATGCTGTATGTTATTGTTACTGTTATTGTTTATTGCTCATTGTGTATTTTCTGTTTTTGAGTTTATTTTAACTGTTTTGTATTGATTATTTGTTTATTGATGTGCTGTGGGCTTGGCCTCATGTAAGCCGCACCGAGTCCCTTGGGGAGATGGTAGCGGGGTACAAATAAAGATTATTATTATTATTATTATTATTATTATTATTATTATTATTAATCCCCTGGGAAAAGTCCTTTCAGATGGCCAATTCTCTCACACCAGAAGTGACTTGCAGTTTTTCAAGTCGCTCCTAACATGAAAAAAAAGTCAGCTACTTAATCTATCAATATAATTAGATCCAACTTTAAGATACTTTAAATCCTGAATTTGGAAAAATGTGTGATAAAGACATATTATCCACAACAACTTCTTATGAACCATCTAGGACTCTTAGATTGTCTGGGGAGGCCCTGCTCTCGATCCCATCTTTGTCACAGATTTGGCTGGCGGGAACGAGGGATAGGGCTTTCTCAGTGGTGGCCCCTCAGCCGTGGAATGCCTTCCTAGGGATATCATATTGGCCCCCTCCGTCCTGACGTTTCAAACAAAAGTTAAAATCTGGCTTTTTTGAGCAAGCATTCACAAATGCAGTGAAACAGATAAATTTAGATCTACGGAATGACTGGACAATGCGACTGGACAATAGTTGATTAAATGTCCTTTGGCCAGTATCTGGCCACTTGGAGTGCCACTGGTGTTGCCGCAAGGAGGTCCTCCAGTGTGCATGTAGCAGGGCTCAAGTTGCATTGCAGCAGGTGGACAGTGGTTTGCTCTTCTCCACACTCGCATGTCATGGATTCCACTTTGTAGCCCCATTTCTTAAGGTTGGCTCTGCATCTCGTGGTGCCAGAGCACAGTCTGTTCAGCGCCTTCCAAGTCGCCCAGTTTTCTGTGTGCCCAGGGGGGAGTCTCTCATTTCGTATCAGCCATTGATTGAGGTTCTGGGTTTGAGCCTGCCACTTTTGGACTCTCGCTTGCTGAGGTGTTCCAGCGAGTGTCTTTGCAGATTTTAGAAAACTATTTCTAGATTTAAGTCGTTGATGTGCTGGCTGATACCCAAACAGGGGATGAGCTGGAGATGTCTCTGCCTTGGTCCTTTCACTATTGGCTGCTGCTTCCCGGTGGATGTCAGGTGGTGCGATACCGGCTAGACAGTGTAATTTCTCCAGTGATATAGGGCGCAGACACCCCGTGATAATGCGGCATGTCTCATTAAGAACCACATCCACTGTTTTAGTGTGGTGAGATGTGTTCCACACCGGGCATGCATACTCAGCAGCAGAGTAGCATAGCGCAAGGGCAGATGTCTTCACTGTGTCTGGTTGTGATCCCCAGGTTGTGCCAGTCAGCTTTCGTGTGATATTGTTTCTAGCACCCACTTTTTGATTGGACAATGATTTTAGTAATGAGATGCTGAGGATTCATGTTTTTATTGGTTTTTATTGATTCGTGTGGTTTTTATATTTATGCTAAATGTTTTTAATTAGATTTTGTGTTGTTGGAGGCATTGAATTGTGCCATTTGTAAACCGCCCTGAGTTGCATTTGGGCTGAGAAAGTCGGTATATAAATATGGTAAATAAATAAACAAACATCGCCCAATCTTGAAATGAAGTGGACTAGACTGTAAAATTCTAACTACCTGAACAAATTACAGAACCCAGAGTTCCAATGATAAAACCATGGCAAATAAACTGAGAGCAGACTGCTATAATTACACAGCAAGAACTGTTTGTTGCAGTTATTCACCATCAAGTTAACACCAACAGCCCTGTTACTTTCTTTATTGAACCTGCCCACATATGTTTTCTTTTTCCCATTCTTTCGTTCCATTCTTCTTTTACCATATTTTCTCAGATGTTCAAAGTATGCTGAACTCGGCATAATCCTCTTATCTTCTTGGGAGGACTCAGACAGTGGGGCCACAGTCGTAGAAAGTCTAGTGCTGTTGCCAGACTTCAGGGAACATTGTTTTTATTCTATAACAATATTTCCCAAACTCTGGTCTTCCATGTATTTTGGACTTTCAGAATGTTTTCTCATTGGTCAAAGCAGCTGAGGCTTCTGGAAGTCCAGAACATCTGGAGAAATACTTCTTGGGAATCACTGCTCTATAGAAAGCAGCTTCATAAATGATGTGGAAAATGACATATCCTATTATGAACAGCCTTTACCCATTTCTCACCAAGTTTGTTGATATCTTCCTTAAGTTGTAGTATCAAGAACTACACGCAGTAGTGCAAGTAAGGTCTGAATAATGAAAAGAAGAGTGGTACTATTAATTTATTGGATCTGAATTCCATAGTTCTATTCTGAAAGAACAAAATTGTATTCATTTTGTTGGGTTTTTTTGCTTACCATGTAGACTTATATCCAGCTTCTGATATAATGACATGCCTTATATAACCTCTTGCTAATTTACGGTGTACTTCTTTCTCTTCCATCACCTTTCTATATTAATTAGTCATAATAAAATAGAATTAGACATCTTAAAACATGCAAAAAAATGACCATGACAAAATGCCCTCTAGATAACAATCAGATAAATAAAATTAGTAGATTTAAGAAAGGGAAAAATAGACAGTGAGTTCCTTCTGAAAGGGCCACCAAGATAACACAGGAACACATAATGGAAAATAGGAAGAAATAGGAATGAGGAGTAGATCATGATGACTCCATAATCAAAACAATAAAGCATGAGAAAACCTGAGAAAACCTATATAGGGCATGCTAACATTTTATGAAACTTTGCCCCTAACTGAAGGGAAGTCTACATTGATTGTTTAAATAGGGGCCACTCCAGAGCATTCATTTTTGACAGATGCACACAAATGAAATTGTTGTGGTGCCACATTGGCATCCAGACAGTCCGATCATATCAAGACTACATTGGCTTGTAAATATGTAATTGTCCTATTATAATGAACTTAAGTACCGATACCAGTTTAAGTAACTTTCATAGTACATACAGGAAACACTTTGATAGTGCAACAAACACAATATACAAGATTTACAAAATAATTACATAGGTCAAATAGATCAATTTCAGTATGTCCACAAAGTTTTCAACAAATATTAACGAGGTGTTCCACAAACTTGGGAATACATCGTAGTGATCCATAAACTTTGGAATATAGTTCACGTTGAATACATCAAACTTGGAAACATGAACTATATTCCCAAGTTTATGGAACTCTACAGTGTATTCCTAAAGTTTGCTGAACACAATATGAATTGTTTCTAAGTTTGATATATTCAACGTGAACTATATTCCCAAGTTTGTGGAACACCTCGTTAATATTTGTTGAAAACTTTGTGGACATACTGAAATTGATCTATTTGACCTATGTAATTATTTTGTAAATCTTGTATATTGTGTTTGTTGCACTATCAAAGTGTGTCTTGTATGTACTATGAAAGTTACTTAAATTGGTATCTGTACTTAAGTTCATTATAATAGGACAATTTCATATTTACAATTCATTTATAGATATCTGTGTTATTTGAGAGAAGACTACATTGGCCCCACTGGACTATCATTTTATCTTCCATGTTACTGCCACAGGTCCTTGCCATCCATGGAGCTGCACTCGACCACCTGGCCAATGCCTGTCGTGTTTCTGCTATCATAATGGGATAACCAGTAAGGGGGAATAGATTGACACCCTTCTTGTTGCTGATCACAAGCACAACCAATTCTAATATAGATATGACCATGGTGGTTGGAATTCACACAATACTCCATGGTCAATGAGGAGTGGTGATGGTGATATGGGGTCAACCAATCATCTACCTTTGCACAAACAAGTTGAGGGAAAGAGTGATGGCAATAGTGTCCATTTGGATAGGTGATCAGGCTGAATGGGAACCAATCCAACTCTGAAGAGCTGGGATATTCCAGAATACCTCCTACTTTGACTATAGTGAAACAAAGTCAGATGAAGAACATAAAATCCAGAATACTCACCCAACCTGTGTATGATTTGGGGATTTGAGGTGACTCCACATTTTCTTGTTCATGTAGAACAGTGATGATTTTAACTAAGATTCCTCTGGAAAAACTTACGACAGCTAGGATTGTTACCCATAGAATCATAGAATCATAGAATCAAAGAGTTGGAAGAGACCTCATGGGCCATCCAGTCCAACCCCCTTCTGCCAAGAAGCAGGAATATTGCATTCAAATCACCCCTGACAGATGGCCATCCAGCCTCTGTTTAAAAGCTTCCAAAGAAGGAGCCTCTACCACACTCCGGCGCAGAGAGTTCCACTGCTAAACAGCTCTCACAGTCAGGAAGTTCTTCCTCATGTTCCGATGGAATCTCCTTTCTTGTAGTTTGAAGCCATTGTTCTGCGTCCTAGTCTCCAGGGAAGCAGAAAACAAGTGTGCTCCCTCCTCCCTGTGGCTTCCTCTCACATATTTATACATGGCTATCATATCCCCTCTCAGCCTTCTCTTCTTCAGGCTAAACATGCCCAGCTCCTTAAACCACTCCTCATAGGGCTTGTTCTCCAGACCTTTTATCATTTTAGTCGCTCTCCTCTGGACACATTCCAGCTTGCCAATATCTCTCTTGAATTGTGGTGCCCAGAATTAGACACAATATTCCAGATGTGGTCTAACCAAAACAGAATAGAGGGGTAGCATGACTTCCCTAGATCTAGACACTATGCTCCTATTGATGCAGGCCAAAATCTCATTGGCTTCTTTTGCCGCCACATCACATTGTTGGCTCATGTTTAACTTGTTGTCCACGAGGACTCCAAGATCTTTTTCACCATCATTCAGTTTTAACCCCAGACTTTAGATAAGCAGGTCCTTGGCTATGGGTGTAAGGAGCATCACTATATTTCACCTAGTCTAATGGCCCTCCTCTTCCAGAAGAGTCATTTTCCAATGGAGAATTAACATTATTTTATCTGATATCTCATGAAACGTCTGTAGGTGGCCTCTAAAGAGAGCGGTCCAATTATTATTACCTGTTCTCTTCCTCCCATAAATCACTCTTCTGCCTTCCAGTCCGGTATTTGACATAGCCTTAAAGAACTTTAAAAGAAGGAATAAAACTCGATGTACTCACATTCAATTAATATTAGTCATATTATTAATACTTGCCAGTTAAGGACTTATCAGCAGATAATTGACCTTGTCAATGTTCTGCGCCCTTTCCATTGCTTCAGGATCCTTTTAGTCCCATCATGGTTAATTATAACCTGAAAAAGTCAAAAGGAAGGGATTTCTTCCTCCTTCTCTGCACCCTCCTGCAGTTTAAGTGCCAAACATGGAAAAGAATGGAGGGGAAAAGAAAAAAAAATCTTTTAAGGTATTTAATTTCCTCAATTAATACAATGACTCCTGCAGAGTGATCCCCCCAGGGCATGACATCTCTACCTGTCTCAGACCAGGAGACAGCTGATGTACAGTACGTGTCCAGACAATTTTCCTTCCTAGGGACCTTTTACACAATAAAAGTGCATTTTTGATATTATCGATGGGGGACTCTTTCTCTCTTTCTCTTTATTTCTGGCACCCTGCTCTCTAGTCCAACAAAGCTGATTTAAGTTCCAAGTGGGAGGAGATCCTTGAAGAATTTCCTCCTACTGAATACCTGATCCTACTTTATGCAGGCATGGATGTCCAAACTGGGTTCATTCTTTGCAGAATTGTGATTGAAGCAATTTTGAATCATGGTGCCCTTAAACTTGAACTATCAGCAGAATCAGAAATGACAGAAGCTACTGCAGTTCTTTCTTTGTATTGGAATTTAAGAATAACTTATCTAGAATTCCAAAATCTGAAATAATAATGATAATAACAACAACAACAAATGCCATCAAAGCCAACATTGAAAAGTTGATGACAGATCCCAAGTGTAGACTCTGCAAGGAAGTAGATGAAACAATAGATCACATCCTCAGCTGCTGCAAGAAGATCGCACAGACAAACTACAAGTAAAGGCATAACACTTTTGCTCAGATGATTCATTGTGCCAAAAAATACCATCTGCCTGCAGCAAAGAACTGGTGGGATCACAAACTTGAAAATGTTACAGAACATGAACACATCAAAATACTCCGGAACTTCCGAATCCAGACTGACAGAGTTTTGGAGCACAAAACTCCTGACCTCACAATTGTGTTAAAAAAACCAAGTTTGGATTGTCGATGTTGCAATCCCAGGTGACAGCAGATTACTCACCGGAGCGGCGTACAGGGAGCATACCACCCGCTGTGCAGCTCCACTGGCTGCCGATCCAAGTCCGAGCACAATTCAAAGTGCTGGTTTTGACCTACAAAACCCTATACGGTTCCGGCCCAGTGTATTTGTCCGAACGGATCTCCCTCTACATCCCACCTCGAAATTTAAGATCGTCTGGGGAGGCCCTGCTCTCGACTCCGCCACTATCACAAGTGAGGTTGGCGGGGACGAGGAGCAGGGCCTTCTCAGTGGTGGCCCCTCACCTGTGGAACTCACTCCCCGGGGAGATTAGAACAGCGACTTCCCTTTTGGCGTTCAGAAAAAAATTGAAGACCTGGATATGGGACCAAGCTTTTGGATATTCTGGCAGCTAAGGAAAGATCTGACGATAAACAAGGGCGAACGGAATGGAATGGATAAACGGACTCTGAACACTGAGCATGAGATTGTTTTGCTATTTTACTATGTATTAATATTTTTAACTTGTTAATCGTTTAAATTGCTTTTATGTATCGTTTGTTTATTGATTTAGGCATCGACTTGTGCCAAAAAAAGCTGACATGATACGAGGATTTAAAGATCGAACTGCAAAGACTCTGGCACAAGCCAGTCAAGGTGGTCCCAGTGGTGATCGGCACTCTGGGTGCAGTGCCCAAAGACCTTGGCCTGCACTTAAACACAATTGGTACTGCCAAAATTACCATCTGTCAGCTGCAAAAGGCCACCTTACTGGGATCTGCACAAATTATTTGCCGATACATCACATAGTCCTAGAAACTTGGGAAATGTCCGACATGTGATCCAATACAACAGCCAGCAGAGTGATCTTGTTTGCTGTGTACTAATCTTGTTGTGTTTCTAATAATAATAATAATAATAATAATAATAATAATAATAATAATAATAATAAATACTGAAAAACTCCAAAATCCAAAATTGCTCACTTAAGTAGCTAAGATAGTGACATCTTTGCTTTTTGATGGTCCCGTGTACACAAATTTTGTTTTGTGCACAAAATGATTTCAAATATTGTGTTTAAAATTACCTTCAGTTTATGAATAATGGTAAAAGGGAAGACTTGAATGTACCATATTCCCTCTAGATTGTGCACATATCTCTTTGCCTTTCTTCCATATTCATATGAAAAGAAACAAGTGGATCCTAATCTGACTATTTGCCCCATCTACTTTTGGCATGAAAGGCATTTCTCTGTTGGAACCTTGAAGACAAAAATACAAAGAAAGAGCAGAAAGGCCAGAAGCAGACAAAAAGTAAGGCGGCAAGACAAATCCTTTTTAAGAAGAGTGAACTCTATAGCTCAAATAGTGCAGAATGAGAGGGAGTGGCAAGTAGATAAAGGAGCAAGTGTCCTGGAGAGAAGGCATTTACAGCAGAGCAAGGATTGATGCAATAGGCTCAGTGATGGCCATTAGAGTCGATCATGTCATCTGAAGTGTTATTACCATGTCTTCTTATGCTGGATCTGCGATCACTCTGGGCAGATTTATACGATGCTTAACATGCAAGTGTAGATGGCGCCTATTAAATAGTTCTTTAAGAATTATTTTCCCATACCAGCTGCGCCCGTACCTTGGGAAGTCTGATCTGGCCACGGTCGTCCACGCTCTGGTTACATCCCGAATAGATTACTGCAACGCGCTCTACGTGGGTTGCCTTTGAAGACGGTTCGGAAACTTCAGCTAGTCCAACGGGTGGCAGCCAGATTACTAACTGGGGCGACATACAGGGAGCATACCACCCCCCTGTTGTGACAGCTCCACTGGTTGCCAGTCCATCTCCGAGCCCAATCCAAAGTGCTGGTTTTGACCTATAAAGCTCTATATGGTTCTGGCCCAGCCTACTTGTCTTATCGCATCCACCCCTACGTCCCATCTCGTAATCTACAATCATCCGGGGAGGCCCTGCTCTCGCTCCCGTCAATTGCGCAAATGCGTCTGGCGGGGATGAGAGACAGGGCCTTCTCAGCAGTGGCCCCTCGCCTATGGAACACACTCCCAAATAAGGTAAGATCTGCTCCCTCCCTCCTGGCTTTTAGAAAGAAATTAAAATCATGGCTTTGGGATCAGGCCTTCGGACAGTAGATGTTTGTAGAATTTAAAGGACATGGACTAGAATGACAATACGACTGGCGAGACTGTTTTTATTATTTATTGTTTTAATGATTGCTTATGTACTGTCTAATTATGATTTATGTTTAATTGGGGTTTTATTATTGTGGTTGTTATGGTTTGGCATTGCGTCAGTGTCCAATGTATGGCATTGAAGTTTTGCCAGTTATGTGCAAACCGTTTTGAGTCCCCCGAGGGGTGAGAAAAGCAATATAGAAATACTGTAAATAAATAAAAATAAATACTTATGAGATGCTTGCAAAGGACAAAGGCAGAGGTGTGAGAGCCTTGATGTTTTTGGAGGTTTTGACAAAATTTTAAATGTGAGCTTAGAAGAAGAATGCTAAAAGGGCAGTTGTAAATGATACTATATTTACTGAAGAATTTCTAGACATAAATGACTTCCTTTTTATCTCATGCCGAAGCCCATATGATATAAAGGGACACTGAGGACTAGAACGGATGGTCATTTGAATGCTCAATAAAGTATATGAAGAAAATCAACTCTAGAGACTGTGGGCTGCTAAAAAGAGAAATAAATAAGCTCTAAAGCAAATGAAGCCTGAATTCTTCTCAGATGGTAAAGTGACTAAATTAATATATTGTCAAAGGCTTTCATGGCCGGAATCACTGGTTGTTGTAGGGTTTTTTGGGCTATATGGCCATGTTGTTGTCCCAGCTCCACTGGCTGCCGATCTGCTACCGGGCCCAATTCAAGGTGCTGGTGTTATCCTACAAAGCCCTAAACGGTTCCGGCCCAAAATACCTTTCGGACCGCATCTCGGCCTATGAGCCCACGAGGGCCTTGAGATCATCTGGGGAGGCCCTTCTCTCGATCCCGCCCGCCTCACAGGCACGTCTGACGGGGACGAGAGAGAGGGCCTTCTCAGTGGTGGCCCCCCGGCTGTGGAACGCCCTCCCTGTTAACATCAGACAGGCGCCCTCCCTGATGGCTTTTCGTAAGAGCCTAAAGACCTGGCTATTCGAGAAGGCATTTAATTGAGAGCCATATGACTCTGGTAATGACATTCGGAATGGACTATGGATTATGAGATTGGCTATGATTCCATGTTGTGATGGCGCGGATTTTTTAGTGTAATTTAGATTAATGTGTAATTTGGTTGCTGATTTATTGTATGTTTTGTAGACTGTTTTTACATGTTGTACACCGCCGCGAGTCGCCCCAGGGCTGAGAGCGGCGGTCAACAAATGAAGTAAATAAATAAATAAATAAATAAAATAAATGTTCTAGAGCAGTGGTTCTCAACCTGGGGTCCCCAGACTTTTTTGGCCTACAATTCCCAGAAATCCTAACAGCAGGTAAACTGGCTGGGATTTCTGGTAGTTGTAGGCCAAAAACATCTGGTGACCCAAGGTTGAGAACCACTGTTCTAGAGGCACTCTCTCCTGACGTTTCGCCTTCATTTATGGCAAGCATCTTCAGAGGTAGTGAGGTCTGTTGGAACTAGGAAAATGAGTTTACATATCTGTGAAAAGACCAGGGTGGGACAGAGAACTCTTGTCTGCTGGAGCTAGGTGTGAATGTTTCAACTGACCACCTTGATTAGCATTTGATGGCCTGGCAGTGCCTGGGACAATCTTTTGTTGAGAGGTGATTAGATGTCCCTGATTGTTTCTCCTCTGCTGTTTTGCTGTTTTAACTTTAGAGTTTTTTAATACTGGTAGCCAGATTTTGTTCATTTTCATGGTTTCCTCCTTTCTGTTGAAATTGTCCACATGCTTATGGATTTCAATGGCTTCTCTGTGTAGTCTGACATGGTGGTTGTGAGAGTGGTCCAGCATTTTTGTGTTCTCAAATAAAAGGCTGTGTCCAGGTTGGTTCATCAGGTGCTCTGCTATGGCTGACTTCTCTGGTTGGAGTAGTCTGCAGTGCCTTTCATGTTCCTTGATTCGTGTTTGGGCAACGCTGCCTTTGGTGGTCCCTATGTAGACTTGTTTAAATTGAGACTGTTGTACTTTGACCATATTATGAGAAAGCATGGCTCAATAGAAAAGAAGATAATGTTTGGTAAGGTATAAACCAGTAAGAAAAGAGGGATGATGGATCGACTCGATCAATGAGGCCCTGAATCCCCTGAGTCTGAAAGATGTGAGTGTGCATGTTGAGGATTGACTTGGAGGTTTTTCATTCACGGGGCACCAAAAACTCAAGGATGACTTGATAGCAATTAACAACAAATAGCAAAGAATGAATTACCTCTTACAAACTGTGGAGTCTGTGGAAAAGGAGAAGAGAACATCCCTCCATGCTTTTCACCCAGGACTAATTTACCTCCCATGAACTTAAATTGTCAGTCTCTTGGCATTAAGACTTAGCTTAGCACTCCACCTCTCCTCAATTGATCCCCATATTACTTGTCCACACTAACTCAATGGATAAGGAAGTGTGTTTCACTCTAAAAGAAGTGGTATTCAAATGTTTGGACAGTTGACGCTCAGAGGTTGCAGCTTTTGGAGAACACTTCTGCAGAAGAGCTTACTGAAGACCCTGATATGAGTCGGGCTCACTGTTATGACCTATGACTGAACTGTTTCTAATGTCTCCACTGCTTGCCACTATCTACCCCATCTCCATCTAATACAGAAAAAGGTTATGTTGAGAGTTCAACAATAAAGAATACCAAGCGAGAATATATGAACTCATTTAAGAAACCAGGATAAATGGTTCAACACAATAGAGCTAGAGAAATAATAGCAATATGACAGATAAGAAAATGACTCATGAAATAGAACAATGTTGTTGGATAATGCTGTAGGAAAATTCAGCAGAAGAGTGCAAGCCCTGAGTTTTTGTAGTTTTTTTCGGGCTATATGGCCATGTTCTAGAGGCATTTTCTCCTGACATTTCACCTGCATCTATGGCAAGCATTCTCAGAGGTAGTGAGGTCTGTTGGAACTAGAAAAAAGGGTTTATATATCTGTGGAATGACTAGGGTGGGACAAAGAACCCTTGTCTGCTGGAGCCAGGTGTGAATGTTTCAACTGACTGCCTTGATTAGCATTTGATGGCCTGGCGGTTTTTTGGTGTGGGTTGCTAGTGCCAGGGGGAATCTTTTGTTGAGAGGTGATTGGCTGTCCCTGATTGTTTCCTCTTTGTTGTTTTGCTGTTGTAATTTTAGAGTTTTTTTAATACTGGTAGCCAGATTTTACTCATTTTCATGGTTTCCTCTTTTCTGTTGAAATTGTCCACATGCTTGTGGATTTCAGTGGCTTCTCTGTGTAGCCTGACATGGTGGTTGTGATAGTGGTCCAGCATTTCTGTGTTCTCAAATAATATGCTGTGTCCAGGTTGGTTCACCAGGTGCTCTGCTATGGCTGACTTCTCTGGCTGAAGTGCAAGCCCTGTACCCATGCAACCACTGCCCATGTTTTTACCTACTTGCAGCTAACAAAATATATTCTCTCTAGGAATGTTGTAGTTCCTTCAAGGTGAGTCTGAGCTATGCTTCCTTTGAGGTATGCTTCCATCTGAAGTTACCACAGAATCTCACTGGAGGACCTATTAAATTCTCAGGCTTTTTTTCTGGGTTTTTCAGCCAGGCTCCATGGTAACTTCCAGCAGAAAACCATTCAGTTCAATAAGGTTCACTATTATTTACAGTTTTCTGTTTCTACATTAAATTTAGATTTGTATCTCCTACAGATCGGGGGGTCATACTGTTAAGAGATCAACATGAGTTTATCAAGAAAGGGCAGAAGAAGTCAGTGTTGCATAGGTAGGTGTGGTGGCATCTAATAAAGTATATCCCAGATGTATTGTTGAAGGCTTTCATGGCTGGAATCACTAGGTTCTTGTGGGTTTTTTCGGGCTATAGGGCCATGTTCTAGAGGCATTTCTCCTGACGTTTTGCCTGCATCTATGGCAAGCATCCTCAAAGGTAGTTAGGTCTAACTACCTCTGAGGATGCTGAGAATTAGTATAATTTGACACAACTTTAACTGCCATGGCTCAATGTTATGCAATTCTGGGAGTTGCATTTCTTGAGGCATCCAGATTCTTTGGCAGAGATAGCAAAAGACCTTTTAAAACTATGATTCCTTAGCATTGAGCCATGGCTGCTAAAGTGGGGTTGAACTTCATTAATTCTACAGTAGAGGTGCACCCATTGCTCAATGATCAAACTAATCCACTGCTACTATTACATTATTTCATGTCAGAAATAATTAATGGTAATTAATGTACTTATAGATACTAAACTCCCCATCTATAGTGTAGAGCTTTTGCCTGACCCACAAAAGTAACATAAATAATAGTCTCAAAATTATTCACATTTTTGTGGATTTACTGTCATCATGGGTCACATAGTTCAGGGAAGGAGTACATGTGGCATCCCCCAACATGCTTCTGTTGGACTTTCCAGACTTGGCAGATATGAAATCACTCCCCGCCTGGGACTCTGAGTACAAGAAGAAACTGAATGGGAGCCTCTGTCAAGTTGAACAGAGAGTGTTTTATCAAGCAAGGAACATTACTGTCAAGAAATTACAACCTCAGCATTGACATAAATGTTGACAACGCCATTTCCACTGATAGCGGTATCAGAGAAGATTATGATTCACACAGGACTGCCCAAAGAGCGATGATTTAGATGAAATGCTCCCAAATAAGAAAAATCCTGTAAGGAAAACTGCGAATGACAAGGCTTTTATCGGCCCACCGACGAGATGAAGCACACTCTCTATTCCATTCTTGGTAGCCTCCTGTCTTTGGAGATAAACTAGCTGTAATGAAAACGCACTCCCTACATTTCCCCACCCCAACATCTCCTCCCCTTCTCTAGTCCCCACTTTGATGACAAAGGGAAAAAACAAGACTAGGGCATATAATGAACACTGCAAAGTGAATAGTTCCAAAGAAGAATGCTCCGTTTTTATTCACCCCGTGCCGGGAATATTAATAGCAACATGGATCCAAATCCACCAAACTTCTGAAATTTTAACTATACACACAATGAGGTCTGGAAGTCAAAACACATTAGTAATGACCTATTGGACTAATATCTACACTTTCAACAAGATCAGGAATACACGACAGAAGCTACAAATGTGTGAATAATGAACCCAGATTCTGCACAAATGTGCCAGATCTAGGGCTGCTTTGGGACCCATTTACACCAGATTTAACTGTCACAGTAGGCTTAATCTTAGTGTTACACATGTGAGAAAGATTCATATCATTGATCCCTAGTGTTGGGGTTCAGCCTGAGTTTGAACTTGAACCTGATTCTCTGTTTGTTCCTCCTGATGCTAATGAAAGTATATTTACTGATGCTAGTGGAAATGTACCTTCTGATGCCAATGCTCCTGAAATTAGTGAGGAAGAATCTGCTGTAAGTTTGGAAAATGCCAATGTTCCTGAAATTAGTGAGGAAGGAACTTCTGTAGATTTGGAAAATGAAAGTACCAGTGTTAATGAGAATGTTGCAGAGGCAGACCTTGAACTTTCCCTCCCTTCTGCACCTGTTAACTGTAATGACAACAGAAGGAGTCAAATCTGGGAATACAGAAATAAAACACTCAGTTTGCGTCGTTCCTCCCGAATTCAAGAATTAAAAACATTGGCCTCAAAACAGTGGGCCGGTTCACGGAACCGATTCTTGAGTTTTAATTGCAATACGCCAGGCTGATTCCCTCAGTTCAGGCATCGTTTCAGAATTGATGAAGACCTTGGCAGTTCTCCCAGTTCCCTGGCCATAGTATGGAAAGATTTCTAGGATATCAAGTACGGTTAGTGGATTGCTAACAGCTTCAAGTATTTCTCAGAGAGGCTTGTGGTTTTGCCTTGTCCATTTAAATTCATGTTTGCTGATTTTGCTGTGGCTTTTGACTTGCATTTTTCCTTTATTTTGTAACTATTTTTCTTCAATAAAAAAGGATTGTTTTTCACAGCCAAGTGTGGTGGATAGTTATCTTAGGCCTCGTTCTCTGCTCTGGATTGCAACACCTACATATTCTATAGTGTAGGGAATACGTAGGGGATGTGAAAGGCCGGCAGTTCTGATATAGTCCAACAATAGTAAAACATGTGGATTTGTGCTCCTATCTATGAGGGCACAGAAAAGAGAACTGCTATTTCCACCCGTTCCCATGATTACTCTTCAGTGGATCATGTAGAATTGTGGCCTCTTCTTAAAAATAACAACATTAGGAGCAACTATTTGTGTGTTACTGTATGACAGAAGCTTGGGTGGAATGGGCCTTGCCATGATTCTATGATACCTTTAAAATGGTGCATACCACTGTTGCAACTCAGGATAGATTTACCTTGCTCAGAACACCATACCACACCAAGGCTGAAGGTTTTGTACTTTACTGAAGAAAAACAAAGTCTTTAACACAAAAGTAAAGTTTCAAAAGTTCAATGGCCAAAGCAGAGTCTTAAATGCAAAGGCAAAGTTTCCAAAGTTCAATGGCAAACAACATGAAGCATAATCCAAAGGTATTGATCAAACAAGATTCCATGTCAGCATGACAAAGTCCCAAGGAGCCAAGAACAAGACAAAGTCCCAGAAAGCCAAAAGCATTGCCCAAAAGCCAAGGCAATCCAGGTAAGTTACCAGGGTGTTTGCAGAAGTTGCACTGACAAAGAGTTGACTTCAAATAGCTCGTTTAATATACTTCCCCAGCATGAACACATCCCTTTGACCTCTAACCTCTCTCTTGTTAGCAAGCCTCGCACTGCGGTGAACCCTGAGTTGCAAGCAATCCTCTCTATCTAAATCTGCAGAGCCTTCAAGGTCAGATAGCTCATTAGCCTGTGAATCGGTAGCCTGAGAATCAGCAGGCTGAGAGCTCGCCTCCTCCACCTGCACCTGGGAAATTTCACTAAGATCAGAAACATCTTCTAAAACAACATCCCTTGTCATGGGAAACTGAAACTCCTCGTCTTCAGTATCAACATCGTCCATATCAACAACAGGAACATGTTCAGGAATCTGAAACCCATCATCTTCTTCCTGAGGCTCCATCTGAGCCACAACAATCAAGCACAAACATTGCATCACCTCATCTAAGAGAAGTTAAATGCCACCTGATTGGTGTTTTATACATAGAGGAGACAAGTTCCTTCAATGTGCAGATGTACTCTTTTGGACATGGTGCAACACTTGTATCCAGTTCAGAGTTGTCTAAATACAAGAATTATAATAAATATCTTCCTCCCTGCTAAAAAAAAAAAAATACCCAGCCTAGGACTCAAAATGGCTTACAGAAAATTGCAATTAAAATATACAAGAAGTGAAGATTAGAATAGAATTAAATTACTCACAATGTTAAATCACAGCATTGAAACCCAGTATTAAGTTAAAATAAAAAAAATGCAATTAAGGGCCCTTCTACACATGCATTAAAACCCAGAAATAACTGAGTTAAAAGGAGGTATGACTAAATGACAAGTAGCCAAAGTGTGGGAGAGACAGATTAAGAGCTAGAAAGCATGTGTTAAAAAGGCCCATTTATATCCCGATTCAGTCTGTAAAAAGGGCACATTTATTTATTTATTATTCAAACTTATATGCCGCCACTCCCCTGGGGCTCGGAGTGGCTTACAAGAACAGGCTAAAATCTAACACAATTTAAAAACAATTCAAAACAATTTAAAAACAATTTAAAAACAGCAATATCAAAGATCAAAGGCCTGTCGAAACAGATATGTCTTACATGCCCTGCGGAAAGCTGATAAGTCCCGCAAGGCACGGACCTTCAGGTGGCAGAGTATTCCAGAGTGATGGTGCCACTGTTGTAAAGGCTCTGCATCTGGTTGCTGTTAGACGCAAGGTCTTGTCACCGGGAATTTCAAATAGATCTTGGTCCTCAGAACGGAGGGATCTCTGGGGTTGGTAGGGGGTGAGGCAGTCCCTCAGGTACATTGGCCCCAGACCATGCAAGGCCTTAAAGGTAAGTAGTACCATCCCTTTGAAAGTGATCCAGTGCTTAATTGGTAACCAGTGTAGCTGTAGTAAGATTGGTGTTATGTGGCATCTCATCGGAATTCCCACAAGAAGCCGAACAGCTGCATTTTGTACCAACTTGAGCTTCCGGATCACCGACAGAGGAAGGCCAATGTAGAGGGCATTACAGTAGTCCAGTCTTGAGATGACCTGGATCACTGTAGCTAGGTCATCCCTGGACTTTTGCATGGCTGTATATCCCTGCAGTCATACAAAACATGTGTTTTCCTTCCCTCTCCCCTGTGGAGACTGCTCCGGCCCACATGCACTTTTAAAAAGACTGAAACACCTCATCAGTTCATCAGGCTCTCAAATGAACACACAGGTGGTTCAAAGGAAGCACAAATGGACAGCAATTAGAACTCTCTGAAACTCTTTATGTCACACTTTATAATCTTAAACAGATGTCGATTTAAGTATTGGGGCCATATACAGTCCAGCACATAATGGAGGGATTATTTTTTAAAAAGAAGTCTACCCTCAATCTTGATTTGCTAGAGAGGAAGGCTGTGAGGAAGGCGAGGGACCATCTTCTGGTACTAACAGGTCTGTGTGGATCTGCTATCAGGTCCCAAGATTTTTTGACTCAATTCTAAAACATGGATTTTGGTGGTCTTAGTTCTGTAGTGGTGCATTCCTGCTTTGGGCCTTTTGGCCCCTCCCAGCATTGAGGTTTCATCTGCATTGTGAAATGAATTCAGTTTGACATCACTTTCACTGCCATCATTCAATGCTAAAAAATACTAAGAGTTAAAGTTTGGTGAGGCACCAACACTATTTGGTAGAGAAGGATAAGGAATGTGTGAAACTAGAATTCTCAGTGGTGTCTCTGAGGGTTTGAATTCCTTTTCTAGGAAAACAAGGGATGCATCTAAACTGTAGACTTAATGCAGTTCAATACTACTTTGCTTAATGCTATGGAATCATGAAAGTTGTAGCTTTATGGTCTTTAGCTTACGATGCCAAAGGGTTCTGGTTCCTCACCAAATTACTCTTCCCAACATCCCTTAGCATGAGTCATGGGAGATAAAGTGGTGTTGAACTGCATTCATTCTACCATGTAGATGCACCTCTAGTTGGAAAGAATAAAAACATTGATGAGAACTTGGCACAGGAGTCTGAAATCCCTAGATTTCTTTCAGATTGTATTTTATTTATTTATTTATTTATTTATTTGTTTGTTTGTTTGTTTATTTAATTTTTATCCCACCTTTCTCCTGATATAGGAAGTAAGTTAACAATATATGCAAAACAACATTAACTGAAAAGAATCCCAAAGCATTAATCAAACGTAAATGCATGGGGTTAACACAATTAAGGCACCACTGAAAAACTTTCACTGTCACATAATGCAGTTTCATAATGCAATGTAACTGCATTGAACTGCATTATATGGCAGTTTAGACTCAAAAGACTTAGAATCAGAGGATGCTTCCTTCTTGGGAGGAAAGCAATGTCCAATCTCGATAAAATAGTAAAGAGTAGAGACATAACACTGGCAACAAAGATCCGCCTAGTCAAAGCCATGGTCTTCCCTGTAGTAACCTACGGATGTGAGAGCTGGACCTTAGGGAAGGCTGAGCGAAGGAAGATAGATGCTTTTGAGCTGTGGTGCTGGAGGAAAGTTCTGAGAGTGCCTTGGACTGCGAGAAGATCCAACCAGTCCATCCTCCAGGAAATAAAGCCGGGCTGCTCACTGGAGGGAAGGATACTAGAGACAAAGTTGAAGTACTTTGGCCACATCATGAGGAGACAGGAAAGCCTAGAGAAGACAATGATGCTGGGGAAAGTGGAAGGCAAAAGGAAGAGGGGCCGACCAAGGGCAAGGTGGATGGATGGCAGCCTTGAAGTGACTGGACTGACCTTGAAGGAGCTGGGGGTGGTGATGGCCGACAGGGAGCTCTGGCGTGGGCTGGTCCATGAGGTCACGAAGAGTCGGAGAGGACTGAACGAATGAACAACAACAAAGACTCAGATAATGCAGTTCAATGAAGTCAAACTGCATTGTGAAACTGCATTATATGGCAGTGTAGATGGGAAAAAAACTCACTCTGACGTCCCATCTTTGCCTAATATTTCCACCAGTGGTTTCTGTTAACAAAATAGGTCTAATTTAGGCAAATCCTATTGATTCATCCCTTGTTTGCACGCGGCATATACAACCAATTCATCTCAAACATGTCTGTTATAGTGGTGCCAAACTGCAGTTAATCAACAGTGTAGATGCAGCCTACATCTCAAACAGGGTAACAGATTATAATCCATCAAAATCCTCTTCTTATTCTCACTGGAATTATCAGAAGGACTCCAGGAATCCCCCCTAAAGTCACCAGAAAATAGATTTAATATCCAGGCAATTCAAATGTTTGGATAAAGTGCAGGGTTTGTAGTCACAATCAGCTGTTAAATCATCACCTCTTCTCCAGAAATGTGCTCCACATTTCTGTTTGTTTACCTTCTGCTGGAATAGTAAGAAAAGCAAGAGGGGAAGGAGGGGGTGCCTCCTGATGGAAGGAGAGGAGAAAGGGGACCTGGTTGCTGGAGAGAAGGATGACATCTCTAATGGAGTAATGATACATCATTTTAACCCCTGCGTTCTGAAGGCAGCACCTGGGGATTTTTTAATCTCAAGTCTCCCTTTGACGTTAATGGGAGTCATGGGGTATAAATGAACACGTGAGATTTTTTTTTTCCAAAATTTAATTTCATCTTCAGAAATAAAATAGGAAAAGCACACTAGCCCTGAGGCTGAATAACTTGTGATTCATTGGATTGATTGATTGAATATATAGAGAGAGGGGGGAGGGAGGGAGTAGCCTGCATTTTTGACCAAATATTGTCATGTCAGTTAACAAAATATACTAAAAATAATATAAAACTAAAGACATGAACCTAGGGAAGTAGATCTAGGGAAGTCATGCTCCCCATGCTCTATTCTGCCTTGGTTAGACCACACCTAGAATATTGTGTCCAATTCTGGGCACCACAATTCAAGAGAGATATCGACAAACTGGAATGTGTCCAGAGGAAGATGACTAAAATGATCAAGGGTCTGGAGAACAAGCCCTATGAAGAGCGGCTTAAAGAGCTGGGCATGTTTAGCCTGAAGAAGAGAAGGCTGAGAGTAGACATGATAGCCATGTATAAATATGTGAGAGGAAGTCACAGGGAGGAGGGAGCAAGCTTGTTTTCTGCTTCCCTGGAGACTAGGACGCAATGGAACAATGGCTTCAAACTATAAGAAAGGAGATTCTATCTGAACATGAGGAAGAACTTCCTGACTGTGAGAGCTGTTCAGCAGTGGAACTCTCTGCCCCGGAGTGTGGTGGAGGCTCCTTCTTTGGAAGCTTTTAAACAGAGGCTGGATGGCCATCTGTCAGGGGTGATTTGAATGCAATATTCCTGCTCCTTGGCAGGGGATTGGACTGGATGGCCCATGAGGTCACTTCCAACTCTTTGATTCTATTATTCTAACCTTGCTTTTAGTCTCAACTGGAGTAGAGTTATTACATTAACTGGATTTTCCTAAGTGTTGACTAAGGATCCAGAAACTGATTCGATAGACATCATGTAGTAGTCCAACCATTGAATTAAGACTAAGGGCTCTTCTATACAGTACAGATAATTTGGGAGATAATGGGTTAAAAGGGGGGGGGGGGTGGCCAGATGAAGTTTGTGCTAAATATGGGCTCAATCACAGCAACAGAGGGAAAACTCGTTTCAAAAAGGTCCTACTTTATCCCTGTTCTGGGCTGAAAAGGGGGATTTTCCTATGACTGTGTGGCACTGCAGTCATGTAAAGTATGTGATTTCCCTCTTTATCCCTTGTGGAGACTGCTTCCCATCTGTACCAGTTTTCAAAAGCCCAAAACAGCTGACTAGCTGTTTGGTCTCCCACGGAGAGACAGCTGATTTCCAGCTGGTTTCAAGAGAGGAGAAATGGACAGCCATTAGAGGTTTCTGAAGTGTTTATTTTATAGTAGTAGTAGTAGTAGTAGTAGTAGTAATCATCAACATCATCATCTTTTTGTTAGCCACACTTTT
The DNA here is from genome assembly GCF_025583915.1 of Anolis sagrei ordinatus. Classification (NCBI taxonomy): domain Eukaryota; kingdom Metazoa; phylum Chordata; class Lepidosauria; order Squamata; family Anolidae; genus Anolis; species Anolis sagrei. Next base: position 9,898,292 of record NW_026845477.1, on the reverse strand, counting down.
TGCAAAGGAGATGGGACCGAGAGCAGGGCCTCCCTAGACAATCTTAGAGACTTAGATGGTTCAGAGGGAGAGATGTGTTTGGACAGGTAAGCCAGGCCGAAACCATTTAGGGCTTTAAAAGCTAAAGCCAGCACTTTGAATTGTGCCCGGTAGCAAACTGGCATCCAGTGGAGTTGGCGCAGCAGAGGGGTTGTACGCTCCCTGAGCGCCGCTCCTGTTAACAACCTGGCTGCTGCCTGTTGGAACACTTGAAGCTTCTGAGCAGTCTTCAAAGGCAGCCCCACGTACAGAGTGTTGCAGTAGTCTATATGGGATGTAACCAGAGTGTGGACTGCCATTTCATTATGATGGGTGGGTTTTGTCTGGGTTCGTAAGACAAGTCGTAAATATGAATTTTGCTAAAATTATTATGACTTACGAACCCCATTTGAAATATTAAACATATATCCCACATCCCATAAAAACCCTAAACAAAAAAGCCTCCCTCCCCAGTTTGGCCAACTCTTTTGGGGCAGTTTAGTAAACTCGTTGCTAAAGCATCCTGAATGGATGGTCATCAAATCTCTACTTAAAAAGTCAGATGAAGATAATTTCACTGGTTTCCGGGGCATTCTGTTCCACTCTTTTACTTGTGCCATCAGGAAGTTGTTTCTAATACTTAGTCTAAATCCTTTTTCTTGTCACTTGAACCCTTTGGCTAGTTTCCTAGCCTCTGGAGCAGCAGAAAACAAATTCCTTCTATCATCTGTGTGACAACCGTTCAAATGGTGGAACATGGCTATTATATTGCCTTTAATCATCTTCAGGCTAAACCTACTCAGCTCTATCAAAGTTTTCTTTTTTGAGTGGGTCCCCTTTCCCCTTCGTCCCTCTGATTTCCTTGCTGCCTTCCAGTAAACAAGAGACTGGTTGGTATCATTTATAGCCCTCAATGTCCATAGAACTGGACACAAGCGCAGCTGACCATAGCATTATTTCCTGCAATCGGAACACTATTTTTGGCTTTCTACTGATGCTTTATGCACATGTCAGTTTTCTTAGACACTTACATGCACATTTTGGCTATGCTGTGAGATCAGTATTCAGTTCACAGCTGCATAAGCAGGATTCAGCAAATGCAACCATTTCACATGCAGTTGCTCTTTCTTGGATAGCATTTAAGTACTCATCGGTGCCTTCAATGTACCACTTGATTTACTGGGATTGTGGAAACAGTGAACACATTTACAGATACCCAGTTGGTTATGCAATGTTGATATACAGCAAAAGGGCAATGTAGCACAATTCCTACCCAATTACATGAGGATACATTAACGCTACATAAACACAAAGCAAAGGCTCAGTTCATATTTGAGTTTATGCAAGCTAGAGTTACATTTGCCTTGTTATTATGAGTTGCACTGCTGACTCATTTTTAACATGTGATTGACTGAGACCCATCTATACTGCCATTTATAGCAATTTGAAAGTGTATTATATGGCCATTGTAGACTGATATAATGCAGTTTAACTGTATTATGAAAATGCATTATATGGCAGTATGTTGTTGTTCATTCGTTCAGTCGTCTCCAACTCTTCGTGACCTCATGGACCAGCCCACGCCAGAGCTCCCTGTCGGCCGTCACCACCCCCAGCTCCTTCAAGGTCAGTCCAGTCACTTCAAGGATGCCATCCATCCATCTTGCCCTTAGTCGGCCCCTCTTCCTTTTGCCTTCCACTTTCCCCAGCATAATTGTCTTCTCTAGGCTTTGCTGTCTCCTCATGATGTGGCCAAAGTACTTAACTTTGTCTCTAGTATCCATCCCTCCAATGAGCAGTTGGGTTTTATTTTCTGGAGGATGGACTGGTTGGATCTTCTCACAGTCCAAGGCACTCTTAGAACTTTATATGGCAGTATAGATGAGGCCTAAAGAAAGTCTAAGAATATGTTGCTTCTAGGGTCTCATGCATAATCTGTAGACCAGTGTTTCTCAACCTGGGGGTCAGGACCTCTGGGGGGGGGTCGCCAGGGGGTGTCAGGGGGGTTCACCAAAGACCATCAGAAAACTCAGTATTTTCTATTGATCATGCAGGTTTTGTGTGGGAAATTTGCCCCATTCTATCATTGGTGGGGTTCAGAATTGCTTTTTTTGTAATATAGGTGAACTATAAATCCCAGCAACTACAACCCCCAAATGTCAAGGTCTATTTTCCCCAAACTCCCAAAAGTGTTCATGATTGGGCATGTTAAGTATTCATGCCAAGTTTGACATCAAGATCCATCATTGTTTGAGTTTACACTGTTCTTTGGATGTAGGTGAACTACAACTCCAAAACTCAAGGCAAAAGCCACCTAACTCTCCTAGTATTTTCTGCTGGTCATGGAAGTTCTGTGTGCCAAGTTTGGTTCAATTCCATCACCGGTGGAGTTCAGAATGCTCTTTGATTGTAAGTTAACTATAAATTCCAGCAACTACAACTCCCAAGTGACAAACTCCCCCCAACCTCTACTAGTATTCAAATTTCGGTGTATTGGGTATTTGTGCCAAATTTGGTCCAGTGAATGAAAATACATCCTGAATAACAGCTATTTACATTACAATTCATAACAGTAGCAAACTTATAGTTATGAAGAAGCAACAAAAATAATTTTATGGTTGGGGGTCCCCACAACACGAGCAACTGTTTTAAGGGATCGCAGCATTACCAGAGAGCATTACCAGACTAGAGACATCACACTGGCAACAAAGATCCACATAGTCAAAGTTGTGGTATTCCCTGTAGTAACCTACGGATGTGAAAGCTGGACCTTAGGGAAGGCTGAGCAAAGGAAGAGCTTTTGAGCTGTGGTGTTGGAGGAAAGTTCTGAGAGTGCCTTGGACTGCGAGAAGATCCAACCAGTCCATCCTCCAGGAAATAAAGCCCGACTGCTCATGGAGGGAAGGATACTAGAGACAAAGCTGAAGTCCTTTGGCCACATCATGAGACAGCAAAGCCTGGAGAAGACAATTATGTTGGGGAAAGTGGAAGGCAAAAGGAAGAGGGTGCCGACCAAGGGCAAGATGGATGGATGGCATCCTTGAAGTGACTGGACTGACCTTGAAGGAGCTGGGGTGGTGACGGCCGACAGGGAGCTCTGGCGTGGGCTGGTCCATGAGGTCACGAAGAGTAGGAGACGACTGAATGAATGAACAATAACAACAAAGCATTACCAAGGTTGAGAATCACTGCTGTAGACTGTTGTAGAACAATGGTGATGGAAAGAATATTTGTTTATTTTTAATTAAGTGTTTCTTAAGTGGCAGAAGAATTTCTATTTCTAGGTGCAAAGATTACTGCAGATGCAGACTGTGGCCAGGAAATCAGAAGACGCTTACTTCTTGGGAGGAGAGCAATGGCCAGTCTCGATAAAATAGTAAAGAGTAGAGACATCAGACTGGCAACAAAGATCCGCCTAGTCAAAGCCATGGTATTCCCTGTAGTAACCTACGGATGTGAGAGCTGTACCTTAGGGAAGGCTGAGCGAAGGAAGATAGATGCTTTTGAGCTGTGGTGTTGGAGGAAAGTTCTGAGAGTGCCTTGGACTGCGAGAAGATCCAACCAGTCCATCCTCCAGGAAATAAAGCCCGACTGCTCACTGGAGGGAAGGATACTAGAGACAAAGTTGAAGTACTTTGGTCACATCATGAGAGACAGCAAAGCCTAGAGAAGACAATTATGCTGGGGAAAGTGGAAGGTAAAAGGAAGAGGGGCCGACCAAGGGCAAGATGGATGGATGGCATCCTTGAAGTGACTGGACTGACCTTGAGGGAGCTGGGGGTGGTAACGGCCGACAGGGAGCTCTGGCGTGGGCTGGTCCATGAGGTCACGAAGAGTCGGAGACGACTGAACGAATGAACAACAACAACAAGTGGCAGAAATATTTATTCTGCACAGGAAACAACATTTGCAAGATAGATATATAAAGATAGCTATATAGAACCAATTTTATACAAATAAGTGTAGAACTGAAGGGTTGCATTTCAGGGGAGAGGAAATCATTAGGATTGCCTGTTCCATTTCTTTGAGAACAGAATTATCAAATAGTTACACATCTGCAGGAGACATTCTGCCCCAGGTCTAACTTTTCTCATTCTAAGATAGTGATCCAGGATGGTATAAACTGAGCAAATGAACAAATGCTAATATTCAGGAGTAGGAGATATATAAAAATCTCTGGATGATAATAAGGATAATAATGGGAAATCTGACTTGACCATGATGGTCTTTGCCTTAGCTACCTCAAGGTTGGATTACTGTAATGCACTCTACGTGGGGCTGCCCCTGAAGATGGCCCAGAAACTGCAGTTCGTGCAAAGTTCGGCAAACTAGAGGGAGCGATCAATCCCCAGCTCCACTGACTGCCAAAAAGTTTCTGGTCCCAATTCAAGGTGCAGGTCATCAGCTATAAAGCTCTAAATGGTTCAGGACCTGCCTATCTTCATGACCACATCTTCTCCTACGAACGCATGACCTCTTTAAGATCTTCTAGGGAGGCTCTTCTCTCACTTCCACCTCCATCTCAGGCATGACTGGTGGGGATGGGAGTAGGCCCCCCACCCCGGCTCTGGAACTTCCTCCCCTAGGAGATCAAACTAGCACCCTTCCCGTCCACTTTCTGCAAGGACTTAAAGATGTGGATGTTCTGTTGTGCTTTTGACTAGGCAATTCCTTGGACAACTGGTCCCAGTTAGGACCCCCCTCTTCCCCCCAAAAATTGTTTTCCTCAAGCATTTTGTGATTATTATATACAAATCCTTAATTACAAATTGTTCTTATCCTCATCGCTGCTATATAATGTTTGCACTTTACACATTAGCTCTATCCTCTAATGTTGTTCCATCAGTCCACCCACCCACAATAAGACATTGAACTATAGTTTGTTGATTTTGATGTATGTTTTATATACTGGTTAATGTCAGTTTTTTATTTTTATATTGTTTTTTGTTATCATTTTGTTGATATGCATTTTAATGTGTTATGTCAAGACGTGGCTTTTTGAGCAAGCATTTGCAAATGTAGAGTACCTGATATAGGAATACAGAACAACTAGATGATGGAACCGGACATTTTTTTTTAACAAGGAGACACTAATGACTTATCCTTTTATTGATGTTGTTATGGTTTCTTATTAGATGTTAATGTTTTTAATTGTATTTATGGTATTGTGGGCATTGAATTTGGCCCTGTAAACCATCTTGTGTCACCTGTGGGCTAAGAAAGGCAGTATACAAATACAGTAAATAAATAAATAAATAAATAAATAAATAAATAAATAAATGTTTTTAATTGTTCTTTTTGGCCTGGCCCCATGTAAGCCACCCTTAGTCCCTTTCGGGAGATGGAGGCAGGGTATAAAAATAAAATTATTATTATTATTGTTATTATTATTATTATTATTGTTCTGTCGCGCACTGGGCCTGTAACAGCTGTACTTTTTTATAGGATGTATACTTTAAGCCCAGCGGGAAGCCAGGGCCACCTGAAATAGAGAGGTTCTCAGGGATTTTTCTGAAGTGATGGTCTTTAGAGTCTTTAATGATGCAACAAAGTCTTTATTATGGAACAAACAACAAATCTTCAATGGTTCAAACAAGACTTCAAGGCTTTCTTAGTCTAGTCCTCAATGGACTGGTACCTGACTTTGATTAACTAAACTTTCTCTGTAGGAAAACCCCTTTTTAACCTCTCCCAGGCTGCTTTCTATCTATGCCTCATTGGTGTGGGATCTACTACCGACTCCAAATGTGTATAGGTATTGAGTAGACCTACCAGCCAAGGCTTGAAGATAATTCAGCTGGAGATCCGTGGATCTGTAATGCTTTTCTTCCTTCGAGAATTCTTAGAAACTTCCGGGCTGTTCCCTCTGATGCTGTGAGGCTGAGAGGCTGTGAACTCTCAGCCAGAGCTTTTGTGACCTTTCTCCTGGGATTTCTGCTTCTGTATCCCCAGATGTTATTTTTCTCTGGATGATCCTTTTTCCCTGGATGGTTAGTGAGAAAGGAAGCTTTTCTACGGGACGAGCTGGTCTACATCCTATAGCTTAGCTACCTTGTGTGAGACTGCCCAAAAAATGGCTCCTTTCCCTCCCAGAACCCAGAACAAGGGGCAGAACCAAAGCTTAATTATGATGGACAGGAGGCCTGTCCTATGACTGCAAAACAGATAACAGGAAGAAAATAAAGTTGGAGCTTCTGGTACAGCCGTACCAGCACTATTATTATCATTATCATTATCATTATCATTATTATTATTATTATTATTAGGAAGAGGAGGAGGAGGATATTTGCTAGCAAATTCAAAACCTCTTCTGACATTCTGTTAGAGCAAACACTCCATTGCCATTCACCAACTGCCTTCTGTCTTCCTGTTTGCAAACATTTTAGTGGCCATGGAGAGCTTGAAAGGTCACCCATAACATCAGAAGGAAAACAAGCAGCCTTTGTAACTTCAGCAACAAAGAGGCAACATGTTCAGGTCTTTACCCTGTATCTATCCCTGTAGATAAAGCCAGCAGTCACATTTAAAGAATAAAATAACAGTTAGATATGAGGCAGAAGGCAAAGCCAAGTTCTTCACATTTATTGGGCAAAAGATAGAATTTTCTAGTGTCTCCCATTGCTCCTCTAAAAATCTTAGGCATTCTTAGAAAAAGAAACGCAGTTGTTTCTGGATAGTCTAACATTTGCCATAATGTGTATGAGAGAGGAAGAGAGAAATGTACTGGTGCAGAAGACTCTGCTAACAAACGGCTCGCTCACACTGTTAAGCAGGAAGACTTCGGCAGCATGCCAACATTGACTCCTTGCTTTCCGTTGAATGCAACAGACTTAAACTGATGTACTTTGACTTAACTGGACTCCGAACCGAGATGTAAAAGTTATAGAGTGAAAAACATCAGGACGACTCTCCTGAGTTTTCACGGTCTGTTTCTTTGCTTGCAGTTCCGATCGCAGGAATGTATTTAGCCCTTAAATGTTTACCTACTTGAGTTGGAAGCAGTGACCTCAAATGGTCTTTGCAGCTCATAGCCTCTTAAAAAAGGCAATTTTGAATCCCCGAGAAACCAATGGTTGCATCACCATTCGCTTTCCGCTGTTCTCAGAATGCCAGGAATACTAAATAGCACAACTAGAACATTTGTTTTAAAGAAGATACTTGATTTTAGTATCAAAATAAAAGTATAAGAAAGAAAAGCTCTATGGCCCTGAAGCTGTTGGAAGATATGTTTAGGTTCAATTAAGTATTGTATTTTATTGTGTTGTGGAGGTTTTTTTTTTTAAAGATTAGTAGTGTGCTAAGGAACATAATGGGCTTTCTTCAGTACTAAGACCAAAGTTGACATGAAACCTATAGGTGACAAGATGCCTCCTGCATCTTTCTGTGTCCCTCAGGAGATAGACAAGGTGGCTTGGTATGCCCATCCCACCAAGAACTTGCCACAATTTATTATGATCCACACAGTTAAAGGCTTTAGAGTAGTCAATAAAACAGAAATAGATGTTTTTTCTGAAACTCCCTGCCTTTCTCCATTATCCAGCAGATATTGGCAATCTGGTCTCTCGTTCCTCTTCCTTTTCTAAACCCAGCTTGTACATCTAGCAACTCTCTCTCCGTTTATTACTGGAGCCTTCCTTGCAGGATCTTGAGCATTACCTTACTAGCATGAGAAATAAAGGCCACCGTATGAACGTTTGAGCATTCTTTATCATTTCCCTTTTTTATTATGAGGATATAAGTTGATTTTTTCAAGTCTGATGGCCATTCTTGTGTTCTCCTTATTTGCTGGCATATGGCATGCATCACCTTGACAGCATCATCTTTCAAGATTTTAAACAGGTCAGCTGGGATCCTGTCGTCTCCTGCTGCCTCGTTGTTAGCAATGCTTCTTAAGGCCCATTCAACCTCACACCTCAGGATAAGTGCGAAGCCGTGACTCCCACCGCTTGTTACTAAGAATTTAAAACCGTTCACTTGCTGCCACCAAAATATGTGAGGAAGTCTCCAAAATGAAATAATGGTGTAAAATCCCAAATAAATAGGATCACCACACAGATGTAATAAAGATTTGAGACTTCTAGCTTAGATTGCCACCATAATATAAGTGATATTGGTAAAAATGATCTCTGGTTATCCTTATCTGTGTTGTGAGGCACCTTGGGTAGTGTGGAATGCTCCAAACGTGGAAATCAGTGAAGGAGGCAAGTTTAAAACACAAAAAGAACAGGTTTATTGTTATCAGAGCGTAAATTGTTGCAAAATTAAACTGTTGAACTTGGCACAAGCTTGATGGATACAAAATGGCTTGGTTGAGTTACATTAAGTCTTCCGATGTTACAATCCTTTAACTCTTTCTACAGTGAGGTACTTTATTATTTAATGTTCCTTATTGTGAATATTTACAACTGGTTGTCCTACACCGGATCAACCAACGATCTCCAGTCTTTCACCACTGGGATCCTTAAACCCCTTTCTTGTTAGATTCCTTTTTACTCAAGCAATCTAACGAGGTTCCACCTTCAGCTTCCTAGCTGGAATAATATTCACAAAACCTAAGAACTAACTGAATTTACACTACTCCACAGAGCCTCCTTGACTCTGCTACTCTCCTCAGGGTCTCATCCGCCTGACTGAAAATAAACTGTCGCTTTCAAACCTTTTTTACCTACGCTCCGCCCACCTCCTCTGGCTTGTCACCATGGCAACCTATCTCTCTCTCAGCTAGGCCCTGGCCACAATGTAAAGCCTAAACACAGTTTGAAACACAGTATAATGAACACTTCTCTACAGTCTGGTTCTAATTCACTCAGCACACCGTCAAAACTATCCTTGATATTATTATCCTTCCTATACAGATCTTCTGTATAGTCTCGCCATCTTCTCTTGACCTCTTCAGCTTCTGTTAGATCCTTGCCATCTTTGTTTTTTTGTCATGGCATCACGTGTTTTATGCACAATATTGGAAAGCATCAGATCTTCCAAAAGTAGAACAATTAATAGCAAAATTTTCAGAATTGTAGAAATTGATAAATTGGTCATTATGAACAAAGCAAAAGCACAAAGTAACTTTATCAAAGACTGTGAACTATTTCTAAATTTTATAAAAATAAAGAAAGAAGGAAAAGTTTTATTCACAGAAGGCTTCACAATTTCATATGTATTTGTCAGAGGGGGTTTTTTTTACATGGAACATTTTAGTTATAATTATTTTTCTAGAAGGCAGCATGTAGAAATATTTCACTAAGAAGGAAGGATATAATTATATATGATTGTCTTCAACTCAAAGTATGGGAAGTCAACAAAACAGAATGGGGAAATAGCGTAATTCTTGAACAATGAATATAGCTGTTCTTTTTGTCGTTTTTTCTGTTAATTTAAAATGTAAACAAGAAAAACATAAAAACATGAAATGTTACTTATAGAAATTAAGGATTTCAAAACATCTCTATAATGTGCTCTTTAAACATGAAATAATGGGTGAGAACTGTAAACTATAGAAAGGAGGACAAGCAAAGACAAACTAATTTTTCACTGATGCAGAAAGAACAATAAAGAGTAAAGTCAAAGCTATTATCTTTCTCTGATAAAAAAAATCCTATCTATATATTCCTACCATATCACTTTTTGTAAAATAACAACTAAAGTATTATAAACGCAGTGCCCAAGTTTTTTTTTAAAGTATAATTCGAGTTAAAAAAAAAACACTCCAGTACCCACACCTTCTTTTGATCCTATAGCTTCATAAATATCTATCAAGTTTTGGCAGTGTTTCTTTCATCTCTATATTCTCTCACTACTCCACACAAGTCTCATGACCTCACAAAATTACAACTGTTCTCTTTTTTTGTGACAAATTTCATGAATTTTATGGCTTCCCTTTTAATACGACACCACTAAAAACGTGAAGATTAAGAAGCAAAATCATTAGTTATCTATTCAGAGGATAAGCACCTTCACCTTAAGAAAAGGAAAAAAAATGCCCTGTAAACTTGTCATAAAATGATCCATTAGCTATGTTAAATGGCTTATTAAAAAGGAATGCTATGCCACAGAATTCCCCTTTCAGCATCTTACAGGAGAGTTTGGAGCAGACAAGGCATTTAAATAGACCTGAACACATAAATCGTATTGTGCCGTAATTATCAACTTTGCATTCTAAATGATTGAGAAGAAAGGCCATTCGATAATGACAAGGTTGTCTAAACCTGCTTTTGAGACACTTATTTGCAAATGAATTCATCTCACAGATCTTACTTTTTGCCAGATCCACTGCATGCTATGGCTTGATCTGTTTTTAAGGTAAACAAACATAGGTAGAACGATTTTCAGATTGTTGGACTCCAAAACTTCTTATATCAGTGGTTCTCAACCGGGGATCCCCAGATGTTTTTGGCCTACAACTCCCAGAAATCCCAGCCAGTTTACCAGCTGTTAGGATTTCTGGAAGTTGAAGGCCAAAAACATCTGGGGACCCCAGGTTGAGAACCACTGGTTTATATGAATCAAGAGAAAGGAAGTCTATCTATTCAGCCTTTAGGCCCAATTAGTTCATTCATATCATATTAAAACATTGATTGACATCAACTGCATTTGGATCATATAGTTGTACAAAGCAAATAATGACTTGCCTAGATATTTACAGAATTAGAATGGAATATTGGGCTTAAACTGAAAAAAAAAGATTGATTGATTGATATCCCACTTGTTCCCAATATGAGATCTAAGGCACCTCACACTATGAATTAAAGACCTACAACAAGTAGCTAACACCTTTATGAGTAATAAACACTTTAAATGTATTGTCGAAGGCTTTCATGGCCAGAATCACTGGGTTGTTGTAGGTTTTTTCGGGCTATATGGCCATGGTCTAGAGGCATTGTCTGCTGACGTTTCGCCTGCATCTATGGCAAGCATCCTCAGAGGTAGTGAGGTCTGTTGGAACTAGGAAAAAGGGTTTATATATCTGTGGAATGACCAGGGTGGGACAAAGACTCTTGTCTGTTGGAGCTAGGTGTGAATGTTATATATCTGTGGAATGACCAGGGTGGGACAAAGGACTCTTGTCTGCTGGAGCTAGGTGTGAATGTTATATATCTGTGGAATGACCAGGGTGGGACAAAGGACTCTTGTCTGTTGGAGCTAGGTGTGAATGTTTCATCTGTGGAATGACCAGGGTGAGACAAAGGACTCTTGTCTGCTGGAGCTAGGTGTGAATGTTATATATCTGTGGAATGACCAGGGTGGGACAAAGGACTCTTGTCTGTTGGAGCTAGGTGTGAATGTTTCCAGCAGACAAGAGTCCTTTGTCCCACCCTGGTCATTCCCCAGATATATAAACCCATTTTCCTAGTTCCAACAGACCTCACTACCTCTGAGGATGCTTGCCATAGATGCAGGCGAAACGTCAGGAGAGAATGCCTCTAGAACATGGCCATATAGCCCAAATACCTACAACAATCCAACACTTTAAATGTTAAGAAATGCACTAGTAGCCACTAGCCAGAGAACATGTTTTTGATATGGAGTTAGATGTTTCCAGTAACCAGCCCTGGTCAACAGTCTGATCACATTACGTATTGGACCTCTTGTAGTTTCTAAACAATAAGGTTGTTTTTCTGTTTTGTCAAAAAGAGCTAAATAGTTCCAAGCAGATGTAATGACTGAGAAATCTGAAGCAAAGTAAAAGAGAATTCCGAAAATATTTTCTCCCCGCAGGAGTTTTGCAAAATCCTAAATCCTACCAAGGACATTCCTTCTGCATTGCATTGTAGAGATGACATTCACTTGATTATGTCATAGAAACAATGATGATGACCCTGAAAGCCCATCTTAAGTTGATGCCACAGTGAAAAGAATATCTAATTGTTGGCTTAACGTCTGCAGGTTTCAATTAAAATCTTGTTGTTTGGTGGGCTGGGTTTCCTCTCAGGTTCTATATGAAAGAAGAATGACCCAGAGCCACAAGAGTTTGGGTGAAATGGGTTTCTATGCATCAGCATCACACAGAGAGCCTGCGAGGATTTCAGAACTGAGAACTCTCACTAGGAATGTCACATTCCCTCCTCTTGCTGTAAATTCTAAACTAATTAATTAAAAAGAAAAGTCTACAGAGTTCACAGTTGTGTCCCACCATGTGTGAAATTCCAATTCTCTCCAAGTGGAATGGAACTTCTCCCACTGAGTTCAGAGGAGGACATTTTTCACACAGCATGAGAAGATAAGTTGCAACTTTCAAACATGTGGAGACGACCCTCAAATTAGAGGCAAACTAGAGGTTAGCCTTTCCAATGAAAAAAAGGTGAGGACATTTTTTTTTAAATTGATTTTATTGGCCTTTCAACATTGTTAAACATACATTGACAGCAATACATTGACATAA